>CM038673.1:122482375-123682375 GCA_021605145.1 Aegilops bicornis | reverse complement strand
CCGTTATACGCCTTCGACGTCACCCCCCAGGAATTTCTGTTAATTCAAATTTATTCAGAATTTTGACCAAACTTTGACCAACCACCATTTCTAAACCACACGTCCAAATGATTTGATTCTTTTTGCATTGTCTTTGTTACAGAAAGCTCTAGCCGCACACCAGAAGGTGGATTTTTCCTTGCTGCCTAGAATTTCTGACGAATTTCAGAATGTGTTTTGATAATTCTTTTTGTGGTTTAAATTATTTTTCAGAAGGAGAAGCTTGTCTTGAAGCCAACCAAGAGGGGTGTGATCCACCTCTACACTAAGGCAAGCCACACCAGCATTTGGATTGTGTTATTTCAATATCTATGGTTTTCTACTTGAATATGAGTCATTATTTGCATTTAAAATTTGATAAATAACTTTGGCTAATTTCTAGTTACTTTACCATGCTTGATATGCTTGCTTTAGCTTCTGGTTGAATGCATGAACTTGTTTGGCTAAGTAGAGTAATATTTTGCACTATGAAAATTGCTATGGAAATTAATGATAGTTATTTTTGCTATAATGGTTTTATTTAAATAATGAACTAATAAACATATTGCTTGGTTATAAAAATAAGTTATAACCAGAGAAGTTTGATTCTTAGTATTGCAAGATGCATATGTTGTTAAGTTTGATCCATGATCATGAGTTGTTTTTCTTTGCATTATGAGTAGTTGCATTATTATTTTGATTATATCATGTTGATGATAAAAAGTTTTTATCAAAGCTAAACTTGATTTAGTTCAACGTGAATATGATGTTGATCACATCATGGTGCCACTGAATCGGGTTTTTAATTCAGCGCGACCACATTTACCTTATGGGAAGGTCTTGATTCGGTCCTTTGTTGTGGCTCTCATCGGTGCCTCCCGCGAGGGAAGGTTATGGGCGTGCATACCCTGGCCCGATAGGCAGACATAACCTTGTGTGCTCGTTTTATTTTTATGGTACCTTGTCCCTGTTTGGGACTGTTTTGCCACGATAGTGGCCGTTGGTGTCTTTGGTAGACACGGGGCCACCCAAGACCTAGCCATGAGGGGGAGTTGGTCGGAGTGGCCGGGGAGAGTGCATGACAAAGGGAGGGTTTCATCCGAATGCTTTGGTCCACCCAAACGGGAATGCGGGGCCAGGTATTCCGTAGTGTGGGTAAAGTGCGCTACCTCTACAGAGTGTAATTAATCTATCGATAGCCACGTCCTCGGTTATGGGCAAACTCGGAAGTAAGTCACATCATGGATCAACTTTTCTAAAAATCTTGCAAACTAAGTGAGTGTTGTGATGCATTGTTTCATGACGAAAGCATGAACACTTGAGGTGTTCATGAGTGATTGGTTTCGATTGTGACCCGTATGGTCACCGTTGGAGTTCTGTGATAACCGTCAGTAAGCGAGTCCATGGTACTCATTGCATGAAATGTTTGTTTTGGTAGTAGTAGCTTTGCATTGATTTAACCTGATTAAATATCATGATATTGTTTGTCATCGTGCTTATGTTTGTTGTGAGCTTGCAAGTACATTCAATGTACTGACCTGGCGTGTTATGCCAGCTTTCAGGCAATTCAGAAGTCCATATTCACTGAAACAAAGCTGAATAAAGGCCCAAGCCTAGCATGAGGGCCCACAAAAACTACTGACATGAATGCTTGTTGCTTATCCGTAATAGGAATGTAGGCCCTTCAAAAGCGTAAGAAAAGTAATATAAATATACACACATCCAGTAGCAATACTTCCGTAGATCTGAATTTGTACATGACAACAAGCCAGATACCAATTGGTAAAAAAGGAAATCGGAGCGAACCAACTTGTGGTTGGATGGTTAGAGGGACTGTGGTATCCCGAGATCACTAGGGTTTAAATCCTGATGCTCACATTTATTCCTGAATTTATTTTAGAATTTCCGGCGATGAGCATTCAGTGGGAGGACACAACTGATGTTCAAAAAAAAGGAAATCAGAGAGTGCACACATATGCACCTCTTTTTGTAATGGACACCACGTTATGAATCTCTCTGATTTTCATGGACAACACGTATGCATCTCTTTTTTCACTAAATTGGCAAATGATGTTTTTCAGCTGGCTGATCATAAGGTTTGACTAGGACTTGGATAACGTTTCATAGATTAAAATAAGAAGATCATAACGTTTCATCAGCCATGCACGATACTGTTGGACTTGGATATAGCATGTGATCTTGAGGCTGGGCATCTCCCTGGTGATGGATGTGAATGCCGAACTGATCGTTCTCCACGTGCCCCACCACCGCCAAACCTTATCTTATTTCCCTACAGCTCTCGCAGCTACCCCCAACGTTGTGCTCCGCCATGCCGTTATCAACTGCCCCGATCTCCCTAGTTAAAAAACTCTGCAGCATCACGCTCGTCGTGCTTGCTTTTCTGAGACCATCTCGTAGCTCCCCATGTCTATCATGAGTTGTTGCAAGGGGTGGCGGGGTGGACGCTACAGCTGCAATAGCCACTACAAAAAAATACACTTCCATGATGATACGTGTTTGTCATAGTAGGTCGCGTTTTTTGTCATGCATGTACATCCATGACGATTTTATGACAGAATCAAGATAGTCATACATGTGCTGTCATAGAAGTGTTCCATGACATTACCAAAATTATCATCACGGAAGTGTGCACTTCCATGACGATAAATCGCGGCGTCCGCGAAGTGCTTTCGTCAAGGGTGACCGACACGTAGCATCCACCGTAACGGAACACCGTTAAGCTATCGGGTCGGGTTTTGGATCCGATAACCCGTTAACAGCCCCGACTAATGGGGATTTTCCACGTGTAAAATCATCATTGGCTGGAGGAAACACGTGTCGGCTCATCGTTGGGACAGATGTCATGCACTCATTGGACGGAAGGCGCCTATGATACGTCGACACATGGCACGGCCCAACAGAGGCCCATTCCTGTGAAAAGGCCGGCCCGTTTGACTTGGTCAAAAGGTGGCGGCTGACCCATGGAAAGCCTGTTAATGACCTGTTCGCATATAGCCCATTTACAGCCCGCTAACCCAAGGCCCATTACGCCCTATCCGAATTAGGCCCAGTAGCGTCATCTGGGCCATCCAATATGATTCCAGCCCGTTTTCACTTCTAGCCCATGTATGGCCCATGAAGTCTTTCGGCCCATATGAGGCCCTATGTAACTCTTGGCCTATTAACGGCCCGTGGTGAACCGCCCGTAATGAACAGTGTATCACTTTACACCCATTAACGGCCCGTGGTGAACGGCCCGTAATAAGCGATGTATCACTTTATACCCATTAACGGCCCGTTACTCCGTTGGGCGTTTCCAGCCCATGTTATCTTCGGCCTTCTCGAGCCCATTTATTCTTGGGCTCATTTCAAAGATTCGTTTACTTACGGACCGTTCGTCATTTTTACGCTTGTGGGCCAAATTCAGCCCGTGGTTACAGCCGGCCCGTTTGTGGTCCGTTAATACGTTGGGCCATTTTCATAGAGTCATCAAATACGACCTATTAACGATGGCCCATTATGGTTGGCCCATGAACGGACGATTCCAACTCTAGCCCGTTTACGGTCGTAATGCGGTCTGTTTGGCCCATGTTTGGCCAATCGATCATACGGCCCGTATAAGGCCCATTGATGATCTGACCCATGAAGGCCCATTGTTTCTACGGCCCGTAAAAGGCCCACTATTTCTACGACCAGTAGGAGGCCCAGTGTCACTACAGTAAATTTTAGCCCATGGTTATTGTGGCCTAGTTTTAAAAAATAGGTTATTGCAGCCACTAGCAAACCGCAGAAAAAGAATTGCAATGACTACAAGCAAACAAATAAAGAAGACAACAAGGAAATAAATAAGCAAGCAACTAACGCTAGGCTATCACGGCTATTACACATATTACATCCACTGGGCATCAAAGTTCGCCACCAGTGCAAATATAGGGAACAAAGCGACATATCATATACACTTTGGTTGTCAAAGTTGGCGACCAAATAAATAAACGCCATGACAAAACAAATCCGTAACTGAAATCACTTGAAGATCTCAAGAAACAGTATCACGGGTACCCATAATGTCGGCAAGATGCTTAGCAAGCTTATTAACTTTCTCTTGTTTGGCATTTAAATCCTCCGGTCGCTGTAATTGCAGGAAATATGCATCTGAATTCTGCAGGGACTTCCTCGCCCTTCACTTCTGTCAGAAAGACACACGATCGATGTCTTTCAACTTGAAGTTGAGACTCAAGAAGACGAACTGATTCAGCAGCGAGTTCAAAGAGCTTGTGCCAAAGAGTGGCCAAGAACCGAACACTACATCAAGACAGGACTTTTGGGTTCTCTCACTGCCGTCAAGATAGTTTTTATCAGCTTTCTTGGGGACCAACAGGGATGTCTCACTATCTTGAACCTTATCTGCATTACTTCCTTTACCATTGGATAACGCGGTACTGTTCTCTAATATTTTGTCCGCATTCTAAAAGAGAAACAAGTAGACACATCACATGTTTACCATGTTGTATATGAAACTCATTTTGGTAAATGAGTTCAGTAGTAAAGTGGACAGGATAACGACATGAGACAAACATATATCTATGTACCATGGTCACTTTATGGTCTATATCATTCTAGTTTTTTGTTGCCAAATCAAGATAGAGACACAGTTCAAATAATATTTGTTCAAGACAAAGCGTAATAGATGTAATATAAGTGTGGGTAACTATAGATCAATAACAACACTTGTAATGTGCATGACATGAGAACATAACTGTTTATTCAATTGAAACTGAAATCAACATAGAGCAGGTTACAACAGCAAACCAGTTAAAGAAACAGGTTTAAAACATACCTGCTATGCCGTTGGAGTTTCAATTCCATCCTTCAAATTTGAAAATAGCTGGTATGAGTAAATACAAGAATGCAAGAGCAAAGGAGTATGAACCATAGCTCGAACCTGACACGATAACAAATCTTCTTCTCCTTTAAGCGTTGAGTTGGGATTCGGAGTGGTGGCCCTCGTGCTTTGGGCACTGCAGTTCCCTTACTAACTGCTCGTGTTTGGGTGCTCTGTGGTGGAGACGGTGCTGTGTCAACTGGAAATGGGTTACTATCTGCCGGGGTTGGGGTTAGAAGGGGTGTAGCTGGTTCTCTGTCCAACTGGGTAGGGGTACAACCTGCGAGAGTCTAGGTTATGTGTGGTGGATCTGGTCCTTGGGCAAGTACAACCGTGGTTCTATCTGCATCAACTGGTAGCACTATCTTTTCTGAGGACCGTGTTGTTACTCCCTTAAATACTGCCATCACGCTCTCCAATTCAAATGGCTGATAAACAAGAAAAGTAATTGAAAGTATAGACATTGTATGATATCTGAGTGCAATGGATAGTGGGGAATAAAAGAGGGCATGAAATAATTCATATTTATGTTGTCTAACCAAACAGGATAGCATGACACAATTTCACATATATGATGGCTAACTAAAAAGGATAGCGTGACGCAATTTCACATTATGATGGCTAACTAAAAAAGATGGAAAGACATAGTTCAAAAATATGAGACTATGTAAATAGGATGTCATGACATAACTATATAATGTGTTTATTAAATAGGTTGGCATGCCATAATTCACATACATTCACGGATAGAATGCCATAATTCAAATATGATGACTGTAAACACTAAACAGGATGAGATGATATAACTATATGATGTCTTTATTAAATGGGTTGCCATGCCATAATTTAGATAGATGATGTGTATGTACTATGTAAACATGGTGGCATGATATAATTCAAATATATGATTTATATAGTAAGCAAGTAAGCAGATGGCAATCCATATATGATGTAAAAACTAAGCAATGCAAGACAACATGCATGCCATGGGTAATATAACCCTGCCAAGTTTGAGCATAGACCTCGGGGAAATAGGACTGGTCATCGGTCTACGAATCCTCCTCCGAGGAGCTCTCTGTAACCAGCAAGATGTACGCTTCAGAGTAGCATTGTCTGCTCTGAATACCTTGTTTTCACTCCAGATACTTCCATCACCGCTTCAAATGGCTGATGCACAGGAAGAGTAGTTGAATATACAAATGTTGTTGACAAATGGAACACGTAATACAAAAAAATGATAGCAGAATATAATTCACATACATGATGATTGGCTAAACAACATGGCATTGCATAATTCACATACATAATGCCTTTGCAACAAGATAGCATTGTATAATTCACATATATAATGCCTTGCAACAAGATGGCAATGCATAATTCACATATATGGTAATTAGACACTGAAAAGGTGACATTCAAACAAAGCATGTCTAAACTAATCAAATGACATAGCAATGCGAGACACCATACACACGATATGAGCAACATAACCCTGCCAAGTTAGAGCATACACCTCCGGGGGGGGGGGGGCATAGGACTGGTCATCTGTCTCTGAATCCTCCTGTGAGGAGCTATTCGTAACCAGTGAGATATGCGCTTCGTCAGATAGCATAGTCTGCTCTGAAGACCTTGTTTTCACTCCAGAATTTGCCATCACCGTGTCAAATGGCTGATGCACACGAAGAGCAGTTGAATGTACTAACATTGTTGACAAATGTAAAATGTAACGAAAAAAGGATGGTGCGATATAATTTACATATAAGATGACTGGCTAAGGTGATGACATTGCAAAATTCACATATATGATGCCTGGCTAAAAAAGATGGCGTTGCATAATTCACATAAACGATGAATAAACTAAACAGATGGCATTCGCACAAAGGATGTCTAAACTAAGCAGATGACATATTTGATATATAAAGTAAGCAATGCAATACACCATATGCATGATATAACCAACATCAGCATGCCAAGTTAGAGCGGAGACCTCAGGGGGTAAATAGGAGTTGTCTTCTCCTTATGAATCCCCCTCAGAACAGATATCTTCCTCTCGGTTACAATCCAAAATGTGTGGAGGGGGGCTGCCTTTGTGCCTACCATTGAGCGACGTCTGCATGAAATTTTATTGCCATGCAAGGCTCGTCTGTTTTGCTCTACATGTTCAGTTCCATTGTTTACAATAACTGTCATGCATAGGAATAAAACATAGTGAGATTATGTAAGGAGTGCATGCAGAAATCCAGAGTGACGGTAGCAACCTGTGGATAGACCCAAAACCAATAATAGCAGGCAGATAATGGCTTCAGTTAAAAAATACAGATAATGGCTTCTTTACTGTTTGTTTCCCACCCAACATGAAAGTCATAGTAGACACCGGAGATTAACCAGATAGTAGATAGATACTATTGATAGCGGCCCCGATATGTACCCCACAACCATTTAAAAACTCAAGTTTGACCATTAGTTTGGAGCTGACTCAGAGTCTAATTGGTGAACATGACGATAAAGTAGCATGTAATATTAAGCGATGCATAACGTGGCAGACACGAAAGAGTGCGACCTCTCTTGCGGACCCGTGTAGTCCTCGAGGTCATCTGCTCGGTTGATGATGGTAATGCAATTTTCATGCCTGCCGGCGGCGGGGAAGAAGATCTGAGGCGGCGAAAGACAGTCTGGAGGACGGATCCCTACTGTGTTGGACCCTTCTGTCATTGGAGCAGCTAAGCTGGGGTGGACGATGGCGTAGCAGGAGCGGGACAAACCACGCAAGGTTTTCTTTGACAACTATGTGTAAGAGAAGTAATTCTGTAAGGGCTCGTTTGAATTGGAGGATTCCAACAATGCAGGTATAGGAAATAGACAGGAATAGGATAGGAATGCACGTGCAAAACAGATAATTTAAAAACACAGGATTTCTGCCAATCTGGGTGTTTGATTCACAGCAATTGGAAGGTCACATGATGCAAAGAAGCATGGTGAGATTAAGTCAAACCACAAGAAAATGTACGGTTATAATGCTATTATGCTACTATCTCTTAGTCTTGTGCTTCATGAATAGGAATTTGAAAAGGAGGACAAGTGAAAATTAAAATTCCTAATGCTTTTTTCTTTCAAGGAGACACTAAAGGAACAAATCCGTGTGCTCAGTGGACAATATATATAACATGTAGAGTAAAAAAGAGATGCAACAAGTGTACAACCTCTTTGGCGAAGCCATGTCGATCTCGGCGTGATTGGATTGGCCGGTGAGGATGCTCCGGCTGACTTTGCTGTCGGAGGAGGGGAAGATCTTAGGCGTCTGGAGATGGAGCCCGAGGTACTGCTCCGCTGTGATGGAGGGTTTCGTCGTTGGAGCAGCTTCGGTGAGTTGTACGACGCCGAGGCTGAAGCAGGACAAGAGAGACAACGAACAACGTTAACCTGAGTGGAATTCTAATAGCATCTCCAATACATGACGTAAAATACATAACCACAAAGTGCTAGATGTAAAATACATCACCCGCTCATCTCTGAACTTAACTGTCGAAACTGAATTTAACTGTCGAAACTGAACTTAAACATCGAAACTGAACTTAACTATCGAAACTGAATTTTGCTGTCGAAACTGAATTTTGTTATCAAAACTGAACGCACTAGCAAGGTGAGGCTACACATCGGTCGACTGACTTTTTCATCTCTGGTCAGTCGATTTTGTAGATGTTGGATCCGAAATCAAGGGCCTGCGATTCATCTTCAACCTCCACCCCCTGAGCCGCCAGCCACCACCGGCCAAACAGCAGCCCCCCGCCGCCCGCCCCGAAAACACTCCCCACCACCGGTCCGCCGCCGCCCCGGCCATCCCTCTAGGCCCCCATGTGCCGAGCTTTTTCTCCGGCGATCCCCACGCCACCGCCCCGCCACCGCCGGCGACCACCGCCCCACCCTGAACCCAAAGATAGATAGTGGGGTACCTCTCCATGAGCCCCCTCCCTGCTGCGGCTGGTTCTTCCTTCACCCCGGCGAGCACCCCCCACCCCCTTAAAATCGACTGACCCAAAAGTCCATTCAGTCGACTGAAGTGTAGCTAAATCAGAGCAGCATTGCAAGCAAGAGCAAGAGCAAGAGCAGCAGTGCTAGCAAGAGCAATAGCAAGAGCAGACCAAGCAGGGGACCGAGAGCAAGAGCAGAGCAGCAGCGCGAGCGAGAGCTAAAGCAGCAGCAACTCCTACTGATGTGGACGTCGCCACCGAGGGAGCGACGCCGTGGAGGAATTGGCCGGCGACGCCGCCGTGGATGGTGCCGCGCCGTGTCGGCTCGGGACCGAGCGCCGACAGCACCGTGAGATCGAGTCAAGAAGAAAATGCGGCGATTAGTGTACAACCTCTTTGGTGGCGCTGATTAGGCCGCAGCTTCATCCGAGGAAACGGTGATGATGATGCTCTTCCGGTGGTGCAGGTGAAGAAGGCGGTGTGGGAATGGAGGTGGCGCGCAAGACAAGGGGAACGTCGGGGCAGCTCCTTGGAGGTGGAGGACGGGGTGGCTGAACCGGCGGGACGATGAGATCGACGACGGATCCTCATCCGGTATGGTGGATGGGGGACGTCGAGGTGTTGCCGTGGACGACGTCGTCAGGGAAGAGGCTCCGGCTGGGTGGCGGACGGAGCAGGGTGTGGGGTTTCGTCGCGGGTTTTCGCGGCCTTGGTGTACGAATGGGTGGGCGAATGGGATGACAGTGGGGAACCATGGCTTAGATATGCGCTTGTCCAAAATGTGGGGTAAGTTATGAAAGTACCCCCACCGATTTGAGGTGGTTCTTTCGGTTCAGGGGTACCACGGGCATTTCACGTGTCGGGATTTCGCAGGAGGTGGGAGTTTTTGCGCGCGTTGTAATTTCGGAATTGCAAGGCGCGGGTTGAGATGGAGGGAGTTGTCGGAGCACAACGAGACAAAGATATATCTTAAATATTTCGGGCTAACAAGGCGTGGGTTGAAATTTTCGGACAAGCCTAACGTGTACTGTACCAAATCAATGCGCACTACAAATGTCATTCAAAACTTTGAATTCATGTTATGTTTAATTAAAATATTTCGCTACGTGTATAATGCATGCAACCTACTACTCAAATGAATGTTTTAGTTCATTCCAAACGTATATACTACCGTTTCAATATGAACTAAATTTGAATTCGTTTCTCTATTTGAATAAGATCTACATTAATGATTGTTGTGAAGTCAAAGCATTTGAATTCGTTACTCTGTTTTAATAAGATCTAAAATCATCATTATTGTCAAGTTAAACCATCATTTGTGTATTATCTTCACAGCACACCACATGATTAGTCTCGAGTTACAGACGAACTATGTGTACTATATGAACTCAAACTCGATTTTTTGAATCCACTTTATTTTGATTTCAAATCACATTACACTTCTAGCTCTAGCTAGATCTTCATAATCTAAACCATGGCTCATATGTATAATGTGTTTATCACATTATGTATGGTGCCCCGCCCCCTACGCCTACAAGTATTTAGATGTGAGTTGCAAACACCACACATTACCACAAATTCAAATAAAATGTGAGAATGTTCGATATATAGTATTGTTTAGATTGTTCGATATTTAGCTGTAAGCTGCAAACGCCACACATTATCACAAATTCAAATAAAATGTGAGATTGTTTGATGTATAGTATGGTTTAGATTGTTCGGCATTTAGCTGTGAGTTGCAAACGCCATGCATTATCACATTATGGTATAGCATGTGCACAACACGTGTATCACCGCTATATTCATGCATGCAATGTTTAAAACACTATGATCTCCTATTCAAATATATGAATCCGCTTTCATATCAAATTATGATCTTTGTTAGTCTCTTACACCCACACTATCCTCTAACCTTTGTAGCTACCACTAACTTTCTCTCGTGCATGCACACGCCCTCCTCGCCCTCCCCCTCCCTCGGCATTCTATCCACCGGGCACATTCGTTTTTTTTCTTTAGGTCGTTTTCCCAGAGTCTCCACAACTCCTTTCCGACACAGACCAATCGATAAACCTCTCAAGCGATGCCTGCCTACAACATACACACACACCTTCAATCTCCTCCTTTATGTGTCCTTGCCTCGTGTCTCTCATACGGTCACACACACGTGTAAACTCTCGCCCCTCTTTTCATCGATCTCACAACTGCACACTCCTCCCCCATCTAGCTAGTAGTTGGGCCTCTCGCACCACCTCATAATTCCATTCTCTTTGTCTATCCGTCTCGCTGGGCCTTATTTGCCTCTAACAAATGGACGTACACCGACCGATCTCTTGCTATACATATAGCTAGCTAGGTCCTTATAACTTGTTTTTACCCACACGTCGATCGATCTACCTCATTAGTTGTGTCTCTCCCTTCCTCCTATTAAACAACAATTGATCTACCGATCTAGTTAGGTTTGCTTACCAAACACATGGTTCCCCTTCATCATCCATGGATGCGTCTGACAGATCTATCACGCATGAGCACACACGAAACACATCCCCACTCTTATTGGTAACATTGCAGTTCCACCGTCGGTTTGTCTAGTAGGCCTCTCCCACCATCTCCGAGAAGCAACTCCATCACCCATCCAGCACTCTACCCCTCTCCCTCCCTCTCCTCCCTCTCTCTCTCTCTCTCTCTGTCCCATCATAGTTCCCATCCTTCAGTTATGTATGGATGTCGACCGATCTCCCTCAAGACATAGCTGGGTCTCTCCTTATCAACACCTATACGAGTCGTTCTACCTTTATAGTTAGGCCTCTGCCTCCCCCTCCCCCACCCCACCCCCCACACACACTGATACATCGAGCGCTCTGGTCTTGTCTCCCTGCCACACACAAACTTGCCCCGTGCCCTCTGACGTTCTGGTAGGTCAGTCGCCCTATATCTTTGACTTGCACACACACACAATTTCAATGGTTCTCTTCATCGATCTCGCACCCACCCACTTGATCCTCTCTTGACTCTATCGATAGCTATGACCCTCCCTCTCTTCTCGTGGATTGCCCGACCCTCTATGTATGATATGGATAGGCCTCCATTTCACACACATTGCATGCAAAAATTTGTTTGAGATGTCATCGACACATATTCCCACAAATAATTCACGAAATCAACCCCCACCCCACCCCCACCCCGAAACAAAAAAACACTCACGAACGCGGTTTGTATCTCTCACACACACCCACGTAGGTGGGGGACGTGCACGAAGAGAAGAGGTGCATGCAGCGCACGTACTCTGCCTCTTTCCCAACCACACCCGCGGGTACACGGTGGAGCTCATTTACTGCATTTAAAAAGGCAGCCCACGTGGTAATTTGGCACGATGTACTGGTTGTCCACTTGGTGGAGGGAGGATCGTCTACCACGGGTGAACAAACAAATTGCGACTTAACGTGTTATGTAAAAAAGAGGCAAACCATGTGGGGCCTACCTTAGAGGCAAGGCTCTATACCTTTGGAGTACTTTTGATGTGTCCTGTCAACTCATGAGAATGAGGAGAAGCTTGCTTAGCACGCCGTCTCCCCGCCCAGGCGTATGATGGCTCGCAGGATGAGGTGAAGCTTGCTCCACCTTACGCCCGCTCCCTCGCCCATGCGCGCAGTGGCTCGCAGGACGAGGAGAAAAATTTACTACTCCCTCCGTTTACTCCTCGTCCCTACTACCTTTGTTATAGAGATTATATCATATTGTTTGGAATATATATGCCCTTTAGTAGATTTCAATATGAACTACTAGTACATACTCCAAACACTGATGTACATAGACGTATTTTAGAGTGTAGATTCACTCATTTTGCACCATATGTAGCACTCTCCCTCGCCCCTCGACCCTCGCCCACGTGGTGGACATGCAGCAATTCATTCGGTCTCATATAGCCGTAAGCGATATATACTGCACTACCATTATTTCTCGACTTCCCGAAGAGGCGAAGAGCCAATTGCAAGGTTAATATTTTGGAGATGCCAAGCGCAAGGTTATAGGAGAAAGAGTAGTAGGTGCCGCGTCATTTATAAATAAAGTTTTTTCTTGATGTACGTCACGCAATATGGTAGGTTCATATGGAGATAAAAGGAAACCGCTCCACTATATACATAGTCAGGACGGGCCAGCCTACACGGTTGCTTGCTGGGGTTGCTCTCTTCACACTCTCTCGCACAAAACGACTGTGGCCACATCTCTAACATCCCCGCGGATCACGTCCGCTTGGGGAAGGGGTGGATGCTTAGTGTAGATGCGGTGGCCGTCGCCGACGGCGAAAATCCACTGTCGGCATGTCCCGATCAGGGGTCCCCGCCGTTCTCTGTCACAAAGACGGTGAGGTTGCCTTTGTCCCTTGCTCACTGCCGCGATGTGGGCAGTTTCCGCCTCCCGCCGCCCTCCACAAGGTTGAGCTACGTCCCTCAAGTACAACTCCCTTCTGGGCTTGCACCATCGCTTCCAAATTGCCCACATCACTCCCTCGTGGATATTTCTCTACTTCTTTGCCCCGCACATACCTCTCTTGGCTTCTACGTCTTGTATTTGTGATGAGTTTATGTCTCATCAACTAGTCCCGATAATCTTATTCTAATCACGCTTCTTCAATTTCTTTGCCACAGGGATGCTCATCTCGATTTTGGTGAAACTGCACAAAATGATCCGATGGTCAAAAGGTTGCAAACTTCATTTATTAGGAAGCTCGAACGTTGCCAGCAAATTGAAGCCTGGTCAAGGTTCACGGTTCAAGGGCTAGGGACTTCATGGATCGTTTTTTTCTTTAGCTGCCTCTGTTCCAAAATAAGCGTCAACTTTAGTAGTAGTACAACTTTGTACTAAAGTTTGCACAAAGTTGAGACACTTATTTTGGAGCGGAGGAGTACATATTTGCTATGATCTGTCAATCATTGAGATGCAATAGCATGCATGTTAGTCTCCTTTGTATTTGATGAAATGTTGCAACGGGCAACCTTGGACGAAGATACATGTAATGAAATTTGGAAGCTTCACAACATTGTACAAATTTATCTTAGCGATAAATTACAAAGACGTACTATACTAGTGCTTCCTCCGTTCCTAAATATAAGTCTTTGTAGAGATTTCACCATGAACCACATGCGGATGTATATAGATGCATTTTAAGTGTAGATTCATTCATTTTGTTCCGAATGTAGTTCACCTAGTGGAATCTCTACAAAGACTTATCTACTAGTAATAGCTAGCCCCCACTACTAGGAATTCTATCCTCTCCTTGAGCCACATCATCAAAATTGATGTAGCCGTTAGATGAAGTAAATCAGTCCATAATAGCCGTCTGATCTAGACGTTGAGAGGCTCCGCACTAAGCCACATGCAAGCATGCAGAAACACTGTGGCATGCATGTGAGTGGGTTTTAAATCACATCAACATGTCTGCATGCAAGCATGCACCGGTAGCATGCATGTAAGTGAGCTTTTAAGTCCCATTAACATGTCAAAAAGAAAAATATAATCCCATTATGCGATGAGGAGTTGGTTGATCTTTTTTCCTTACGTGGGATGATCTAAATGATGATGGTAGTTTATTTAGTTTGGCTACCACATTTGTCATGCGGTTATAGAGTTTTTTAGTTCTATGAAATCGATAATTTTGGCGCAGAGAGAGATATACGGCTGTTCGCGGCAACAGCGTGGACTCATCTAGTAATATTTAGGAACGGAGGAGTACTATGTAAAGAGTTAGGTGTCGCACGGTGATAGTGTGAGGTGGGCCATGTAATCACTGAGCCTGCGTGTTTTCACTGCTCTTGCACTCCTCCGCTGTAAGAATGGAGAAAATTGTAATCTAGTAGTAGTAGTACCTCCTTTCGCCGAAAGCATGGGACATCCAGCAGTCCTACCACCTCAGTAATAAAGACCAATGAGCCGTCAAATCACATAGACCCAGCAGTAAGTTGGACGGACGAAGCAACCATCACTCTTGAGCCAGTGAGAGGTCGCGTCCGCTCTGCCCGGGCATGAATGCGGCACCGATTCTTTGGAGCGGCTGACTGCTTTGGCGGGAAGCGTCTTGTGAGCGATGGAGGGGCTTTGGGTGGGCCAGGCTGGTTAGGAGCGGGCGTGGCAGCTATCCGCATGTCCATACCGGACATGCCCGAAAACAAGAGGATGCACCGACTCTCACGGCAAAAATACACTACACACCATCTCTCTATAGGAGTAGGTCGATCTGTCGCTCTATCTAACACACACATGCTGTTAAACACACACACACGCACACACACGCACCTTGGTCCCGTTGCACCTTCTAACGTGACTTATTACACCTAGACGGAGGGAGTAGTAAGTATACGAGATACGGTGGCACACTGACTTAGGTCGAATACAAGTGCCCAAAATTTGTGTGCATGTTATAATAAGGATTCACTTAAAATAGTACGTGAGCGAACAGAGGGATCAATTGGACAGTGTTCCCGAGCAGTAGCGAGATTTGTGAGGTAAGATACACCGCTGGCGCTTTTAATTTTTCTTATTAATTTGTTTGTTTCACGGTAAGGTGACTAAGGCTGCATTATTTCTGCACCACTGTGGATAGTCTTACCACCAAAGCCACATGACACGACTATGATTGAAATCCCAATGACTCCCACACACACAAAAAAACACGGCATGCTTGTCACACGAATGCAGGAATGTATAAAAGGTTATTTTCCTCTCGTTGAACATGACGGGAGGGTTGTGTAGCTGGTTAGCCTTTTCGCTCATCAAACTTGAGGTCTCGGGTTCGATAACTACACTTGAGCATAATTTGTGCCAGGAGGATTATTTGACTGGTCAAAATGGATGGATACAGAGCTATACGATCTCGTAGTGACCGTATAATCACCTCATCACGTATAAGCTGCAGCCTCGGCACTTGTTTTCTAGGGTTTGCACGCTTCACACTCTCTCTCCAGTATATATATACACGCTGGAGCCTCAGTGCTTATAGTTGCTCTCTTCACACTCTCTCTCCCTCTCCAGATCTAAACAAGACTTCGTTGGCCTCTCTCTCCCCTCACTGCCGCTCAAAGAGCCGACAGGATCCGTCTGCCGGGAAGGGAAGGAGGCTTAACGCTGTCGCCGTTGGAGAGGGAGGGAATCCACTACTGGCGCAGCTGTTCACTTTCACCCAGCGGCGGCGCGGGAGGGCCTCCGACCCCTTCTTCTTCGCCGGTGTCCCGTCGCCCACCGAACCATGCCCCAAGAACCTTAAGGTATAATTTACTTACTCCACATGCATTGCTCTAGCTACATGTATACCATGAATCTAGGGCGTGGTTCAAAGAGGAAAGGAGTGGGGGAAAGTAGTGGGAAAAGTTGTATATAGCATGAATCTAGGACGTGGTTCAAAGAGGAAATGAAGGGGGAAAGTTGTATAGCATGAATCTAGGACGTGGTTCAAAGAGGAAAGGAATGGGGGAAAGTAGTGGGGAAAGTTGTATCGCATAAATCTAGGACGTGGTCAAAGAGGAAAGGAAGTGGCGAAAGTGCTAGTTCAAAAACGAAAGGAATGGACACGGCCGTAGAGTCTGAGCAGGACTAGAATTGCTGCGCTCACATAGGGAAAGGTGTCTAAAGATAAAAAAACTGGGATGAACACAAATATTCTCCTTGGTTGTTTGTTCTTTGTCGCAACAGACTGTGCATGACCACAGTACATCGGTAGATGCACATGGTGCTCGTGCGTCCACTGTCCCGTGCAACTCATTAGCTGTTGTTAATCTAAGGCCCTGTTTGGTTAAAACCTCCCTAGTCCCTACCTGCTTGGTTCCAGGGACTAAACATGGACTAGAGGTTATTAAATGACATGCTAAAAGACCATGTTACCCCTAGTAATGAACTAATAGAGACAAGGTGCGATGCGTGGCAGGGGCAACTGTTGGAAAAAGTCCCAAAAAGGCTCCCTCGGGGTCTTCTTTCTTTAGTCCCAAATGCCCATTTTTAGTCCCTAAAAGTCCCTCCTATTTGGTTTAGATGGGACTGACACGGAATTTTTTAGTCCCTACACCAAAATGTCCCTGTAAACAAACACCCTCTAATAATGCCGCTGGAAAATTGATGCAACGCCACAGTTAAAAGCAAATTACATGTTTAACGAATTTTATTGTTAATATAATCTCTATGTTAATATTAATCAATGTCACCGTTTGAGAAATGCTACTGTCTTGCTTTCTTTCCCATTTAGATAAGGTATATGCTTCTTTTTGTTGGCTCGTATCATCCACCGTTATTGACCACTAATTGTTTCCTTTGCACCTCTGTGTAAACAGGGTTATCTACTTCACCTTGTTGCCATTGTGACCTTTTGTTGCACCGCACAAAACACTTTTGTTTTAAGAGTGTTTTGTGCAGTTCAACCAAAATGTCACACCGACAACGTTGCTTGATTGCTTGATCTTAGTGGAACTGCACAAGAGGAGATCTTACTTCCTATCCGTTAAGGCGAATTTGGTTCAGACCTTCTTCTTGTGAGTTGTTTGAATTCCGCATCATGTGAGGTCAGTACTAGCCTTCTTTGACATGATTCTGCAGTGTGCTTTCATATGTTGTGCTACATGTACGATAATGTTGCTTGATTTTAATGAACTGCACAAATGGAGACAAGACTTCCAATCTGTATGTGCACCGTAATATCCCATTGAGGTAAGATAAGGATATTTCACAACTATTGGCCTGTATTTTGCCACTTTCATCAGAAAATTAAGTTTAGTACTATACTTGTGCTCCCTAATTGACATGCCAAATCTTATATTGAAGGCGAAGCTTGTCTGTTATTGAACCAAGTGATGAAGGGGAAGAACAAGCGGAAGAAAAACAAAAATCAACTCCCGGTGCTGTAATGAAGCACTGGAACTGTGACGACACAAGTAATGATATAGTTTTGCATCTTAATTTATTGCTATGGCTGGAACGAGCAATTGTTTTCCACTGATTTGATGCCACTCTTAATATAATACGTAATTATCTCTACTTGTGCAAACAGGGATCTTCTTTGAAGATACCATATATTTTAGTGGAACTGTACAAGAAGATGTTGGAAACATTAAACTAATCGAGGAGTATATAGTAAGCATGGCCACCACCGTAGATAGCAACAGAGATGGTTCGGAGAAGTGCTTCATCTGTATGCTCTACACAATAAGCCTCCTGACAAAGGTTGGTACTCGCCCACCGATTTCATCCATATGATTGAGCTTTGTCATCTCTATTGGTGTTGTGCTACTGTTTAGATACTGTCATGAAAAAGTGGTATTGTCCTTGAGAAGTGCTTCATCTGTGCTGTTTTAAATATTTCCTTTCCTTTTTTTCGAGCAAACAGGGATGCTAGCATTTAGTAGTCCTCTTGTCTTTGCACAACAGGATCATCTTCCTCACGAAGAAGAATATGGAGTACGTGAAGTGACTAGTTCCGATTATGCTAGGATGAAGAAGCCCTGTCTATCTTCTCATCAGAAGGAGCAGTTGAAGGATGGTTACATTACTCCCCACAAGACCAAACTAACTTCAGCTCAGAAGGACTGACAAATCTCCATTTTTTGCTGTGATCTTGTGAGTACAATGTTGTTCTAGGATTCTTTCTGGTGATTTCCATTTTTCTAAAAGTGTGCTCTACATGGACCATGTAGGTGCTTGTTGAAACTATCAATTCATAGTACATTTTGCTTTATACTAATCACTTTTTTGTATTTGTGCAAACAGGGGTGCTCAACTTGATTTCAACGGGAACTGCACAAAATGTTCATGAATACATCGAATCATTCATTTCCACCACAAGAAAGGAGGTGCCGATTGTCGGTGTACTAGAGTAGGGGTACCCTAGTATCCCGAACTTGTGCACGGGCAGTTGCAGCACCCCGCGGCAAGGCTTGCCTGGCGACCGCCAAGGTCCTCTGTGGTTCCTTTGGAGCCATTCAAGAACAAAGTATTCAAGCCAAGGAGACAAGGCCCCGGCAAGAGGAGCTTGCCGGGAAGGCCACCCAAGGCACCTAGGAGACAAGGCCCCGACAAGAGGAGCTTGCCGGGAAGGCCACCCAAGGCACCTAGGAGACAAGCCCCGGCAAGAGGAGCTTGCCGGGAAGGCCCGGTTAGCGACAAGCTTCCGGCGACAAAGACAACAACCGCGGCAAAGGCGCTGTCGCGGCAGACCACCACTCTGTACCTGCGCTCCGGCACATCCACCGGCGACGCATACAGGACCTTTCGGTAGCGGCGTGGCGAGACTGTGACCAGCGGTCTTAGCGATGGCAAGCGGCCGACAAGATTGCCATCGTGGCAAGCGGTGGCGCCTCTGACGGTCCTGTTTGCCTTTGTTAGGGCGGCGTGAAGCGGGCATTTAATGCCTTTGTCCCCTGCCGTCAGGGTTAGGTATGATACACTGTACAAGTAGCTGTACCAACCACTCCTTTTCCATTTTTACCCTTGGCTACGTTGCCACCTGTCGGAGACCCCTTGAGCATATAAAAGGAGGCCCATGCGCAACGTAGAGTGGGGTTGGAGAGGTTCGAAGCCAGAAAACACTCACGCTCGGTCTCGTAGCAGCTTGTGTATACTGTAGCACTCAAGCGCTCTCGAGCAAGAACTCAATACATTCAGACATGCAGCAGTAGGAGTGTTATCTCTCCGGAGAGCTCCGAAGCTGGGTAAACCGCTCGTGTGCTTCGCCTCGATCTGCTCTTCGTGCGACCTCCGCCCCCTGCCGAACCGAAAGGGGCTCGGTCCGCCGGTCCCATAGGTGTTCGGGGGTCAGATCAGCCTCCCCGACATCTTTGGCGCGCCAGGTAGGGGCGAACCTACGGCCTTCCGCTTAGCGCCCAGTTTACTTTGTCAGTTCCCTTCTGCAGGGGGCTAGGTCAAGGTACTCTGGTGTGCAGAAATTGCTTTTCGGCCTCCTCATGGCCTCGAGAAAGCTGCGCCATTACTTCCAGGCACATGAGACACAGTCGTCACTCGTTTTCATGAAGAGGATACTTCAAAATCCAGAGGCAAGCTGGCAGGATTGTCGAGTGGGCACTTTGGAACTGTCAAGCTTTGGCCTCAAGTTTGAGAGCACTTCAACTATCCAAAGCGAGCATTGGCGAGTTCATAGCAGAATGGACGCCAACACAAGATGAAGAAATTCGAAACGAGCATCCCGTCAAGGAAGCAAGCAAAGAGTGGCTGATGTACTTTGATGGTGCCTTCTCGCTGCAAAGGCGCCCGGTCTTGGCGTGCTACTTGTTGCACCCACCGGAGAGCACCTCAAGTACGTAGTCCAGATGCACTTTCCCAAGGAGCAAGCAACAAACAACACTGCAGAGTATGAAGGTTTGCTTGCCGGTCTCAGGATCGCAGTGGACCTTGGGATCAAAAAGCTCATTGTCAGGGGTGACTCACAGCTTGTCATCCGCCAAGTGAACAAGAATTATCAGAGTCCGTTGATGGAAGCTTACGTTGATGAAGTGAGAAAGCTAGAAGAGCACTTTGACGGCCTCTGATGGAATATATTCCAAGAGCTCGAACGACATTGCTGATGGCTCGTCGAAGTCGCGCCACTTAAGTTACACTGTGGAACCAGGGATCTTTGTGCTCAAGCTGACTCAACCGTCTATAACGCCATCAATCGGACAGAGCAAGAAGAGGAAGTTGATTTACGGTGACTATTTTCCGGAAGAGCTCCCCGGCCGCTGCCAAGAAGGTCCCCAAGATCAACACCAGCAGTCTTTGAGGAAGCGGTCTGCTCCGACAAGCCCTAGGGTTTGTTCGTTGAAGCGGGCGCTCCCGACAAGTTTTGCTCCGGCAAGCTTGCCGGAACGTCAAGCTCCGGTGAGCCGCGAGCTCTCGCCAGAGAAGAGGATGTTCCGCAGCAGCAGATGTGCCTTTAGTCCTTGTTGTCGAGCCGCAAGCTCCAAAGATGGGCACAACAGATTGTCCGTTTCCTTCAGACAGAGAACTTCCGAAGAGCAAGAAGAAGCGGAAAGAGTAGCCCGGCAGTCAAGTATGTACCAGTTTGTCGACAACACACTTTGCATGTAAGAAGACTCAACGGTGTGAAATTGAAGTGTATTCACCGGAAGACGGATGAAAGCTGTTGGCGAAGATACATGGAGGCATATGTGGTCACCACATTGGCAAGAAGAGCACTTGCCGCAAAGCATTCCGCAAGGTTTCTTTTGGCCGACAGCCCTCCAAGGTGCAACTGCACAAGTAACCAAGTGTGAAGCGTGCGGTTCCATTCCAAGCAGATACACCAGCCAGCTCAAGCTCTCCAGACGATCCCTTTATCCTGGCCATTTTCGGTGCGGGGCTTGACATCCTCGGCCCCTTTCCCGAGTTGTCGGGGCTTTGAGTACTTGTACGTTGCAATCGACAAGTTCACAAAGTGGCCGGAATTGGAAGCAGTGAGGAAGGTGACAGCACATTCAGCAGTCAAGTTCTTCAGGTCGATTGTTTGCCATTTCGGAATCCCTAACAGGATCATCACCGACAACGACACGCAATTCACGAGCCGCACCTTCATGTAGTACGTCCAAGATCTTGGCACCAAGGTCTGCTTCGCTTCCGTTGCTCATCCGAGAAGTAACGGTCAAGCGGAGAGGGCAAATGCTGAAGTGCTGCGTGGGCTCAAGACCAGAACTTTCGGCTGTGCTGCACAAGTGCGGAAGAAATCGGATTGAGGAGCTGCCGGTGGTTCTTTGGTCGATCAGACGACGCCAAATCGAGCCACCGCCGACACCTTTCGCTCTAGTCTATGGAGCAGAGGCAGTTCTCCCCACGGAACTTCGTATACGGATCACCTCGAGTGCTCGCTTATGATGAGCTTGAGCAAGAGCAGTTGCGACAAGATGACGCTGCTCCTTGAGGAGGATCGTCTTGAGTGCTGTCAGACGAGCTGCTCGATACCAGCAAGCTTTGCGCCGCTACCATAGCCGCAAAGTTAATGGAAGTCTCGAGGAAGGCGACCTTGTTCTTCGTAGCGTTCAGTCCGCCAAGAATTCCAGCAAGTTGACGCTGAAGTGGGAAGGCCCTTACCGGGTGAAACGAGTCACTAGGCTGGGCGCCGTCCGCTTTGAGACCGAAGATGGCATTCCGGTGAGCAACTCACGGAACATTGAACATCTTCGTAAGTTTTACTCAGAAGCGCGGTTGCCGGAACCTGTTCCGGCAACCACCTTTTGTACAAGTCTTGCCGATGTTGCATGTAATCCTTTGTACAAAGCCGGGCGCAGACCCCGTGAATAAGTAAAAGCTAATGTGCTTCGCACATCTTGTCAATTTCATGCTTTCTACTTCTATTTTGCATGCGTTATCTGACACTTTGTGCAGCACCTACCCCCGATGGCAACAACGAGCCATAAGGCTCCATATCTTTATTTTCTCTTCTTTCTCTTTCTCAAAGAAAGGAAGGTTCCCTCGCCCACAAGTTTGCCGGGGGGAAAGGAGAAGATAATGGTGTGGACCAAGTGTCGCTCAAGGAAGTCTAGCCTTACCGGGAAGCAAACGACAGAAAAGCTAAGTTGCTAAAGTTTGAGCAATCAGTTTTAAGATTTTTAAGTTATCTTCCTTGAACGACCGTACTTTTGTATGGAGAACACTGTGGCGGAAGAACCAACTCGTAGCTAGTTGCGCCTTACTTTGTTTCGAGTCCGCTCAACAACTTAAGTGAGCTGCGACTAGTTGCGACAAGGTTATTTGTCGGAAGCGGCACCGCCAAGAAGGCTGCCGACGTCCCAGATTAGCGCCATGCCTGTGTGCCTCATACCGACAAGTTCCCTAAAAGCATAGGGCAAAAACATACAAAGGAAGGAATCAAGTAAAGGAAATAACATAGCAATCACTACCGAAATAGAGTTATATTACAAGATAGCTTGTCGCAGCTCTAATAGATTGTTCTCATAACATGACCAACAGCGACAAGAAAAAGAAAGCGGGCGGCCTAATCTACGCTGACGCCCTCAACCCTCTTGATCCCGCTCACCCTATCCACGATGGAGTGCGACAAGGTCTTGAGCGCCTCCACATCAGCATCCGTGGCAAGGACTTGAGGGCGTTGGTGAGGTTGAGGCCTGGATTGCGAAGGCCACCTTCATCGGCACCTTTTGAAGAGCTCCAGCGCAGATCTGGCGCGACTCCTCGGCCAGCTGCTTTGGGATTTCTTCCGGAGTCGCTGGAGGGCCGTCACCACGCCCTTGAAGAACAAGCTGAGCTTGGCTGGGTTGGAGGTGCTCATCGGAGGAATATCCAAGATCCTCCATCCCGCGCCAGACTCCTCAGTCGATGGCTGCAGCAACATCCACGAGACCCTCGGTCGATGCTCCACATTTTCCCTAAAAGGTATTACTGGCGGCAAGAAGACTTTCGCCAAAGAACGCCTCGTCGGCCTTGATCTTCTCCTTCAAGGCCACCTCCTGCTCCTCAAGGCGTCGTCCATTGTCACGAGTCAAGGTGGTCAGCTTCAACTCAAGATCTGCATTGGAGTCCTTGGCGGCGCTGAGCTCCTTGCTCCTCTCGGCGAGACGACCCTGCAGCTCTCCAAGATTGTAGGCGTCCTTCTCGCGCTCATGCTTGAGTGCAGCAAGCTCCTCGCCACTCTCCTTCAGATTGGCCTCCAGCTGCGTCACCTTCGTCTCCAGCTCTTTCTTGGCGGCCTCAGCAGCTGCGGCGGCATCCTTTGCTTCCTTGAGAGCCCCGCCAAATGTCTGCTCACGCGTGGCAAGATCCTCCTCATGGCTGTCAAGATTGACCTTCCTCTGCGCCAACTCGCCTTCCTGCGCAGACAGCTTCTCAGCAGCAAGCCTTTGTTGCTCTTCAGCTTCAGCCTTCTCGAGAAGGAAGGCTTTGCGCTCCTCGGCGAGTTGCTCCCGCTCCTTTGCCAGGGCCCGGAGAGCTTCCTGGTTGAGGCCCCGGAGCTCCTCCGCGCGTTTCTCGATGTCTGCTCCCGCCTTCGCGACAAGCGCTTCCCGGGATTCCAACTTGGCTTGTCGGGCGCGGTAGAGCGACAACAGCTTCCGTAGCAGCTGCTCCTCCTCAGACTTGTCGCTACTGCTGCTTGGCGCGTCGACCAGCGTCAGCCCAGCGGAGGCGAGCAGCTCTTCGTCAAAAGTCTCTCCTTCGACCGGAGCCCTGGAGCTCGACGCCCAGGGGAGCTTGATGAAGACGCCATCGCCTGCCTTCAAATAGGCGCCGGGCTGGGGCTCTTGAACTGATCTTTGCAGCGATGGCGGAGGGATCGGCGGTCGGCGTAGCGCCTGGCGCTCCTGCGGCCTCAGGGCCGTCAGTGCGATCGCCGGACCCCTCGCCAGCTTCTGCGGCAGCAGCCTTGGCGGCCTCTTCGCCGGCGGGCTCGTCAGCGCCAGCTTCTTCTTCGATGGTGGCGGCGTCGTCAGTATTGCCGCGCACGTCCTCCTTGCCGGCGGCCTCGATCTCCATCGGCTCTGTGGCAGATGGATCTGACGACCGGAAAATGAAGAAAAGTCAAGCAAATATTCAAAAAGAAAATCAGAAGAGGAAGAACCCAAGGGAAGTTTTCAAGCAAGAGGAATACCTGTGCTAGGGTCTGCAGTCGTGGTCTCAACCACCGGGGGATCACTGGTGCTGTCCCTTGCCGGAGAGCTGACCCTTGCCGGAGAAGTCTCCCTTGCCGGAGAACGCTCCCTTGCCGGGGGATCCTCCCTTGGCGGTGTAGTCGAAGCAGACGACATGTCAGGAGCGGCTTCAGGGCATTCCTGGTGAGGCTGCTCTGCTCCTACACAAATCAGCAATCAGATATCAGCAAAGAAAGGGCACCCATGCACGCCTAACAGCAGAAAGTAAACCATATGCTTACGCTGGGGGCTGCGCTGGGGGCTGCTTTGAGGAAGAGTTGCCGCGTCCGGCAAGGTGGTCTCAGACGCGCCTCCCGCTGTCGTGGTGGGTTCGTCCTCGATGACAATCACCGGGGCCTTGGCTCTCTTCGACGCTCTCTGGGCCAGCGTCCTGAAAAGGAATGGGTTCAGAGTGAAGCAAATCAGATACAAGACAAAGTAACAAATTGAAGAACTACAAATGCTGCAAAGAATCTTACTCTTCTTCTTCCTCGTCGGAGCTGCGCGCGGAGAGATCAAATTCTGGCTTGCCTCCAGTACGACGAGGCGGAGGAGTAGGTTCCCTTGGCCGCTTGGCGGGAGCAGAAGCGGTGGTCTGGGAGGGCCCCGCTCCGGTTGCCGCAGCAGCGTGAGGTGCTCCCGCGCCAACAACGCTTGCCGCGGTGGAGCGCGTCGCGCGGTGCGGCGGCTGTTGGCCCGTCTGCCGCCCCGCTACATCCCCGGCCTTGCGAAGACGCCTTCTTGGTGGAGCTGGGGGCTCCGCTCGCGGCAAGCTGTTTGAAGGTGGGGAGGAGGCACCCTCGGCGGGCTCGCTCGACTCAGCTTCAGGCTCGGCAAGCTCCTCCTCGCCGGCAAACTCCCTTCGCTCGACAAGGCTTGCCGCCTCTGCTGCCTCTGCCTCCTCCATGGTGAATCCGAACCGCTGCGGCGCGGCTGCTGCCGCCTCTTCCGGCTTGGTGGCGTGCGCTGCATCTCATCATCGGTGGTGTCGCGGGTGAGGCTCTTACGCTTTCGTCGGGCGGATCGGCACTTCTACCACACTGTCAAAGAAGCGCCGACGACGTCATCTGCAGGCTCTTGCCAAGTTGGGACAATTCCATGCGAGTCGCTAACGGCATCATTGCACGGATGCGGTCAGCGAGGAATTGTTGCACAATGAACGACGCCTCGGCAACCTAAACATTTACGGATGATCAGGATCGGGCTTGAACAGCTCCAAGAGCATCGCGTCAAGTTCCAAGACGGTGAAGTTGAAGTTGAGGCCTGGGCGCAGCCTCATGATATCTGCCGCGTTCAAACTCCCAGCGGGTCTCCTCCTCTCCCGCAAGAAGCGTCGCGGCGGCGAAGAAAGTCTCATGCCAGCGGTGCCTACGGTGAGCCCGGCAAGTCTAAGGCGAAGGATTCAGTGACTGCAATCTTCAGCCTAGCATCTTCCGGGGCCACGTTGCTCCAATCGTTGCAGCGCACTATTGGGGTTTGGCGCTGGGCGATGGCGGCTGCGGGTTCTCCTCGACAATCCAGCACCAATCCGCCCTCCATTCCTCCCATTTGCTACGGAGCTCTCCTCCAGATAGGCTTCCTTCTTGCCGATCCTCGAGATCCAAGCGATTCCTCCCAAGAAGAGGCTCCCCTCTCTCAACTCGGGGCATAAAGAAGTGGCAGAAAAGGGCTACGTTTGGATGGACTCCGACAAAGTTTTCGCAGAGATGTGCGAAAACTGCCATGGTCAGAACAACATTGGGGGTGAAATCAAGGAGGCGGAACCCGTAGGTGTTCATGATATCGCATGAAAAAATTCAGAGAAAGGCGGGTAGAGCCCGCAGAGAAGAAGAGAGCCTTGAAGAAGGGATATCCGTTCGGAGCCAGTTCAGCAGCTGGGAGTACCTTCAGGCGCTGGATGCGCTCGTGTCTCCGTCGACCGTAAGAGGTAGTAGTACTCCTCAGATCCTCGCTGGCGAAATGAGGGGGGAAGATTGCCCGCCTTTCGCAGGCCGCATGAGCCGGGCCAAGGCCGCCGACTTCACGGCCTTCCCTTGTCGGCTTTGAGCCATGGCGGAGGCGGTGGAGAAAGATCGACGGCGTTGGTGATGCTAGTGGCGATGAAGTGGGCGGGCGCTGCTCTCTTCAGCCTTGGGAAGAAGGGGAGCAGCGGTGGTTTCGAGATTGGATATGGCGAGGTGGGCGAACTGCCCCTGTTTCCCCTGCTTATAAAGAGGGAGGGGGCGGACGTTCCGCTTTTCCGAATAAAGAAACCCCCCACGATCTCTCCCACGACGCCGCATTCGACGCGTGCCGTTCGTGGAGGGCGTGGTGGGTCCAGAGTGAGTTATGGCATAACCCAGGTGCGGCGTGCCGTGCCTGTTTTGGGCCTGGCCCAACAACGCTTCGGCACCGTGTGTGGCCCGAGCCGGGGCTCTGTCGGTGTACTAGAGTAGGGTACCCTAGTATCCCGAACTTGTGCACGGGCGATTGCAGCACCAGCGGCAAGGCTTACTGGCGACCGCCAAGGTCCTCCGTGGTTCCTTTGGAGCCATTCAAGAACAAAGTATTCAAGCCAAGGAGACAAGGCCCGGCAAGAGGAGCTTGCCGGAAGGCCACCCAAGGCACCTAGGAGACAAGGCCCGGCAAGAGGAGCTTGCCGGAAGGCCACCAAGGCACCCTAGGAGACAAGGCCCGGCAAGAGGAGCTTGCCGGGAAGGCCGATGAGCGACAAGCTTCCGGCGCGACAAGACAACAATCATGACAAAGGCGCCGCGGCAGACCACCACTAGACTGCTGCGCTCGGCACATCCACCGATGTCGCCACAGGACCTTTCGGTAGCGTGGCAAGAAGAGGTCTTGTGACCGGTGATGCTTGTGATGTGGCGGCGCCGACAAGATTGCCATCGTGGCAAGTGGTGGCGCCTCGACGGTCCCTGTTTACCTTGTTAGGGCGGCGTGAGCGGGCATTTAATGCCTTTGTCCCCTGCCGTCGAGGTTAGGTATGATACCTTTGTACAAGTAGCTGTACCAACCACTCCTTTTCCATTTTACCCTTGTCTACGTTGCCACCGTCGGAGACCCTTGAGCATATAAAAGGAGGCCCATGCATAGCGTGAAGTGGGGTTGGAGAGGTTCGAAGCCAGAAAACACTCACGCTCGGTCTCGTTAGCAGCTTGTGTATACTGTAGCACTCAAGCGCTCTCGAGCAAGAACTCAATACATTCAGACATGCAGCAGTAGGAGTGTTATCTCTCCGGAGAGCTCCGAAGCTGGGTAAACCGCTCGTGTGCTTCGCCTCGATCTGCTCTTCGTGCGAGCTCCGCCCCCCGCCGAACCTAAAGGGGCTCGGTCCGCCGGTCCCATAGGTGTTCGTGGGTCATATCAGCCTCCCCGACACCGATAAGTTCAAGGCGTTGCAACATATAAGGGCGAAATCATACAAGCTACGCGCGAATTTGGTTGATTTTGGTGGAACTGCACAAAAAAACAGCTGGTTTATTTAGCACAAGGTGCCATGTCAATGTCCGAACTGATGGCAAACCCTGCCCATTCCACAATCGTAGGCATTTGATATTTTGGAATGGGACAACCTTGTCAAATTTTGCTCATTGATTTTAGCAAGACATGCATTTGATATTTTCGAATGGGATGCCCTTTGCTGTCAGCACCGTCGATCAATTTTTTCTTTATTCTTTAGTTGTGAAGTAAATATTGCCTCTGACATGTGAGTCGCTGAGATGCATAATCATCGATTGTTTTGAATGTTCTCTATGAATTGCCGTGCTGTGTGTTTGATTGCAATGTCTGTAAATGCTAAAATCTGCTCAAACTCTTTGTACTCATACATTTCCTTTTTACTTCGCACATTGTGAAAGTGCATACTTTTTTGTATAATATTGGTCAAAGTAGAGATACTTTGACTGCAGACAAAACTTGTATGCAGACTAGAAAGGACCGGAGGGAGTACATGTGAAACTGCTGCAAACGAGGTGATCACCCTGGGAATAATGCTAGTACGTATTGTTTCGCATGTTCATCCAATGCCAGTGATACAGGAATTCAAACTAATCGAAATAAATTCATTCATACATGGTCTGATTTCATATAAACATGCCTACGGTCTGATTTCATATAAACATGCCGGATTTCATTACATTTCATACATTCTTCAACTAAAAAGGGGTGCGCTGGAGGTATAATTAATTAACCGAAGCTACCCACCTTGGTCCTTACCAGGCGAACAAAAGCTTGATGACTTAGCTGCAGGTGCGATTGCGTAGAATCGACATGTGGCCTATTGGGCCCACATGTCGCCACCAACCGCACTCAAAGAGAGTTAAGTAGAAGCAACATTCTTCTCGGTAGCAGCTCTCCGACTCCACGTCGCCGCCAAGAAGCTAACCGGCCGTCAATGGTCAACCCGCCTAGCTTGGCTTCAACAGGAGGGTAGCAGCGGCGGCCTTACTTGGACCCGAGCGGTGGCTGTTGGAAATATGCCCTAGTGGCAATAATAAAATGGTTATTATTATATTTCTTTGTTCATGATAATAGTCTATTATTCATGCTATAATTGTGTTATCCGGAAATCGTAATACACGTGTGAATACATAGACCACAATGTGTCCCTAGTGAGCCTCTAGTTGACTAGCTCATTGATCAACAGATAGTCATGGTTTCACGACTATGGACATTGGATGTCATTGATAACGGGATCACATCATTGGGAGAATGATGTGATGGACAAGACCAATCCTAAGCATAGCTCAAAGATCGTGGTAGTTCGTTTAGCTAGAGCTTTTCCAAATGTGAAGTATCATTTCCTTAGACCATGAGATTGTGCAACTCCCGGATACCGTAGGAGTGCTTTGGGTGTGCCAAACATCGCATAGCGTAATCGGGTGACTATAAAGGTACACTACGGGTATCTCCGAAAGTGTCTGTTGGGTTGTACGAATCGAGACTGGGATTTGTCACTCCGTATGACGGAGAGGAATCTCTGGGCCCACTCGGTGTCGTCATCATAATGAGCTCAATGTGACCAAGTGTCCGGTCATGGGATCATGCATTACTGATGCAGTAAAGTGACTTGCCGATGCTTGAGATTAAACGAGGTATTGGGATATCGACGATCGAATCTCGGGCAAGTAACGTACCGATTGACAAAGGGAATTGTATACGGGGTTACTTGAATCCTCGACATCGTGGTTCATCCAATGAGATCATCGAGGAGCATGTGGGAGATAACATTGGAATCCAGATCCCGCTATTCGTTATTGACCGGAGAGGCGTCTCGGTCATGTCTGCATGTCTCCCGAACCCGTAGGGTCTACACACTTAAGGTTCGGTGATAATAGGGTTGTAGAGATATGAGTATGCAGTAACCCGAAAGTTGTTCGGAGTCCCGGATGAGACCCCGGACGTCACGAGGAGTTCCGGAATGGTCTGGAGGTAAAGAATTATATATAGGAAGTCAGGTTTCGGCCATCGGGAAAGTTTCGGGGTCACTGGTATTGTACCGGACCACCGGAAGGGTCGAGGGTCCACCGGTGGGGCCACCTATCCGGAGGGCCCCATGGGCTGAAGTGGGAGGAACCAGCCTGGTGGGCTGGTGCGCGCGCCTAGGGTTGGGAAACCCTAGGGGTGGGGCGCCTCCACTGGCAGGGGCAATCCACGCCCACGCCGCCCCCCTTGGAGATCCCATCTCCCGGGCGGCGCCCCCTAGGGGGCCTATATAAGAGGGGGAGGGTGGGCAGCCGCACCCATGCTCTTGGGGCCTCCCTCTCCCCTTGGTACACCGATCCCTCTCGCAGTCGCTTGGCGAAGCCCTGGCGATTTCGCTGCTGCGTCCAGCACCAAGCCGTCGTCTTCTGGATCTTCATCAACCTCTCCTTTCCCTTGCTGGATCAAGAAGGAGGAGACGTCTTCCCTAACCGTCACGTGTGTTGAACAGCGGAGGTGCTGTCCGTTCAGCACTAGGATCATCGGTGATTTGGATCACGACGAGTACGACTCCCTCAACCCCGTTCTCTTGAACACTTCCGCTCGATCTACAAGGGTATGTAGATGCACTCCTCTCTCTCCCGTTGCTAGATGAACTCATAGATTGATCTTGGTGAAACCGTAGAATTTTTTTTATTTTCTGCAACATTCCCCAACAGTGGCATCATGAGCTAGGTCTATGCGTAGTTCTCTCTGCACGAGTAGAACACAAACTTGTTGTGGGCGTAGATGTTGTGAACTTTCTTGCCACTACTAGTCTTATTTTGCTTCATCGGTATTGTGGGATGAAGCGGCCCGGACCGACCTTACACGTACACTTACGTGAGACAAGTTCCACCGACTGACATGCACTAGTTGCATAAGGTGGCTAGCGGGTGTTTGTCTCTCCCACTTTAGTTGGAGCGGATTCGATGAAAAGGGTCCTTATGAAGGGTAAATAGAAGTTGACAAATCACGTTGTGGCTTTTACGTAGGTAAGAAAACGTTCTTGCTAGAACCCTATTGCAGCCACGTAAAAGATGCAACAACAATTAGAGGACGTCTAACTTGTTTTTGCAGCAATTGCTTTGTGATGTGATATGGCCAAAAGTTGTGATGAATGATATATATCTGATGTATGAGATCATGTTCTTGTAATAGGAATCACGACTTGCATTCGATGAGTATGACAACCGGCAGGAGCCATAGGATTTGTCTTAATTATTGTATGACCTGCGTGTCAATGATTTAACGCCATGTAATTACTTTACTTTATTGCTAAACCGTTAGCTATAGTAGTAGAAGTAATAGTTGGCGAGCAACTTCATGGAGACACGATGATGGAGATCATGGTGTCATGCCGGTGACGAAGATGATCATGGAGCCCTGAAGATGGAGATCAAAGGAGCTATATGATATTGGCCATATCATGTTACTACTATTTGATTGCATGTGATGTTTATCATGTTTTTGCATCTTGTTTACTTAGAATAAGATGATCCCTCATAATAATTTCAAGAAAGTGTTCCCCCTAACTGTGCACCGTTGCGGAAGTTCGTTGTTTCGAAGCACCACGTGATGATCGGGTGTGATAGATTCTAACGTTCACATACAACGGGTGTAAGACATATTTACACACGCATAAACACTTAGGTCAACTTGACGAGCCTAGCATGTACGGACTGTTGGAAATATGCCCTAGAGGCAATAATAAAAGCATTATTATTATATTTCCTAGTTTATGATAATTGTCTTTTATTCATGCTATAATTGTATTATCCAGAAATCGTAATACATGTGTGAATACATAGACCACAATACGTCCCAAGTAAGCCTCTAGTTGACTAGCTCATTGGTCAATTGACGAGATAGTCATGGTTTCGACTATGGATATCGATGTCATTGACAGCGGGATCACGTCATTAGGAGAATGACGTGATGGACAAGACCCAATCCTAAGCATAGCACAAGATCGTGTAGTTCGTTTTGCTAGAGCTTTCTCAATGTCAAAGTATCTATTCCTTAGACCATGAGATCGTGTAACTCCCGGATACCGTAGGAGTGCTTTGGGTGTACCAAAGCGTCTGGCGTAATCGGGTGACTATAAAGGTGCACTACAGGCATCTCCGAAAGTGTCTTTTGGGTTGACACAGATCGAGATTGAGATTTGTCACTCCGTATGACGGAGAGGTATCTCTGGGCCCACTCGGTAATGCATCATCATAATGAGCTCAAAGTGACCAAGTGTTTGGTCACGGGATCATGCATTACTGATGCAGTAAAGTGACTTGTTTGCTTGAGACTGAACGAGGTATTGGGATACCAACGATCGAGTCTCGGGCATGTAACGTACCGATTGACAAAGCGAATAGTATATGGGGTTGATTGAATCCTCGACATCGTGGTTCATCCGATGACATCATCGAGGAGCATGTGGGAGCCAACATGGGTATCCAGATCCCGCTGTTGGTTATTGACCTGAGAGCGTCTCGGTCATGTCTGCATGTCTCCTGAACCCGTAGGGTCTACACACTTAAGGTTCGGTGACGCTAGGGTTATTAGGAAGACTTGTATGTGATTACCGAATGTTGTTTGGAGTCCCGGATGAGGTCCCGGACGTCACGAGGAGTTCCGAAATGGTCCGGAGGTAAAGATTTATATATGGGAAGTTGTCAAACGGACACCGGAAAAGTTTCGGGACATATCGGTATTGTACCGGGGTCACCGGAAGGGTTCCGGAGGTCCACCGGGAGGGGCCACCCCTCCCGGGGGGCCACTTGGGCTGCGTGGAAAGGGGCCAGCCCCTGGTGGGCTGGGCGCACCCCCTCCCTTGGGCCCTTGCGCCTAGGGTTGAGGGGGGGAACCCTAGAGGGGGCGCCCCCCTTGCTTGGGGGCAAGCCCCCTCCCCTTGGCCGCCGCCGCCCCCTCTAGATGCCATCTAGAGGGGGCCGGCCACCTCTCCCTTCCCCCTATAAATAGAGGGGTGAGGGGAGGGCTGCAGAGACAAGCCAAGGCGCAGCCCCTCCCCTCCCCAACACCTCTCCTCCTCCGTACGTGCTTGGCGAAGCCCTGTCGGAATACTGCTGCACCAACAACACCACGCCGTCGTGCTGCTGTTGGAGCTCTCTTCCTCAACCTCTCCTTCCTCCTTGCTGGATCAAGACGGAGGAGATGTCGTCCGTACCGTACGTGTGTTGAACGCGGAGGTGCTGTCCATTCAGCACTTGGTCATCGGTGATCCGAATCACGGCGAGTACGACTCCATCATCACCATCCCCTTGAACGCTTCCTTTTCGATCTACAAGTGGTATGTAGATGCAAACTCTCTCCCTTGACTCGTTGCTTAGATGAACTCATAGATGGATCTTGGTGAAACCGTAGAATTTTTTAATTTTCTGCAACGTTCCCCAACAGTGGCATCATGAGCTAGGTCTATGCGTAGTTCTCTATTGCACGAGTAGAACACAATTTTGTTGTGGGCGTAGATCTTGTCAACTTGCTTGCCGCTACTAGTCTTATCTTGATTCAACGGTATTGTGGGATGAAGCGGCCCGGACCAACCTTACACGTACTCTTCACGTGAGACCGGTTCCACCGACTAACATGCACTAGTTGCATAAGGTGGCTGGCGGGTGTCTGTCTCTCCCACTTTAGTTGGAGCGGATTCGATGAAAAGGGTCCTTATGAAGGGTAAATAGAAGTTGACAAAATCACGTTGTGGTTATTCGTAGGTAAGAAAACGTTCTTGCTAGAACCCAATTGCAGCCACGTAAAAAATGCAACAACAATTAGAGGACGTCTAACTTGTTTTTGCAGCAATTGTCATGTGATGTGATATGGCCAGAAGTTGTGATGAATGATGAATGACATATTGTGATGTATGAGATCATGTTCTTGTAATGGGAATCACGACTTGCATGTTGATGAGTATGACAACCGGCAGGAGCCATAGGAGTTGTCTTAATTATTGCATGACCTGCGTGTCATTGATTCAACGCCATGTAATTACTTTACTTTATTGCTAAAAGCGTTAGCCATAGAAGTAGAAAGTAGTCGTTGGCGTGACAACTTCATGAAGACACGATAATGGAGATCATGATGATGGAGATCATGGTGTCATGCCGGTGACAAGGTGATCATGGAGCCCCGAAGATGGAGATCAATGGAGCTTTATGATATTGGCCATATCATGTCACTACTATATAATTGCATGTGATGTTTAATATGTTTATGCATCTTGTTTACTTAGAACGACGGTAGTAAATAAGATGATCCCTTACAACAATATCTAGAAGTGTTCTCCCTAACTGCACCGTTGCTAAAGTTCGTCGCTTCTAAGCACCACGTGATGATCGGGTGTGATGGATTCTTACGTTCACATACAACGGGTGTAAGACAGATTTACACGCATAAAACACTTAGGGTTAACTTGACGAGCCTAGCATGTACAGACATGGCCTTGGAACACGGAGACCGAAAGGTCAAGCACGAGTCGTATGGAAGATACGATCAACATGAGAATGTTCACCGACGATGACTAGTCCGTCTCACGTGATGATCGGACACGGCCTAGTCGATTCGGATCGTGTAACACTTAGATGACTAGAGGGATGTCTAATCTGAGTGGGAGTTCATTAAAATAATTTGATTAGATGAACTTAATTATCATGAACTTAGTCTAAAACTTTTGCATAATATGTCTTGTAGATCAAATGGCCAACGCTCATGTCAACTTGAACTTCAACGCATTCCTAGAGAAAACCAAGCTGAAAGATAACGGCAGCAACTATACGGACTGGGTCCGGAACCTGAGGATCATCCTCATAGCTGCCAGGAAACAATATGTCCTAGAAGGACCGCTAGGTGACGCTCCCGTCCCAGAGAACCAAGACATTATGAATGCTTGGCAGACTCGCGCTGATGATTACTCCCTCGTTCATTACGGCATGCTTTACAGCTTAGAACCGGGGCTCCAAAAGCGTTTTGAGCATCACGGAGCATATGAGATGTTCGAGGAGCTGAAACTAGTTTTCCAAGCTCACGCTTGGTCGAGAGATATGACATCTCCGACAAGTTCTATAGTTGTAAGATGGAGGAAAATAGTTACATCGGTGAGCACATACTCAAGATGTCCGGGTTGCACAACCGTATGACCCAGCTGAATATTAACCTCCACGATGAGGCGGTCATGTGACAGAATCCTTGATCGCTCCCACCAAGCTACAAGAGCTTTGTGATGAACTACAATATGTGGGGATGGTGAAGACCATTCTGAAGTATTTTCAATCTTTGAAGTCGTGAGAGGTTGAGATCAAGAAAGAACATCAAGTGTTGATGGTCAATAAGACCACTAAGTTCAAGAAGGGCAAGGGTAAGAAGAACTTCAAGAAGGACGGCAAGGATGTTGCCGCCCGATAAGCCCGATTACCGGGAAGAAGTCAAAGAATGGACCCAAGCACGAGACCGAGTGCTTTTATTGCAAGGGAAGGGTCACTTTGGGCGGAACTGCCCCAAATACTTAGCGGATAAGAAGGCCGGCAACACCAAAGGTATATTTGATATACATGTAATTGATGTGTACCTTACCAGTACTCGTAGTAACTCCTGGGTATTTGATACCGGTGCCGTTGCTCATATTTGTAACTCACAGCAGAAGCTGCGGAATAAGCGGAGACTGGCGAAGTACGAGGTGACGATGCGCGTCGGGAATGGTTCCAGAGTCGATGTGATCGCCGTCGGCACGCTACCTCTTCATTTACCTACGGGATTAGTTTTGAACCTTAATAATTGTTATTTGGTGCCAAGTTTGAGCATGAACATTGTATCTGGATCTCATTTAATGCGAGATGGCTACTCATTTAAATCCGAGAATAATGGTTGTTCTATTTATATGAGAGACATGTTTTATGGTCATGCTCCGATGGTCAATGGTTTATTCTTAATGAATCTCGAGCGTAATGTTACACATATTCATAGCGTGAATACCAAAAGATGTAAAGTTGATAACGATAGTCCCACATACTTGTGGCACTGCCGCCTTGGTCACATTGGTGTCAAGCGCATGAAGAAGCTCCATACTGATGGACTTTTGGAGTCTCTAGATTATGAATCATTTGACACATGCGAACGATGCCTTATGGGCAAGAGGACCAAGACTCCGTTCTCCGGAACAATGGGGCGAGCAACCAACTTATTGGAAATCATACATACCGATGTGTGTGGTCCAATGAGTGTTGAGGCTCGCGGAGGATATCGTTATGTTCTCACTCTCACTGATGACTTGAGTAGATATGGGTATGTCTACTTAATGAAAAACAAGTCCGAGACCTTTGAAAAGTTCAAGGAATTTCAGAATGAGGTAGAGAATCAACGTGACCGAAAAATAAAGTTCTACTGATCAGATCGTGGAGGAGAATATTTAAATTTTAATTTGGTACACACTTAAGAAAATGTGGAATCGTTTCACAACTCACGCCGTCTGGAACACCTCAGCGTAATGGTGTGTCCGAATGTCGTAATCGCACTCTATTGGATATGGTGCGATCTATGATGTCTCTTACAGATTTACCGCTATCATTTTGGGGATACGCTCTAGAGGCAGCTATATTCACTTTAAATAGGGCACCGTCTAAATCCGTTGAGACGACACCGTATGAATTATGGTTTGGGAAGAAACCTAAGCTGTCGTTTCTAAAAGTTTGGGGATGCGATGCTTATGTCAAGAAACTTCAACCTGAAAAGCTCGAACCCAAGTCGGAAAAATGCGTCTTCATAGGATACCCTAAGGAAACCATTGGGTATACCTTCTACCTTAAATCCGAAGGCAATATCTTTGTTACCAAGAACGGATCCTTTACGGAAAAGAGTTTCTCTCGAAAGGAGTAAGTGGGAGGAAAGTAGAACTCGATGAAGTACTACCTCTTGAACCGGAAAGTAGTGCAGCTCAGGAAAATGTTCCTGTGGTGCCTACACCAATTGGAGAGGAAATTAATGATGATGATCAAGGTACTTCGGATCAAGTTGCTACTGAACTTTGTAGGTCCACTAGGACACGTTCCGCACCAGAGTGGTACGGCAACCCTGTCCTGGAAATCATGTTATTGGACAACGGTGAACCTTCGAACTATGAAGAATCGATGGCGGGCCCAGATTCCAACAAATGGCTAGAAGCCATGAAATCTGAGATAGATTCCATGTATGAAAACAAAGTATGGACTTTGACTGACTTGCCCGATGATCGGCGAGCGATAGAAAACAAATGAATCTTTAAGAAGAAGACAGACGTGGATGGTAATGTCACCATCTATAAAGCTCGACTTGTCGCTAAGGGTTATCGGCAAGTTCAAGGGATTGACTACGATGAGACTTTCTCTCCCGTAGAGAAGCTTAAGTCCGTCCGAATCATGTTAGCAATTGCCGCATACTATGATTATGAGATATGGCAGATGCATGTCAAAATAAGCGTTCCTTAACGGTTATCTTAAGGAAGAGCTGTATATGATGCAGCGGAAGGTTTTGTCGATCCTAAGAATGCTACCAAAGTATGCAAGCTCCAGCGATCCATTTATGGGCTGGTGCAAGCATCTCGGAGTTGGAACATTCGCTTTTATGAGATGATCAAAGCGTTTGGGTTTATGCGGACTTATGGAGAAGCCTGCGTTTACAAGAAAGTGAGTGGGAGCTCTGTAGCATTTCTCATATTATATGTAGATGACATACTTTTGATGGGAAATGATATAGAATTCTTGGACAACATTAAGGCCTACTTGAATAAGTGTTTTTCAATGAAGGACCTTGGAGAAGCTGCTTATATATTAGGCATCAAGATCTACAGAGATAGATCGAGACGCCTCATAGGTCTTTCACAAAGCACATACCTTGATAAGATTTTGAAGAAGTTCAAAATGGATCAGTCCAAGAAAGGGTTCTTGCCTGTCTTTGCAAGGTGTGAGATTGAGCTCAGCTCAATGCCCGACCACGGCAAAAGATAAAGAAGAGATGAGCGTCATCCCTATGCCTCAGCCATAGGATCTATTATGTATGCCATGTGTACCGGACTGATGTAAACCTTGCCGTAAGTTTGGTAGGAAGGTACCAAAGTAATCCCGACAAGGAACACCGGATGGACAGCGATCAAGAATATCCTGAAGTACACGAAAAGGACAAAGGACATGTTTCTCGTTTATGGAGGTGACGAAGAGCTCGTCGTGAGGGGTTACGTCGACGCTTAGCTTCGACACAGATCTGGATGACTCTAAGTCACAAACCGGATACGTGTATATGTTGAATGGTGGAGCAGTAAGCTAGTGCAGCTGCAAGCAAAGCGTCGTGGCGGGATCTACATGTGAAGCGGAGTACATGGCAGCCTCGGAGGCAGCGCATGAAGCAATTTGGGTGAAGGAGTTCATCACCGACCTAGGAGTCATACCCAATGTGTCGGGGCCGATCAAACTCTTCTGTGATAACACTGGAGCTATTGCACTTGCCAAGGAGCCTAGGTTTCACAAGAAGACAAGGCACATCAAGCGTCGCTTCAACTCCATCCGTGAAAATGTTCAAGATGGAGACATAGAAATTTGCAAAGTGCATACGGATCTGAATGTCGCAGATCCGTTGACTAAACCTCTTCCATGGGCAAAACATGATCAACACCAGAACTCTATGGGTGTTCGATTCATCACAATGTAACTAGATTATTGACTCTAGTGCAAGTGGGAGACTGTTGGAAATATGCCCTAGAGGCAATAATAAAAGCATTATTATTATATTTCCTGGTTTATGATAATTGTCTTTTATTCATGCTATAATTGTATTATCCGGAAATCGTAATACATGTGTGAGTACATAGACCACAATACGTCCCTAGTAAGCCTCTAGTTGACTAGCTCGTTGGTCAACAGATAGTCATGGTTTCCTGACTATGGATATCGATGTCATTGACAACGGGATCACGTCATTAGGAGAATGACGTGATGGACAAGACCCAATCCTAAGCATAGCACAAGATCGTGTAGTTCGTTTTGCTAGAGCTTTCTCAATGTCAAAGTATCTATTCCTTAGACCATGAGATCATGTAACTCCCGGATACCGTAGGAGTGCTTTGGGTGTACCAAACGTCACACCGTAACTGGGTGACTATAAAGGTGCACTACAGGCATCTCCGAAAGTGTCTGTTGGGTTGACACGGATCGAGATTTGGATTTGTCACTCCGTGTATGACGGAGAGGTATCTCTGGGCCCACTCGGTAATGCATCATCATAATGAGCTCAAAGTGACCAAGTGTTTGGTCACGGGATCATGCATTATGGTACGAGTAAAGTGTCTTGCCGGTAACGAGACTGAACGAGGTATTGGGATACCGACGATCGAGTCTCGGGCATGTAACGTACCGATTGACAAAGGGAATAGTATATGGGGTTGATTGAATCCTCGACATCGTGGTTCATCCGATGACATCATCGAGGAGCATGTGGGAGCCAACATGGGTATCCAGATCCCGCTGTTGGTTATTGACCTGAGAGCGTCTCGGTCATGTTCGCATGTCTCCCGAACCCGTGAGGGTCTACACACTTAAGGTTCGGTGATGCTAGGGTTATTAGGAAGACTTGTATGTGATTACCGAATGTTGTTGAGTCCTGGATGAGATCCGGACGTCACGAGGAGTTCCGGAATGGTCCGGAGGTAAAGATTTATATATGGGAAGTTGTCAAGCGGACACGGAAAGGTTTGGGACATATCGGTATTGTCTGGGTCACCGGAAGGGTTCCGGGGGTCCACCGGGAGGGGCCACCCCTCCCGGGGGGCCACTTGGGCTGCGTGGGAAGGGGCCAGCCCCTGGTGGGCTGGGCGCACCCCCCTCCCTTGGGCCCTTGCGCCTAGGGTTGAGGGGGGAACCCTAGAGGGGCGCCCCCGTTGCTTGGGGCAAGCCCCTCCCTTGGCCGCCGCCCCTCTAGATGCCATCTAGAGGGGCCGCCCCTCTCCCTTCCCCTATAAATAGAGGGGTGAGGGAGGGCTGCAGAGACAAGCCAAGGCGCAGCCCCTCCCCTCCCCAACACCTCTCCTCCTCCGTACGTGCTTGGCGAAGCCCTGTCGGAATACTGCTGCACCAACAACACCACGCCGTCGTGCTGCCGTTGGAGCTCTCTTCCTCAACCTCTCCTTCCTCCTTGCTGGATCAAGACGGAGGAGGCGTCGTCCCGTCCGTGCGTGTGTTGAACGCGGAGGTGCTGTCCGTTCAACACTTGGTCATCGGTGATCCGAATCACGACGCAGTCACGACTCCATCATCACCATCCCCTTGAACGCTTCCGCTTTTCGATCTACAAGTGGTATGTAGATGCAAACTCTCTCCCTTGACTCGTTGCTTAGATGAACTCATAGATGGATCTTGGTGAAACCGTAGAATTTTTTTAATTTTCTGCAACGTTCCCCAACACAGACGTGGCCTCGGAACACAAGAGACCGAAAGGTCGAACATGAGTCGTATGGAAGATATAATCAACATGGAGATGTTCACCGATGATGACTAGTCCATCTCACGTGATGATCGGACACGGCCTAGTCGATTCGGATCATGTATCACTTGGATGACTAGAGGGATGTCTAATCTGAGTGGGAGTTCATTAAATAATTTGATTAGATGAACTTAATTATCATGAACTTAGTCTAAAAACCTTTGCAAAATGTCTTGTAGATCAAATGGCCAACGCTCATGTCCACCTCAACTTCAACGCGTTCCTAGAGAAAACCAAGCTGAAAGATGATGGCAGCAACTATACGGACTAGGTCCGAAACCTGAGGATCATCCTCATAGCTGCAAAGAAAGATTATGTCTTAGAAGCACCGCTAGGTGAAGCTCCCATCGAGAGAACCAAGACGTTATGAACGCTTGGCAGGTCTCGTCTTGATGATTACTCCCTCGTTCGGGCGGCATGCTTTACGCTTTAGAACCGGGGCTCCAAAAGCGTTTTGAGCAACACGGAGCATATGAGATGTTCGAAGAGCTGAAAATGGTTTTCCAAGCTTATGCCCGGGTCGAGAGATATGAAGTCTCCGACAAGTTCTTTAGCTGTAAGATGGAGGAAAATAGTTCTGTCAGTGAGCACATACTCAAAATGTCTGGGTTGCACAACCGCTTAACTCAGCTGGGAGTTAATCTCCCGGATGACGCGGTTATTGACAGAATCCTTCAGTCGCTTCCACCGAGCTACAAGAGCTTTGTGATGAACTTCAATATGCAGGGGATGGAAAAGACCATTCCCGAGGTATAATCAATGCTGAAATCAGCGGTGGTAGAGATCAAGAAGGAACATCAAGTGTTGATGGTGAATAAAACCACTAAGTTCAAGAAAGGCAAGGGTAAGAAGAACTTCAAGAAGGACGGCAAGGGAGTTGCCGCGCCCGGTAAGACAGTTGTCGGGAAGAAGTCAAAGAATGGACCCAAGCCTGAAACTAAGTGCTTTTATTGCAAGGGAAGCGAACACTGGAAGGGGAACTGCCCCAAATACTTAGCGGACAAGAAGGCCGGCAACACTAAAGGTATATGTGATATACATGTAATTGATGTGTACCTTACCAAGACTCGTAGTAGCTCCTCGGTATTTGATACGGTGCCCTTGCTCATATTTGTAACTCAAAGCGGGAGCTGCGAGAATAAGCGGAAAGCTGGCGAAGGACGAGGTGACGATGCGCGTCGGGAATGGTTCCAAGGTCGATATGATCGCCGTCGGGACGCTACCTCTACATTTACCTACGGGATTAGTTTTAAACCTCAATAATTGTTATTTAGTGCCAGCTTTGAGCATGAACATTGTATCTGGATCTCGTTTGATACGAGATGGCTACTCATTTAAATCCGAGAATAATGGTTGCTCTATTTATATGAGAGATATGTTTTATGGTCATGCCCCGATGGTCAATGGTTTATTCTTAATGAATCTCGAACGTGATGTTACACATCTTCATAGTGTGAATACCAAAAGATGTAAAGTTGATAACGATAGTCCCACATACTTGTGGCACTGCCCCCTTGGTCACATTGGTGTCAAGCGCATGAAGAAGCTCCATGCCGATGGACATTTAGAGTCTCTCGATTATGAATCATTTGACACATGCGAACCATGCCTCATGGGCAAAATGACCAAGACTCTGTTCTCAAGAACAATGGAGCGAGCAACCAACTTATTGGAAATCATACATACTTATGTGTGCGGTCCAATGAGCATTGAGGCTCGCGGAGGATATCGTTATGTTCTCAGTCTCACTGACGACTTGAGTAGATATGGGTATGTCTACTTGATGAAACACAAGTCTGAGACCTTTGAAAAGTTCAAGGAATTTCAGAATGAGGTAGAGAATCAACGTGACCGAAAGATAAAGTTCTTACAATCGGATCGTGGAGGAGAATACTTAAGTCACGAATTTGGTACGCACTTAAGGAAATGTGGAATCGTTTCACAACTCACGCCGCCTGGAACACCTCAGCGTAATGGTGTGTCCGAACGTCGTAATCGCACTTTATTGTATATGGTGCGATCTATAATGTCTCTTACCGATTTACCGTTATCATTTTGGGGATACGCTCTAGAGACAGCTACATTCACTTTAAATAGGGCACCGTCTAAATCCGTTGAGACGACACCGTATGAATTATGGTTTGGGAAGAAACATAAGCTGTCGTTTCTAAAAGTTTGGGGATGCGATGCTTATGTCAACAAACTTCAACCTGAAAAGCTCGAACCCAAGTCGGAAAAATGCGTCTTCATAGGATACCCTAAGGAAACCATTGGGTATACCTTCTACCTCAGATCCGAAGGCAAGATCTTTGTTGCCAAGAACGGGTCCTTTACGAGAAAGAGTTTCTCTCGAGAGAAGTAAGTGGGAGGAAAGTGGAACTTGATGAAGTACTACCTCTTGAACCGGTGAGTAGAGCAACTCAGGAAGATGTTCTGTGGTGCGGCACCAGCGAAGAGGAAGTTAATGATGATGATCAAGGTACTTCAGATCAAGTTACTACTGAGCTTCGTAGGTCCGCGAGGACACGTTCCACACCAAAGTGGTATGGCAACCCTGTCCTGGAAATCATGTTGTTGGACAACGGTGAACCTTCGAACTATGAAGAAGCGACGGCGAGCCCAGATTCCAACAAATGGCTTGAAGCCATGCAATCCGAGATAGGATCCATGTATGAAAACGAAGTATGGACTTTGTGAGACTTGCTCGATGATCGGCGAGCGATAGAAAACAAATGGATCTTTAAGAAGAAGACGGACGCAGATGGTAATGTTACCATCTATAAAGCTCGACTTGTCGCTAAGGGTTATCGACAAGTTCAAGGGGTTGACTACGATGAGACTTTCTCTCCTGTAGAGAAGCTGAAGTCTATCCGAATCATGTTAGCAATTGCCGCATACTATGATTATGAGATATGGCAGATGGACGTCAAAATGGCATTCCTTAACGGCTATCTTAAGGAAGAACTGTATATGATGCAGCCGGAAGGTTTTGTCGATCCCGAGAATGCTAACAAGGTATGCAAGCTCCAAATGATCCATTTATGGGCTGGTGCAAGCATCTCGGAGTTGGAACATTCACTTTGATGAGATGATCAAAGTGTTTGGGTTTATGCAGACTTATGGAGAAGCCTGCGTTTACAAGAAAGTGAGTGGGAGCTCTGTAGCATTTCTCACATTATATGTAGATGACATACTTTTGATGGGAAATGATATAGAACTTTTGGACATCATTAAGGCCTACTTGAATAAGTGTTTTTCAATGAAGGACCTTGGAAAAGCTGCTTACATATTAGGCATCAAGATCTATAGGGATAGATCAAGACGCCTCATAGGTCTTTCACAAAGCACATACCTTGATAAGATATTGAAGAAGTTCAATATGGATCAGTCCAAGAAAGGGTTCTTGCCTGTATTGCAAGGTGTGAGATTGAGCTCGGCTCAATGCCCGACCACGACAGAAGATAAAGAAGAGATGAGTGTCATCCCCTGTGCCTCATCCATAGGATCTATTATGTATGCCATGCTGTGTACCAGACCTGATGTAAACCTTGCCGTAAGTTTGGTAGGAAGGTAACAAAGTAATCCCGGCAAGGAACACTAGATAGCGGCCAAGAATATCCTGAAGTACCTGAAAGGGACTAAGGACATGTTTCTCGTCTATGGAGGTGACGAAGAGCTCGTCGTAAAGGGTTACATCGACGCTAGCTTCGACACAGATCTGGATGACTCTAAGTCACAAACCGGATACGTGTATATTTTAAATGGTGGGGCAGTAAGCTGGTGCAGTTGCAAGCAAAGCGTCATGGCGGGATCTACATGTGAAGCGGAATACATGGCAGCCTCGGAGGCAGTGCATGAAGCAATCTGGGTGAAGGAGTTCATCACCGACCTAGGAGTCATACCCAATGCATCGGGGCCGATCGCACTCTTCTGTGACAATACTGGAGCTATTGCACTTGACAAGGAGCCCAGGTTTCACAAGAAGACCAGGCACATCAAGCGTCGCTTCAACTCCATTCGTGAAAATGTTCAAGATGGAGACATAGATATTTGTAAAGTACATACGGACCTGAATCTAGCAGATCCGTTGACTAAACCTCTCCCTAGGGCAAAACATGATCAACACCAGAACTCTATGGGTGTTCGATTCATCACAATGTAACTAGATGATTGACTCTAGTGCAAGTGGGAGACTATTGGAAATATGCCCTAGAGGCAATAATAAAACGGTTATTATTATATTTCTTTGTTCAAGATAATAGTCTATTATTCATGCTATAATGGTGTTATCTGGAAATCGTAATACACGTGTGAATACATAGACCACAACGTGTCCCTAGTGAGCCTTTAGTTGACTAGCTTGTTGATCAACAGATAGTCATGGTTTCCTGACTATGGACATTGGATATCATTGATAACGGGATCACATCATTGGGAGAATGATGTGATGGACAAGAGCCAATCCTAAGCATAGCTCAAAGATCGTGTAGTTCATTTAGCTAGAGCTTTTCCAAATGTCAGGTATCATTTCCTTAGACCATGAGATTGTGCAACTCCCGGATACTGTAGGAGTGCTTTAGGTGTGCCAAAGCGTCATAGCGTAATCGGGTGACTATAAAGGTACACTACGGGTATCTCCGAAAGTGTCATTGGGTTGTACGAATCGAGACTAGGATTTGTCACTCCGTATGACGGAGAGGTATCTCTGGGCCCACTTTCGTGTCGTCATCATAATGAGCTCAATGTGACCAAGTGTCTGGTCACATGATCATGCATTATGGTACGAGTAAAGTGACTTGCCGGTAACGAGATTAAACGAGGTATTAGGATACCGACGATCGAATCTCGGGCAAGTAACGTACCGATTGACAAAGGGAATTGTATACGGGGTTACTTGAATCCTCGACATCGTGGTTCATCCGATGAGATCATCGAGGAGCATGTAGGAGCTAACATGGGTATCCAGATCCCGCTGTTGGTTATTGACCGGAGAGGTGTCTCGGTCATGTCTGCATGTCTCCCGAACCCGTAGGGTCTACACACTTAAGGTTCGGTGACGCCAGGGTTGTAGAGATATGAGTATGCAGTAACCCGAAAGTTGTTCAGAGTCCCGGATGAGATCCCGAACGTCACGAGGAGTTCCGGAATGGTCCGGAGGTAAAGAATTATATATAGGAAGTCAGGTTTCGGCCATCGGGAAAGTTTCGGGGGTCACCGGTATCGGGACCACCGGAAGGCTCCCGAGGGTCCACCAGGTGGGGCCACCTATCCCGAAGGGCCCATGGGCTGAAGTGGGAGGGGAACCAGCCCCTGGTGAGCTGGTGCGCCCCCCCTTGGGCCCCCCTACGCCTAGGGTTTGGAAACCCTAGGCGTGGGGGCGCCTCCACCTGGCTTGGGGGGCAGGCCACCCCCTGGCCGCCGCCCCCCTGGAGATCCCATCTCCCAGGGCCGGCTCCCCCCCTAGGGGGCCTATATAAAGAGGGGGGGGGAGGGAGGGCAGCTGCACCCATGCTCTTGGCGCCTCCCTCTCCCCTTGCTACACCTCTCCCTCTCGCAGACGCTTGGCGAAGCCCTGCCGAGATCGCTGCTGCATCCACCGCCACGCTGTCGTGCTGCTGGATCTTCATCAACCTCTCCTTTCCCCTTTCTAGATCAAGAAGGAGGAGACGTCTTCCCCAACCGTACGTGTGTTGAACGCGGAGGTGCTGTCCGTTCAGCACTAGGATCATCGGTGATTTGGATCACGACGAGTACGACTCCCTCAACCCCGTTCTCTTGAACGCTTCCGCTCGATCTACAAGGGTATGTAGATGCACTCCTCTCTCTCGTTGCTAGATGAACTCATAGATTGATCTTGGTGAAACCGTAGAATTTTTTTTATTTTCTGCAACGTTCCCCAACAGCGGCGACCTAGCGTGTTCTACTCTTCCTCGTTTTTTGTGTGGCGCGGCCTCGTTGGCAGTGGGGCGGGGCCTCGGCAGAGCTGGCGATGTCCTCTTTCTCGTTGCTGGCGGGCGGCGCCTCAGCGGAGTGGTGGAAATCCTCCCCCACATTGCCGGCAGGGTGGGGCCTCGGCTGAGCCGACGATGTCCTCTGCCTCGTTGTTGGCGGGGCGAGGCTTCGGCGGAGCCGGCGGTGTCCTCTACCTCGTTGTTGGCGCCGCGGGGCCTCGGCGGAGCAGGGCCTCATCGACGCCCGTGAGCGGGACTCGTCGAAGCCGGCATTGTCCTTCTGCCGTCCTCGGTCTCGCCAAACAGCGCCTCGCCCGCTTCATCGCCCTCTTTGCTAGCCTCTTTGTAGGCGGCCACAGCCTCCGCCACCCGCATGCGGTACCGCCAGTGCTCGAGGCGGCCCTTGAGGGCGGAGCGGTACGAGTCGAGCAGCGCCTCCTGCTCCGCCCGATCCGTGGCGATCTGCTCCTCCGCCTGCAGGTGCTCCTGGAGGAGATGGTGGTTGTAGGCGGTGTCGTCCTGCGCCTCCCGGAACTGCTCCTCACGCATATGCCTCACCATGTCCATATATTGGGCACGGGCCTCGCCGATGGTCATGGTGCAATGCACCGGCGAGGATGGCGTGGAGGAGGGGGTTCGCGCCGAATCGTCGACTACCATGTTCTCCATTGGGACGTGTCGTCCTCCGGCTGCCTGCTGGCCAGCCGGTCGGCAGCAATGGCTGCCATCTCCTTGTGGTCCATCGTCCGCCCGTCCTGAAGAGCGCTGGAGCACGAGGAAGCCATGGTGGGCAGTAGTGGTGTGGACAGGAGAAAGGGAAAGGATGCGGATGACTGCGACTATGGCCGGCGCAGCAGTTTATATAGCAATGGTGGGTGGGCGGAGGGACGGACGTGTGGCACCGGAGTAGCCGCCTCGACAACCCCGTATCATTACTGTGGGCGGCAGATGGACGAACGGACGACACTTGTGTCGTTTGAAGACGGAGCAATCGCCTGCACCGGGAAGCAGGGCGGGCATTGCTGACTGTTTCGGGCGGAAAGCGCGCGCGGGCGAGGAGATGACTTTACTTGGAGAGGATGGCAATGGGGACCCACCAGGGCCATAGCCTCACTTACGCAAGTGCCTCCTTATTATATATATATAAAGCTATAATTTATTTTGCTTCCTCCTGGTTTCCTGACATCGCGGTCCCACACCGTTGTCAACCTATGTACTCCCTCCTTTCCGGTTTATAGGGCTTATCTCATAATTTTAGTTTTTCCACTTTATAAGGCTCAATTTGGTTGTTTTCCATCACATGTTCAGATTCCAAGGTGCATTAAATCATTGCATGCAAGTATTAAGAGAAAATTGACCAATGCATGTACTTTATGCATGCATGCATTGCAATTAATGCATTGATAAACATATTTTTTTGAGGATAACAAGAGCATTAATTAGGTGCCTTTACAAAACTACAAAAAGTATTCCACCACTTGCCATCTACCTTGATTGGTGAGATTTTTGAATTGAGCACTATAAATCGAAAAGGAGGGAGTAGTCAATAAACGAGAGAATTGCACAAGAAGCGGCCGACAGCTGGGACCAAGCAGCTCGACTAGTATTTGTGTTTTTGAGGTGTGAGCACTGCAGAGTTTTTCGATGTTTAGCCCAGATATTAATTTTTCTCCTCTGAACAACAACGAAAACATCGCTCGCCAGATATCCAGCCCAGATATTAATTTTTTCAAGCTAAAAATGGCTAGCCCAGCTATACTTTTTTTAGGAATACCCAGGCAAGGTCAAGTTGTTATTCTCCGCCCCGCTGGGCTGCAAATCTTTCCTAGGAGGGATGCATTAGGCTTAACAAGAAAATGGGCTTTAAGAAATAATAAATGGGATGTAATTATAAAAACTGGGCAGTAACTATAAAAATGCACCAAACACGTAATTACTTTATAAAATATTATTTTTGGATATTGAAAATTTTAATTTCATTAATTGTTGCGAGCGCAATGTTTCGTTGGATTTTTACGTAATATGAATTTATATTGAAATTGTATTTAATCTGACTAGAAATTTTGGGATAAAAATATTTCGCATCCCATCAAAATGTGGGAAATTTTATTGAATTCGGTTTTGAACGGTTGGTTGAAATGGGTTGTACTTTTAACAAACTGTAAATGGGTTGTAGTAAATTCCATTAGAATTCAAAAATGGGCTACACATTCTTACAAATCTCGAATGGGCTATAAGTTCTCTGCCACACACTTCTAGCCTTACTAAGTTGACGCGTCCCCTAAAAAACCAGAGTTGACGCGTATGCAAGGCTTTGTCAACTTATAGTCAACACACGGTTCTAGCAGCAGTGGCCGTTGGATGTCCATCCAACGGATGCCATGCTTCTTCTTCAATCTCGGATATTCTAGCTTCACCCGCCCAAAAAATGATTCCTCCCCCTGACATCTGGGGCGCACTGTTTCGGAAGCTGACCTGTGGGCCTACTAAGTTGACTTACCAAGGGCTTTGTCAACTTAGTCAATATAAACGATTCTAGCTGTAGTGACCGTACGATGTCCATCCAACGGCCGTCGTGCTTCTTCAACCTCTGGTCTTCTTGCTCCAGCCGCCCAAAGCAAAGACCGGTCGTGCCGCTTTGCTCCTACCTCCGTGGCTGGTTGTGCCGCCATGGAGGCCTCACCGCCCACTACTACTCCCACCACCGCCAGTGCCATCCCTCCACTCACCCACACCCCCTGTTATTCTGCGGCGATGGCAGCGCAGCCGAACCAGTGAGCCCTCGTACTCCTCTCTGCGTGTGCATCCACTGCCGTGTCTCCCCCGGCTCCGCGCCATCCCCTTCCTAGGCCTCGCCATCGTCCATCGTCGTGGTGCTCTCAGCGCGGCGTGGTCAATGTGGTCAAGGAACGACTTCCATCAGACGTGGACTGTACGTGGAGGGCTGACAGCTGGATCCACGGCAGCCGCAAGGAAGTGCCTCCTTATTACGCGCAAAATAATTATTCCTCCACCTGACAGCGGGGACCCACCGGACGGGCCACCGTATTTCACGAAAAAAACGTTTCCCCCTGACTGCTGGGACCCACGAGCTACATCTTCGCATGCAAGGAAGTGCGTCCGGGCAAAAAGAACGATTCGCCCCCTGACTGCTGGGACCCACCAGCTACATCTTCGCACGCAAGGAAGTGCGTCCGGACAAAAAATAAAAAATCGATTCGCCCCCCTGACTGCTGGGACCCACCATCTAGATATTCGCACGCAAGGAAGTGCCTGACAGTCGGGACCCACCTGGTCGAAGCGTACGTAGCGTTGTCATTACGGTCCGCGAACGTATGCGTATATATATCTTGGTGGATGTAGAGGCGCGCAGACGTGTCGTAGTAGAGGCGCAGACGTAGCATGTACACGCATATACAGCGCCGTGGTGCAAGAAAGAAAATACGGCCACATATGTGTACATACGGGCGGGGTCTTGAATGCCTACTCGCGCATACGTACGGTGAGGGCTCATGTACATGGCTGGGTCGGAACGGAGAAACAGCGTTGTCGCCGTGTTCATGGGGAGGCAACGGAATGCGTCGTGTTCATGGGGAGGCAACGGAATGCGTCGTGTTCATGGGGAGGCAACGGAATGTGTCGTGTTCATCGGGAGGCAACAGAACGCGTGGGAGCCAACCGGCTGGGTCGGAACGGAATGCGTGGTCGTGTTCATCGGGAGGGCTTGGATGGAACAGGCGATGGAAACGAGGCCCGGGGTACCGCAGAACGGAGGAAACGACCCTCCTACGGTCGAAACGGGGGTCCTGTTGATCCGGAGGGGTGTGGCGTACCGCAAAACGGATTAAACGGACCTCCTACGGTCGAAACGGGGGTCCTGTTGATCGGGAGGGGTGTGGCGTACCGAAAAATGGACGAAACGGACCTCCTACGGTCGAAACGGGGGTCCTGTTGATCGGGAGGTGTGTGGCATACCGCAAAACGGACGAAACGGACTTGTGTTGGAGCGTTATGGTCGAAACGGGGGTCCTGTTCATCGGGAGGGGTGGCGTACATCGCAAAACAGGACTCCACGGGATCTTGTTCATCTCCACCGTCGACCTCCTCCGGCCTCCACGGGCTCCTGTTCATCCAGCCTCCATCGCGCTACTCCACCGCTCTTGTTCAACCACCCCTCCACGGGCACCCCTCCACCGCTTCATCGCTCATCCAGCTCTCTACACCACGGGGTCCTGTTCATCCAGAGGCAACGCCACCACTCACTATTCATCCAACCCCCCCGCAACACTCACTGTTCATCCAATCGATCGGCTTCAGTTAGCAGCAGTAGTGAAGGAATCGCTCGATCGGGTTCAGTTAACAGCCATCGATCGATCGCTCGGGTTCAGTAACGCGTAGCCTGCAGTGCAGTCGCTCGAGTTCAATTAGAGCCCAACACCTCGCTCGGGTTCAGTTAGAGCCAACGCCTCGCACACACGCGCGTACGTGTACGAGAGAAACGTGCATCGCTCGGCCCCCGACCTCCCACCGTAACCGGGAACTCGCCGAAATTTTCCTCGCCCTCGCTTCTACCATGATTTTTTCCGTCATGGACGGCCCAAAGAATGTCATGCAGCTGCGTCTCCGGCCCGCCCAGGACGAAAAGCCCATTTTCTTTCATGATTTTTTGTCATAGAAGTAGGAGCCCACCACATCTATGATGATACCGGGTTTTGTCACAATGATCGTCATAGAAGTGTCATATGTCCGACAGAAAAAAATTCGTTTGGCCCAAAATGTCACGGATGTGTCTTTTTTTTGTAGTGAGCCTGGAGAGGATGCAAGACGGGCCGCATGGTGCTGCAACGCCAGGCGCGTGGTGCTTCATTGTCATCGCCACTGCCGCAGGCCGACCATGCGGCAATGCAGGCCGGCCACGCTGCACATAGCCTGATGCTTCAAGGCTGCCCCAGGTGCTGCAAAGCTTGTCGCAGTGCCGTTGCTGAAAAAAATGGTACGACATCGCAAGCCAGAGTTGGGAGCGAACACATCTCAAAACTCGGCATCCGGGACGGTGATGCCGCCGAGTGACCACATGTTGCTGCAAGAAAGCGCCGGCGCCTCCGCTGTTGCAAAGTGTCCACACGGTGCAAGGAATGAACATATGTGCTGCAAAGTGAGCACATGATTCTCAGAATGAAAGCTTCCATTGGCCGCGCACCTCACGCCGCACACAACCACGATAGGAAGAACGACGCCAGTCCGTCAACTCCTAGCTCGACATCAATCCCAGAGTCTGGGTAGGTGCCTACACCGTAGGAAGCACCCACACCTACATCCCACACCAATACCCAGTGGACTGGGGGAACACGACTCTGAGATTGCCGACGGCCGCCGGCGAGCCTGCCCCGCGCCCATGGCTAGGCAAGCTCACACGGCGCCATGTCCGTGGTCACCGGCACCGATCTATGCACGGGCACACTGGTAACACGAGCACCACCAATGAGCACGGTACCCGCGAAGGCAGCCTGCGCAACCTCGCGAGCACATCCCGAGCCACACCCAACCCATCCTACCCGAAACAAGAGCACAATGCGCCCCGGGGCCCGACTGGACCCGCCCAAGCACAAACCCTAGATTTGGTCCATCCCCGAAACGCTTGTGGTCGGCACCACCGACGCCCGCCTAGCCCTGCGCATCGTCGGAACAGATCCAGGAGAAGGAGGCCGACACCACCGCCCCGTGCCGCCTGAAGAGACCTGGCCGCGGTGTCACCACAGCCCCTCCATCCGCGCTCCACCGCCTTTCCCAGGATGAGCTCGCACGCGGAGCAGAGCACCACCACTGCCCACGTCCTCTGCCACCAGAAGGGGAGCAGAGGCCACCGGCCAGCGCTGCCCGCCGGCCAGATCGGCTGTCGCGTCGAGGCGCGCACCTCCGCCTGCAGCCGTTCATGCCAAGCCATGCCCGCTGAGGGAGTCCTGGACTAGGGGGTGTCTGGATGGTCGAACTATCTTCGGCCGGACTCCTGGACAATGAAGATACAAGATTGAAGATTTCGTCCCGTGTCCGGATGAGACTTTCCTTGGCGTGGAAGGCAAGCTTGGCGATACGTATATGTAGATCTCCTACCATTGTAACCGACTCTGTGTAACCCAAACCCTATCCGGTGTCTATATAAACCGAAGGGTTTTAGTCCGTAGGACAACAACAATCATACCATAGGCTAGCTTCTAGCGTTTAGCCTCTCTGATCTCGTGGTAGATCTACTCTTGTACTACCCATATCATCAATATTAATCAATCAGGAGTAGGGTATTACCTCCATCGAGAGGGCCCGAACACAGGTAAAACATCGTGTCCCTTGTCTCCTGTTGCCATCCGCCTAGACGCCGATTCGGGACCCCCTACCGAGATCCGCCGGTTTTGACACCGACATTGGTGCTTTCATTGAGAGTTCCTTTGTGTCGTCACCGATAGGCCCGATGGCTCCTTCAATCATCAACAACGACGCAGTCCAGGGTGAGACTTTACTCCCCGGAAAGATCTTCGTATTCGGCGGCTTTGCACTGTGGGCCAATTCGCTTGGCCATCTGGAGCAGATCGAAAGCTACGCCCCTGGCCATCAGGTCAGATTTGGAAGTTTGAACTATATGGCCGATGTCCGCGGGGACTTGATCTTCGACGGATTCGAGCCACAGCCGAGCGTGCCACACTGTCTCGATGGGTATGATCTAGCTCTGCCGCCGAACAGTGCCCTGGAGGCCGCACCCGTTCCCGCTTCGACCCTTAATTCGGAGTCGGATTCCCCGATCGAGGACGAGTGGTTGGACACCGCCTCGGGGGCTACGATCTCAGCAGCGATTGAGCCGAACTCCATCCCTGTCCTCTGCGAAGACCGTGACTCCAAGGTGCCGGACTCCTCCTCGGACTCCGAACCCTCCGCGCCCCTGCCTATCGAATCCGATTGGGTGCCAGTCATGGAGTTCACTGCCGCGGGCATCTTTCAGCACTCGCCCTTTGGCGACATCCTGAATTCACTAAAGTCTCTCTCTTTATCCGGAGAGCCCTGGCCGGACTACGGTCAGGAAGGTTGGACACGGACGACGAAATTCAACGCCCACCCACCACCCACTTTGTAGCCACTGTCGAAAGTTTAAACGACGTGCTCAATTTCGACTCCGAAGACATCGACGGTATGGACGACGATGAAGGAGACGACCATGAACCAGCACCTATAGGATACTGGGCAACCACCTCATCCCACGATGTATACATGGTGGACACACCAAAAGGAAGTAACAGCGAGGAACAAACGGGACACTACGAAGGATAAATCCCTCGAAAAAGAGTCAAAACGGCGACGCAAACGCCGCACCAAGTCCCGCCTCGACAAAAACCCAGCCATAGAGCAGGACGAACCGGTGGACGGCGAACATACTACCGAACAACCGTCCGAACAAGACAACTTGGACGAACAACCCGTCCTGGCAAGATAACAGTCCGGTCGATCTCGCGCCGGACAAATTGTTGGAGCAAAAGAACCTCCACAAAAGGCTCGTCGCTACTGCGCGTAGCCTGAAAAAGCAGAAGCGGAAGCTCAAAACAGCGGAAGATGCAGTCAAAATCAGATGGAGCAAAGTACTCAACACCACAGATAAGTACGACGACAGTCGCCGAACAAAGAGCTACCCAAAGAGAAAACTACTGCCCGAATTTGATGAGGAGGCCGTAGAGCCCCAACAATCAAATAACAAGAAGGCCACCCGGTCGGATGGATGACCCCACGGCAAACAGAGAGCGGCAAATGGTGCCGCACACAAGCCGGTACGCGATCCACATAAGGATTCGCATCAAAAAGACGGCCCAGTTAGGTCCATCTATGGGCCGAGAAAGCAAGCTCTTCAACGCAATGCAACAAGCCAAATATACGAACATCACGGCACACCCAAATACAGGGGTGCCGCACACCCCCTATGTTTCACCGATGAGGTCTTTGGATCACGAATTCCCAGCGGGATCCAAACCCGTAAACATAGAGGCGTATGACGGAACAACAGACCCTGGAGTCTGGATTGAGGATTACATCCTCCACATACACATGGCTAGAGGAGATGATCTCCACGCCATAAAATACCTACCCCTCAAGATCAAAGGGCCAGCTCGGCATTGGCTTAAAAGCCTTCCCGAAAACACCATCGGAAGTTGGGAAGAGCTCGAGGATGCATTTCGGGCAAATTTTCAGGGGACCTATGTCCGCCCTCCGGATCTGACGATCTAAGTCACATAACTCAACAGCCCGGAGAGTCAGCCCGGAAATTCTGGAACAGGTTCCTTACCAAAAAGAACCAAATAGTCGACTGTCCGGACGCCGAAGCCTTAGCAGCCTTCAAACACAACGTCCGAGATGAATGGCTCGCTAGACACCTCGGCCAGGAAAAGCCGAGAACAATGGCCGCACTAACAAGCCTCATGACCCGCTTTTGCGCAGGAGAGGATAGTTGGCTAGCAAGACGCAGTACCAGCGACCCAAGTACATCCGAAGTCAGGGATGGGAATGGGAAACCACGACGCAGCAAGGACCAACGCCGGATTAAGGGGGACGGTCCAAAGAGCGCGGCAGTCAACGCCGGATTCAAAAGCTCACGGCAGAACAACAAAAAACTGCCCCTTAAGGACAACAGCGATGAGCTATCCAACTTAAACAAAATCTTGGACAAGATATGTCAAATCCACAGTACTCCCGGGAGGCCATCAAACCATACCCACAGAGATTGCTGGGTCTTCAAGCAGTCCGGCAGACTCAATGCCAAACACAATGGGCTCGGAACACCAAGCGAGGATGATGACGAGCACCACAAGCAGAGCCCCGGAAAACAAAATAATTTCCCACAAGAGATTAAAACAGTAAACTCACTTCACGTGATAAGAGGGAAAAAGAGCGCGACGCCCACTAAACTACGCGCCGCACAGACTACCCTAGCGGAGTATCAACACTGGTTGTCAAAACCAATCACTTTCGACCATCAGGACTACTCCGAAAGTATCCGGAATGCAGGATGGACTGCCTTGATATTGGATCCCATAATTGACGGATTTCAATTTACACAAGTCCTCATGGACGGCGGCAGTGACATAAACCTGATATATCAGGACACAATCCGCAGGATGGGGATAGACCCAACCAAAATTCGCCATAGCAACACCTCCTCTAAGGGGGTAATGCCAGGCCCATATACCCATTGTACGGGCTTCCTACAACTAGAAGTTTTGTTCGGCTCATCCGACAACTTCCGTCGCGAAAAGTTAACCTTCCACATCGCCCCATTCGAAAGTAGCTATCAAGCACTGCTGGGGCGTGAAGCTTTCGCCCGCTTTAACGCAATACCACATTATGCATCTCTTACACTTAAAATGCCCGGTCCACGCGGCATCATCTCATTAAAAGGGTGTATTAAGTGTTACTCGAGCTCGGAGGAGTGTGAGGCTGCCTTGACAGCCCCACATCAATCCGGCTCCGCTAACCAAAGCACCTGAATAGGTAATTCGAACCCCGGACACGGCTAGACAAGTCCGGCGCCTACTAGCGGCATACCCCCGTACAAGGGGCTGCACGCATGTACAACAAGATACTATAAAGCTCAATGTTCTTTACTCTTTGAACCATACTCTGCTTATTTCACATAGAGTACATTTTCTGCACGATCCTTTTTCTTTTTAACTAAGTTCCTCTATCTTACTGATGAACAACGAGCTACACCCGTCCAGGATACGGCACAACGGAGACACAGGCGCAGACGTGCAGTAGGGACCTGCCGCAAGGATTCTTTTCAGATTAAGACCCTGCGTAAACCTTTTTCTTGTCTCGTTGATACACATCCCGGTTTCTTACTATAACCGAGGAGGAGGCTGGCATTTTGGCATTGGCCGCACCAGAATTTTATGCGGCGTGCACTGGACACCAGGGGCTTAGGGCATTATTCTGCCCGTTTTCTAAAGACCGAATACCTTAGGGAGTATTCGCGTCTCGAGATTAGGCCTTATATGCATCAGCTCGAATCATGTATTTGGTCATTTGTTGGGTTTGCCCGGCTCCTATGTTTTGCTGCCTTACGTTCCGTTTTATCAGCTTACGCGGCACCAGGAGTACTACTGCGATTGTGCCCCGGTTCGGCCGGGCAAGCACCTCAGTAGAGAAAGCCGAAAACTGATCATTCATGATACAATGAGAGACTGGTCAACTACTCGATGACTCACGGAATGTTTAGAATTCCTCCGCATTAACGAAGGACCGTTTTGGTCGGGCACATACGCACCACAATTCACGAGAGTGCGGTGCCCCCAGGGGCTATATAGTAGCCCCACCCTCGAACTCCTATGGCTAAGTGAAAGTGATAAAGAATTATAGTCCGGTTGCCTAGTTTGCTACGCTACGACCTCCTTAATAGGACCAAGACGTTGGATCAAGTGTGAAAAAGCGACTTCTTTGCAAACACCCCCGCACTATGTGCGTGGGGGCTGAAGGCAAGGACTGCCATCTTTCAGGTTATATACACATATACATCAACGGCCGCACAAGGAGTAGTTTACTACTTGACACGCACAAGTATAAAAAGCTCTTACATCAAATTGAAACGTTGTTTCATAAAATTATACATGTTATTCGAACATAACATCCTTCGAAACCTTGCGCCTCTATTAAACGAGCGCCCGGAAGAACTTCCTCAAAATAGTGCTTTCGGCGGTACTCGGCTTCTATCCGAGTCTTGGGATGCAACATCGGTGGCCTTCATCTCCGCCCAGTATGTCCTGACACGGGCAAGAGCCATCCGGCGCTCCCTCTATGCATGTTGATCACTTTATTGCGTCGATATGCGGTACCGCACCAAGGAACTGCTGCACTAAGCCAAAATAACTCTTCGGCTAGGGTCCGCCCGGCCACAAATGAGTAAGGACATGCTTCATGGCAAGTCTGGATAATCGATTCAGTTCGACTCATTCAGCCAACCGATCGGACAACGGAAGAGGACGCTCCGAACTATGGAATTGCGACCAATATAGCTCTTCCCTTCTGTGCCCCTTCTGGCCTCGGAAGTGCTCAATCAGCGTCCATAGCGCCGCCGCTAAGTCCAGATAAGCATCCTCCGAACTCCACAAGTTGTCAAGCGAGCATGCCGGATCCGTATACCTCCTCCGCAGCAGAAAAGGCCTTCCAGCAGCAACATCCATGGCCTGACGCAGCTCTTCCTTTGCAGCTCTCATTGCGGAGCGGGCATCCTTGGCTTCGGCGGTGGCCTTTTTTAAATCCTCTTGCTCCGCTTGACATTCCTTTTCAAGAACCCCGCATCGATCGGTAGCATTCTTCAACTTCATGGCCATATTGGCCATTTCCTCTTTGCTTCGGCAGTGAGCAGCCCTTTCAGCTTTTAGCTCTTCGGCCGCCCTTAAAGCGGTCACATTACTATTTCTGGCTTGCTCTTTAGCTCGGGCGAGCTCCGCCCGTAGCTCCTCCACAGCAGCGGCACCACCTGCATTAAGCATACAAGTAGTAAGGGTTGGGCGTCAAGCTCTCTTACCAGGTGTCCGCATAGAAGTCACATACCTTCTGACGCGTCAAACCGTTTATTGACGGTAGCGATGATCGCATCCGCCTGGTCAAGTTGCCGCTTTCGATTCGGCATATTCATCGATCCGGCTGGCCACAGGCGCCCATACGTTTTTAGGAGTGGCGATATGTTATAACTGAGATTATGATCCTCGGCACGCTATCAATTTTGACAACATATCGAGTCTCAGGGGCTACTATCTATACAGGGTGCATTCTATATGCATAACTATCAGAAGGTACATCATTTTTTCCGTACCTCGAACCCCGTCAGCAAGCTTCTGACGGCTTCATGCAATCCGCTCTCAGCGGATGCAATTCTTTTAATCACCGTACCCATTAGAGCACGGTGATCTTCTGAGATAGCCGCTCGCCCGAGCAGATCCTTCAGCTCCTCCGACCAAGACGCCGGTTGGCGCGGACCTTCCGACCCGCCGGACTTGGGAAACCCTCCGTGGCGACACCTCGGGGTCGTCCGCCGCACGAGGGTGCGACAGGTGGAGGCGTTTCGCTCTCCATCATCTCCGGAAGAAGATCCCCCGAAGACGAGCTCTGCTGAGAAGGGCTGAGATCCGAACTACAAGGTACAATTTCGGTTATCTTTAGAAATAAATGCAGGGATGTTCCTTATTTACAAGACCCCTTCTTTTTACTTACGACTCGCTGGAGGGCTGATCCCCTTCGGGAAATAGTGCGGCTGGGATACTTCCCAGCGCCGGACTCTCTGACGAAGATCTCTTTCCCCTCTTTGAGGCCTTGACCTCCGGATCTTCCGAAGCGGTCCTCTTCTCTCCTTGGAGGGTGGGACTCTTGATCCCTCCCCCCTCAGGAGCCTCCTTCGTGGAGGCAGTTGCTTCCCTGCTCCCCCCTTCGCCTTCCTCAAAAGGCGCGGCCTTCAACATCTTGGTCAGCATGGGATCCGGCGTGGTCTCTGGGAGGGGAGCCGGACACCTTATCAACTTTGCTTTCGCTATTCACTCCTGTTCAAGAAAAAGCTCCTTTAAAGAGCATATATATATATATATATATATATATATATATATATATATATATATATATATATGATAAATGAACGGACAACCTGTCCGGGTACAAGACTACTTACTTGAGCATCTGGGCGATTGCAGCTTAGTCCTACGTCCTCAGTCAGGTCCGGACACTTCTCTTGTGATTCGAAGAACAATTTGTACATCTCCACGGGCGTCGTACCCATAAAACGTTGGAGAACCCGTGGTCCCTCCAGATTAAATTCCCACAGACGGAGGGGGCGACATTGGCAGGGCAGAAGGCGCCGAATCAACATAACCTGCGCCACTACGACCGGATTGATCTCTCTTCCTTTGAGGTCTCGAATACGGCCTCACCTGCAGGAACGTCCTTGGGCGACCCAGACTAGCCCCTTGTTGACCCATGACGCCCGGCCAGCTGTGGTGGACTGAACGAAAGGCGAGGCGCCACCCATTTGGTGCCCCTAGGAGCGGTGATATAGAACCACTCCGTTGCCACAAATGAAGCACCTCTTGAAAAGAACCCTCGGGCCACGGAGCATCAGCACACACCTTATAACCGCCCCTCACACTTCTGTTTGTTGCCCTTGATCCTCTTGGTTTCACCTTGAAGGTCTTGAGCCACAGTCCAAGTGAGGGGTATCTGGAGGAAGGCTTCACATATGACAATGAATGACGAGATATGGAGGATGGACTCCGGATTCAAGTCATGGAAATCCAGCCCATAATAAAACATGAGCCCCCGCACAAAGGGATCCGTCGGGAGGCCTAAACCCCGAAGGAAGTGGGACACAAACACCACGCTCCCGCCGGGCTTGGGAGTGGGAATAACCTGCCCTGGAGCAGGCAACCTATGCGAGATCTCGCCGGTTAGATACCTAGCGTCTCGTAGCTTTAGCACATCTTCTTCTGTAACGGAAGAAGACATCCATCGGCCAAGCTGATCGGAACCAGACATCGTCGAAGGTCCGAAGCGCCTAAGTCTGAAGCTTTGGGTGTTAGAACTCGAAGCGCGAGGCGAACTCGATGGAGGTTGTAAAAAATAAGAGGGCATTGGTCTCATTATAAAGAGGTTGAATACCAAGAGCCCTCCCCGTGGCCGATTGGGACTTGCCTTCGATAGAGGAGGCGTGCCGACGGGCCCGGTTGGGTTACCCACGCCCTTATTGATGAGAATCCCGGAATAAGGGGGCACGATCTACGCTTTGATAAGACGTGCCAAGGAAACCACCTCGCTAAACGGGCTGAGGTGGAACAGTAAAAACGATTCATATAAAGGCCTGGCCGTGGTGTGATGTCACGCCGCGGAATCCGTCAGCAGATCTGTGCAAAAAGTTATTCTCTCTACGGTTGTATGTGGAACTTGTTTTGCGAGCGGACACTACCCTTGTGTTCAAAACCTTCTATGAAGTATTCGGAGGAGGAACCAGCCTTGCAATGCCGAAGACAATATGCACGCCGGACTCGTCGTCATTGAAGCCTGGTTCAGGGGCTACTGAGGGAATCCTGGACTAGGGGGTGTCCGGATGGCCGAACTATCTTCGGCCGGACTCCTGGACTATGGAGATACAAGATTGAAGACTTCGTCCCGTGTCCGGATGGGACTTTCCTTGGCGTGGAAGGCAAGCTTGGCAATACGGATATGTAGATCTCCTACCATTGTAACCGACTACAGGTAACCCAAACCCTATCCGGTGTCTATATAAACCGAAGGGTTTTAGTCCGTGAGACAACAACAATCATACCATAGGCTAGCTTCTAGCGTTTAGCCTCTCTCGATCTCGTGGTAGATCTACTCTTGTACTACCCATATCATCAATATTAATCAATCAGAGTAGGGTATTACCTCCATCGAGAGGGCCCGAACCTGGGTAAAAACATCGTGTCCCTTGTCTCATGTTACCATCCGCCTAGACGCACAGTTCGGGACCCCCTACCCGAGATCCGCCGGTTTTGACACCGACACCCGCCAAGAGGCTGCGCATCGCCATGCCGTAGCGCCCCACGCCCGCACACGACAGGGAGGCCTGCGTCGCCCCGCCGCCGCCGTTGGTCGGGCTTCGCCCGACCACGCCCCCTGGCGGCGGTGTCGTGGTCCTAAGACTGATAGTAGAATGGGGGTAGGTATGAGGAGGCAAGATCTCAGCTATGGTGAAGTTGTAGAGACAGGATTTACGAGTTCATGCCCTTCACAGTGGAAGTAAAAACTCTACGTCTCGGTGCCTGGGTCGATTGGATTATATGCGTGTGGAGTTACACGGGATGCGAACCCTTGTCCCAGAGGAGGGGGTGGCTTATATAGACTGCGCCAGGACCCCGGCCATCCTCCGTTACAAGGAATTCAATGTACATAAAGACGGGGCATTACTGATAACGCCAGCCATAAGTGCTATTAATGATCTTAAAGACTACAGAGTGAACACCTGACCGTTGCAGTTCTGAGTGACTCCTTGTCTTCAGTAGGTCGAGTGGTTTCTTGTATGGTCGAGTGACATCAGGAAGGAGGGGTACCCGAGTGATATGGTTGGTCGAGTGGATTGCACTCGACACCTTCACTGGGTATTCCTTGTTGTCTCTTGGACTTCTTTGCTTCTATGGTAGTGACCTTGGGTAGGGCGTATAGGTCTGGCCTGTGACCCTACCCGAGGTCTGTATCCTCATCATTAGCCCCCGAATTGATTATGGTCCGAGTGGAAAGCAGGTTGAAGTTGATCTTGCTCCGAGCCTTGCGCCTCACGAGTATTTTACGCAGGACGGGAGACTCATGTGGAAACTTCAGCTTCGATTCAGTCGCCTTGATCGATTCAGAAAGTTGTCGAGTGAATTTGTAACATCATCTGTCGAGTGTTGCTTCGGGGTGCAGAGTCTTTGGCGCGATTGGTTGCAGTGTATCCCGGATCTCATGAGATTTAAAATTTCAGGGAAGCGCGCGGGACGGAGGGTGCCGAGGTAAGCAGGGTGGATAAATAGGAGCGCCTCGATCTCCGCGCCACCTTTTTCGCCACGTACGTCGCGCACGACTATTGCGGGATTAGACAGGATCGCCTGGACCCACACTTCAGCCACTCGGAAGCGGGCCTTTATAAGGTGACGGAGCCGAGGCGTCTGCACTCTGCTTCTCCACTGCATCCGGCTGCTCTGCTCTTGACGCCGCCGCTCCGCCACCATGGCGAAGGACAAGACGACAGCATTGGAATGTGCGAAGAAGGCCACGGGGGCGGTGAAAGGCAAGAAGCAGAATCGCGGGTCGTCATCGCGCTCTGTGCTGCCGCCAGGCTGGATCCAAGGCGATTGGATCCGGTCTTTGCTCCGGCAGGAAGATCTGGACGAACTGATGGAATCCGGATTAATCGCCAAGGGCGTGGCGAGGTTGCCGGAAAGGGAGGCGGAGCCACAGCCATGGCCGGGTGAGTGTGTTCTGCTCGTCATCCATGTCGACCGGGGCTTTTTGCTTCCTCCTCACCCCTTTTTCCGGGGTTTCTTGAAATTCTTCGGCGCCCAACTCCATCACTTTTCTCCCAATACCATCACATATCTTGCTGCATTCGTGTCTGTGTGTGAGAATTTTCTGGGGTGTCGACCGCACTGGGGTCTTTTCAAGCACATTTTCACCATCCGTTCTTAGTCGGTGAAGAAAGAAAATATGAGTGACGAGAAAACACATGTCATTCAGATGTGTGGGGGCTTGGGTATCCAGAAGAGGTAGAGGAGTTCTTTCCCTTCCATGACTCTTCCCGAATCGGTCAGGGGCTGGCAGTCGACCTGGTTCTACTGCCAGGACCTCGCAACTCCACTACACTTGACCGGACTTCCCCACTTCACCTTTGATCGTGTTCAGACTCCTTCCTCGCTGAAAGTGACTGCTGCTGAGAGCGTGGAGACGAACATGCTAGTTGAGAGGGTTGTCCAACTGATCAACCAGGGCATCACTGGCATGGATCTACTGGAAGTATTCCTCAGTCGACGCATCCAGCCTCTCCAGGCCCGTGACCATCCCATGTGGATGTACACTGGGGTAGATGACACCGCTCAGGTCCATCTAGAGGAAGTACCAGCTAAGACGGTGGCCATGTGGTTGAAGAGCATTACAGGCAACAAGGACAACCCCACAGGAGCCAGGAGAGTCGACCCGTTCAGGGACAACAATCTGCCAGACAAGGTGTGTCTTCCGTCGCTGACTATTTTTGGGTATACATTCCGACTTCTCTTGAACCCGACTGACTTGTACTCGACTTCTTGTCTTGTAGGTTTTTACTGAGATGTACTCGATACCCAATGGTGAACAAGTTCTGGAGCAGGGCCAGGAGGGGGAGAACAGCGCGGAGGAGAGCGGTGAATGGGAATCTTCGGACGAAGAAGACAAGGAGGAAAGCAAGGGGTCGGACAATGAAGAAGCGGTCGACTCGCCGCCTCGCAAAGAACGTCGATCCAAGCAACATCATGATCCAGCTGGCGGGTGCGGTAAGAACATGGCCCCAAGCACCCAAACGCAGAAGCGCACTCGGACGTCGACACCGGAGAAAACAGAAAAAGTCACCAAGCAGCCCAAGGTTTCTCCTTCAAAAGCTCGGAAGACTCTGCCCAGGATCAAGATGGATGCTCCTGTTGCCTCTGGGTGATTATCCTTTCTGTGTTTACCTCTACCAACTGATTCTTACCTTTCTGTTGAGCGGATCGTGCACCTTTCCAGCCCAACCTCAGCCACGACTGACATGGACGTTGACAAGGCCCCAGGAGATGAGGAAACCGATGACGCGGCCACCTCCCGAGCTGGAAAGTCCGTTCGACGAAAACTTATTTTGTCGATTGAGTTGTCGGTCAGTTGAATCTCTGATGTTCTCTTTTCACTGCAGCTCCAGGAGACATCGCCGTGCTTCCCGATGATGAAGAAAAAGAAGTGCCTCTGAGGGATAGGAGGAGGCGAGGCAAGGGCTCGAGCGGGAGAGGGCTTGAAGTTCAAGTCCCTCAGTCGACGCCGGTGCTTGAGATGGTGGTCGAGAGATACGGAGATCTGGTTCGGACCAACGTCACATTCGCCGACCCGTTGACGACTGATCGCCCATCAGGGTCGACTGCTCTGACTCCTGCTGCTCCAGTGCAACTCTATGCGTCTGACCCAGTGGCTGCTTCGACCGCCTTGGCGCCATCACTCTTTGCTACATACCAAACTCCAGACGACTCGCCAAGTGCCGCCAGGGAGGCTCTTCGCCAGGTGAATCTTGTTATAGAGCAAGTGAAGGTGATACACGAGGCCAGTCAGGTGGCCTATAATGCCAGCACCGCTCTGCAGACCAATGTTAAGGTCAGTTACCTCCCGACTGAACTTTTGAATCATGAAAACCTGCCGCTGTAGCTTCGCAGTCCATATGTGCATCTACTATCATGGGTCTGTGTCTCATATCTAATCACCCACCGGGGTGTGACTACCTTAGAGTTTAACAGGTCTTCTACTCCACTCGACTCATGCTGAGTCGAGTGGTTTGTCCGAACCAGTGGGGGCATGATGTCTACTACACAACCTTCTTCTTGTAGACGTTGTTGGGCCTGCAAGTGCACAGGTTTGTAGGACAGTAGCAAATTTCCCTCAAGTGGATCACCTAAGGTTTATCAATCCGTGGGAGGCGTAGGATGAAGACGGTCTCTCTCAAACAACCTTGCAACAAAATAACAAAGAGTCTCTTGTGCCCTCAACACACCCAATACAATGGCAAATTGTATAGGTGCACTAATTCGGTGAAGAGATGGTGATACAAGTGCAATATGGATAGTAGATATAGGTATTTGTAATCTTAAAATATAAAAACAGCAAGGTAACTAATGATAAAAGTGAGCACAAACGGTATTGCAATGGTAGGAAACAAGGCCTAAGGTTCATACTTTCACTAGTCCAAGTTCTCTCAACAATAATAACATAGATAGATCATATAACAATCCCTCAACATGCAACAAAGAGTCACTCCAAAGACACTAATAGCGGAGAACAAACGAAGAGATTATGGTAGATGCGAAACCACCTCAAAGTTATTCTTTCGGATCAATCTATCAAGAGTTCGTACTAGAATAACACCTTAAGACGCAAATCAACCAAAACCCTAATGTCACCTAGATACTCCATTGTCACCTCAAGTATCCGTGGGCATGATTATACGATATGCATCACACAATCTCAGATTCATCTATCCAACCAACACAAAGTACTTCAAAGAGTGCCCCAAAGTTTCTACCAGAGAGTCAAGACGAAGACGTGGGCCAACCCCTATGCATAGGTTCATGGAGGAACCCGCAAGTTGATCACCAAAACATACATCAAGTGGATCACATGATATCCCATTGTCACCACAGATAAACACGGCAAGACATACATCAAGTGTTCTCAAATCCTTAAAGACTCAATCCGACAAGATAACTTCAAGAGGAAAACTCAATTCATCACAAGAGAGTAGAGGGGGAGAAACATCATAAGATCCAAATATAATAGCAAAGCTCGCGATACATCAAGATCGTGCCATAGAGAGATCACGAGAGAGAGAGAGAGATCAAACACATAGCTACTGGAACATACCCTCAGCCCCGAGGGTGAACTACTCCCTCCTCGTCATGGAGAGCGCCGGGATGATGAAGATGGCCACTGTTGATGGGTTCCCCCCTCCGGCAGGGTGCCGGAACGGGCTCCCGAGAGGTTTTTGGTGGCTACAGAGGCTTGCGGCGGCGGAACTCCCGATCTATCTTCGTCTTTGATGGTTTTAGGGTATAAGGGAATATATAGGCGAAAGAAGTCGGTCGGGGGAGCCTCGAGGGGCCCAGGAGACAGGGGCGCGCCCAGGGGGGTGGGCGCGCCCTCCTATCTCCTGGCTTCCTCGAGCCTTCCCTGGCTTGAACTCCAAGTCTCCCGGTTCGTATCCTTTCCAAAAATCACGCTCCCGAAGGTTTCATTCCGTTTGGACTCCGTTTGATATTCCTTTTCTTCGAAATACTGAAACAGGTAATAAAACTGCAATATGGGCTGGGCCTCCGGTTAGTAGGTTAGTCCCAGAAGTAATATAAAAGTGTATAATAAAGCCCGTAATCATTCAAAACAGATAATAAAATAGCATGAATGCTTCATAAATTATAGATACGTTGGAGACGTATCAACATCCCCAAGCTTAATTCCTACTCGTCCTCGAGTAGGTAAATGATAAAAGAAAGAATTTATGAAGTGCGAATGCTAGAAGGTGCACAAGTATGATCAATGATAATTTCAATCACCTTTTCTAGCATGATTATATGTCATAACAGTAGTTCATCTCATAAAACTTCTCACAAACAAGCAACAAGCAATTCACATGTTAAAGCATAGACTATAAACTTTCTTGAAAACTAGCAAACTATGTTCTCAGTCATCAAACAATTGCAATTCATCTTATTTTCAGGAAGGGTCTATGTCAGAGCTTTGATTTAGCAAACTTCACATACTCAACTACCATATAGTCTTCCACAATTGCTAACACTCACGCAATACTAATGGTTATGGAGTTTTAAGCGGACACTGAGAAAGATAGGGGCTTATAGTGTTGCCTCCCAACGTATTCACCTTTGGGTGATGTCAACAATAATAGTTCATGCTAACTTACATCCAATTGGATATATATATCAGGATCTTTCCAACACGAGGTGCTTGCCAAAGGATAAAATGAAAAAGGGAAAGGTGAAGATCACCTTTACTCTTGCATAAAAGTAAAAGATAGGCCCTTCGCAAAGGGAAGCAGGGATTTGCAGAGGTGCCAGAGCTCAATTTTGAAATAGAGATAAATAATTTTGAGAGGTATGATCTCATTGTAAACATAACAACCAAGAGTTCCCAATATCTTCCATACTACATACAAAATAGGCGGATACCAAAAACAATGGTAAAAGTTATTACTCCCCCTCCACCAACAATCATCAATCCATGGCTTGCCCAAAACAATGGGTGCCTCCAACTAACATCAAACCCGGGGGAGTTTTGTTTGCAATTATTTTTGATTTGATTTTGATCTTTTGATCATGGGACTGGGCATCCCGGTTACCAGCCATTTTTCTCATGAATGATGAGCAGAGTCCACTCATCTTGAGAATAACCCACATAGCATGGAAGATACTGACAGCCCCTAGTCGCTACATGAGCGATACGGGCATACAAAAGAGATTATTATTTGAAGGTTTAGAGTTTGGCACATGCAAATTTACTTGGAACGGCAGGTTAATACCGCATATAGGTAGGTATGGTGGACACTCATGGCAAAAACTGGGTTTAAGGATTTTGGAAGCACAAGTAGTATCTCTACTTGGTGCGAGGAGTTTTGGCTAGCATGAGGGGGAAAGGCAAGCTCAACATGTTTGAATGATCCATGACAATATACTTTAAATGAGATGTGAGAAAACATAATCCATTACGTTGTCTTCCTTGTCCAACATCAACTCTTTAGCATGGCATACTTAATGAGTGCTCACAATTATAAAAGATGTCTAGGATAGTATATTTATATGTGGAATCTCTCTTCCTTCAATATTCTTTCATGAATTGTTCAAATGACCAATACAATTCTTGCTAACCTTCAATAAATTTACAACCTCTACTTCTTAGATGTGAAGTCATTACTCCCCATAGGATAAGCAAATGAAAAATATATAATTTCAGATTTATGACTTTCAACTCATTCAATCAATTTACTCATAGGATACAAGTGAAGCACACGAGTAAATGATAAACTACTCCAAAAAGATATAAGTGAAGATCAATGAGTAGCTAACTATTATGTAACTATGTGAAGACTCTCTCTCATTTAAGAAATTCAGATCTTGGTATTTTATTCAAACAGCAAGCAAAACAAAATAAAATGACTTTTCAAGGATAGCACAACTCATGTGAAGAAGCCAAAACTTAGGCTCAACTGATACTAACCGATAGTTGTTGAAGAAGAGAGGTGGGATGCCTAACGGGGCATCCCAAAGCTTAGATGCTTGAGACTTCTTGAAATATTATCTTGGGGTGCCTTGGGCATCCCCAAGCTTGAACTTTTGTGTTTCCTTAATTCCTCCCATATCATGGTTTCTCTTTTTATCAAAAGCTTCATCCACACCAAACTCAACAAGAACTCGTGAGATAGGTTAGTATAAACCAATGCAAAACCTTATCAATTTATACTGTAACAAATCACTAAAATTATTGTTCAAAATTTCATACTAAATGCCTCGGCATATTTGACACTCCTATCCTCAAATAGAACCATTAAACAAGCAAACATATGCAAACAATGCAAACATAACATCAATCTGCCAAAACAGTACAGTCTTTAAAGAATGCAAGATTCATCATACTTACCTAACTCCAAAAATTATGAGAAAAATACTATGATTTAGAATATTTATCAGATAACATTATGCAAAAAGTTTCAACATTATATCATCTCTGACTTTTCTAGGGAAATTTTGCAACAGCGGTAAACTTTCTGTTTTCAAAGAGCAACATGTATACTAGCAAAATAAGCATGGTAAAGGCTATCCTTGACATTTTTATTGAAACTAAAGATGCAAAACATTATTCTAAATAACATCAATCAAATACTAACAAAATAAAATGACGCTCCAAGCAAAACACATATCATGTGGTGAATAAAAATATAGCTCCAAGTAAAGTTACCGATGAACGAAGACGAAAGAGGGGATGCCATCCGGGGCATCCCCACGCTTAGGCTCTTGGTTGTCCTTTAATATTACCTTGGGGTGCCTTGGGAATCCACCAGCTTAGGCTCTTGCCACTCTTTATTCCATAGTCCATCGAATCCTTACCCAAAACTTGAAAACTTCACAACACAAAACTCAACAGAAAACTCGTAAGCTCCGTTAGTATAAGAAAATAAAACAACCACTTAGGTACTGTAATGAACTCATTCTAAATTCATATTGGTGTAATATCTACTGTATTCTAACTTCTCTATGGTTCATACACTCCGATACTACTCATAGATTCATCAAAATAAGTAAACAACATATAGAAAACAGAATCTGTCAAAAACAGAACAGTCAGTAGTAATCTGTATCAAACGTATACTTATGGAACTCCAAAACTTCTACCAAATTAGGAAGTCCTAAGAAGTTTGTGTAATAATCCAGAGCAAAAATAATCAGATCATAAGCATGTTTTTGTGAATCAACACAACTAATTTACTGGGTGCAAAAGTTTCTGATTTTCAGCAGGATCAACACAACTATCACCGTAAGCTATCCTAAACGTCTTACTTGACACTTTATTGAAACAAAAGCTATAAAACATGATTATTAAGTAGCATAATCATGTGGACACACAAAAACAGTAAGTATAGATATTGGGTTATCTCCCAACAAGCGCTTTTCTTTAATGCCTTTCTAGCTAGGCATGATGATGACAATGATGCTCACGTAAAAGATAAGAACTGAAACATAACGGGAGCATCATGAAGCATATGACTAGCACATTTAAGTCTAACCCACTTCCTATGCATAGGGATTTTGTGAGAAAACAACTTATGGGAACAATAATCAACTAGCATGGGAAGGTAAAACAAGCATAGCTTCAAGATTTTAAGCACATAGAGAGGAAACTTGATATTATTGCAATTCCTACAAGCATATGTTCCTCCCTCATAATAATTTTCAGTAGCATCATGAATGAATTCAACAATATAACCAGCACCTAAAGCATTCTTTTCATGATCTACTAGCATAGAAATTTACTACTCTCCACATAAGCAAATTTCTTCTCATGAATAGTAGTGGGAGCAAACTCAACAAAATAATTATCATGTGAGGCATAATCCAATTGAAAACTAAAATCATGATGACAAGTTTCATGGTTATCATTATTCTCAATAGCATACAATTCATCACAATAATCATCATAGATAGCAACTTTGTTCTCATAATCAATTGGAACCTCTTCCAAAATAGTGGAATCATCACTAAATAAAGTTGACACTCTTCCAAATCCACTTCCATGTTCATCACAATAAGATTCAACATCCTCCAAAATAGTGGGTCACTACTTCCTAAAGTTGACACTCTTCCAAACCCACTTTCATCAATATGATCATCATAAATAGGAGGCATGCTTTCATCATAACAAATATTCTCATCAAAACTTGGGGGATTAAAAATATCATATTCATCAAACATAGCATCCCCAAGCTTGTGGCTTTGCATATCATTAGCATTATGGATATTCAAGGAATTCATACTAACAACATTGCAATCATGCTCATCATTCAAAGATTTAGTATCAAACATTCTATAGATTTCTTCTTCTAGCACTTGAGCACAATTTTCCATTTCATCATACTCACGAAAGATATTAAAAAGACGAAGAGTATGAGACAAACTTAACTCCATTTTTTGTAGTTTTCTTTTATAAACTAAACTAGTGATAAAACAAGAAACAAAAAGATTCGACTGCAAGATCTAAAGATATACCTTCAAGCACTCACCTCCCTGGCAACGGCGCCAGAAAAGAGCTTGATTGACGGGGTGTGAGTGCCGCTTACCTAGCCTCCTCGGCAACAGCGAGAAAAGAGCTTGATGTCTACTACACAACCTTCTTCTTGTAGACGTTGTTGGGCCTGCAAGTGCACAGGTTTGTAGGACAGTAGAAAATTTCTCTCAAGTGGATGACCTAAGGTTTATCAATCTGTGGGAGGCGTAGGATGAAGATGGTCTCTCTCGAACAACCTTGCAACCAAATAACAAAGAGTCTCTTATCTCCCTAACACACCCAATACAATGGCAAATTGTATAGGTGCACTAGTTCGGCGAAGAGATGGTGATACAAGTGCAATATGGATAGTAGATATAGGTATTTGTAATCTGAAAATATAAAAACAGCAAGGTAACTAATGATAAAAGTGAGCACAGACGGTGTTGCAATGGTAGGAAACAAGGCCTAAGGTTCATACTTTCACTAGTGCAAGTTCTCTCAACAATAATAACATAGATAAATCATATAACAATCCCTCAACATGCAACAAAGAGTCACTCCAAAGCACTAATAGCGGAGAACAAACGAAGAGATTATGGTAGGGTACGAAACCACCTCAAAGTTATTCTTTCGGATCAATCTATCAAGAGTTCGTACTAGAATAACACCTTAAGACACAAATCAACCAAAACCCTAATGTCACCTAGATACTCCATTGTCACCTCAAGTATCCGTGGGCATGATTATACGATATGCATCACACAATCTCAGATTCATCTATCCAACCAACACAAAGTACTTCAAAAAGTGCCCCAAAGTTTCTACCAGAGAGTCAAGACGAAAACGTGTGCGAACCCCTATGCATAGGTTCATGGGCGGAACCCGCAAGTTGATCACCAAAACATACATCAATTGGATCACGTGATATCCCATTGTCACCACAGTTAAACACGACAAGACATACATCAAGTGTTCTCAAATCCTTAAAGACTCAATCGGACAAGATAACTTCAAGAGGAAAACTCAATTCATCACAAGAGAGTAGAGGGGGAGAAACATCATAAGATCCAACTATAATAGCAAAGCTCGCGATACATCAAGATCGTGCCATAGAGAGAACACGAGAGAGAGAGAGAGAGAGAGAGAGAGAGAGAGAGAAAGATCAAACACATAGCTACTGGTACACACCCTCAGCCCCGAGGGTGAACTACTCCCTCCTCGTCATGGAGAGCGCCGGGATGATGAAGATGGCCACCGGTGATGGGTTCCCCCCTCCGGCAGGGTGCCGGAACGGGCTCCCGAGGGGTTTTTGGTGGCTACAGAGGCTTGCGGCGGCGGAACTCCCGATCTATCTTCGTCTTTGATGGTTTTAGGGTATAAGGGAATATATAGGCGAAAGAAGTCGGTCGGGGGATCCTCGAGGGGCCCAGGAGAAAGGGGGTGGGCGCGCCCTTCTATCTCCTGGCTTCCTCGAGCCTTCCCTAGCTTGAACTCCAAGTCTCTCGGTTCGTATCCTTTCCAAAAATCACGCTCCCGAAGGTTTCATTCCGTTTGGACTCCGTTTGATATTCCTTTTCTTCGAAATACTGAAACAGGCAATAAAACAACAATATGGGCTGGGCCTCCGGTTAGTAGGTTAGTCCCAAAAGTAATATAAAAGTGTATAATAAAGCCCGTAATCATTCAAAACAGATAATAAAATAGCATGAATGCTTCATAAATTATAGATACGTTGGAGACGACAAGATCCCATCTAAGCTTAATGCCTACTCGTCCTCGAGTAGGTAAATGATAAAAGAAAGAATTTATGAAGTGTGAATGCTAGAAGGTGCACAAGTATCAATGATAATTTCAATCACCTTTTCTATCATGATTATATGTCATAACAGTAGTTCATCTCATAAAACTTGTCACAAACAAGCAACAAGCAATTCACATGTTAAAGCATAGACTATAAACTTTCTTGAAAACTAGCAAACTATGTTCTCAGTCATCAAACAATTGCAATTCATCTTATTTTCAGGAAGGGTCTATGTCAGAGCTTTGATTTAGCAAACTTCACATACTCAACTATCATATAGTCTTCCACAATTGCTAACACTCACGCAATACTAATGGTTATGGAGTTTTAATCGGACACTAAGAAAGATAGGGGCTTATAGTGTTGCCTCCCAACGTATTCACCTTTGGGTGATGTCAACAATAATAGTTCATGCTAACTTACATCCAATTGGATATATATATTAGGATCTTTCCAACACGAGGTGCTTGCCAAAGGATAAAATGAAAAAGGGAAAGGTGAAGATCACCTTGACTCTTGCATAAAAGTAAAAGATAGGCCCTTCGCAGAGGGAAGCAGCGATTTGTAGAGGTGCCAGAGCTCAGTTTTGAAATAGAGATAAATAATTTTGAGAGGTATGATCTCATTGTAAACATAACAACCAAGAGTTCCCAATATCTTCCATACTACATACATTATAGGCGGTTCCCAAACAGAATGGTAAAAGTTTTTACTCCCCCTCCACCAACAATCATCAATCCATGGCTTGCCCGAAACAACGGGTGCCTCCAACTAACATCAAACCTGGGTCGCAGTTGACCCGTACCTCGTCGTCCTTGCGGATCGGGTTGGAGCGCACATAGAACTTATGGCGCAACTCTGAAGAGGAGGTCGTAGTCGACCTGCACCTCGTCGTCCTTGAGGATCGGGTTGGAGCACACATAGAACTTATGGCACAGCTCTGAGGAGGAGGTCGTAGTCGACCTGCATCTCGTCGTCCTTGCGGATAGGGATGGAGCGTATGGCTAAGTCCCCGAGTGAGAAGATCGGTTCTCACTAGGAACGTATTTTCAAACTTAGGCGAGTGCGGGACTGTAGCTAAGCCCCCGAGTGAGAGGATTGCTCACCACTCGGTAGGATTTTTTAAACTTAGGCGAGTACTGGACTGCAGCTAAGCCCCCGAGTGAGAGGATTGCTCACCACTCGGTAGGATTTTTTAAACTTAGGCGAGTACTGGACTGCAGCTAAGCCCCGAGTGAGAGGATTGCTCACCACTCGGTGGGATTTTTCAAACTTAGGCTAGCATCGGACTGCAGCAAGAAAGCCCCGAGTGAGAGGATTGCTCGCCACTCGGTGAGGATTTTTAAACTTAGTAGTCTGGGACTGCAGCTAAGCCCCAGAGTGAGAGGCTTGCTCACCACTCGGTAGGATTTTTAAACTTAGGCGAGTACTAGACTGCAGCTAAGCCTCCGAGTGAGAGGCTTGCTCACCACTCCGTAGGATTTTTTAAACTTAAGCGAGTGCGGGACTGCAGCTAAGCCCCCGAGTGAGAGGGTTGCTCACCACTTGGTAGGATTTTTAAACTTAGGCGAGTACTAGACTGTAGCTAAGCCTCCGAGTGAGAGACTTGCTCACCACTCGGTAGGATTTTTTCAACTTAGGCGAGCACTGGACTGCAGCTAAGCCTCCGAGTGAGAGGCTTGCTCACCACTCGGTAGGATTTTTAAACTTAGGCGAGTAGTGGACTACATCTAAGCCCCCTAGTGAGAGGATTGCTCGCCACTCGGTATGATTTTTTAAACTTGGCGAGTGCGGGACTGCAGCTAAGCCGCCGAGTGAGAGGCTTGCTCACCACTCGGTAGGATTTTTAAACTTAGGCGAGTACTGGACTGCAGCTAAGCCTCCGAGTGAGAGGCTTGCTCACCACTCGGTAGAATTTTTAAACTTAGGCGAGTACTGGACTGCAGCTAAGCCCCCGAGTGAGAGGATTGCTCGCCACTCGGTAGGATTTTTTAAACTTAGGCGAGTGTGGGACTGCAGCTAAGCCGCCGAGTGAGAGGCTTGCTCACCACTCGGTAGGATTTTTAAACTTAGGCGAGTACTGGATTGCAGCTAAACCTCCGAGTGAGAGGCTTGCTCACCACTCGGTAAGATTTTTTTTGAACTTAGGCGAAACAGATTCGCAGCTAAGCCCCCGAGTGGGAGGATTGCTCACCACTCGTCACGATTTTTTAAACTTCAGGCAAAACGGATTTGCAGCTAAGGCACCCACTGGGTGTACACCCAATGGGGAATTTAGAATATGTAAAAGAAGGAACCACAGTCATTCAGGAGACTGTAAAATCATGTCTTTGATAATCAAACTAGAAAGTATTTCTTATTACATCTGAACAGTCTGAATGCTTAAGTGTAAAAGCGGTGGATCAGCTCCGCATTCCAAGCGCGTGGCTCGTCTTTATTGTGCTCGACATTGTAAAGGGTATGCTCCGTTGTGGAGCACTTTGGTGACAATTAAGGGGCCTTCCCAAGCAGGAGTGAGCTTGTGTGGTTTCTGCTGGTCCACCCGAAGAACCAAGTCTCCCTCCTGAAATGTCCGACCCCTCACGTTTCTGGCGTGGAATCGATGCAGGTCTTGCTGATAAATGGTCGACCGGATCAAGGCCATCTCTCTTTCCTCTTCCAGGAGATCAACTGCATCTTGCTGAGCCTCTTCTGCTTCATCTTCTGCGAAAAGTTCGACTCGGGGTGCATTGTGAAGCAAGTCACTCGGACGCTCCGGTGCCTCTCGAGCTCAAGCAGCTGCTTGGGCGGGGCATTGGGGGTCTGCTGATGCTGCCTGGACCCCGTGGAGCCCTCGGAGCCGCCTCTAGTCGTCGTCTTCTTCCTCTCCGGCGAATCCCGTCCGCCACCGAAGCTTGCGAGCTCGACTGCGACCAGCTCCGGCCACCTCTCGCCAAGCCACGGGTACGGGTAGGTGCGCCTCGAGCCCCGCTTCAATTCTATCCCTCTTGTTTAGCCCCAGACCCCCTCTTCGCCGGCGTGAGCTCCGGCGAAGCCCCGCCTCCCTCTGATCTCTCTCTCTCTCTCTCTCTCTCTCTCTCTCTCTCTCTCTCTCTCTCCTGACGCTCGGGGCCCACCTGTCAGCCTCACCACTCGCTCCCGAAGCGGTACGAGTGGAGGCGTTTTCCGTTATACGCCTTCGACATCACCCCCCCTAGGAATTTCTGTTTAATTCAAATTTAGAAATTTGACCAAACTTTGACCAGCCACCATTTCTAAACCACAAGTCCAAATGATTTGATTCTTTTTGCATTGTCTTTGTTACAGAAAGCTCTAGCAGCACACCAGAAGGTGGATTTCTCCTTGCTGCCTAGAATTTCTGGTGAATTTCAGAATGTGTTTTGATAATTCTTTTTGTGGTTTAAATTATTTTTCAAAAGGAGAAGCTTGTCTTGAAGCCAACCAAGAGGGGTGTGATCCACCTCTACACAAAGGCAAGCCACACCAGCATTTGGATGGTGTTATTTCAATATCTATGATTTTTCTACTTGAATATGAGTCATTATTTGCATTTAAAATTTGATAAATAACTTTGGCTAATTTCTAGTTACTGTACCATGCTTGATATGCTTGCTTTAGCTTCTGGTTGAATGCATGAACTTGTTTGGCTAAGTAGAGTAATATTTTGCACTATGAAAATTGCTAAGGAAATTAATGATAGTTATTTTGCTAGTAATGGTTTTATTTAAATAATGAACTAATAAAAATATTGCTTGGTTATAAAAATGAGTTATAACCAGAGAAGTTTGATTCTTAGTATTGCAAGATGCATATGTTCTTAAGTTTGATCCATGAGCATGAGTTGTTTTGCTTTGCATGACGAGTAGTTGCATGATTGTTTTGATTATATCATGTTGATGATAAAAAGTTTTTATCAAAGCTAAACTTGATTAAGTTCAACGTAAATATGATGTTGATCACATCATGGTGCCACTGAATCGGGTTTTTAATTCAGTGCGACCACATTTACCTTATGGGAAGGTCTTGATTCGGTCCTTTGTTGTGGCTCTCACCGGTGCCTCCCGCGAAGGTTATGGGCGTGCATACCCTGGCCCGGTAGGCAGACATAACCTTGTGTGCTCGTTTTGTTTTTATGGTACCTTGTCCCCGTTTGGGACCGTTTTGCCACGACGGTGGCCGTTGGTGTCTTTGCTAGACATGGGGCCACCCAAGACCTAGCCCTGAGGGGGAGTTGGTCGGAGTGGCCGGGGAGAGTGCATGACAAAGGGAGGGTTTTGTCCTAATGCTTTGGTCCACCCGAATGGGAATGCGGGGCCATGTATTCCATAGTGTGGGTAAAGTGCGCTACCTCTGCAGAGTGTAATTAATCTATCGATAATCACGTCCTCGGTTATGGGCAAACTCGGAAGTAAGTCACACCATGGATCAACTTTTTTAATAATCTTGCGAACTAAGTGAGTGCTGTGATGCATTGTTTCGTGACGAAAGCATGAACACTTGAGGTGTTCATGAGTGATTGGTTTCAGTTGTGACCCAGGTATGGTCACCGTTGGAGTTCTGTGATGGCAAATGCAGTAAGCAAGTCCGTGGGACTCATTGCATGAAATGTTTGTTTTCGTAGTAGTTGCATTGCATTGATTTAACCTGATTAAATATCATGATATTGTTTGTCATCGTGCTTATGTTTGTTGTGAGCTTGCAAGTACATTCAATGTACTGACCTGGCGTGTTATGCAAGCTTTCAGGCAAGTCAGTTTGCATCGGAGCGCATCTCGTGTCTAGGCCGTGTTCACGTTAGTGGCCCTGTGCTATGGAGTTCCTCTACGTCGTTCTTCCGCTGCCGCGTAGCTCGTGCGATCGAGGCCCCTCATGTTCATTAAATAATGTACATAATGTCCAGCAGCACCGTGTGTGCCGCTCAGCCTCGAATCTCGATTTAATATCAGACCTATGTAATCCGCTAGCATCAATAAAGCGGTTGTTTCTGTACCATGTTGTTGTGTATTGCCAGAAGACTTGATCTCTGGGCTGGCAATGCAAGATAAACCTATTGCTCTGAGCCGGGGTGGCACAATGCTTGGTATCAGAGCCGCGCTGATTGTAGGACACGCTAGACTGTTAGTGGGCTAGTGAAACGGTAGATAGCTTCGTTTGAGTGCCGAATGTTGCATTGCATGCATGTTTATTTGTTATTACTAACCGAATGATTTGTGAGTGTAGATGGCACCAGTACCGATCTTGTACCATCCTGAGCCAGCTCCGTACACATCGCTTGCATCTGCTTTAGAATGTGTGGCGACGACTCTACCCAGAGGGTGCTGATCTAGAGTATCGGGTGTATCGCGAGCATCTGGACGGTGCATTGTATGAGTATTATGCTGAGGTCAATCTACACCACAGTTCACCTACCGGCGCTTACACTCGTTCGACTAAGGATGGTATTGCTTCTACGCCATCTCAGGCGATTCAGTTTGCTACTCTCGAGGCTCTTGTAGACTTGCGCTACAACGAGGTCCGCATGCACACCCACCCTGGTCTTTTCTACTACCCATCTCTGCACGAGAATGGGCGTGTCCGTTTTCCTTTGATAAATCTGGCGTGCGATCGTCCCACTAGCCACCTTTCTCGCTACATCACAACTAATTATCTTCTGAACTACGAGTTAGCTCGGGAGCTTTCACGTGCTCGCACCGCTCTCGCAGCTGCTCGGGTGAGGAACCCTCTTCCCGCTGTTATCTACACTTCTCCTCCGGTTCTTCCCACCCCTGTAACATCCCAAATTTTCAATTTGGAATGTTATACATAGATCATCACTTGCATATCATATTTTCTATTGCTTTGGGCTCGATCCTAGAAATTTCATGCAACTCAAGGACCCACGGAGAGATTTGGAGATTTCGTTATTTTCATATTTGAGTTTTCTCAAATTTTGAAAATAGGATCATTTGATTTTATTTATTTTATCTTCAATTATTTCTACTGACAAAATATGAGAGAGGGAATAAAATGACTTTCCCAAAATAAAGGAATAATGAAGATTTAATAAAAAAATCAAATAAGTTTTTATTTGGAGTTTTTCGCTATTTTATTTGAATTTAGGAAAAATTGCACGTTTTCATAATCTGCATTTTAGGGCCAAGAAAATGTTCAGCTCCTTCTAAATATTTTATTTAGGCCGTGAAAATTTGTTTTGGCATTTTTAGATTTTTATTTATTTATTTCTAGAATTTTTCTAAGTCTCGGCGGAATTATTTAAACAAACGCGCCCTCACCGGGGCGAAGGCCGGTCAGCCGGCTCAATGCCGCCGCCTCCCATGGAGACCGTACCGCCGCCGCCGCCGAGTTCGGCGGAGCACGCCTCCCGAGGCCGACCCAGCGCCTTCCCAAGCCGCACCGCCTTCCCTCCTTAAATAGCCCCGCCGCCTCTCCTCACCACGCCACGAGCCGCCCCGCCACCCAGCTGCCGCCTGAATCAAGCGCTGGCCATGCCGCACACACGCCGTCAGCCGCCACCACCGCTGAAGTCGCCGCCGACCACCACCGCCACCGCCGGAGCGGAGTTTTGCGAACTGAGCCGAGGTAGCCGTCGCCGGTTTTTCTGAGAAAAACCGTCTCGGTTTTTTAGAAAACCCTAATTTTTGTTTTTATAAAATAGATCGGTTTTCCCCGGTTTATTTATTTATCGAGTGTTCGCTCGTTTGTTCGTTTTAACGAACATGCTCACCGTTTAGTAACAGATAACGAACGTTCGTTCGTTAATCTGTTCGTCGTTTTTCTTTTTCTCGGATTTATTCCGCGATTTTTCTGATCGTGATTTCTGATCCGATTTTCGATCTAGTATAACTTTTCGCTCGTTTATCGAAATCAGGCGATTCAAGCGCCTAGAGTTTCGTGTCGAAACCCTCTTTCAGAATAATCAACTGAAACAAGTTTTTGCCTCTGCAAAATTTTGACTTAGGTCCAGATTAGTAAAACAAAGCCAGTTTGTTTCGCCGTTCGATTTTTGTTGCTTCGTTCGATTTGATTCTTTTTGCAAACCGGAGTTCTTAAGTTGAACTTTCTGGTTGGATATTTCATTTGAGTTTTACCTGTGCATTAGTTGAGTACTTATTGTGTGCTTTTTTGTTTGCGATAGAGTACCCGGATTGCGCCGCTTGCTACTTTGAATCGCTAGGTTTCGCGGATCATCAGCAAGGCAAGTAACACTTTGATCATACCTCTTTTCATACCCAGTTTTTATGCATTAGATCAATCCTCAAACATTGCATGATTAGGATCTAATTAACTTGTGGGTTTTGGGAAGTAGATGAGGTAGTACCTATTACCTGTTTTATTATCAAACCCTTGGGAGTTACTTCTACGTTTACTTATTATGTCATGCTATGCTAAGTAGACGTGGATTGGGTGAGTGTATCCATGACAGATGTGAGATTGTTAATAAATGGTTTATTTAAGGTGGCAACTTAAACACACATCTAGGTGGATTGAGGTACCTGGGTATTCCAGGATTGCCTGTTTCTTTTTGGACCGCCACCCAGGCTCAAAGGGATCATGAGATTATTCATGCTAGGAACTTCTGTGTGCAGCCACAAGCTATTATGGGCTCTAGCATAGTTGACTAACTCGTGCGAACTCTTACACTGGTAGACTAGCAGATGTAGAGGGATGTAGGTGTAACTGTCTACCCGTTCGTAAGGTGCTAGCGCTTCTGAAAGACTATGTCTCGGTCATCCGTTTCTCAAACACCATGTAGTGCGAAAATCCCAACGGAGGAGATCGAGTCTTGTGGGGAAAAGTGCACAAACCTCTGCAGAGTGTAACAAACTAATCATGGTTAGCCGTGTCCCCGGTTATGGACATCTTGAGTATCTAGTACTTGGATATCATATGAATCTCATCATGTTACTTTAAATTAATATTGTTGAGTTTTAATGATGATGTTTAATTGGGATTGAGAATGCTGTCAACCATTCTCAATGTTTAACAACCACCATGATAGTTAAACTAAATGTATTCCTTTGCAGTAGGGAAAAATTGGCTTTACGCAAAACTGTAACCATAGAGCTTTCCACCAGCCATATATGCATGTAGTGTAGTATTACTCCTTCATATTGCTCTCTATGTGTTACATTGCCAGCATATTCCATGTGCTGACCCATTTTCGGGCTACAACGTTCATGTTGCATACTTTTCGCATTGACGAGTAAGGTGCCTTAGGTCGTGGTTCTATACTCAGTGATGCCGTTGGAGTTGATGGACTCGCTTATCTTCCAAGCCTTCTGCTGTTATCGTTATTAGATGGCCTTAAGCCATATTTATTGTAATATGTTCTCCTTTGAAGATACTCGATGTAATAAGTGTGTGATTGCTACTCTGTTATAAATTAAGTCCAAAATCTTGTGTGTCAAAGATTCTTGATCCAGGATGGCACTTTGTTGCACAAAGATCGACTGTTTGAGGTCCGGTCGCTACAAGATGGTATCGAGCACACGCATCGTAGGACACGACCACTAAGTTAAAGCCCTAGATCACTACTCTTTCTTCTCATTTCTGACTCCTCATCTTTTCTATTCTTTTAGGATGGAGGGTGCAAGGAACAAGTTCACACAACCGGATGAAGATACACCCTTTGGATGTCATTTGAAGGAAGTCACTAGATACCTGAACACCGGAGTACCAAGCTTCACCAGGACCTACAACGCCACTTTACCCGAAGAGGAGCGCTGGATGATTCAAGTTCAAGTTCCAGGAAGGACATTCCCACCAGTCATGGAGCCCATAGAGTTTTCCTTTGATGCACCAACCTGGAGTCTAGGAAAGAGCATGGCAGCCCACATCGCCATGGGACGTATTGGAGAAGTTTACCGCGGCGATCTCAAGAATACTATCTACCAAATTTGTGGGCGCCGAGATGAGCAATGGGAGAGGATCAGCACCAGGAGGCATAGATCAATCGCAGCATATATCCAGGAGTTAAACCAGCACATCCGATGTCAGGAGAACCAGATGTGCGCAGGCATGGAGGATCTGCAGAAGGCCTTGACCAAGATCAAGGAGCTAGAGGAAGAACTCAAGGCTACACGTGAAGATTACATGGAAGAAATTGAAGTGCTAGTGGAGAAGAATGATCACTTAACCAGGAAGCTCGGAGTTTTCATGGGAGACCCCGCGCCAGGAGGAAATGACGACGATCCCACTTGCCCAAATAACTATATCATCATCGACGACACCGACTCGGACCTCGACGACAGCGATGATAACTATGTTGATGAAGTTGGAGCGGATATCATGGAGTCTTCATCGGAGCAGTTTTTCTAGTTGACCACCATAACAGTAGTAGAAATTCCCCCATTGTAATTAGTTTAGTCCAAGCACTTTTGTAACGATAGTTAGACCGTTGTATGCCTTTGTTTGAATTGATTGGAGTGATATTTTTTGAATTTGTCTCATGTGCATACGGGTAGTGTTTTCTCACTAGACCTCATTCTATTCTATTTTCTCACCCTCTCTAAACCCTCAGATGCCTTCGAGACGCGACACCGGATTTGTTTTCCCACCGGAGATCACTCAGTTGATACAGCAGCAGAATGCCTTGATTCAAACACTGGTACAGAACCAAGGCAACAACAACGACAACAATCCACCACCACCACCACCACCTGTTGACCATTTGACTCGTTTCTTGAGGCTAAATCGCCGGTGTTTTACAGTAGCATCGAGCCTATTGTTGCAGATGATTGGCTCCGCAAGGTTGGAAGGGAGCTGACCACTGCAGGATGCACTAATGCGGAAAGAGTGCGTTTTGCCGCACATCAACTTGATGGACCCACAGCATCATGGTGGGAGAATTACACAGCCACACACCCTATTGACACAGTCACGTGGGATCAATTTCAGCAAGCTTTCTGTGCTGCCCATGTTTCAGCAGGAGCTATGGCCATGAAGAAGTGTGAGTTTTGCAACTTATGCCAAGGAGGACGTACTGTAAGCCAGTATGTGGAGGACTTTAGTAAGTTAGCACGTTATGCCCCAGATGACGTTGCTACAGATGCAGCTAAGCAGGAGAAGTTTCTGGAAGGACTGAATGATGAGCTGAGCATGCAGTTGATGGTAGCCACTTTCAATAACTACCAGGAGTTGGTTGATCGTGCTCTTATGATTGAAGGGAAGCAGCAACAAATTGACAACCGCAAGAGGAAGTATGGACATGGGAAGTTCAATTCTGGAGCTCAGCAGAAGCTACGCTTTACCCCGAAACCAGGAGGGCAATTTCAGCATACCCATGGAGGAGGTAGCTCGCACAATCATAATGGTTCCAAGAATGGAAACGGGAATGGAGGAAGCAATGGACAAAACCGCACCAACCCGTCAACCCCAGCCAAGAGAGACCTGAGCCAAGTCACTTGCTTTAAGTGTCAGAAAACTGGACATTATGCCAACGAATGTCCCGAAGCCCATAATGGAAATGGCAATGGAAGCTCAGGAAAGAAGCCAAACCTTTTCAATAGGGGACATGTGAACCACGTTAACTTGGAGGCGGTTGAAGCTCAGCCAGATGCAATAATAGGTAAGTTTTTGGTTAAGACATTTGCTGCAATTGTTCTTTTTGACACTGGTGCATCGCATTCATACATATCACAGGGATTTGTGGATAAGTACAAATTGCCCACCAAGGTTCTTAGAACACCCATGCTAGTAAGCTCACCAGGAGCGGAGTATATGGCCAGTCGTGGATGTTTTCAAGTACCTTTGAGCATAGGTAGGCATGTTTTCCCCACGGATTTAATCATTCTTGAACCGCAAGGTTTGGACGTGATTCTAGGTATGGATTGGCTATCGATGTATGGAGGGAACAACGATTGCGCTAGTAAGTCGATTTTGCTTACAACGCTGGAAGGAAGAAGGATCAAGTATGTATCACGGCATGAGCCGAGGAGGGCACAAGTAAACTCCTTATCAGGAGTTGTGTAGGAGGAAGTACCAGTGGTGAAGGATTACCCGGACGTGTTTCCAGAAGAGTTGCCAGGCATGCCACCGGATAGAGACACTGAGGTTTTGATTGAGCTTTTGCCAGGCACAGGGCCAATATCCAAGAGACCGTACCGGATGCCCGCACAAGATTTGGAAGAAATTAAGAAGCAGATTAAGGAGTTACTGGATAAAGGTTTTATTTGCCCAAGTTCTTCGCCTTGGGGATCGCCGGTACTTCTAGTGGAGAAGAAGGATGGATCATTGAGAATGGTTGTTGATTATCGTGGATTGAATGAAGTGACTATTAAGAACAAGTACCTGTTGCCGATGATCAACGCGACTTGTTTGACCAATTGCAAGGAGCTAAGGTATTTTCCAAGATCGATTTGCGATCGAGGATACCATCGATTGAAGATTAGAGAGCAGGATATACCTAAGACGGCTTTTACCACTGTGCAGGCTGTATGAGTATACCGTTATGTCATTTGGTCTGACTAACGCACCTGCCTATTTCATGAACATGATGAACAAGGTGTTTATGGAGTTTTTGGATAAGTTCGTCATGGTGTTCATTGATGATATTTTGGTTTACTCGAAGAATGAAGAAGAGCATAAGGAGCATTTGCGTTTGGTAATTGAGAAGCTCAAAGAACATCAGTTATATGCCAAGTTCAGCAAGTGTGAGTTTTGGTTGAAGGCAGTTGGATTTCTCGGACATGTTATATCCGGAGAAGGTATAGCAGTGGATCCCACTAAAGTTGTCACTGTGACAAACTGGGAAGCACCAACGACAGTTGGAGAGATCCGGAGTTTCCTTGGACTGGCAGGATACTACCGGAGATTCATTGAGAATTTCTCGAAGATTGCGAAGCCTATGACGGAGTTGTTGAAGAAGGACACTAAGTTCAATTGGACTGAGGAATGTGAGGCTAGTTTCCAAGAATTGAAGAAACGTTTGGTTACCTCACCAGTGTTGATTACGCGGATCAAAGCAAGGATTACGAGGTGTATTGCGACGCTTCACGTCGAGGACTTGGAGCAGTGCTTATGCAGGAGGGAAGAGTTGTTTCGTATGCTTCACGACAGCTTAAGCCTCATGAGTTGAATTATGCTACTCATGATTTGGAGTTAGCAGCCGTAGTGCACGCACTGAAGACTTGGAGACATTTCCTCATTGGAAACCACTGTGAGGTGTACACGGATCACAAGAGTTTGAAGTACATCTTCACGCAGAAGGAATTAAATCTCAGGCAAAGGAGGTGGTTGTAGCTCATCAAGGATTATGATATGAGATTGCATTATCACCCCGGAAAGGCTAACGTAGCAGCAGATGCGTTGAGTCGCAAGAGCCATGTCAACACACTAATGACCAGAGGGTTACCAAAGGAGTTAACCGAGGAACTTCGAGAGCTATGTTTGGAGATAGTCCCGAGAGGCTATGTAGTAGCATTGGAGATACAATCTACCTTGATGGATAAGATTAGAGAAGCTCAGAAGACGGATAAGGAGATTGCCGATATTAAGGAGAAAATGAGCAAGGGAAAAGCTAAGGGATTTCGTGAGGGTGAGCACGATACCCTATGGGTTGAAGACCGCGTTTATGTGCCTAATGATCCGGAGATCAGAAAGTTGATTCTGCAAGAGGCCCGTGATTCGCCATATTCGATTCACCCAGGAAATACCAAGATGTATTTAGATTTGAAGGATACTTTCTGGTGGACCGGAATGAAGAAGGATATTGCATAGTATGTAGCAGTTTGTGATGTGTGTCAGAGAGTGAAGGTAGAGCATCAGAAACCAGCTGGATTGTTACAGCTGTTGTCGATACCCGAATGGAAGTGGGAAAAGTTAGGCATGGATTTTATCACGGGATTGCCCAAGACTCGTTCAGGCTATGACTCGATTTGGGTTGTAGTCGATCGTTTGACGAAGGTAGCTCATTTCATTCCAGTGAAGACTACCTATAGCAGTGCCAAGTTGGCTAAGATATACATGACCAGGATCGTATGTCTGCATGGAGTTCCGAGGAGTACCGTATCAGATAGAGGAATTTCACCTCAAAGTTTTGGAATCAGTTGCACGAAACTTTGGGAACCAGACTAGAGTTTAATACAGCTTTTCATCCGCAGACAGATGGACAGACCGAGAGAGTCAATCAAATTTTGGAGGATATGCTCAGAGCATGTGCATTAGATTATGGATCAAGTTGGGATGACAACTTGCCATATACGGAGTTTTCTTATAACAACAGCTATCAAACCAGTTTGAAGATGGCCCCTTTCGAAGCCTTGTACGGAAGGAGGTGCAGAACCCCGTTGTTGTGGGATGAAGTTGGAGACCGTCAGTTGTTTGGACCAGATTTGATTAAGTAGTCTGAACGGAAGGTGAAGTTGATTCACGATAGGCTCAAGGTAGCCTAGTCTAGGCAGAAGAGCTATGCAGATTCAAAACGCAAGGAGACAGTATACGAAGTCGGAGACATAGTTTATCTTCGGGTATCCCCGCTTCGAGGAGTTAAGCGTTTTGGTGTTAAAGGAAAGTTAGTGCCACGTTTTGTGGGGCCATACAAAGTCTTGGAGCGCATGGGAGAAGTTGCTTACAAGTTGGAATTGCCTGAAGGATTGTCAGGAGTTCACGACGTGTTCCATGTTTCTCAGTTGAAGAAGTGCCACACAGAGATGGCTGATATACCACTAAGAGATATTATGCCACTGGAAGCGATTCAGTTGGGTAACGACTTGACCTACGAGGAGAAACCCGTCAAAATTCTCGAGTATGCCAGCCGAGTCACTCGCAGCAAGGTTATCAAGTTTTGCAAAGTTCAGTGGAGCCACCACACCGAGGATGAAACCACCTGGGAGCGAGAGGAAGATCTGCTTAAGGACCACCCTCACCTATTTTCTAGCCAACCCGAATCTCGAGGGCGAGATTCATCTTAAGGGGGGTAGGTTTGTAACATCCCAAATTTTCAATTTGGAATGTTATACATAGATCATCACTTGCATATCATATTTTCTATTGCTTTTGGCTCGATCCTAGAAATTTCACGCAATCAAGGACCCACGGAGAGAGTTGGAGATTTAGTTATTTTCATATTTGAGTTTTCTCAAATTTTGAAAATAGGATCATTTGATTTTATTTATTATATCTTCAATTATTTCTACTGACAAAATATGAGAGAGGGAATAAAATGGCTTTCCCAAAATAAAGGAATAATGAAGATTTAATATAAAAAATCAAATAAGTTTTTATTTGGAGTTTTTCGCTATTTTACTTGAATTTAGGAAAAATTGCACGTTTTCAAAAACTGCATTTTAGGCCCAAGAAAATGTTCACCTCGTTCTAAATATTTTATTTAGGCGGTGGAAATTTATTTTGGCATTTTTAGATTTTTATTTATTTTTTCTAGAATTTTTCTATGTCTTGGCGGAATTATTTAAAAAGCAGCGCCTCACCGTGGGTCAAGGCCCACCGAGCTGCCCACCCGCCGCCGCCTCGCTGGAGACCACATCGCCGCCGCCCGAGTCCGGCCGAGGCACGCCTCCCGAGGCCGACCCGGAGCCCCCTTCCCAAGCCGCCTCCTTAAATAGCCCTTGCCGCCCGCCTCTCCTCGCCCCCGAGCCTCACCCACACGCCGCCGCCCGAACCGCCACGCCCGCCTCGCTACCGCCGTCGCCCAGCCGCCCGCCCGCCGAAGTCGCCGCCGCCCGCACCACCGCCACCGCCCGGGAGCCTCACGGAGTTTCACGGAGCCCGAGCCGAGGTAGCCGCCGCCGGTTTTTTCTGAGAAAAACAGTTTAGGTTTTTTTAGAAAACCCTAGTTTTCGTTTTTTTAAATAGATCGGTTTTTGCCTGGTTTATTTATTTAGCGAGCGTTCGCTCATTCGTTCGTTTTAATGGAAGCGCTCACCGTTTATTACAGATAACGAACATTCATTCGTTAATCTGTTCATCGTTTTTCTTTTTCTCGGATTTATTCCGCGATTTTTCTGATCGTGATTTCTGATCCGATTTTCGATCTAGTATAACTTTTCGCTCGTTTATCGGAATCAGGCGATTCAAGCGCCTAGAGTTTCATCTCGAAACCATCTTTCCGAATAATCAACTCAAACAAGTTTTTGCCTCTGTAAAATTTTGACTTAGGTCCAGATTAGTAAAACGAAGCCAGTTTGTTTCGCCGTTTGATTTTCGATGCTTCGTTCGATTTGATTCTTTTTGCAAACCGGAGTTCTTAAGTTGAACTTTCTGGTTGGATCTTTTATTTGAGTTTTACCTGTGCATTAGTTGAGTACTTATTGTGTGCTTGCTTGTTTACGATAGAGTACCCGGAGTGCGCCGCTTGCTACTTTGAATCGCTAGGTTTCGCGGATCATCAGCAAGGCAAGTAACACTTTGATCATACCTCTTTTCATACCCAGTTTTATGCATTAGATCAATCCTCAAACATTGCATGATTAGGATCTAATTAACTTGTGGGTTTTGGGAAGTAGATGAGGTAGTACCTATTACCTGTTTTATTATCAAACCCTTGGGAGTTACTTCTACGTTTACTTATTATGTCATGCTATGCTAAGTAGACATGGATTGGGTGAGTGTATCCATGACAGATGTGAGATTGTTAATAAATGGTTTATTTTAGGTGGCAACTTAAACACACATCTGGGTGGATTGAGGTACCTGGGTATTCCAGGATTGCCTGTTTCTTTTTGGACCGCCGCCCAGGCTCAAAGGGACCATGAGATTATTCATGCTAGGAACTTCCGTGTGCAGCCACAAGCTATTATGTGCTCTAGCATATCTGACTAAGTCGTGCGAACTCTTACAGTGGTAGACTAGTAGATGTAGAGGGATGTAGGTGTAACTGTCTACCCGTTCGTAAGGTGCTAGCGCTTCTGAAAGACTATGTCTCGGTCATCCGTTTCTCAAACACCATGTAGTGCGAGAATCCCAACGGAGGAGATCGAGTCTTGTGGGGAAAAGTGCACAAACCTCTGCAGAGTGTAACAAACTAATCATGGTTAGCCGTGTCCCCGGTTATGGACATCTTGAGTATCTAGTACTTGGATATCATATGAATCTCATCATGTTATTTTAATTAATATTGTTGGGTTTTAATGATGATGTTTAATTGGGATTGAGAATGCTGTCAACCATTCTCAATGTTTAACGACCACCATGATAGTTAAACTAAATGTATTCCTTTGAAGTAGGGAAAAATTGGCTTTACGCAAAACTATAACCATAGAGCTTTCCACTAGCCATATATGCATGTAGTGTAGTATTACTCCTTCATATTGCTCTCTATGTGTTACATTGCCAGCATATTCCATGTGCTGACCCATTTTCGGGCTGCAACGTTCATGTTGCAGACTTTTCAGACGACGAGTAAGGTGCCTTAGGTCGTGGTTCTATACTCAGTGATGCCGTTGGATTTGATGGACTCGCTTATCTTCCAAGCCTTCCGCTGTTATCGTTATTAGATGGCCTTAAGCCATATTTATTGTAATAAGTTCTCCTTTGGAGACACTCGATGTAATAAGTGTGTGATTGCTACTCTGTTATAAATCCGTCAAGTATTGTGCGTGTTAGGATTACTGATCCAGGGATGACACTGATGCACAGAGATCAGGCTGTTTGAGGTCTAGTCGCTACAACCCCCGTTCCACCGACGACCTCGCAGGGTACCATTAACCCTCTGACGGTGAACCCTCGCAGCGCTCCTGCTGCATGGTCTTCCCTTGTCGCTACTCCTGCTGCTCCTATGCTTAGATCTCATCCCCCACCTGCCCCTGAGGGAGATCCCTCAAGGCAGCGTCGTCACGTTCCTCTTGGCCCGGAGGTCTCTGCTATCAGTTCAGGATCAGGGTCCGACTCAGGAGATGAGCCTGCAGCAGCACCGACCAAGCAGTAGACCGTTAGTGTATCACGGTAGTCATGAGCATGATTTATGGCTGTAACCGCACTTGTCATGATGCGTAGTTTCATGTACGAGGGTAGTAGACCCGCTGTGATGTTACTTCCATGTTGGGACTATGTATAATTATGTTGGAACTTTTCATTCGCCTTGGTTTTTATTCGCTGTTTTTCTTCCGGGATTTTTCATTGGCTTTTCCCCCCATTTTGGAATTTTCTCATCATGGTTTCCATGTATTGGGAAAACGAAAAATAGGATGACGCGTGGACGCAGCAGCAGCCAAGCTTGTGAGGATGTCCATGTCCGTCGTTCTGCAAGACAGGCGGGATATTCCCCCGAGCCGTACTAGCCACCTCCGCCGCCACCGCCACAACCGCCTTCCACCGATCAGATCATGAGAATGTTTGAAAAAAGAAGAAGCAACGACCTATTGGAAATCCTGAAGAGTGTACAAGTTATGGTTGGGCAGAATGGAAACCAAAATGGCCATCACTCCAAACTGTCAGACTTTCAGCGAACCAAGCCTCTAAGTTTCAGCCACACTACTGATCCTTTGGACGCCGACGACTGGCTAAGGACTATGGAAAGGAAGCTGGAGATTGCCCGCACTGAAGAAGGATACAAGGTTCCCTTCGCGACGCAATATCTCGAAGGAGCTGCCGTGATATGATGGGATAATGCCAAGGCAATATGGCCTGCAGACGAGGAAATTACTTGGGATAAATTCAAGGAGCAATTCTGCAAGTATCATATTCCCACCGGAGTAATGAAAATCAAGCAGCGCGAATTCCTCGCTCTCACTCAAGGAAGCATGACCGTCAACGAGTACCTGAACAAGTTCAACCATTTGGCCCGCTATTCTCTCCATGATGTAGCCACATAAGAGCGGAAGATCGACCGATTCCTTGGAGGCCTGAATCAACATCTCAGGTGCACCCTCAGCATGTTTGATTTCCCAGACTTCCTGATGCCGATGAACAAGGCCCTCATCGCCGAAAGGGAACACAAGCTCCTACACGACCACAAGCCAGCTCTTAACGACCACAAGTGCAAATTCGAGCCAAAGAAGGATATGCAACCAGTGCAAAAGGCTCGTACTTGGCAACAGACTCAGGTGGAGTACAAACCAAATTGGCAGCAGAATGTCAACAAGACTACTACACAAGTCAAGAATGTCGTGACCAGCCCGGTGCGTGAAGACTGTCAGCGCAACAATACATGTTTCAGCTGTGGTCAAACCGGACACTACGCCAGGCAGTGTCCCAAGAACAGCAAGCAAGTAGCTCCATTCCAACCGCAAGTCAACTACATGGAGCCGTATCCCGCCCCCGATGTGATTCAAGGGCAAATTCATCACATCTCCGCAAACGAAGCTCAAGATGACCTGAAAGTCGTCATTGGTATGTTTCTTGTTAATGACATATCCGCCGTAATTTTATTTGAGTCTAGGGCTTCCCACTCTTTTATATCGCGGAGTTTTGCTTCCCAAAATAATTTTCCTTGTTGGATTTTGGGAAAGCACATGCCGGTACAATCCCCGGGATCCCTACTCAGAAGCAATCTCGTCTGCCGAAATTTGGAAATTGACATCAAGGGCGTCAAGTTTCCAACCTCGTTGATAATCATCGATTCCAACAAATTGGACGTCATTCTGGGCATGAATTGGTTAACTCAATATCAAGTCTGCATCAGCTGTGCGACCAGAGAAGTTACCTTGAAAAATATGGAAGGTCGCACCACAAGTTTTTATGCCTGCGGGCGCATCCCCATGAAAGATATGGTTTTCGCAGCAGTGGCCGAAGAAGTAGATTTAATTCCTATGGTCAGTGAGTATCCAGATGTCTTTCCGGAAGAATCGCCAGCCATGCCACCAGACCGACAATTGGAGTTCGCGATTGACTTGGTTCCTGGAACCACTCTGATACATAAGAAATATTATCGGATGCCTTCCTCAGAATTGGTGGAATTGAAGAAACAACTAGATGAGATGCTGCAGAAAGGATACATTCGACCAAGCTCTTCACCATGGGGATCACCAGCAATCTTCATGGACAAAACGGATGGCAGTCTACGAATGTGTGTAGACTACTGACAGCTGAATGACGTCACCATCAAAAACAAGTATCCACTGCCAAGGATCGACGGCCTGTTTGATCAACTTAGTGGGGCCAAAGTATTCTCAAAAACTGACTTGAGGAGTGGATATCATCAACTCAAGATAAAGAAGGAGGGTATCCCTATGACCGCGTTCACTACTCGATACGGTCTTTATGAGTACACTGTTATGTCCTTCGGCCTCACCAACGCTCCTGCATTCTTTATGCATATGATGAACAAGGTGTTTATGGACTTCTTGGATAAATTTGTGGTGGTATTCATTGATGACATCCTCATTTACTCCAAGAGCAAGGATGAACACAAGGAGCATCTTCGAGCAGTTCTGCAAAGGCTTCGCGACCATCAGCTTTATGCCAAATTCAGCAAATGTGAGTTCTGGCTCCAACAAGTGGGATTCCTCGGGCATATCCTCTCGGCAGAAGGAATCTCAATGGACCCAAGCAAGGTGACAAATGTACTTGATTGGTCCGCACCCACCACAGTCTCAGAAATCCGAAGTTTCCTTGGACTAGCCGGATATTATCGCCGTTTTATCAAAGGCTTCTCGAAGATCGCCAAGCCTATGACTAAGCTTCTGAAGAAGGATAAGAAGTTCGTATGGACTAAGGAATGTGAGCAGTGTTTCAATGAGCTGAAAACCAGGCTAACATCAGCACCAGTATTGACTCTTCCAGACATCTACCGCAGTTTTGATGTTTACTGCGACGCATCCAGAAGAGGACTGGGGTGCGTACTCATGCAAGATGGCAAAGTGGTGGCATATGCATCTCGACAACTGCGACAACACGAAGGAAACTACCTTACCCATGATTTGGAATTGGCCACGGTAGTGCATGCTTTGAAGATCTGGAGAAACTATCTAATTGGAAAGAGGTGCCAGGTATTCACCGATCATAAGAGTCTCAAGCATATATTCACTCAGCCCGATTTGAACCTTCGGCAATGAAGATGGATCGAATTGGTTACGGACTACGACCTCGGGATAAATTATCACCCGGGCAAAGCTAATGTGGTGGCTGACGCCCTCAGCCGCAAACCAGCCAACCTTAATGCTCTAATGGATTCCTTGCCACCTGAGCTTTGTGAACAAATCATGCAGCTCAATTTGGTAATCACCGACGCCCGTCTTGCCAATATATTGGAAGTTGCCCCTACTCTTGAAGAAGAAATCCGCATCGCTCAAGCGAATGATGAGAGGTTAAAAAGATATATTCAGAAGATGCACCAAGGGCGTGCACCCGACTTCTCTATGGATCAGCGAGGTTCACTAAGGTTTCGAGGAAGACTCTGCATACCCAACCAAGGAAGTCTGAAGTAGAAGATATTGGTAGAAGCGCATGAAGCACCATGCTGAACTCATCCCGGTGGTACCAAAATGTATGAGGACCTTCGTCACGTATTTTGGTGAAACGGAATGAAGAAAGACATCGCATACTTTGTAGCCTATTGCGACGTATGCAATAAGGTAAAGGCGGAACACCAAAAACCCGCCGGACTCCTCCAACCTCTGCCAGTATCCCAATGGAAATGGGATGATATCTGCATGGACTTCATCACCGGACTACCCAGGTCTCATCAAGGAAATGACGCAATATGGGTCATATATAGTGGACACCTTAACAAAGGTGGCACACTTTATTCCTATCCGGACCACATACCGCACGAATCAACTCGCACAGCTGTATGTGTCAAGAATCGTCAGTCTGCATGGAGTACCCAAGACTAACACCTCCGACAGGGGTCTCTCTTCACCTCCGCATTTTGGTCCCGACTACATCAAGCCTTGGGAACCGCATTGAAATATAGCACGGCCTATCATCCTCAGACTGAACGAGTAAATCAAATACTCGAAGATATGCTCAGGGCATGTACGTTGTCCCAGGGAACCAAGCGGGAAGACTGTTTGCCTTATGCCGAGTTCTCCTACAACAACAGTTTCTAGGCCAGCTTAAAGATGTCACCCTATGAAACCCTGTATGGCCGGAAATGCCATACTCCATTGAACTGGTCTCAAACTGGAGACAGCCGTATCTTCAGAACTGATTTAATGCTCGAAGCGGAGAAGCAAGTCAAGGAAATGCGTGACAGACTGCAATTAGCCAAATCTCGACAGAAGAGCTACTATGATGCCAAACATCGTCAGATCAGCTTCGAACCCGGAGAACACGTATATCTCCGAGTCACCCCTATGAAAGGAGTCAAGAGGTTTCAGACCAGCAGAAAATTGGCACCAAGATGTATCGGTCCATTCCCCGTCATGGCCAGAGTCGGAACAGTTGCATATCAGTTGGAATTGCCACCAGAACTATCAGACATACAGAACGTGTTTCACATCTCATAGCTAAGAAGATGTATATCGCCACCGGAGAAAAGGACTGATATGGCAGAGATAGAATTGGCTAAGTATTTGACTTATGAGGAAAAGCCAATCAAAATATTGGATCAGACAGAAACTGTCACTCGCAGCAAGGAAATAAGGTTTTACAAGGTTCAGTGGGAGCACCACACCGAAGAGGAACCGACCTGGGAACGAGAGAAAAATTTAAGGACTGCAGACCCAGAATGGTTTTCCCAAGAAAACGAATCTCGAGGAAGAGATTCATCTTAAGTGGGGGAGGTTTGTGACAGCCTGGATTTTGCCTTCTCTCTTTTTCCGGACTTGCCTTCTCTCTCTTTTGAACTTGGTTTTCGCCCTGATTTGAATTATAGTTTGAATCATTTCAATTGGACTTGTCACTTGGGCATATCCTTGGCTTTCACCCAAGTGACTTATCTTCTTTATTCCTCTGGTCAAACCTCAAAATAATCAAATGAATATTTTTCATAAAAGAAAAATATTCATTTCTCTCTCTGAAACTCACTTCAGAATCTTGTGCTTCGAAGCAACCTCAATTTTTCTTGCTCAGAAAAATCTGAGATAAATCCCAAATATTCTTAGAACCATGGCACACCTTCCCATGTGAAAATATTGCATCACTTTTTGCAACATTTTTTGCTGTAGAAAATCTTTTCACTTCTAGACCAGAAATGCACTTTGTATAGCAAGTACATTTTTCCTTGAGCTTTTAGCCTCGATCTTTCTTGATCTTAAACACCCTCTAAGAAACCCTAAACCCCAGGAGATTAGCCTAATGGCCTTCTAGAAGGTGGCCAAACTTGGCGGCCAAGTTTCTGTACAGAAACTTGTCAGCTTAGTGAAGTCTAATCTGGTCGGCCTGGGCATGAGCCATCAACTCCCCTGGACTAAACACTGCACGGTCGAGCGCGTAGACAAGGTTTGGCCGCTCTTGGGTGTTGTTTTGACCATGCCAACCTGGTGACCACGCGTGGACACGGTGCCTGGCATGTGTCTCGGTGCGCTCTGGCAGGCGCCTTGCGCTTTGTTTCGCGCGTGCTCGATCCAGCGCTCGCCTCCGACTGACACACCACGCCACCAGCCTCGACCCATCACCCTTGACCACTCCCTGGCGCTCACCGACGCTGGAGCCGCCACAGCAAGCACGGGCATGTCGTGGCCAAAAGGCCACAGTGCGCGCGTGCACTTGTCCGCTTCTCCTGTGCTCGTCCGCGAGCGTGGGCAAACTTCTGTGTTGACGCTGAGCACTTGCCCCCTCTCATTGGAGCTTCTCGTCGTCGTTCGCCGCGTGTCCAGAGAGCTCCGGTGGTGACACGTTTCCCCCCTCTGCTCCGGCTATATATAGCGCCCCCTCCTCGTTTGTAGCCACGCACCACTGCACACCACCTCCACGAACACGTAGACGAGCAAAAACCCGGTCGGGCAGGCCTCTGGCCGTCGCCCCAACCAGAGGACTCCGGCGATCCCCGCAGTTTAGCCACCATGCTCCGGTGCCTCTCGAGCTCAAGAAGCTGCTTGGGTGGGGCATTGGGAGTCTGTTTCTGTTGCCTGGACCCCATGGAGCCCTCGGAGCCGCCTCTAGCCGTCGTCTTCTTCCTCTTCGGCGAATCCCGTCCGCCACCGAAGCTTGCGAGCTCGACTGCGACCAGCTCCGGCCACCTCTCGCCAAGCCACGGGTACGGGCAGGTGCACCTTGAGCCCCGCTTCAATTCTATCCCTCTCATTTAGCCCCAAACCCCCTCGTCGCCGGCGTGAGCTCCGGCGAAGCCCCGCCTCCCTCTGATCTTGCTCTCTCTCTCTCTCTCTCTCTCCCTCTCTCTCTCTCTCTCTCTCTCTCCTGACGCACGGGGCCCACCTGTCGGCCTCACCACTCACGCCCGAAGTGATACGAGTGGAGGCATATTTCCGTTATACGCCTTCGACGTCACCCACCCCCCCCCCCCCAGGAATTTCTGTTTAATTCAAGTTTATTCAGAAATTTGACCAAACTTTGACCAGACACCATTTCTAAACCACAAGTCCAAATGATTTGATTCTTTTTTGCATTGTCTTTGTTACAGAAAGCTCTAGCCGCATACCACAAGGTGGATTTTTCCTTGGTGCCTAGAATTCTTGGTGAATTTCAGAATGTGTTTTCATAATTCTTTTTGTGGTTTAAATTATTTTTCAGAAGGAGAAGCTTGTCTTGAAGCCAACCAAGAGGGGTGTGATCCACCTCTACATTAAGGCAAGCCGCACCAGCATTTGGATGGTGTTATTTTAATATCTATGATTTTCTATTTGAATATGAGTCATTATTTGCATTTAAAATTTTATAAATAACTTTGGCTAATTTCTAGTTACTTTACCATGCTTGATATGCTTGCTTTAGCTTCTTGTTGAATGCATGAACTTGTTTGGCTAAGTAGAGTAATATTTTGCACTATGAAAATTGCTATGGAAATTAATGATAGTTATTTTGCTAGTAATGGTTTTATTTAAATAATGAACTAAGAAAAATATTGCTTGGTTATAAAAATGAGTTATAACCAGAGAAGTTTGATTCTTAGTATTGCAAGATGCATATGTTGTTAAGTTTGATCCATGAGCATGAGCTGTTTTTCTTTGCATCACGAGTAGTTGCATGATTATTTTGATTATATCATGTTGATGATAAATTTTTTTTATCAAAGCTAAACTTGATTAAGTTCAACGTGAATATGGTGTTGATCACATCATGGTGCCACTGAATCGGGTTTTTAATTCAGTGCGACCACATTTACCTTATGGGAAGGTCTTGATTCGGTCCTTGTTGTGGCTCTCATCGGTGCCTCCCGCGAGGGAAGGTTATGGGCGTGCATACCCTGGCCCGGTAGGTAGACATAACCTTGGGTGCTCGTTTTGTTTTTATGGTACCTTGTCCCCATTTGGGACCGTTTTGCCACGACAGTGGCCGTTGGTTTCTTTGGTAGACACAGGGCCACCCAAGACCTAGCCCTGAGGGGGAGTTGGTCAGAGTGGTCGGGGAGAGTGCATGACAAAGGGAGGGTTTCGTCCGAATGCTTTGGTCCACCCGAACGGGAATGCGGGGCCAGGTATTCCGTAGTGTGGGTAAAGTGTGCTACCTCTGCAGAGTGTAATTAATCTATCGATAGTCGCATCCTCGGTTATGGGCAAACTCGGAAGTAAGTCACATCATGGATCAACTTTTCTAATAATCTTGCAAACTAAGTGAGTGTTGTGATGCATTGTTTCATGACGAAAGCATGAACACTTGAGGTGTTCATGAGTGATTGGTTTCAGTTGTGACTCAGGTATGGTCACCGTTGGGTTACACGGTAACCGTCTGGTAAGCGAGTCTGTGGGACTCATTGCATTAAATGTTTGTTTTGGTAGTAGTAGCTTTGCATTGATTTAACCTGATTAAATATCATAATATTGTTTGTCATCGTGCTTATGTTTGTTGTGAGCTTGCAAGTACATTCAATGTACTGACCTGGCATGTTATGCCAGCTTTCAGGCAAGTCAGTTTGCGTCGGAGCGCATCTCGTGTCTAGGCCGTGTTCACGTCGATGTCCCTGTGCTATGGAGTTCCTCTACGTCGTTCTTCCGCTGCCGCGGAGCTCGTGCGACCGAGGCCCCGTCATGTTCATTAAATAATGTACATACTGTCCAGCAACATCGTGTGTGCCGCTCGGCCTCGAATCTCGATGTAATATCAGACCTATCTAATCCGCTAGCATCAATAAAGCGGTTGTTTCTGTACCATGTTGTTGTGTATTGCCAGAAGACTTGATCTCTGGGCTGGCAATGCTAGGTAAACCGGTTGCTCTGAGCTAGGGTGCCACAATAAAGTTTGATGAACTGAAATCATGCCCAAATCAGATCAGAAGTCCATATTCACTGAAACAAAGCTGAATAAAGGCCCAAGCCTAGCACGAGGGCCCACAAAAACTACTGACATGAATGCTTGTTGCTTATCCGTAATAGGAATGTAGGCCCTTCAAAAGCGTAAGAAAAATAATATAAATATACACACATCCAGTAGCAATATTTCCGTAGATCTGAATTTGTACATGACCACAAGCCAGATACCAATTGGTAAAAAAAGAAAATCAGAGCGAACCAATCTGTGATTGGATGGTTAGAGGGGCTGTGGTATCCCCAGCTCACCAGGGTTTAAATCCTGATGCTCGCATTTATTTCTGGATTTATTTCAGAATTTTCGGCGATGAGCATTCAATGGGAGGAGTCAACTGATGTTCAAAAAAAAAGGAAATCAGAGAGTGCACATATATGCACCTCTTTTTATAATGGACACCACGTTATGAATCTCTCTGATTTTCATGGACAACACGTATGCATCTCTTTTTTCACTAAATTGGCAAATGATGTTTTTCAGTCGGCTGATCATAACGTTTCATAGATTAAAATAAGAAGATCATAACGTTTCATCAGCCATGCACGATACTGTTGGACATGGATATAGCCTGCGATCTTGAGGCTGGGCATCTCCCTGGCGATGGATGTGAACGCCGAACTAATCGTTCTCCACGTGCCCCACCACTGCCAAACCTTATCTTCTTTCCCTGTAGCTCTCGCAGCTACCCCCAATGTTGTGCTTCGCCATGCCGTTATCAACTCCCCCGATCTCCCTAGTTAAAAAAAAACTCTGCAGCATCACGCTCGTCGTGCTTGCTTTTCTGAGACCATCTCGTAGCTCCCCATGTCAATCACGAGTTGTTGCAAGGGGAGGCGGGGTGGACGCTATGGCTGCAATAGCCTGGAGAGGATGCAAGACGGGCCCCATGGTGCTGCAACGCCAGGCGCGTGGTGCTTCCTTGTCATCGCCACTGCCGCAGTCCAACCATGCGGCAATGCAGGCCGGCCACGCTGCACATAGCCTGATGCTTCAAGGCCGCCCCAGGTGCTGCAAAGCTTGTCGCAGTGCCGTTGCTGAAAAAATGGCCCGCATTACTGCAAGCCAGAGTTGGGAACGAACACATCTACAGCAAACTGGCATCCGGGACGGTGATGCCGCCGAGTGACCACATGTTGCTGCAAGAAAGCGCCGGCGCCTCCGCTGTTGCAAAGTGTCCACACGGTGCGAGGAATGAACATATGTGCTGCAAAGTGAGCACACAGTTCTCAGAATGAAAGCTTCATTGGTCGCGCACCTCACGCCGCACACAACCACGATAGGAAGAACGACGCCAGTCCGTCAACTCCTAGCCCGACATCAATCCCAGATTCTGGGTAGGTGCCTACACCGTAGGAAGCACACACCTGCACCCCACACCAATACCCGGTGGACTGGGGGAACACGACTCTGAGATTGCCGACGGCCGCCGGCATGCCTGCCCCGCGCCCATGGCTAGGCAAGCTCACACGGTGCCATGTCCGTGGTCACCGGCACCGATCTATGCACGGACACACTGGTAACATGACCACCACCAATGAGCACGGTACCCGCGAAGGGAGCCTGCGCAACCTCGCGAGCACATCCCGAGCCACACCCAACCTATCCTACCCGAAACAAGAGCACCAATGCGCCCCGGGCCCCGACTGGACCCGCCCAAGCACAAACCCTAGATTTGGTCCATCCCCAAAACGCTTGCGGTCGGCACCACCGATGCCCGCCCAGCCCTGCGCATCGTCGGAACAGATCTAGGAGAAGGGGGCCGACACCGCCACCCCGTGCCGCCTGAAGAGACCTGGCCACCGTGCCACCACAACCCCTCCATGCGCGCTCCACCGCCTTGCCCAGGATGAGCTCGCACACGGGGCAGAGCACCACCACTGCCCACGTCCTCTGCCACCGGAAGGGGAGCAGAGGCCACCGGCCAGTGCCGCCCGCTGGCCAGATCGACCGCCGCGTCGAGGCGCGCACCTCCGCCTGCAGCCATTCATGCCAAGTCATGCCCGCCAAGAGGCTGCGTGTCGCCATGCCGTAGCGCCCCGCGCCCGCGCACGACAGGGAGGCCCGCGTCGCCCCGCCGCCGCCGTCGGCCGGGCTTCGCCCGACCGCGCCCCCTGGCGGCGGTGTCGTGGTCCTAAGACTGACAGTAGAATGGGGGGTAGGTATGAGGAGGCAAGATCTCAGCTATGGTGAAGTTGTACACACAGGATTTACGAGTTCAGGCCCTTCACAGTGGAAGTAAAAACCCTACGTCTCGGTGCCCGGAGGCGGTCGATTGGATTATATGCGTGTGGAGTTACAGGGGATGCGAACCCTTGTCCCATAGGAGGGGGTGGCTTATATAGAGTGTGCCAGGACCCCAGCCATCCTCCGTTACAAGGAGTTCAATGTACATAAAGATGGGGCGTTACTGATAACGCCAGCCATAAGTGCTACTAATGATCTTAAAGACTACGGAGTGAACGCATGATCGTTGCAGTTCCGAGTGACTCCTGGTCTTCAGTAGGTCGAGTGGTTTCTTGTATGGTCGAGTGACATCAGGAAGGAGGGGTACCCGAGTGATATGATTGGTCGAGTGGATTGCACTCGACACCTTCACTGGATATTCCTTGTTGTCTCTTGGACTTCTTTGCTTCTAAGGTAGTGACCTTGGGTAGGGCGTATAGGTCTGGCCTGTGACCCTACCCTAGGTCTGTATCCTCATCATTAGCCCCCGAATGGATTAAGGTCCGAGTGTAAAGAAGGTTGAAGTTGATCTTGCTCCGAGCCTTGCGCCTCACGAGTATTTTATGCAGGACGGGAGACTCATGTGGAAACTTCAGATTCGATTTAGTCCCCTTGATCGATTCAGAAAGTTGTCGAGTGAATTTGTAACATCATTAGTCGAGTGTTGCTTCGGGGTGCAGAATCTTTGGCGCGATTGGTTGCAGTGTATCCCGGATCTCATGAGATTCGAAATTTCAAGGAAGCGCGCGGGATGGAGCGTGCCGAGGTAAGCGGGGTGGATAAACAGGAGCGCCTCGATCTCCGCGCCACCTTTTTCGCCACGTACATCGCGCGCGACTGTTGAGGGATTTCACAGGATCGCTTGGACCCACACGTCAGCCACTCGGAAGCGGGCCTTTATAAGGCGACGGAGCCGAGGCGTCTGCACTGTGCGCGTCCATTTTCCCCTCTTTCCCTCTGCTTCTCCACTGCATCCGGCTCCTCCGCTCTCGACGCCGCCGCTCCGCCACCATGGTGAAGGACAAGACGGCAGCGCTGGAACGCGCGAAGAAGGCCACAGGGGCGGCGAAAGGCAAGAAGCAGAATCGCGGGTCGTCGTCGCGCTCTGCACTGCCACCGGGCTGGATCCAAGGCGATTGGATCCGGTCTTCGCTCCGGCAGGAAGATCTGGACGAACTGATGGAATCCGGATTAATCGCCAAGGGCGCGGCGAGGTTGCCGGAGGGGGAGGCGGAGCCGCAACCATGGCCGGGTGAGTGTGTTCTGCTCGCCACCCATGTCGATCGGGGCTTTTCGCTTCCTCCTCACCCATTTTTCCGGGGTTTCTTGAAATTCTTCGGCGCCCAACTCCATCATTTTTCTCCCAATACCATCACATATCTTGTTGCATTCGTGTCCATGTGCGAGAATTTTCTGGGGTGTCGACCGCACTGGGGTCGTTTCAAGCTCATTTTCACCATCCGTTCTCAGTTGGTGAAGAAAGCAAATACGAGTGACGAGAAAGCACATGTCATTCAGATGTGGGGGGGGGGGGCTTGGGTATCCAGAAGAGGCAGAGGAGCTCTTTCCCTTCCATGACTCTTCCTGAATCGGCCAGGGGTTGGCAGTCGACCTGGTTCTACTGCCAGGACCTCGCAACTCCAGGCCACTCGAAATGGACTTCCCCACTTCACCTTTGATCGTGTTCAGACTCCTTCCTCTCTGAAAGTGACTGCAGCTGAGAGCGTGGAGACGAACATGCTAGTTGAGAGGGTGGTCCAACTGATCAACCAGGGTGTCACTTGCATGGATCTGCTGGAAGTATTCCTCAGTCGATGCATCCAGCCTCTCCAGGCCAGTGACCGTCCCATGTGGATGTACTCTGGGGTAGATGACACCGCTCGGGTCCATCCAGAGGAAGTACCAGCTAAGACGGTGGCCATGTGGTTGAAGAGCATTACAGGCAACAAGGACAACCCTAGAGGAGCCAGGAGAGTCGACCCCTTCAGGGACAGCAGTCTGCCAGACATGGTGTGTCTTCCTTTGCCGACTGTTTTTGGGTATACATTCCGACTTCTCTTGAACCCTACTGACTTTTACTCGACTTCTTGTCTTGTAGGTTTTTTACTGAGATGTACTCGGTGCCCAATGGTGAACAAGTTCTGGAGCAGGGTCAGGAGGGAGAGAACAACGCAGAGGAGAACGGTGAATGGGAATCTTCGGACGAAGAAGACGAGGAGGAAAGCGAGGAGTCGGACAACGAAGAAGCGGTCGACTCGCCGCCTCGCAAAGAACGTCCATCCAAGCAACATCATGATTCAGCTGGCGGGCGCGGTAAGAACATGGCCCCAAGCACCGAAACGCAGAAGCGCACTCGGAGTCGACTCCAGAGCCAACAGAAAAAGTCGCCAAGCAGCCCAAGGTTGCTCCTTCAAAATCTCGGAAGACTCTGCCCAGGATCAAGAGGGATGTTCCTGTTGCCTCTGGGTGATTATCCTTTCTGTGTTTACCTCTACCAACTGATTCTTCTGCTCTGACTGAACGGATCGTGCACCTTTCCAGCCCAACCTCAGCCGCGACTGACATGGATGTTGACAAGGCCCCAGGAGATGAGGAAACCGATGACGCGGCCACCTCCCGAGCTAGTAAGTCCGTTCGACCAAAACTTATTTTGGCAGTTGAGTTGTCGGTCAGTTGAATCTCTGAGGTTCTCTTTTCGATGCAGCTCCACGAGACATCGTCATGCTTCCCAATGATGCAGAAGAAGAAGTGCCTCTGAAGGATAGGAGGAGGATAGGCAAGGGCTCGAGCGGGAGAGGCTTGAAGTTCAAGTCCCTCAGTCGACGCCGGTGCTTGAGGCGGTGGTCGAGCGATCTGGAGATCTGGTTTGGACCAACGTCACATTCGCCGACCCGTTGATGACTGATCGCCCATCAGGGTCGACTGCTCCTACTCCTGCTGCTCCAGTGCAACTCCATGCGTCTGACCCAGTGGCTGCTTCAACCGCCTTGGCGCCATCACTCTTTGCTACATACCAAACTCCAGACGACTCGCCAAGTGCCACCAGGGAGGCTCTTCGCTAGGTGAATCTTGTTATGGAGCAAGTGAAGGTGATACACGAGGCCAGTCAGGTGGCCTATAATGCCAGCACCAATGTTAAGGTCAGTTACCTCCCGACTGAACTTTTGAATCATGGAAACTTGCCGCTGTAGCTTCGCTGTCCATATGTGCATCTACTATCATGGGTCTGTGTCTCATATCTGATCACCCACTGGGGTGTGCCTTCCTTAGAGTTTAACAGGTCTTCTACTCCACTCGACTCATGCTGAGTTGAGTGGTTTGTCCGAACCAGTGGGGGCACGCAGAGTGCACCCACTGGGTGTAGTCCCCAAGACCACGATCGACTGCTGGCAGTCGACTGAGGTATGAGAATCTACTTTTTTTTGACTCACGCTGGGCAGACCATGCTGAGTGTTGATCCAAACCAGTGGGGGCATGCTAAGTGCACCCACTAGGTGTAGTCCCCGAGACTACTGTTGAATGTTTGATTCGGCAGTAGTCTTAGAGTAACTTTCACTGTGATTATCTTTTATTTTTGTCGACTGATATATCTCTCTCGCTGACTGCAGAGGTCTTGTGATCTTGGGGCTCGACTTACTGAGTTGAACAAGAAGCAAATTAGCCTCAATCTTGATCTTGAACCGGCGAAGAAGAACCTCAAGACTGCTCAAGAAGAAATAGCCATCATGGGAGGTAACCAATCGTCACATGTCCACCTTGTGGCTCGCGCCTCTCAGTGTTTTTTCCTTTCAGTCTCTTTGAACTGAGTGACTTCACACGAACAGATGTGCGTAGTGAAAACTGTTAGCTTCAAGCTCGTCTGAAGAGTGTTGTTTATTTAGAAAAAATGAAGGAGGCTCTAGAGAAGAAGGATCTGGATCTTGCTGCTACTCAGAAGGAGGCGCGAGAGAAGACAGCACTTGCGGACAAGAAGCTGGCTTCGGTCGGCAAGTTGGAAGAGGAGAACTCGAAGCTGAAGACCGCTATCTCCGAGGCCAATCGGGAGGTTGAGCAACTGAAGAAGGACAAGGAGAGCTTAACCAATGAAGTTGGAAGCCTCAAAGCCAAGACGAGTGAGCTGGAGTCCTATCTGGGACAACTTGCTGCCAAACTGGTCCTGAAGCTTGAAGGTATCATCGTTCGACTGATTAGTTGTCGTTGATTGGAACGTTTTGTTATACTACCGACTCACCATTTTTTCTGATTGTGCAGAACTTTGCCAGGACTTTGAGGCTGAGACTAGGCGGGTCGAGATGGGTCTCGATCCCATCAATTGTCCTGTTAAAGATGATGTTGCGATGAACTTGCTGCAGTTGGAATCACGCATGGACAGTGTTGTTGCTTATCTGGCTCGGCTGAAGGCGGCGATGACTCGGGTTGATGCCGAACTCTGGCCTCAGGCGGAACTTTCACAAGATCTCGAGTCACTGATGACTCGACTGAATCAGATCCCTGGCCGAGTGCAGGAATGGAAGAAATCATCTACTCATTGTGGCGCCGACGTTGCCCTGTCATTGGCCCGAGTGCACTGCAAAGACGCCAGAGAAGACAAGCTGGCGGCCCTCAAGATTGCGAATACTAAGAAGCACACCTTCTAGTCCTTCATGGACACCTTCCTTGAGGCTGCCCCTCGCATTACAGACAGCATTGACCTTGACAGTTTCTGTGATCCAGCCAGCCCTTCTCCTAACGAGTGACTGAGAAACATTATGCCCCACACTTATTTGCCTCGGAATGCCGAGTGATCATGTAATCGTTAAACTCTTTCAGGCTTGATGCCTGAGTACTCTTGTCCGCTGCAGTTCTGAACTTTTGCGGGGTTTATCCGAATTTGGATTTCTTTGAATATCGTGGCTTTTGCTCTGTTTCTTACACTGTTTCTGATTGTCCCTCGGTTCCGAGTGGATTTTATCTTCTCACCCTTTATTGAATGAAAGTATATTGTACTTGTGATGGAGCTCAAATGCGGTGTTCAGCTGTCACTTCGTCATCCTTGCGGATAGGGACGGAACGTTGTATTGGGCGTAGCTCAGAGGTGGTGCTCAGTCGACTCCTCGTCGTCCTTGCGGATAGATACGGAACATTGTATTTGTGGCACAGCTCAGAGGTGGTGCTCAGTCGATGCCCCGTCGTCCTTGTGGATAAGGACGGAACATTGTATTTGTGGTGTAGCTCAAAGGAGGAGGTCGTAGTCGACCTGTACCTCGTCGTCCTTGCGGATCGGGTTGGAGCGCACATAGAACTTATGGCGCAGATCTGAGGAGGAGGTCGTAGTCGACCTGCACCTCGTCGTCCTTGCGGATCGGGTTGGAGCGCACATAGAACTTATGGCACAGCTCTGAGGAGGAGGTCGTAGTCGACCTGCATCTCATCGTCCTTGCAGATAGGAATGGAGCGTATGGCTAAGTCCCTGAGCGAGAAGATCGGTTCTCACTCAGAATGTATTTTCAAACTTAGGCGAGTGCGGGACTGCAGCTAAGCCCCCGAGTGAGAGGATTGCTCACCACTCGGTAGGATTTTTTTAAACTTAGGCGAGTACTGGACTGCAGCTAAGCCCCCGAGTGAGAGGATTGATCTCCACTCGGTAGGATTTTTTAAACTTAGGCGTAGCACTGACTGCAGCTAAGCCCCGAGTGAGAGGATTGCTCGCCACTCGAGAGGATTTTCAAACTTAGGCGAGCATCGGACTTCAGCTAAGCCCCGAGTGAGAGGATTGCTCGCCACTCAAGAGGATTTTTAAAACTTAGGCGAAAAGGGATCTGCAACTAAACCCCCGAGTGAGAGGCTTGCTCACCACTCGGTAGGATTTTTAAACTTAGGCGAGTACTGGACTGCATCTAAGCCTCTGAGTGAGAGGCTTGCTCACCACTCGGTAGGATTTTTTAAACTTAAGCGAGTGCAGGACTGCAGCTAAGCCCCCGAGTGAGAGGCTTGCTCACCACTCGGTAGGATTTTTAAACTTAGGCGAGTACTGGACTGCAGCTAAGCCTCCGAGTGAGAGGCTTGCTCACCACTCGGTAGGAGTTTTTCAACTTAGGCGAGTACTGGACTGCAGCTAAGCCTCCGAGTGAGAGGCTTGCTCACCACTCGGTAGGATTTTTAAACTTAGGCGAGTACTGGACTATAGCTAAGCCCTCGAGTGAGAGGATTGCTCGCCACTCGGTAGGATTTTTAAACTTAGGCGAGTGCGGGACTGCAACTAAGCCCCCGAGTGAGAGGCTTGCTCACCACTCGGTAGGATTTTTAAACTTAGGCGAGTACTGGATTGCAGCTAAGCCTCCGAGTGAGAGGCTTGCTCACCACTTGGTAAGATTTTTTTCAACTTAGGTGAAACAGATTCGCAGCTAAGCCCCCTAGTGGGAGGATTGCTCACCACTCGGCAGGATTTTTTAAACTTTAGGCGAAACGGATTCGCAGCTAAGGCACCCACTGGGTGTACACCTAGTGGGGAATTTAGAATATGTAAAAAAAAGGAACCACAGTCATTCAGGAGACTGTAAAATCGTGTCTTTGATAATCAAACTAGAAGGTATTTCTTATTACATCTGAACAGTCTGAATGTTTAAGTATAAAAGCGGCGGAGCAGCTCCGCATCCTAAGCGCGTGGCTCGTCTTTATTATGCTCGACGTTGTAAAGGGTATGCTCCGTTGTGAAGCACTTTGGTGACAATGAAGGGGCCTCCCCAAGCAGGAGCGAGCTTGTGTGGTTTCTGCTGGTCCACCCGAAGAACCAAGTCTCCCTCCTGAAATGTCCTACCCCTCACGTTTCTGGCGTGGAATCGACGCAGGTCTTGCTGATAAATGGTCGAACGGATCAAGGCCATCTCTCTTTCCTCTTCCAGGAGATCAACTGCATCTTGTCGAGCCTGTTCTGCTTCATCTTCTGAGAAAAGTTCGACTCGGGGTGCATTGTGAAGCAAGTCACTCGGAAGTACAGCTTCAGCTGCATAGACTAAGAAGAATGGACTTCGGCCAGTCGACCGATTAGGAGTTGTCCTGAATCCCCAAAGTACTGATGGAAGTTCATCGACCCAGGCGCCTGCTGCATGCTTGAGGTCACGCATCGATTGGGGTTTCAGTCCTTTGAGAATCAATCCATTTGCTCTTTCAGCTTATCCATTCGACTGAGGATGGGCGACTGAAGCATGGTCGACCTTAATGCCTTGGGAAGCACAAAAGGCTCTGAACTAGTCAGAATCGAAGTTCGACCCATTATCAGTGATGATGCTGTGCGGAACACCATATCTAAATGTTAATTCTCTGATGAAACTAACAGCTGTACTTGCTTCAAGGTTTTTGATGGGCTTGGCTTCAATCCATTTGGTGAACTTGTCGACTGCTACAAGCACAAGGGTAAAGCCACTCCTGCCGGTCCTCAGAGGTCCAACCATATCTAATCCCTAGACAGCAAAAGGCCAGACGAGTGGAATAGTCTTCAGAGTTGACGTGGGTTTATGGGACATGTTGGAGTAAAACTGACAGCCTTCACATTTGTCTACTATTTCTTTCACCATCTCGTTGGCATGTGGCCAGTAAAACCCGACTCGGTATGCTTTGGCCACGATGGTCCGAGAGGATGCATGGTGACCACAAGCCCCCAAGTGAATATCATTGAGGATCATTCGGCCTTCTTCTGGCGTGATGCATTTCTGGCTGACTCCAGTTAAACTCTCTCTGAACAACTGTCCTCTTATCACAGTAAAGGATTTCGATCGTGGGACGATCTGTCGAGCCTCTTGTTCATCCTCTCGAAGTTCTTTCCTAAGAATGTATGCAATGTATGGCATTGTCCAGTCGGGAGTGACGACCAAAACCTCCATGATCAAGTCGACCACGGCTGGGACTTCGACTTCAGTCGGATCTGAGGCACTCTTAGGCTGTGGGGGCTCTTCAGTGAAAGGATCTTCCTGAACTGAAGGTGCGTGAATATGTTCCAAAAACACATTGCTGGGAATGGTTTCTCTCTTGGATCCTATCATTGCCAAGTCATCTGCAGCTTGATTTTTCAGTCGGGGTGTCGGTGTCAAAACCGGCGGATCTCGGGTAGGGGGTCCCGAACTATGCGTCTAGGCAGATGGTAACAGGAGACAAGGGACACGATGTTTTTACCCAGGTTCGAGCCCTCTCGATGGAGGTAAAACCCTACTCCTGCTTGATTAATATTGATGATATGGGTAGTACAAGAGTAGATCTACCACGAGATCAGAGGCTAAACCCTAGAAGCTAGCCTATGGTATGATTGTTGTTCGTACACGGACTAAAACCCTTCGGTTTATATAGACAGCGAATAGGGTTAGGGTTACACAGAGTCGGTTACAATGGTAGGAGATCTACATATCCAGACGCCAAGCTTTCCTTCCACGCCAAGGAAAGTCCCATCCGGACACGGACGAAGTCTTCAATTTTGTATCTTCATAGTCTAGGAGTCCGCCAACGGTGATAGTTCGCTATCCGACACCCCTAATCCAGGACTCCCTCAAGAGTCTCTGAACCAGGCTTCAATGACGACGAGTCCGGCGTATTGTCTTCAACATTGCAAGGCGGGTTCCTCCTCCGAATACTTCATAGAAGGTTTTGAACACAAGGATAGTGTCCGGCTCTGCAAAACAAGTTCCACATACCACCGTAGAGAGAATAATTCTCGCACAGATCTGCTGACGTATTCCGCGGCGTGACATCACACCACGGACAAGCCTTTGTTTGAACCGTTTTTACTGTCCCACCCCAACGCGTTTAGCGAGGCGGTTTCCTTGGCACGTCTTATCAAAGCGTAGATCGTGCCCCCTTATTCCGGGATTCTCATCAATACGGGCGCAGTAACCCAACCGCTCGCTGGCCCACCTCCTCTATCAAAGGTGAGTCCCAATCGATCACGGGGAGGGCTCTTGGTATTCAACCTCTTTATAACAAGACCAAGGCCCTCTTTTTTTCAATCTCAATCGAATCTGCCTCTAGCATCGAGTTCCAACAACCAAAGCTTCTGATTCAGGCGCTTCGGACCTTCGACGATGTCCGGCTCCGACCAGCACGGTCGGTGGATGCCGTCTTCCGTTACGGAAGAGGATGTGCTAAAGCTGCGAGACGCCAGGTACCTAACCGGCGAGATTCCGCATAGGCTGCCTGCCCCAGGGCAGGTCATTCCCACTCCCGAGCCCGGCGAGAGCGTGGTGTTTGTATCTCACTTCCTTCGGTGTTTAGGCTTCCCGACGGATCCCTTTGTGCGGGGGCTCCTGTTTTATTATGGGCTGGAATTCGACGACTTGAATCCGGAGTCCATCCTCCACATCTCGTCATTCATTGTAGTATGTGAAGCCTTTCTCCGCATTACCCCTCACTTCGGATTGTGGCTCAAGACTTTTAAGGTGGAGCCGAAGATGATCAAGGGGCAACAGGCAGAGTGCGGAGGGGCTATCATAAGCAAGTGCACTGATGCTCCGTGGCCCGAGGGCTCTTTTCTGGCGGAGCTTGGTTTGTGGCAACGGGAGTGGTTCTATATCACCGTTCCCAGGGGCACCAAATGGGTGGCGCCTCCCGCCTTCCGCTCAGGTCCACCACAGGCCAAGGCGTCATGGGTCAACAAGGGACTCGACTGGGGCCGCCCAAGGACGTTCCTCATTGCAGGGCCGTATTCGAGACCTCCAAAAAGAGAGATCAATCTGGTCGTAGTGGCGCAGGTTATGTTGATTCGGGCGCCTTACGCCTCAAGAACGCCGCCCCTCCGTCTGTGGGAGTTTAATCCGAGGGACCACGAGCTCTCCAACATTTTATGGGTACGCCGCGTGGAGATGTATAAGTTGTTCTTCGGATCACAAGAGAAGTGTCCGGACCTGACCGAGGACGCAGGACTAAGCTGCGATCGCCTGTATACTCAAGTAAGTAGTCCTGCATCCGGACAAGCTGTCTGCTCATTTATCATAAACTTGCCCTTAAAGGAGCTGTTTCTTGAACAGGAGTGGATAGCGAAGGCGAAGTTGATAAGGTGTCCGGCTCCCCTCCCAGAGACCACGCCGGATCCCGTGCTGACCAAGATGTTGAAGGCCGCGCCTTTTGAAGAAGGCGAAGGGGGGAGCGGGGAAGCAACTGCCTCCATGAAGGAGGCTTTCAAGGAAGGAGGGATCAAAAGTCCCACCCTCCAAGGAGAGAAGAGGACCGCTTCGGAAGATCCGGAGGTCAAGGCCTCAAAGAGGGGAAAGAAATCTGCCGAGAGTCCGCGCTGGAAGTACCCCAGCCGCACTATTTCCCCAAGGGGATCAGCCCTCCAAATGAGCCGTAAGTAAAAAGAAGGGGTCTTGTAATAAGGGACATCCTCAGTATTTATTTCAAGATAACCGAAATTATACCTTGTAGTTCGGATCTCAGCCCTTCTCAGCAGAGCTCGCTGGGGATCTTCTTCCGGAGATGATGGAGAGCTTAAACGCCCACCTGCCGCACCTTCATATGGCGCGGACGCACCGAGGTGTCGCCACAGAGGGTTTCCCGAGTCCGGGCGGGGTCGGAAGGTCCAGCGCCAACCGGGCGTAAGGCGGTCGGAGGAGCTGAAGGATCTGCCGGGCGAAGCGGTTATCTCGTAAGATCACCGTGTGCTAATGGGTACGGTGATTGAAAGAATTGCATCCGCTGAGAGCGGATTGCATGAAGCCGCCGAAGCTTATCGACGGGGTTCAAGGTACGCAAAATGACGTACCTTCCGGCAGCTTATGCATATAGAATGCGCTCGTATAGATAGTAGCCCCGAGACTCGGTATGTTGTCAAAATTCGACAGCTGCGCGAGCATCATAATCTCAGTTATAACATATCACCGCTCCTAAATAGGTGGCGGGCGTCCGTGGTAGCCGGATCGATGAATTTGCCGAACTAAAGCGGCAACTTGACGAGGCGATGCGACATCGCACTTGTCAATAAGTGGTTTGACGAGTCACAAGGTATGCGACTTCTTCGCGGACGCCTGGTAAGGGAGCTTGACGCCCGTGCCTTACTACTTGTATGCTTAATGCAGGTGGTGCCGCTGCTGTGGAGGAGCTGCGGGCGGAACTCGCCCGAGCTAAAGAGCAAGCCAGAAATAGTAATGCGGCCGCTTTAAGGGCGGCCGAAGAGCTAAAAGCCGAACGGGCTGCTCACTGCCGAAGCAAAGAGGAAATGGCTGATATGGCCATAAAGTTGAAGAATGCTACCGACCGCTGCGGGGTTCTTGAAAAAGAACGTCAAGCGGAGCAAGAGGACCTGAAAAAGGCCACCGCCGAAGCCAAGGATGCCCGCTCCGCAATGAGAGCTGCAAAGGAGGAGCTGCGTCGGTGTGGATGTTGCTGCCGGAAAGCCTTTTTCGCTGCGGAGGAAGTTCACAAATCCAAGTATGCTCAGTTGGACCGGTTGTGGAGTTCGGAGGATGCTTATTCGATTTAGCGGCGAGTGCCGCAGACGCGATCGAGCACTTCCGAGGCCAGAAGGGGCACAGAAGGGAAGAGCTGTTTTGGTCGCAGTTCCATAGTCCAGAGCGTCCTCTTCCGTTAACCGATCGGTTGGCCGAATGGGCCGAGTTGCCATGAAGCATGTCGTGACTCATTTTTGGCCGGGGAAACCTCAGCCGAAGAGTTATTTTGGCTTAGTGCAGCAGTTCCTTGGTGCGGTACCACGTATCGACGCAATGAAGCGGTCGGTGTGCATTGAGGGTGCGCAGATGGCTCTTGCCCGTGTCAAGACATACTGGGCAGAAATGAAGGCCACCGACGCTAAGGGCCCCTGATTCGGACAGAAGTTTAGTACCAGCCGATGAGCGCTATTTTGAGGAAGTTCTTCCGGGCGCTCATTTAATAGAGACGCAGTGCTCGAAGGATGTTATGTTTGAATGACATGTGTAACTTATGAAACAACGTTTCAATATAATATAAGAGCTTTTTTATACTTGTGTGTTCAAGTAGTAAACTACTCCTTGTGCGGCCGTTGATGTATATGTATATATAACCTGAAAGATGGCAGTCTTCGGCTTCAGCCCCCACGCACATAGTGCGGGGGTGTTTGCAAAGAAGGCGCTTTTTCACACTTAATCCAACGTCTTGGTCCCATTAAGGAGGTGGTAGCGTAGCAAACTAGGCAACCGGACTATAATGCTTTATCACTTTCACTTAGCCATAGGAGTTCGATGGTGGGGCTACTATATAGCCCTCGGGGCACCGCACTCTCCCGAATTCGGGTGCGTATGTGCTGACCGTAAAACGGTCCTTCGTTAATGCGGAGGAATTCTAAACATTCCGGTGAGTCATCAAGTGGTTGTCCAGTCTCGCTATATAATGACGGTCGGTTTTCGGCTTTCTCTCTTTGAGGTGCTCGCCCGGGCCAACCGGGCACAATCGCAGAGTTCTCCTAGTGCCGTTAGCCGATAGAACGGAACGTAAGGCAGCAAAACACAGGAGCCGGGCAAACCCAACATTTGACCAAAGACATGATTCGGAGCTGATGCATATAAGGCCTAACTCGAGACGCCGAACACTCCCTAAGGTATTCGGTCTTTTATAAAGTGGGCTGAACAATGCCCTTGATAACAAGCCCCTGGTGTCCGTGTATCGCAAAATTCGACGCGGCCGATGCCAAAACGCCACCTCCTCCTCGGTTATAACAAGAGACCGGGGATGAATAACAACAAGAGACAGTGAGAAAGGTTTACGAGGGTCTTAATCTAAAAGAATCCTTGCAACGGGTCCTCGCTGCACGCTCTGCGCTGTGTCTCTGTTGTGCCGTATCCTCGGACGGGTATAGCACGCTGCTCATCTGTAAAGAGAGGAACTTAGTTGAAGAAAGATCGTGCGAAAAATGTAATTTGGAATAAACAGAGTACCATTCAAAAAATGAATAAAATTGAGCTTTATTGTCTCTTGTTGTACATGCGTGGAGCCCCTTGTAAGGGGTTACAAGCTAGTAAGCCCCTTGTTTATTTAAGCCGGACTTGCCTAACCGTGTCCGGGGTCTGAACGACCTACTTTTGATGCTTTGACCAGCAAAGCCGTATTAGTGTGAGGCTGTTAAGGCAGCCTCACGTTTTTCCGTATTCGAGGAATGCTCGGAGTTTCCCTTTAATGAGATGATGCCTCGTGGACCGGGCATTTTAAGTGTATGAGATGCATAATGCGGAATTGCGTTAAAGCGGGCGAAAGCTTCGCGTCCTAATAGTGCTTGATGGCTACTTTTAAATGGGGCGACATGGAAGACTAACTTTTCCGACGGAAGTTGTTGGATGAACCGAACATAACTTCTAATGTTAGGGAGCCCGTACAATGGGCATATGTGCCTGGCATTATTCCTTTAAAGGAAGTGTTACTATGGCTGATTTTGGTCGGGTCTATCCCCATCCTGCGGATTGTGTCCTGATATATCAGGTTTATGTCACTGCCGCCGTCCATCAGGACTTGTGTAAATTGGAATCCGTCGATTATAGGATCCAATATCAAGGCAGTCCATCCTGCGTTCGGATACTTTCGGAGTAGTCCCGATGGTCGAAGGTGATTGGTTTTGACAACCAAAGTGTTGGTACTCCGCTAGGAGTAGTCTCAGGCGCGCGCATTTTAGTGGGCGCCGCCTGCTTTTTCCCTTTATCACGTGAAGTGAGTTTACTGTTTTAACCTCTTGTGGGAAATTCTTTTGTTTTCCGGTGCTCGCTTGTGGGGTTCGGCCATCATCCTCACTTGGTGTGTCGAGCCCTTGTGTTCGGCGTTGAGTCCGCCGGACTGCTTGAAGACCCAACAATCTCTGTGGGTATGGTTTGCAGGCTTCCCGGGAGTACTGTGGATTTGACATATCTTGTCCAAGATTTTGTTTAAGTTGGATAGCTCATCGCTATTGTCCTTAAGGGGCAGTTTTTTATTGTTCTGTCGTGAGCTTTTGAATCCGGCATTGACTGCCGCGCTCTTTGGACCGTTCCCCTTAATCCGGCGCTGGTCCTTGTTGCGTCGTGGTTTCCCATTCCCATCCCTGACTTCGGATGTACTTGGGTCGCTGGTACTGCATCTTGCTAGCCAGCTATCCTCTCCCGTGCAAAAGCGGGTCATGAGGCTTGTTAGTGCGGCCATTGTTCTCGGCTTTTCTTGGCCGAGGTGTCTGGCGAGCCATTCGCCCTGGACGTTGTGTTTGAAGGCTGCTAAGGCTTCGCGTCCGGACAATCGACTATTTGGTTCTTTTGGCAAGGAATCTGTTCCAGAATTCCCGGCTGACTCTCCGGGTTGTTGAGTTATGTGACTTAGATCGCTCAGATCCGGAGGGCGGACATAGGTCCCCCGAAAATTTGCTCAAACACATCCTCGAGCTCTTCCCAACTTCCAATTGTGTTTTCGGAAGGCTTTTAAGCCAATGCCGAGCTGGCCCTTTGAGTTTGAGGGTAAGTATTTTATGGCGTGGAGGTCATCTCCTCCGCCATGTGTATGTGCAGGATATAATCCTCGATCCGCACTCTGTGGTCTGTTGTTCCGTCAGATGCCTCTATGTTTACGGGTTTGAATCCCGCTGGAAATTCGTGATCCAGCACCTCATCGGTGAAACATAGGGGATGTGCGGCGCCCCTGTATTTGGGTGTGTCGTGGTGTTCGAATACTCGACACGCTGTGTTGCTTTCTAGAGCTTGCTTTCTTGGCCCGTAGATAGACCCAACTGGGCCATTCTTTTGGTGCAATTCCGTATGCGGATCGCGTGCCGGCTTGTGTGCGGCGCCGCTTGCCACTCTATGTTTGCCACGTGGTCGTCTATCCGACCGGGCGGCCTCTTTGTTCTTTGATCGTGGGGGCTCTACGGCCTCTTCGTCGAATTCGGGCAGTAGTTTGCGCTTTGGGTAGCTCTTTGTTCGGCGGCTATCGCCATATTTGTCTGTGGTGTTGAGTACTTTGCTCCATCTCATTCGGAGTGCGTCTTCCACTGTTTTGAGCTTCCGTTTCTGCTTTTTTAGGCTACATGCGGTGGCGACGAGCTCTCTGTGGAGGTTCTTCTGCTCCAATGATATGTCCGGCGAGAGATTGTCCGGACTGCTATCGTTGCCGGGGACGGGTTGCTTATCCAAGTTATCCTGTTCGGATGGTTCCTCCATGGCATGTTCGTCGTCGGCCGTCTCGCCCTGCTCTATGGCTGGGTCTGCGTGGGCGCTGTCTTTGTCGAGGTGGGGTTTTGAGCGGCGCTTACGTCGCCGTTTTGACTGCCAGAGGATTACTTTTCGCAGTTGTCCGTTGTTCTCGCTATCGCTTCCCTTGGGTGTATCCACCATGCACACATCGTGAGTTGTGGTGGCCTTCCAGTGCCCTATAGGCGCTGGTTCTTGGTCGTCTCTGACATCGTCGTCCATACCGTCGATGTCTTCAGAGTCGATGTCTTCGGAGTCGAAGTCGAGCATGTCGGTTAAATCATCGACAGTGGCTACGAAGTGGATGGTGGGTGGGCGTTGAATTTCCTCGTCGTCCGAATCCCAACCTTCCTGACCGTAGTCCGGCAAGGGCTCTCCTGATAAAGAGAGAGACTTTAGTGAGTTCAAGATATCGCTGAAAGGCGAGTGCTGAAAGATGTCCGCGACAGTGAATTCCATAACTGGCGCCCAATCGGATTCGACTGGCAGGGGCGCGGAAGGTTCGAAGTCCGGAGAGGAGTCCGCACTGGGAGTCACGAAGCCATGACGGACAGGGATGGTGTTCGGCTCGATTGCCATAGAGATTTCAGCCCCCGAGGTGGTGTCCAACCAACCATCCTCGATCGGCGAGATCGGCTCCGAATCAATGGTCGGAGCGGACACTAGTGCGGCCTTCAGGACACTGTTCGGCGGCAGAGTTAGATCATGCCCATCGAGATAGTGCGGCGCGCTCGGCTGCGGCTTGAATCCGTCGAAGACCAAGTCTCCGCGGATGTCGGCCGTGTAGTTTAAACTTCCAAACCTGACCTGATGGCGGGCGTAGCTTTCGATCTGCTCCAGATGGCTGCTTAATTGCCCGCAGTGCAAAGCCGCCGAATACGAAGATCTGTCCAGGGAGAAAGGTCTCACCCTGGACCGCATCATTGTTGATGATCGAAGGAGCCATCGGGCCTATCGATGACGACACAGAGGAACTCTCAATGAAAGCACCAATGTCGGTGTCAAAACCGGCGGATCTCGGTAGGGGGTCCCGAATCGTGCGTCTAGGCGGATGGTAACAGGAGACAAGGGACACGATGTTTTTACCCAGGTTCGGGCCCTCTCGATGGAGGTAAAACCCTACTCCTGCTTGATTAATATTGATGATATGGGTAGTACAAGAGTAGATCTACCACGAGAACAGAGAGGCTAAACCCTAGAAGCTAGCCTATGGTATGATTGGTGTTCGTGCTACGGACTAAAACCGTTCGGTTTATATAGACACCGAATAGGGTTAGGGTTACACAGAGTCGGGTAAAATGGTAGGAGATCTACATATCACGATCGCCAAGCGTTGCTTCCACGCCAAGGAAAGTCCCATCCGGACACGGGATGAAGTCTTCAATCTTGTATCTTCATAGTCTAGGAGTCCGGCCAACGGTGATAGTTCGGCTATCCGGACACCCCCTAATCCAGGACTCCCTCACGGGGTATATGGTGAAGCTCCAACCCCTCAAACTTCTTTTCCAACTTTCTTACTGCGTTGCAATAACAAGTCATAGCCGGGCTCCTGACATCCCACTCTTTAATTACTTGATTAACCACCAAATCTGAGTCACCGTAGACCATGAGGCGACGGAGGCCGAGTGAAATGGCCATACGCAACCTGTATAAAAGTGCTTCATATTCAGCTTCATTGTTGGAGGAATCAAAATGAATCTGGAGAACATAGCGGAGCTTGTCCCCATGGGGGGATACCAATACCACCCCAGCACCGGAACCATTCAGCATCTTGGAGCCATCGAAGAACATGGTCCAATGCTCCGAGTGAACATGAGTCGGCAGTTGTCGCTCAATCCACTCGGCAAGGAAACCTGCAATTGCTTGGGACTTGATAGCTTTATTTGCCTCAAACTTGATATCCAATGGAAGGAGTTCAATCGCCCATTTTGCCACTCGACCAGTTGCATCTCTGTTGTTCAGAATTTCAGATAATGGTGCATCGCTGACGACTGTAATGGAGTGATCAGAGAAATAGTGTGCAACCTTCTTCATGGTCATGTAGATTCCATAAACAAGCTTCTGATAATGCGGATACCTCTGCTTGGATGGAGTCAAAACTTCAGAAAGATAATACACTGGGCGCTGAACTTTATAGGCTTTTCCTTCTTCCTCCCGCTCGACCGTGAGTACTGTACTGACAACTTGTCCAGTGGCTGCAATGTAAAGCAGTAAAGGCTCTTTGCTGATTGGTGCAGCAAGCACCGGCTGGGTGGAAAGCAGGGCTTTGAGCTCTGCAAACGCTATGCCGCCTTCATCACCCACTCAATTTATCGATTTCTTCATCAGTCGGTAAAGAGGTAAGGCCTTTTCACCGAGACGAGAAATGAATCGACTCAAGGCGGCCAAACAACCAGTAAGCTTCTGAACGTCATGCACACGCACAGGGCGTTTCATTGGAGGATGGCACTGACTTTCTCTGGATTCGCGTCGATCCCCCGCTCGGAAACGAGGAAACCGAGTAACTTTCCACCTGGGACTCCGAATGTGCACTTCGACGGATTAAGCTTGATATCATTCCTTCTTAAGTTGGCAAAGGTTTCTGTGAGGTCGGTCAGTAGTTCGGAACCCTTGCACGACTTGACCACAATGTCATCCATATATGCTTCCACATTCCGACTGATTTGAGTGAGCAGGCACTTCTGAATCATCCTCATGAATGTGGCGCCAGCATTTTTGAGACCAAATGGCATGGTGACATAGCAAAAGCACCCGAATGGGGTGATGAAAGCCGTTTTTATTTCATCGGGTCCATACAGTCGGATCTGATGATACCCGGAATATGCGTCTAAAAAATACAAGCACTCACACCCCGCAGTCGAGTCGACAATCTGATCGATGCGGGGGTGAGGAAAATGATCTTTCGGGCAGGCCTGATTGATATGCTTGAAATTGATGCACATACAAAGTGAATCGTCCTTCTTAGGGACCATGACCACATTGGCAAGCCACTCGGAGTGGTAGATCTCTCGGATGAACTCCGCTGCTAGGAGCCGAGCCACTTCCTCGCCAATTGCTTTTCTCTTCTGCATGGCGGACCGTCGAAGATGCTCTTTGACAGGTTTTGCCTTCGGATCGACTCGCAAACGGTGCTCAGCCAGTCCCGTGGGTACACCTGGCATGTCAGAAGGTTTCCATGCAAAGATGTCCTAGTTCTCACGGAGGAACTGGATGAGCGCTTCTTCCTATTTGCTGTCGAGTGTTATTGAGATATGAGTCGGTGCAGCATTGGGATCAGTTGGGTGAATATAAATCAGCTTCGTTTCTCCAGACGACTGAAATGCAGAATCTGTGGCAGGCTTCTTGGCTCACAACAAATCACTCGGATCTGCATTTTTCTGATACTCTTGGAATTCAACTGCTGCCATTTGTGCATTGGCAATTTTAGAACCCTTCTGGAAGCATTCCTCTTCCTTCTGCCGATTGCCAGTGACTGTGATCACTCCTTTGGGGCCAGGCATCTTCAGCTTGAGGTACACGTAACATGGCTGAGCCATAAAACATGCATAAGCATGCCTACCCAGAATAGCATGATAAGCACTCTGGAAATCCACTACTTCAAATGTCAACTTCTCCTTGCGGTAATTCTTGGAATCACCGAAAACTACGTCAAGGACGATCTGGCCGAGTGATTCGGCTTTCTTTCCAGGTATAACGCCATGAAAACTCATATTGCTTTCGCTAAGCTTGGACATCTGAATGCCCATCCCTTTTAAGGTTTCGGCATAAAGGATATTCAGGCCGCTACCACCATCCATTAGCACTTTGGTCAGTCGAGTGCCTTCAACAATGTTGGGGAACGTTGCAGAAAATTAAAAAATTTCCTACGGTTTCACCAAGATCCATGTATGAGTTCATCTAAGCAACGAGTCATGGGAGAGAGATTGCATCAACATACCACTTGTAGATCGCGTGCGGAAGCGTTCAAGAGAACGGGGTTGAGGGAGTCGTTCTCGTCGTGATCCAAATCACCGGAGATCCTAGCGCCGAACGGACGGCACCTCCGCGTTCAACACACGTACGGTCAGCATGACGTCTCCTCCGCCTTGATCCAGCAAGGGGGAAGGAGAGGTTGATGAAGATCCAAGAAGACGACGGCGTGGTGGTGGATGCAAATCACTGCAGCAGGCTTCGCCGAGCTTCATGCGAGAGGGAGAGGTGTAGCAGGGAGAGGGAGGCGCCAAGATGCAGGGTGTGGCTGCCCTCCTCCCCCCTTTATATAGGCCCTGTGGGGGCCACCGCCCTCTAGAACCCATCTAGATGGGGGCGGCGGCCAAGGGGAAGGCTTGCCCCCAAGGGCAGTGGGCGCTTCACCCTAGGGTTTCCAACCCTAGGCGGGGGGGCCCAAGTGGAGCGCACCAGCCCACCATGGGCTGGTTCCTCCCACTTCAGCCCACGGGCCCTCCGGGATAGGTGGCCCCACCGGTGGACCCTCGGGACCCTTCCGGTGGTCCCAGACAATACCCAGTAACCCCAAATTCTCCCGATGGCGAAATAGCACTTACTATATATAATTCTTTACCTCCGGACCATTCCGAACTCCTCGTGACGTCCGGGATCTCATCCGGACTCAACAACATTCGGTTTGCTGCATACTCATATTCATACAACCCTAGGCCACCGATCCTTAAGTGTGTAGACCCTACGGGTTCGGGAGACATGCGACATGACCGAGACGGCTCTCTCCGGTCAATAACCAACAGCGGGATCTGGATACCCATGTTGGCTCCCACATGCTCCTCGATGATCTCATCGGATGAACCACGATGTCGAGGATTCAAGCAACCCCGTATACTATTCCCTTTGTCAGACGCACTACTAGAAAAACCGCTACTAATGGCGCACCTAATTTGGCCACTAATGGCGCATCACTGGTGCGCCATTACTAGCACGCCATTAGTAATTTTTACTAATGGCGCACTAGTATCTGGTATACTAATGGCGCACCACTGGTGCGCCATTAGTATAGGCTACGGTGCGCCATTAGTATGCCTCCCAGGGGCCATGTATACCCAGGTGCTTTGGCATACTAATGGCGCACGACCACGAGATGCGCCATTAGTAACCATGACATACTAATGGCGCACTGACCAGTGATGCGCCATTAGTATGCTTTGTCATACTAATGGCGCACTGTCATGTGATGCGCCATTAGTACGAATATTAGGTTTTTTTTTATTTTCTGTTTTTTGCACAGGTTACAAAATGTGTAATTTGACAAAATATAGACAGCACACATCAACAACAGATTCATCGAATACAATAGAAGATTAGTCTTTGAATATGATTCATCATATTAGTCTCCGAATACAATTCATCATATTAGTCTCCGAATTGAAAAGACCGAACAAAGATAGAACATTATATTACAAGTCTCGAGACCGCGAGTAGCGAGTTTGTCTTCACATTACAAGTCGATATCGATCATCTAAACTACCATCACATAGAAGAGAGCTGCGGTCATCACGATGAGCATCATCACGATGAAACTCGTCTTCATCCGGTTCCTCCAACGCCCTCCTCTCCCGCTAGATAGCGGGCGATCTAGATTCGCCTCGGCCCTAGTGGTGTACCCTTTGTAATCATACCGATGAATCGGTGAACCTGTCTCCGACACTCCTCCGGTCATCGAGACTCCGAACCTTACCCTTGTACACCATACATACGTCGGCCTCGCTATGCACTAGCCAAACGAAACGTTAGTACCAATTCACAGACAATACATAAGCAATATATAAGTATGCAACAGAACGATCGGAAAAGAAAAGCAAGACATTAATAGCATCGATTACATCTAAGTTGAACGACTCTCGAAACCAAAGAGACATACTACAAGTTCATTAAAGTTTAATTACAACATGAGCCAATCGATGTTTCAGAACCAGACACAAGATCACCGCTTTCGACTCGACTCAAGGGACCGGAGCGTGGATGAAGCCGCCGTCTCATCATGGGAGTCATGAAAGAATGGGCGTTGTCAGCCTGCATTTGTAGCATTGTGTCGATGTCACCGTTGGACGGTTGATTTCGAGGTAGAACTACCCCGAGGTACGAAGGACATCTTGATGGATGATTTCCGCAAACTCCGATCGGATGCGAAAGAATTCTTGTCCGATGTCCGCGCCCTGGATTGCCGACATGCTCGCGCCCAATCTTTTGAGTTTACTCGGTAGCGAAGTTGACGATGGTCCCACACGATCGCCTCGCATGTGATGGATGGCATAGTAGGCACCCTTCGATCGGCCAAAGCGGCTGCTTGACGCAGTCGTAACGTCAGACAGGGAGAACACGTGCTTGTCGTATTTACGAATAGGCCCGGTGAAGGTGCCTCCAGATTGGGCGAGCTGGGAGAACATCATCAAGAACCTTCTTGACATTTGTGTAGTCTACCTTCGATCGACAACCGGGGTCGAAATACGTGGCCATGGAATATTTGGGGCTTAGGAGGATGAGCGTGCAATGTGTGTCACCGCAGAAAAACACGGAATATTAAAAGAAAAACGATCAAAATCTAAGAATTCATATGTTACGGGCGGTTGAGGGGAGGACTTACTCGGAAAGTAAGGCACGAGGAAGTTATCCTTATCTTGGTTTGCCGTAATGACGCCTTCGAGGTAAGAACTCGCGACTTGCCGGGTCCCCGCCGCTGCCCAAGATCTTGGCACGCATGTAGAAGGGTCGACTATCACGATGTCCGGGTCTTGTCGCGAATGATCCGCATCTCCATACTCAAATGAAAATAGCCGAACGAAGGTGTAGTGCAGCGGATGAAGGTTCAACATAGCGTGGATGTCATCAAACCGCAGGACAATCAGACGCCCGATGGAGTTATCCACAAAGCCCTTTGCCCTCTCGCACCTTGGCCACGAAAACCAGGTATGCCACATCCTTCTCTCTCGCACGCCGCTTCTCCAAAGAAAGAACAACATCATGCAGACTCCGATAGCACCGGTTGCAGCATTGAGCATATTTGTCGGTAGCATCGCCCTACCCGCCACATGCACCCTCCCGAGATATCCTCGGTGAAGGTGGCCCGCCCCGAGCACGGATCGCATTTCGGTGCCGGCTGGCCCGCACTTGTTAGTCTTTCTTTTGCGTGCCTTCTTCTTCTCCCGTAATGGGACCGAGTTCTGCTCATCGACCGCCTTCTTGAGTGTGTTGGGGCTGATAATATTTCGCACCTCGCCATCTCGAGGCTCGGTGAAGTCGGCACCGGAGGCGTCTCTCGAGAGCTGAACAGCGCAGACGGCGCTGTTGCAACTTGGCTTCTCCGCGGTACCAGCTAGATCGCGCACGCCTTTTGTTGGGTTGGGTTCTTGAGAAGGAGGCCCCATGAAGTCGCCACCGCACTCCATGATCGGCAAAGTAATGCGATCGACGTTGGCAAATGTATCGTCGTCGCCATCGCTACGATCCTCGTGCCATATGCATGTTTGGATCCGGTGGCATAGGGATGTCCGCACCGCTGCGGCGGTCTTGCCATGGGGCCGATTTGGCGACGGCACGACCGGGCGGTGTTGTCTTTGGGGTGGTGTCCCCGCCCCAAACGAATCCGGCTCTTCGCCAAAGCAGGGCCAGCTCAGGCGCCGAGGGTCATCACGTCATCATCGCCGGCCCCGACGGGTCGAATCGGAGGTAACACCTCGTCGCAGCCTGGCAGCACCAACCAGTTCAACCCTAAACAAGTTGGGTGGCATCCGGGTACCGTGGAACAAGGGTTGCCGGTTGAACGATTTTGCCCTTGGCGACATCGACCAACTCATTGTTCACGGCGCGTGAGAGTGCACGGAACGTCGGCGGCGCTTCGCGAAAACATGTAGGGCGTCGGGGATGCCCGATCAAAGGCAAGGAGATGAAGTCCTCGACCGAGAGAGGCTTAATTAGTTACCGTGATGATGGCGCCGAGCTCGGCTAATGTCGAGGCATCGCCAACGGCGGCGCAGTTGACGGAGGGGCCGCTTTGCGCAGAGGTGCCGGCCGGGCGTACACCCGGTGCATTAAGCTCCGTGCCGGCGCCGGAGACACCAATTCCGCCCGACGGAGACACCAATGGCCCGCCATCGCATTCTCGCGAGTTGCTGGCCGTGAAGCTAGGAATCGGGCGGCCCCAATTGGCCGCCCGCAATCCACGACTCAACCCTGGATCAAGGTAGGCACAATGGCGGTGATCGCCGCCCGAGTTGTTGTTGCACTTGCTCTTGGACAATCTCCGGAATCCGCGCCACCTGTGCCTTTGAGTTCTTGAACCTCGCTACGCTGGCTTTCCGAGCTGGTCTTTTTTCTCCTTCCGCACACCAGCGCTTATAGTATGACCCCATTTTGTGGACAAGCCTTTGCCGCCACACGACCAGCCGACGCCGGCCATCGAGCTTATCCTTGTTCTTCATTACATTCAACGCCCTATTTAGAGTGGTGTCCCAAGGGTTGCTCTTAGTCGACCCTCGCTCTTGCTTTCGATCGCTGCGGAAGGAATGTGAACCATTTAGAAATTTGGCTTCATTAATTAGAATGCAACCATATGGAGCTAATTACCCCGGGGTGGTATTCCTTACGAATAACCTCAAGCGCTCGGTCTTGGATCGGTGGTAAGCTCCTTTGTTTTCGGTCCTTCTTGTACCGGCCCCGACAAAGTTCCTGGTCCGCTTGTCACCGTATGTATCGAAGAGGGGCGGTAGGCCTTGCTCGGCACGCTCCGCGTCCTCCTTGTCCCATATAGGCTCCGCCACTCTGTAACCGCCGGGACCGAGTGTGTGTTCCCCTAAGTTCAGCTCCCGCATTTCTTTCGAGGCAAGTAGACGGGCACCTTGGCGTGCAGGCGCTCGAGGGCGGCGGGTAGACGGGCACCTCCCCGGAGATCGCCTCCAGCCACGTCTCCTCCACGAGCAGCTCCGGACTTGGCAAGGCGGAGGTTGCAGCTGTGGGCGCGGGCGAGGTTGGTGTCGGCCATGCGGCGCTGCTCCGACGCGAGTGGGGTGGGGTCGGAGGGGAGGAAGGGGAGGATGGGGAGAGGGAGGCGTCGGTGGTGTGGTGTGGACGGGGCGGCGCTGCTCCGGCGAGAGTGGGGTGGGGTTGGAGAGGAGGAAGGGGAGGATGGGGAGAGGGAGGCGTCGGTGGTGTGGTGTGGACGGGGCAGCGCTGCTCCGGCGAGAGTGGGGTGGGGTCGGAAGGGAGGACTGGGAGGATGGGGAGAGGGAGGCGTCGGTGGTGTGGTGTGGACGGGGCGGCGCTGGTGTTGGGGCGGCGTCGAGGGCGGCGGGGCGGGCGCAAGGCCGGGAGAGGAGAGAGGGAAGGGGATCATGGGCAGGGCGAGGGAGAGAGAGGATCGTCTGAGTAGGGGCAGCACAATACTAATGGCGCACCACCCCTCGGTGCGCCATAAGATCAAGATACATGCTAATGGCGCACCTCACCCAGTGCGCCATTAGTATTTTTTACTACTGAGCCAACAGGTTATCTACCACTGCACTGATACACATCAAGACTTCTCTACTAGTTCGCCTGGACAGCAGCTAGTTCTCACACCCGGAGGTCCTGGGTTCGATTCCCAGGCTCCACAAATTTTTTTATGCATTAAAAATGTTGTTTGATACTTACTTGTGTTTAAATATGTTCAAACTTGTTTAAATCATAACATTAATATTTTTTATAAGACAGTAATATTTTTTAAAAATATCATCAAACAGTAATGCCGGTGGAGCGGGGAGGTGCGGGGTGCGGGGGTCGTGGCGGCGGTTGAGTAGGGAGGGTGCGGGGGTCATGGCCGCGATTGAGTAGGGAGGGGTGCGGGGGTCGGGCGGCGGTTGAGTAGGGAGGTGCGGGGGTCGGCGGCGTTGAGTAGGGAGGTGCGGGGGTCGGCGGGCGGCGTGTTGAGTAGGGGAATCGAGGTGCGGGCGGTCGGCGGCGGCCGTGGACCGGATCTGGCGAGGTGGGATAGCGATCGAGATGGAGGGGATCGAGATGGAGGGTCGAGTGTCCATGAAATTAAAAATATTCATGATAGTTCAAAAGTGCCCATGAAATACAATCGAGAAATGAAGTCTACGATTTAAATACAATCGATCTTAGCTAGCTATCTCTTCACAATCTTCTTGCCCTTCTTTTTCGCAAATGGAGTTCTTCTATGGAACGGACGTCCTTTAGGTAGGGTGGTCCTGCTTCTTCTTGTGGTGTATTCTGCTACTTCATCATCGTCGTCATGCTCGATCCTCGGGTCGCCATACTTGTCGAAGTCTTGCTCATTGACTACTCCATCCATTCCGATGATCTTCCTTTTGCCTCTCCTCACGACAACACGACTGGGCTTTGGCGGGTCGGTAATGAAGAAGCATTGGTCCACTTGGGAACCCAGTACCCATGGCTCATTTTTAGCGGTGACGCTTATGCCATGATCTTGGATTTGGCTTCGGGTATAACCATGGTGGTGAAATACCGGTCTTCTTTCATGACGTTCTTGGCCCATCTCGACACGGAACATCGGGACCTTCTCTCCAGCGTAGCTCAGCTCCAGATCTCCTCGATCCTTCCTTAGTATCTGTCCTTGTCGTTACCGTGTAGGATTCCATCGTTACCCCGGAGTTCGATAACCATCGCTCTTCATGTCCTTGTCCTCGGTGTAGAATGTGTAGTCATGATATCGTGACGCCTCATAGGTCATCGAGTTGTGCTCGGCGCCTGTGACAAGGCGAATATGAGTTGTTCTTCCGCGGAAGAATCCTCATGTAAAGGGTACGATGTAAGCTTCGCTTGAACCAACGCGTGAAACATGAGTTGTGCTCTTTGAGTATATCTCCGTCCGGCCCTCTATTGGCCTCGGTCATTGTACGCCTTCTTAATAAAGGTTCTGTGGCTGTACCACCCAAGGATCGACCACGCCTATGTGTTGTAGCGCGACTAGGTTTGCTCTTTCAAAGTCGGCGAGTCGACCCTCGAAGTCGACATGCATTTCAAGGGCGACCCTCACGGTAACCCCATCCAAATGAAAGCCTCGCCGAGGTGCCCGCTGACGGCAGACCAACGGGATCTCGATGCCTAGATAATTCGTGCAAAGAGGAGATGCACTCTTCGTCGAAAAGCCTCGGCTATGCTTCCTTCGACGTGACATGTTGCGAACGTATCCTTTGATGACACCATTCATCCTTTCGAACGGCATCATCTTTGTGTAGGAACGTCGGCCCGAGTTGGATGATATCCTCCACTATATGGACCAGCAGATGCACCATAACGTCGAAGAATGCGGGCGGAAGTACATCTCAAGCTCGCATAGTATCACCACGATCTCTTCCTCTGTAGCCTTCGAGTTGCCTCACGCCAATCGACTTCCGAGAGATGACGTCAAGAAGTTGCATAGGCCAAATAGCGTTTCACGGACGTGCGTGTCCATGATCCCACGGATTGCAATCGGAAGTATCTGCGTCATCAAAGACGTGATACCGTGGAGACTTCATCCCGCTGAAATTCTGCTTAGTCTAGGTATCTCGCTTATCTTCCTCACAGAATCGTAAGGGAAGTTTTACTCCTAGGAGGCAGGTGAAAAACTGCTCGATCTCCTCGACTTAGAGTGAAGCACGCGGGAGGGTAGTCATTTCCGGTCTTCTTGGCCTTTTGCCTTTGGCGACGACTTCTTCGTGTCCCGCTTCGCCTCATCATCATCATCATCATCATCATTAGCGTGAAGCTCCTGCACGATGCCCATTGATTTCAAGTCCGCCCTTGCTTTCGCCCATCTTTGGTCCTCTCCGGCATGTTGAGCAGGGTACCAAGCAGACTCTCGCACACGTTCTTCGTGGATATGCATGACATCAAGGCTGTGAGGCACACGGTGGATCTTCCAAGACGGCAAGTCCCGTAAAACAGACCTCGTTTTCCATACCTTCAGCGGCTCTGGCGCCTTTCGCTTCTTTCCGGCTCTGGCGCCTTTTTGCTTCTTTCGGCGGTGGGCAGTCTTTCCAATTTTTCAACAGCTTGTCTATTTCCTCGCCGCTCCTCGTGACACGGGCGTTGGGTTCGGTTTCACCATCGAACAGATCCTTGCGTTTCCTCCACGGGTCATCGCCGCTGAAGCCACCTTCGATGTCCCATGAACACGGTTTTTGAAGACCCGAGATCTCTATCTAGCTGGCGATACGTTGTGTCATCCATGCACCTTACGCATCCAAAAAATCCGTGGACTACCTGCCCCGCGAGATATCCATAACCGAGATAGTCGTGCACCGTCGTGAGCAGTGCGGCTCTCATAGGGAAATATTCTTTCTCTGCGGCGTCCCACGTATTGGCTGGCGTTTTCCACAGCGTGTCTAGCTCCTCCTTCAGCAACCCCAGATATAGATTGATGTCGTTCACCGGGTTGTTTCGCCCTTCAATTAGCATACTCATGTGAATGTACTTCCTCTTCATGCACAACCAGGGGGAAGGTTGTACATCCACACAAACACAGGCCAGGTGCTATGTGTGCTTCTCCGGCTGCCAAACGGATTGACTCCATCGGTGCTCGCGCCAAAGACGATGTTCCTTGGATCGTTCCCAAATTACGAGTCTTGAAGTTCACCGCTTGCCACCGGCTCGCATCCTTAGGGTGACTCAACATCTTGTCTTTTATCTATCTCCGGATCATTTGCGTCATCTTCTCGCTTCTTCTCCTCCCTATCCGCGTACAACGCAGGAGCTTTGCTACCTTAGGGTCCGCGAAATACCGCCGCAGACGAGGAGTGATCGGAAAGTACCACACCACTTTTCGAGGAGCTTTGTTCCTCTTCTTGTATCGAGTGACGCCAAGACACCGGACATATGGTAGACTCGCGTGCTCGTCCCGATAAATGATGCAATTGTTCATGCACACATGGTATTTCACGGATGCGGTAAATCGAGAGGACACACGATTTTCTTCGCCTCCTCCAAACTGGTCGGGCACTTGTTCCCTTTGGGAAGACGTTCGTGCGAATGACATGTTCTCGCCGAAGCTACGCGCCGGTCATTTTGTGTTTTACCTTCATCTCGAGCCATGAGCGTTACTTTCGGCGGGTATCCTCGGCCTGCATCCTTCATACAATGGAGTAACCGCGTCTAACTCAAGTTGATCCATCTTGGCTTTCTCTCGGGCGGCAGCTCTGGCGTTATCCGTCTCGCTTGAGAAGCAGCTCTTGAATATGAGGGTCCTGCACCCAGCCCATCGATGGTCCAATATTGCTCGCTCCGGGCCGCATCATCATCTTCATGATCATGCCCGTCTGTCGCTCCGCATCTTCCTCATCATCATGTCCTGCATCTTCTACATGATGACTGTGGTACAAAGATCACCGTCGTGATCATCTCACGGGATTCTTCGTCTTCTCGCCTACCGAGCCGCGGTGGTTGTCTTGCTGCCCTTCCTCATTTCTTGCCCGGCCCCCATGGGCGACTTCGTAGTCATCTTCATCACCTTGCCACCGATAGCCATCCATGAAACCACACAAGAGCAGGTGGTCCCCGCACCTGGAATCCGGGTCCGCAATAAGGCTCTTCACTTGCATCTTCGACACGGACATCTTATCTCCGTCTCGTTCTTTTGAAGCATCTCGGCCTTCATGGACCTCAAAAACCTATTCACGATGCCTTCGGTCATCGTGGCGGACTATGGTCGTCAAGGGTAGAGCAAAAGCGATATTTTAGAACCAAACAAAAATTTGGCATGACTTTCCCTAAAAATAGGACCAAAAAGAATGCTTAATGCCAAAATTCTCGCCGAAACGGAAATGAATCAACATTCCAGCAAAATATTGGCAACTATCGCATTTCAAATACCGGTACACCTCCAAACACAAACACATATGCAACACCACAAACATATGCAACACCACGAACATACATAGATCTAGCTAGGCCATACAAAAGTGCATGTGCACATTGTTGTAGGGAGAACAACATAAATATAGCTTCCCCTTACTTACCTATTAAAACAAGGTAATTTAACCACTTAATTTGAATGAATCTATGGTGGAAATGAGGTGAAAAAGAGGAGGCACCCGAGACAAGGAGGAGGTGGAGAGAATGAAGTGGGGAGAAAGTGAGTGTGGGTAGGAGAGGCTGTCCAAAATATCTAGTTGCTGCCCACTTACTAATGGCCCACTAGCAACAAATGCGCCATTAGTGGGTAGGAGAGGCTGTCCAAAATATCTAGTTGCTGCCCACTTACTAATGGCGCACTAGCAACAAATGCGCCATTAGTAATCCAGGTTACTAATGGCGCACCTTCTGGCGGTGCGCCATTAGTAGTTTTGCAAAAAAAAATACTAATGGTGCACCCTTGATGCGCGCCATTAGTAGTTACAACTACTAATGGCGCACTTCATCCGGATGCGCCATTAGTATGTTTGGACAGGCGCACTAGTTCAAAAAAATAATTTTCTATACTAATGGCGCACCCATCGTTGGTGCGCCATTAGTAGTTACAACTACTAATGGCGCACTTAAGAAGGATGCGCCATTAGTATGTTTGGACAGCGCACTAGTTCAAAAATTTGATACTAATGGCGCACCCTTTGCATGGTGCGCCATTAGTAGTTTCAACTCTAATGGCGCATCAGAAGGTGGTGCGCCATTAGTATATACTAATGGCGCACCAACTTTCTGGTGCGCCATTAGTGTCAATCCCATCTATAGCCCTTTTTCTAGTAGTGACGGTATGTTACTTGCCCGAGATTCGATCGTTGGTATCCCAATACCTCGTTCAATCTCGTTATCGGCAAGTCACTTTACTCGTACCGTAATGCATGATCCCGTGACCAAACACTTGGCCACTTTGAGCTCATCATGATGATGCATTACCGAGTCGGCCCAGAGATACCTCTCCGTCATACGGAGTGACAAATCTCGATCTCGATCCGTGTCAACCCAATGACACTTTCGGAGATACCTGTAGTGCACCTTTATAGTCACCCGATTACGTTGTGACGTTTGGTACACCCAAAGCACTCCTACGGTATCCGGGAGTTACACGATCTCATGGTCTAAGGAAGAGATACTTGACATTGGAAAAGCTCTAGCAAAAGCGAACTACACGATCTTGTGTTATGCTTAGGATTGGGTCTTGTCCATCACATCATTCTCCTAATGATGTGATCCCGTTATCAATCACATCCAATGTCCATAGTCAGGAAACCATGACTATCTATTGATTAACGAGCTAGTCAACTAGAGGCTCACTAGGGACATCTGCAACGGAAAAAAAAATAAGCTCCGCTGATTTGACTCGGCACAACCTAACGACATCTCCGGCTTCCTAACCAGATCCGTTTACCCCTGCTTGAAAAAGTGTTTCCATTCGTAGTTCGGGGTTTCCTAGTCCCAGGTTTATTCGTAACCGGCTCCCTATATTGTGGTCTATGTATTCACACGTGTATTACGATTTTCGAATAATACAATTATAGCATGAATAAAAGACAATAATCACGAACAAGGAAATATAATAATAATCCTTTTATTATTGCCTCTAGGGCATATTTCCAACAAAAAACTGGGTCGACCACCAACGCTTGCCTCCCAGGAGTGGCTATACGCGCCGGGTGGTCAGACTGGTCGAATGTGATGGTTGTTTGTGACCATTTCAGGTATGTCGTCGTTGCCGGAGAAACCATATTTACTTCTCTGTTGATAACTTTCAATCGACTGTTGCTCTCAACATCAGCAAAAATCACCAGGGTGGAATTGACCTTACGATAACCATCGTCTTCCTCTTTGTCCTCGTCCTTGTCCGACTCCTTTTCCTTTTCACTGGACTATTTCTCTCGGAATTGCTGGATCAGGAGTCGACATTGCCGAGTGGTGTGCTTAGGATAAATCAGATTACCCTCTTCATCCTTCTTCGTATGAATTTGACATGGTAAATCCACCACATCATTTCCCGCTCGATCTTTTACCTTCTTAGGGGTCCAGGGCCCCTTAGGTTTTCCTTTAAACTTTCCTTGAACTACTGCCGCGGTTTCACCAAGCGCTGCAGGTTCAGCCTTATGTTTCTGTTTTCGATTGGAATTGCCTCCACCGGTGTCCTGGCCGACTGGTTTACTCTTTTCACTGCGGAGTCGATCCTCTTCTTCTCCGTTAGCGCACCGAGTGGCTACTTCCATCATCCCAGTCAGAGACATATCTCCAGTCCGACCGAACTTCAGGACCAGCTCTCGATATTTAATGCCTTCCTTGAAGGCACACACTGCTTAGTGCTCAAATACATTTTCCACTGTGTGATGCAAAGTGGTCCACCTCTGAATGTAATCCCTTAGAGTTTCACTCGGTTTTTGTACGCAATGCTGCAATTCTGTTAATCTTGCTGGTCGCTTGCAAGTACCCTTAAAAGTCCTGACGAACACTCAGGCAAGCTCCTCCCAACTGAATATACTGCCAGGGGCTAACTGAGTCAACCACGCTCCGGCTGACCCTTCCAACATCAGAGGAAGATGCTTCATGGCCACTTCATCATTACCGCCACCAATCTGCACAGCCACTCGGTAATCCTCAAGCCAAGTGTCAGGCTTGGACTCTCCAGTGAACTTGCTGACTCCAGTCGCCAACCTGAAGTTGGGAGGAATCACTGCAGCCCTGATGGCTCTGCTGAAACATTCGGGACCCAAAACATGAACTCTGCTGCTAGTCGGACGATCTCTGTCAAGGCCCTCCCTGTGCGCTCTGTTCTGGTCGATTAGACCTTGAACGAGAATAGATCTTGCATCAAAGCCTGGCTCTCTTGGGTCGACCGGTACTCTGCGCTCGCCACGGTAAGGGCGTTTGTCATCATATTGCCGAGGCACATATGATCCACTCCTCGGAGGAGGTGTGGGCACTCGACGACGGTCATCACGGACGAGTTGGTGATCACCCTGCCCATGGTTCCTGTACTGATCCTGCTGATGCCCACGACCTTCACGCCGCAGGGGCGATCTTGGGCTGTGGGCCGACTGAACTGTATCCGCCATCACGGACCTGCTGTGAATCCTATTTCGCGACTGAGACACTGCTGTGTTCTATTCTCCTGCTGCCCGGAGTAAGGACCGGATCTGCATCAAACCTCTGCCAGCCTCCGACTGGGAAGGCTGAATTGATTCTGCTATACGGGCCGCACCTGTGAGATTTTGAATCAGAGTGCGGTATACCTTATGTTGAGGCAGAAAAAGCTATCATCGACTGGACTCAGGGATCCGCTCCCGAGCACGCTCGTCGAGTGCATGCTGAAGGTTCTCCAATGAAAAGGCCGCCAACCAAATTAGCTGTGCTCACCTCTTCCAAGGCCCGAGCCTCGGGGGTTTCCCCAACGATGGGCATGTGGAGTGCATCCATGTTGCGGCGACGAAGTTCTTCTCTTTGCTGTCAAGAGAGGGGTTCGGGACGGTACTCCTCGTGAACGCCCGATGGATCACGGCCACCATCACCGCCGCCGTCGCGGCGGAAGCCAGGAGGACTACGTGGTCCGTCGACCATCAAGACTTCAGCCACAAGGTCGCTGCTATCACACTCGGATGCGGTCTCGACAGAGCCAGTCGAACAGGCCGTAGAGAGTTTCATCGGGCTCGATTGTCGCGACTTGATGGGTGGCCGACTGACGAGCCACCGCATGTTTCACCCGCCGCTGAAGCCGCGACCGACCGGATCGCTTGCGACGGCGAACAGCAGGGAGTGAGGACACCACAGGAGCCGACCAATACTGGGTCGACGGCTGCCGGAGAAGGACGTCGCGTACGCACGCCCGAAAGTGTGTCGCCCCATGGACGGGGAGCGCCTCGATGTCAAGGGGAGGTTCCTGAAGCCAGGCGGAGTCGTCGGCGACGAAGACGAGCGTGTCGAGATGGATCTCGCGGCCCTCAGCCAATCCATCGCCGGAAACCATGATGATAGGGATCGGAAAAATCGCAACTTTGCCAAAAAGTCGCTAAGACACCTGCCCCAAGGTGGGCGCCAACTGTCGTGGTCCTAAGACTGACAGTAGAATGGGGGGTAGGTATGAGGAGGCAAGATCTCAGCTATGGTGAAGTTGTACACACAGGATTTACGAGTTCAGGCCCTTCACAGTGGAAGTAAAACCCCTACGCCTCGGTGCCCGAGGCGGTCGATTGGATTATATGCGTGTGGAGTTACAGGATGCGTAACCTTGTCCCATAGGAGGGTGGCTTATATAGAGTGCGCCAGACCCCAGCCCATCCTCCGTTACAAGGAGTTCAATGTACATAAAGACGGGCGCATTCGATAACGCCAGCCATAGGTGCTATTAATGATCTTAAAGACTACGGAGTGAACGCCTGACCGTTGCAGTTCTGAGTGACTCCTGGTCTTCGGTAGGTCGAGTGGTTTCTTGTATGGTCGAGTGACATCAGGAAGGAGGGGTACCCGAGTGATATGGTTGGTCGAGTGGATTGCATTCGACACCTTCACTGGGTATTCCTTGTTGTCTCTTGGACTTCTTTGCTTCTAGGGTAGTGACCTTGGGTAGGGCGTATAGGTCTGGCCTGTGACCCTACCCTAGGTCTGTATCCTCATCAGGCGGCAAGGGAGGGGGGAGGCGGAGCCTACGGCGGGATCTGGAAGCCCTCCCGACCGCCTCGTAGGTGGCGGCGTGGGGGAGGGTAGGGTTCGGGAGAGGATGGTCAGACTCACGGGATGTCGAGCCGCACTATCCTCTTGTCGCCCATCTGGTTAGTGCTTACCGAGGTTAGCATTTGTCTCCGGCCGTGTGCCCGTCGCTGTAGAACCCCGCCATGCACGCGCATCGGTACCCACTCAGGATGCTCGGTGTCTCTTTGTTGGAGCACGTTGAGGTCTTTGAGATGCACTGGCCGCCAGCCTCACCGCCGGCAGATGTTCCATTGACCCACCACCCCAAATCCGCCGTCTTAAACCCCGGCGATACCTTCCCCTCCGCCATGTTCATGAATACAGCGGAGGTCAGCATGTCGACACACTTTTGCTCCTCTACCTTCTCCTAGAACAGAGACACCGCCCTTGCCACCGTGGCGTTCGGCACAGCAGAAGCAACGCACACGACCTCGGTGGAGGTGTTGTTCTCGCCAGACCGCACCGCTCGGAGCAGCTCGACACGACAGATGCCGCACGCTACACTCGGCGTCGGCCGTCATGCTTGCGCCGCGGGCAGCCACCACGGAGGATAAGAACGGTACGGAAAGAGACGTCATAGCTGCGACCGGAGAGGGCCTTCCTGACGTCGGAGACACTGCGTGCGCACGACGGCGGGAAAGATACGATGAGTGAGGATATGGTGGAGTTGAAGGACATGACATGGTACGGGGATGTGCCGTTGTCGCCTCTGTATGGGAGGATCATCGTGGAGCTGTTGGCATCGCAGGATAGGGCGATGGGGCAGCCGTCGGAGAAGCCGGAGAGGTAGGGGACATTGGTGTCGCCGCACCAGCAGTTACACGAGGCGGCGGCCGTCGTGCCGGAGAGGGTTTCGTGGGGGAAGCAAGAAGACGAGAAGGAGGAGCAAGCGGTGGCGCATGGTCGACCTCTCGCCACCTGGTGCAAGAGGATTATGAGCATTGTAGCCTAGTGGTTGGGGCGCCACCATGTAGCGCCACTTGAGGGGAAGTTGTGCGCACATTTTCATTTAAAAAATTAAATGGAGTCATCGCCTCCATCTAGGAAAATATGTTAAAAAAATCCTCACCTTCATCTAGAAAAAGAAGTAAAAAAAAAAGAAAAAATCACCAACACAGCCTACCAGCGAGCACCACTTTGCGTAGTCCTCCATTTAAGAAAATGTGTGGGGTCATCATCTCCATCTAAAAGGAAAAACATTTAAAAAGATCCTCACCTCCATCTAAAAATAATATCCCAATACCTTTTTCACAGCGGCAAATCAGCTTGCGCCATGTGGTATAGCTAATTAGCCACCCTTCACGCGACGTTTAATGGGTTTAATGTGTGGGGCCATCACCTCCATTTAAAAATAATATCCCAAAAGCTTTTTCACCGTGGCCAACCAGCTTGTGCCACGTGACATAGCTGGTTGGCCGCCATTCATGCGACCCTTAATGAGTTTAATAATTTGTTTTTCAGCTAGAGCAGAAGGCGATTCTTCAATGGAGACTTTGGAGTTAACCTTTGTGTCCCTTTCAGAATTTCAGGCCAAGCCATATAGATCAGGCCGCGAGAGGAGGCCATTTGGTGTTTAGCAAGAAGTTTCATCCGAGGCTCCGGCGCGGAGCTCATCGATGTAAGAGCAGCTCCAGCCGCCCGTTCTGTATACCAAAGAGCGGCCGGCAGTATACTCGCTACTGGGGCGGTTGGGCACCCAACCGTCGCTTCTGTGTCGCCTTCGCTACCGATTTTGGCCTAGTGTTCGGCCCAATTGTGTCCAAAAACGGCCCGATATCTGCGTGAATCGGCCCATATTCGGCGCGGTTCGACGTATTTCGGCGTGAATTTTTGCATACAAATAAAAATCAATTAATTCGTCACATAGTTCGGCATGGTTCGACGTGTTTCGGCGTGTTTCATCACATAAATCAAATAGTTCAATATAAATTATATAGTTTAACAAATAAAAACTCAAGTTTCATCACACGTCATTACCTCGTCGCCCCGGCCTCACCCTTGAGCCTCCATAGGTGCTCCACCAGATCGTGTTGCAGTTCTTGATGCGCTTGTGGGTCTCGGATCTTCTGACGCATATTGAGGTAGTCAGTTCGGGTTGCCGGTAGCTGGTGATCAACTTGGGCAAGAGGACCCTGCCTGTAATATGGTTCAGTGTCAAACACTGGCTCTTCCTGCTCGCTCTCAATGATCATGTTGTGTAAGATGACACAGCAAGTCATGATCTCCCACATTTGATCTTTCGACCAGGTCTGAGGAGGGAACCGGACAACAGTAAATCGAGATTGGAGCACACTAAATGCCCGCTTGACATCCTTCCCGCAAGCCTCCTGAACCTTCGCAAACCAGGCGTTCTTGCCTCCTGGCACAGAGTTTGAGATGGTCTTCACAAATGTCGACCATCTCGGATAGATGCCATCAGCTAGATAGTACCCCTTGTTGTATTGCCGCCCATTGACCTCGAAGTTCATCGGAGGAGAATGATCTTCAACAAGCTTGGCAAAGACAGGGGAGCGCTGCAGGACGTTGATGTCATTGTGAGTTCCTGACATCTCAAAGAAAGAGTGCCAAATCCAGAGGTCGTGCGTGGCCACTGCCTCAAGTACCACACTGCAACCGGCTTTGGCGCCTTTGTACAACCCCTGCCAAGCAAACGGACAGTTCTTCCATTTCCAATGCATGCAGTCGATGCTTCCAAGCATCTCAGAAAATCCTCTTGCTGCATTCTGTGCTAGGATCCGAGCAGTATCTTCCGCATTGGGTGTTCGCAAGTATTGCGGTCCAAACACTACCACCACTGCCCTGCAGAACTTGTAGAAACACTCATTGATGGTGGACTCGGCCATGCGCCCATAGTCGTCGAGTGAATCACCGGAAGCTCCGTATGCAAGCATCTTCATAGCTGTCGTGCACTTCTGGATTGAGGTGAATCCAAGTGTGCCAGTGCAATCCATCTTGCACTTGAAGTAGCTGTCGAACTCCCGGATGGAATTCACAATCCTGAGGAAAAGCTTTCGGCTCATCCGATAACGGCGCCGAAATGTTTTCTCACCATGCAATGGAGCATCGGCGAAGTAGTCCGAGTAGAGCATGCAGTAGCCTTCCAGACGATGCCGGTTCTTTGCTTTCACCCGCCCAGGCGCCAAGCCACCTCGCTGCGGCTTTTCACTGCTCGCGAGCAGGCCGGCGAGGGCGGCGAGCACCATGAGATGCTCCTGCTCTTGGATGTCGGCTTCGGCTTCCTCCTCCAGCAACGCCGCGAGCACCTCCGCGTCTTCAGAGTCCATCGCTGGGCCGGGCAAATCACCGAACACCTTGCGGAGAGGTGGGCGCAAACCCGCCGGTGTACAGGCCCTGCGGCCGGAGCGCCGGAAAAGTTGCACGGACGGTGGCGGAGAGGCTGCCTCGGCGAAACCTTTTCTTTTTCCCGGCGGGAAATGAGCTATCTAGCTGCAGTGGGCGGTGGACGGCACCGGGATCGGCAGGATGGTGCAGGGTGGCGGCCGAGCGCGGGGGGGACGGAGGCGAATCTGGGCGGGTGGCTTGACTTTTCGCCTGACAATGTGGCCCCAGGAGCGCTTTCCCCTTGCGCCGGAGCCCCCGAGCGCACCCTAGTGCGCCTGGTTCGGCCTGCGATCGCCGGGCGCAAAAACGGGCCGAGCCGGCAGAATTCGGCGTCCTGAGGGCGCGACTGGGGCGTTTTTTCGACGGCGGCGTGAAAAAAATGCTTGGGGAGAGCCTCTTGAGGACGCTGCTGGAGATGCTCTAAGTAATCCAGAGATGAACTTACCGATCGAGCTGCACAGTGCCTCGCAGCTGATTTGATTAAGCAAGCATGACCAAGATTCATGAATAATCAAAAGGGAGCTCTTCCGATTAATGCGAAGACAACAACTACTCTAGCAAGAAAACAAGCTGAAATCATACCTCCACATACACGCACGCACACACAAGCGTACGCATCAAATTTCATCTGAATCGAATTGAAAACATCGAGAACATGCATGCGCATGCATTATTTTTTCAAGTAGTTCAAACTTTGTTAAAGGTTGTGACTTGTGAGGCCGGGAATATATATAAACCTCCTTTTCATCGAAAAAATTAAACTCAAACTTGGATGGAGTTTGGTTCAGTCCAATCATACATACATACACACATTTTTTTCGTAGCACATACTCCCTTCGTTCCTAAATATAAGTCTTTGTAAAGGTTTCATTATAGACTACATACGGAACGAAATGAGTGAATTTACACTATAAAATGCATCTACATACATCCGTATGTGGTTTATAATGGAATCTTTTCAAAGACTTATATTTAGGAACGGAGGGAGTAGTACATACAAACTTACAAAGTGGTTGGTACTTAAAGTTTAGACGATCCTAAAGCGTCCTAAAGGCCCAGATTGGGATGCAGTGTCGAGCTGAATGAATCGAGTCGGCCTCCAGTGATGAACTAAAAGAATCATCAACTGGCGGCAAGCGGTAGTTGTAATGGATAAGATTTCATGGAGAAGCAAGAAACTGAGGAGGAAGAGGAAAAAGAAACTGAGGAGGAAGAGGAAAAAGTGGTGCATATAGGGACACCAAGCCGAGAGCAAGAAACTGAGGAGGAAGAGGAAGAGTTTCTTTTGCAAATAAAGATGATCCGGCAATATACATGGGGTTTGTGCTTAGGGGTGGATTAACGAGCTGCTCGGCTCGTTAAGCTCGTACTCATTAAGCTCGTGCTCGTTAAGGCTCGGCTCGTTAAGCTCGTTAAGATTAACGAGCAGAAAACCCTGCTCGGCTCGGTTCGCTTGAAGCTCTTTAAGCTCGTGAGCGCTCGCCAGCGCTCGTTAACAGATTATAATGTGTTACGGTCCACATTATGAGTGCATAGGTGTGGTTTTTAAGACGAAATATGGGGGCTACCAAAAGAAATACACTAGTTTGTTGCCTCATATGTTGATTAGATTGAATAGGAGAGTTAAGGTGCTACAAAAAGTTGGCCACCTAAGATAAAAATATGTGTTGTGTTGTTACTAACGAGCTTAACGAGCTACTCGTGAAACTCGTTAGCTCGCTCGTTAAGCTTGTTAAGCTTAATGAGCTAAAATCAATGATTGGCTCTGTTCATTAAGAAGCGAGCTACGAGTTTAACGAGCCGAATTATCGAGCGCTCATTTAGCTCGCGAGCTACGAGCTTTTGGTCCAGCCCTATTTGTGCTGTAGATGCTCAATGGCGGCAACATTTTATTTCTGTATATACTTGTCTCTTACTGCTCATGGACCATATACTAAGATTCTATAATAACTGGAGAATTTAACTAGTGTTCCCAGATCACCGGCCACTGATGCTGCTTAGCACAGAAGTCTTGGAACTCGAAGGATTAGTTGGTGGCCCGTAGGTCGCCACCGGCATTCTTGCCGGGAGGCTCGGCAATGGTGTTTCGAACCTCTTCGCAAAAAAAAAATGGTGTTTCGAACCGTAACACATTCATCGCTTGCCTGATGGATGGCCGCATGCCACGGTCAGGGTGCGCGCACCAGAGCCCCACGACCATAACATGCTCAATCTCCCCGCCGTCAAACTCCCCCCTAAGCCGCTCATCGGCGGCGGCGAGAATTGATCCTCTGCCATACAAGTCCCACACCCACTGCATCAGGTGGACAACGTTACCATCTTCCTGGACTAGAGCTGGTCGCTGCCCAGAGGCGACCTCGAGGGACAACTCCGAAGCTGTACACATCCGACTCGACGCTTGCCCTGCCGGCTAGCAGGCTCTCCGGATCGATGTACCCCATCGTGCCAGCTATGCAGGTCGTGTGCGATCTCCGGCCGTCGTTGATGAGCCTTGCGAGCCCAAAGTCACCGAGTTTGGCGGTGAAGGACACGTCCAACATGATGTTGCTTGGCTTGATGTCCCTGTGCACGACCCGCTGTTTTGTGTCTTGATGCAGGTACAGAAGCGCCGAACCTACACCGAGCACTATCTCATACCTGAAAAATGTTAGAAGTATCACAGAAAAGTGAGGAATTGCATATAATTAAAAATTGTTGCAAAACTTGTTCAATGGTTAATTAACTAGCAACATATTTTTGGCACAGTGATCAAGGCATATAATTATAGAGATGTTAGGACGAAATAACCCTTGGCAAATTCGTTGGTTAATGGAAAGTAAATCAGTTAATCCAGGAAAAGGAAATTACAAGATGCATGCAATCGAGAGAAAGATAGTTTTCTTCTTTTTTCTATAAGGAAAGATACATTCAATCGAGATAAAGATACTTTTTTTGGGCTAAATATGAGATTACGAGGAAATAGAAGAAATGCACTTTACATTGTAGATTTTTATCAAAAAACTAATACATCTTATATAAAGGAATGGAGTGAGTACCTAACAGGCCATGCCAGCACGCAGTCAGATCTGTACAAATGAGTATCGAGGCTGCCATTGTGCATCAGCTCGTAGACAAGGAGGAGCTCGTCGCCGCCATGGCACCAACCGATAAGCTGCACAAGGTTGCGGTGCCTAAGACGACTAATGATCCGCACCTCAGAGACGAACTCCTTCCAGCCCTGTCGAGAGGTCTCAGAGACTCTCTTGACAGCCACTTCGCGGTTCATGTTGCTCATAAACCCTCGGTACACACAGCCAAAGCCTCCTCTCCCGAGCGCTCTATCATCTGTGAAATTATCGGTTGCGGCCACAAGCTCATTGTAAGAAAATCGTCGGGGGCCATCAACTCCTTGGTAAAGCTCGTCCTCGACGAGTTCACCACGGTCGTTTGGTTGTTGCCAGTTTCAACGGTCGTTTGGTTTTCATCATGGTATTGCGCCTTCGGCCGCGGTGGAAAAGGATGCAAATCACTATATTGCTGAGAGATAGTAGGAACATGAAGCAAACAACAGACGTCAACACCACTACTGGTAGTCTGTGCTTCGAGCGAGACCCATCTTCTGCATAGAAAGTACGAAATAGATGATGGAAGACAAACATGCGAAGAAAGTATGGAGTTTCTTATAAGCTCTGCCATAAGCCATATCACTGAACGTATTTACACGTGCGCCACACTCTGTAGTACTCCCTCCGTCCCATATTAGTTGAAGCTAGAACGGATGTATTTAGCACTGAAACATTTGTAGTAATACGAGAACTAAAACTGAATATACATATGATTTATTCTGTTTAGTTATTGTATAGTTGTAAAATATTTATTAAATATAACTAGCATAGCAGAATGAAAATGCTTATGCATATTAAGGTGGGCTTTTTGCTATACATGTTGTATGATGAGGTGACATGCTATTTATTAAATATAATAAATATCATAATAGAATGAAAATTCTCATGCATGTTTGTATGTTGAGGTGAGTTTTTCATGCATGATACATGATGAGGTGGCGCACTTGCATATTAAAAAAATATGTTAGCGAGGACTACCTATTTAAATATAGAAGATTATGGGTCGAAGGAGTAGTAGTCAGTAGTTACACCTTTGAGAAAATAACAATTCTATTAAGAGTCAATTGCACCGGTGGTGCTTGAACTTGCCACAAACCGTCATTTTGATGTTAGAACTTGTGACATACATTAAACTGATGCAAAAAACTTGGCTCGGGTGTGCAAATACGGTGCAAATCACGTTTGGATACGAAACGATGCTGACTTGGCATGCTAATGTGGCAACGGGCCCGCTGTCAGTGACGGGAAGGTAGAGCGGAGTGCGTGTGGCCTGTTTTCCTTTTTTGCAGCCTTCGCTACCGAATTGGCATTTTTCAGCTCTACGAGTGGTGGGTATTAGTGAAGTGTGAAAATTAATAAAAAATGAAGCTCCCTTGTCTCGAACCCTCGACCATTCCTTGCACAGTAGAATGTAGCCACTACAACTTCTAATATTCTCGAACCCTCTCTCCCGCCTCACCCCTCTCCCTTCCTCCTCCCGCTTGCCGTCATGGCGCCCATGTCGCCTGGCCCCGGTCGGTGGCGGCGGCCTTCTGCCCTTCTTCCTCCCGGTGGCTCCTACATGGGGCGGAGTTGCACCGGTGCCAGGACGCTTCGATTCAATCAGACACTAATCATGCACGCAAATGTGTACGATCAAGATCGTGGACTCACGGAAGATATCACAACACAACTCTAAAACATAAATAAGTCATACAAGCATCATAATACAAGCCAGGGGCCTCGAGGGCTCGAATACAAATGCTCGATCATAGACGAAGTCCGGGCCGAAGCAACAATATCTCGAGTACGGACATAAGTTAAACAAGTTGCCATAAGATAGCTAACACAAACCGGGATACATATCGAAAGAGGCGCAGCCTCCCGCCTCGATCCTCCTAACTACTTCCCCGGTCGCCGCCGCCGGGCTGCACTGCGTAGTAGGCACCTCCGGTGTAGTAGTAGGCACCTCCGGTAGTAGTCGCCATCGACGGTGGCTTCGCCTGGCTCCATCGCCCGTCGCAAAGAACCGGTAAAGAAAGGGGAAAAGGGGAACAAGGCAACCGTGAGTAATCATCCAAAGTACTCGCAAGCAAGGAGCTACACTACATATGCATGGATATATGTGTAAAGGGCCATATCATGGACCGAATCGCAGTAATGCCGTAATACGAGGGGATAGCTAATCCGCCGAAGACTACGCTTCCGCAGCCTCCATCTTGCAACATGTAGAAGAGAGTAGATCAAGTCCTCCAAGTAGCATCACATAGCAATAATCCTACCCGGCGATCCCTCCTCGTATCCCCGAGAGAGCGACCACCGGGTTGTATCCGCACTTGGAAGGGTGTGTTTTATTAAGTATCCGGTTCTAGTTGTCATAAGGTCAAGGTACAACTCCAAGTCGTCCCATATCAAGATCACGGCTATTCGAATAGATTAACTTCACTGCAGGGTGCACCACATAACCCAACACGCTTGATCCCATTTGGCCTGGACACACTTTTCTCGGGTCATGCCCGGCCGCTGGAGATCAACACGCCGCAGCCCCCACCTAGGCACAACAGAGAGGTCAAGACGCCGGTCTAAACCTAAGCGCACAGGGTCCGGGCCCATCGCACATAGCACACCAAGACGCTATGCGAGGGCGGCCGAAGCGCACCTAGCCTAGCAGCGTTCGATCCAATCCGGCGGCCGCCCGTCAGCCGACGCCATGAAGTGCTTCTACCGATACCACGACGCCGGATACCCATAACTACTCCCGCGTAGATGGTTAGTGCAAGATAGACCAAATGGCCGACTCAGATCAAATACCCGGATCTCGTTAAACGTGTTAGCAGTATCTCATGGCCGACCAGGCTGTGCCCACCTCTCTCCTAGGTGGTCTCAACCTCGCCGCCTCCGCCACAAAAGTAATGATCGGGGGCCGTCGGGGAACCTGTGCCCACCTCTACCGGGATGGAGCCACCCGTCCTTTCACCCCATCTCCTAACAAAGATCATAGGTAAGGTAATAGTGTAAAGTATATAGTATATGCCCGTGATCACCTCAAGTGATCACAGCCTCAAAGAGTATAGCATGGTAGACGGACAAGAGTGTAGGGCCACTAATGGAACACTAGCATCCTATACTAAGCAAGAGGATAGCGGTAAAGGTAACAACAAGAGTAGCAAGGACAAAGCTATGCAAAGAAAGATAGGATTAATCGAAAATAGTAACATGCTACACTACTCTAATGCAAGCGATAGAGAAGAGTAGGCAATATCCGGTGATCAAAGGGGGCTTGCCTGGTTGCTCTGGCAAGAGAGAGGGTCGCCAACTCCGTAGTCGAACGGGCAAAGCAGCAGCTGGCTTGGCCTCGTAGTCTATCTGAGAGAAGAGGGAAGAAACAATGAATACAATGCAAACAGATGCATAACGATGCATGACAAAGCAATGCGTGATGCTAGGGCGTGCCCTAACGCAGTAGGAGGTGGTACCAAAGAAGGGGAAACATCCGGAAAGTATTCCGGTGTTTTATGCTTTTTAGACAGATGAACGGAGGAAATGTTGCAGGTTTTCTATGCTAGGGATGTGTGGTGGGCGAACGGACTGCGTATCCGGATTCGTCTCATCGTTCTAAGCAACTTTCATGTACAAAGTATTTTCATCCGAGCTAAGGATTATTTTATATGATTTTCTAAAGATTTAAATCCTTTTTTTGAATTAGCAGAATTAATTTAATTAGGAAATGTCATTATGACGTCAGCATGACATCAGGGTGATGTCAGCAGTCAACAGTCAGTTGACTTGGTCAAACTGACGCGTGGGTCCATTCTGTCATTGACTGATATCTAATTAACAGTTACTTAGTTTAATTAGCAGGTTAAGTAAATTTAACTAGTCAACTAATCAGGATTTAATTAACTTAATTAATTTAGTTAGTTAATTAATTAATTAATATATTTTTTATTTTTTATTCCTTTTTTTATATCTTTTTTTAACGTTCCAGGGGATGGGCCCCACATGTCATTGGGCCAGGGTGGACTTAACGGGCGTGCGGGCGCGCGCCCGAGTGGGCACAGCGGGCGTGGCCTACAGGGGCGCACCCGACTGGGGCGAGCCCAGGCGCTGGGGATCGGGCGAGGGACTCGTCACGCACCCACTGGAACTACTAGCAGGTGCTGGGCCGGTCAGAATTGACCACCACGTCGGCGTCGAGCGGCGGCAGAGGCACGACCTCGTCGGCAGGGCGTCTACGGGGCATGGGGAAGAGAGGGGAGAGGCCAGGTTGAGCCGGATGCTCACATCGTTGCAGAGGAGGCTCGAGGAGGCCGGAGGAACCCTGCCGGCAAGGTCCGGCGACCGGACGGGCCGACAGGCGTGTGGCAGCGCAGAGGGCTTGGGGTGGCGCGGCGCGGTCGACGGCCTCAGAACGGGGCGAGGAGGAAGCCGTGGCACGTGGGGCGGTGGTGAGCTTCGGCGGGGGTGGCGATGACGGCGGCGGCCGGTGGTGTTGTAGGTGCGGCGTGGGGACGACGAAGAAGCTGCGGGGCGGAGGTGGCAGTCCTCGAGCGTGTGCGTGCGACGAGGATGAGCGGCATCGGGGCGCCGGGGTCGAGCTCCCGATCCAGTACGGGTCGAGGGGGCAGGCGCCGTGTGGGAGGAGACGGAAGGCGGGCGCAGTCCGGCGAGGTGGAGGACGGGGACGACGTGCGGCGGGGCGATGAGGTCCGGCGACGTAGAGGTGGAGGACGGCGAGGTCTGGCGATGGGCAGCGGCGGGACAGCGCGCGTCCACGGCGTCCGGCGAGGAGGGGGTGAGGACGAGCGGCGGGGCGGCGGTGGTCGGGATCCGGGGGGGTCGAGTGTCGGGGGGGGAGGGGGGGGGCGGTGGCGTGGTCGCCCCGATCTCGATCCAGATCGGGGGAGTGAGGAGAGAGTGGGGATCGGGGAGTGGGTAGGTTAGGGTTTGGTGCCCCCAGGGGGTTATAGGCCAGGGGAGGGAGTGGGCCGGCCTGGCAGGCCACTGGTTGGGCCGAGGCCCAGTTGGCCTGGGGGTTTTCTTTTCCTTTTTTTTGTTAGTTTTCTTTTCTGTTTTTGTGTTTTCTTTTCTTTTTATTTATTTTCTTTTTGTTTTTATTTTACTTTCTTTTAAGTTTACTTTTTACTTAATATTAAAATGATCCCTAAATTAGTAATACCATGAAACCCACTGCCACAAAAGGTTTTATCCCAAAACAATTTAGTTTAGTATTTTATTTATTTATAAAAGCATTTAAATATCGGTTTTGCTACTGTTTTATTCTTTTAGATTATTTAAACATTTTATAAAAGTGTGGTTTCTCCACCATAATTACCTATGCATTATTCGCCTCCACCCAAACATTTAGTTTTTAATATTTGAAAACTTTTATTGTTTGCCTCAATTTTCAATTTGAATTTGAGTCGGTTTCGAACTAACGCGAGATTAATCAACAGTAATCGAGGTGACGTGGCATCATTTGCAGAGGCTACTGTAGCTTGATTACCCGGGCGTCACATGCTCCTAGGCGGCGGCGGTCCACCGGCGGCGGGTTCCTGTCAGCAGAAAGCAAAGGGCGGGCGGCTGGCGCTGCTGTCAAGGGGTGGCGCTGTGGTTTCGCCCCGGCGGCGGCGCAAGAGATGTATCTAGGCCCTAAGGGGCCCATCTAGGCTCGGGCGGCCGGGCGGCGGGGCTGGTTGGCGGCGTGATTCGGGATGCGAGGCGGCGGGCTGACGGCAAGGCGGACCGATGCCCGACTTGTCGCAACACGCTTACGGCCGGAGCTTAAGCGGGCCCGTGCTGAACTGGCCGGGCCAGGGTGGCCTGGTATGCCGGGCCGCTGTCCGGTTGGCTACCTCGACAGTCCGGAGGCACGACTTCGCACGACGGCGGTGGAGGTGGTTCCCTTCGCTTTCGGTTTTGGTCTTTGTTGTTTCGCCACGCGTGGCGCTTCTCTCCGGTCTTCTCGGCCTCGTGGTGGTCCTCGTAGTGAGACGGCGTGGGCGGCGGCGCAACCGCGGTGGCGCATTGGGTGGTTGTTTGGATGGTTGGCTCCGGATGGGCGGTGGTGTTTGGTGTGCGGGAGAAATCCTTGCCGGTTCGTCCGGCGCCGATGCGGTGACACCGGCGGGTGCCACCATTCCTTCTTGAAGGGCGTCGGTGGTAGCATCCCCTACTTTCCTCCGCACCGGGAAACCCTAGGACTTGTCTGGGCGTGACGTCGGCGTTGCATACCTTCTTGGAGGTGCTTTGCTTGGTATGCACTGAGCCTCGGTGGTGCGGGTTTTCCGGAGGGTGCAGCTGGCGTGCTTCGGTAACTTTGTCGATCTGCCGTTGTTGGCATTATGTTTCTTCTCCTTTTTTGTCTTTGGGCTTGTTGTGCTGCTCACCCCAACGTCGAGATGTATCCTATGTTGACTGGTTGCTTTGGAATACAAAGCGGGGGGAAATCCTTTTTCGATAAAAAAAATAGTGGTGCCACAAAATGGATAACTACACTTAATGTAGTGGCACAAACATGCTCATGGAGCTGAAATGGACTGTGTTGAATGAGGATGCGGCCCATTTGCACCTGTTGTTTTTTAGAAATTTGTAAAAGGTATATAAATCATAATGTCAGTAATAAAAATAACATTTAATTATTCGTGTCATATAAATATTATACATACAAACTAAATAACTTATGTTTCATAATTGTTCACGTATTATTTAAAAAATATTCATATAGTTAAAATAATGAATTACATTTCTTTGGATAATTATTAACAATATAAGTATTTTAACTTTACAATTCCAAATTATTTTTCTAATTATACAAACTTTTCCATAATTATATGCACATTTTAATAGTTCAATGTTTGCAAAAATAAATATTCAGAATTTAAATTTAAAATTTCATATGAATATTCATTCGTGGCTAATTTCTAAACTATTTAATATTTTTGTATAAATCACGAGTGAAAATTATACCGCATGAATGTTTGTATTCATCATTTTGTGTAATTTAAATATAAGTAACAAGTGTATATTTTTTGTATCCGTTAAATACTTTATTTAATAAATATTTAAATGTCCGTATTTACCAAACATTTTTATAATACATGTGTGTATATTTAAATAATTTTATTTACTAATAATTGTTTGTATATAATATATGCACATTATTTTATTACTTACATTTTACAAACGTATTAAAAAGTTAGTGAGTGCAAAATGTGTTCAGCTATTTGCAGCTCATAGAAGTCCAAGATCAGATGTGTCCTCCTTATACTATATTAAGTATTGTTATCAGTATTTCTCTTTGCAAATGTTAACGGTGGAGTTGCTTGGACGGCTAGCTATCCAGCAGTCGAGAAGCGGAGGCGTCTGATCCGTTTTTATTTTCATGTATTGACATGCGGGCCTCACATGTCATAGAGTCAAAATGAAATGGCAGTTGCCGCGTTGATAGGGGTTTTTTGTGAGAAGTAAATTTTTTTGAGTGTGTTTTCACCCAAAAAAAGGCCACAGACCTCCTCTACGCCTTCTAGTCACTGACAGTGGGCCCCATGCCACGCTGACGCGCTAAGTCAGCATTGATTTCGTATCCAAATGTGATTAGCACCGTATTTCCACGTCCGAGCCAAGTTGCTGCATCAGTTCAATGTATGCCGCAAGTTTTAGCACCAAAATGACCGTTTGAGCCAAATTTAAATATCACCGGTGTAATTGACTCTTCTTTTAACTAGTCAGTGACAGGGCAACGAACTAAAGAAAAAGAAAAGGATGCCAATACCTCGCCGGAGAAATGGCATTTGTGGACGTCCATGTGGCAGTTTCATGTGTATTGGGCGAGGCTGTGTTTGCATTTTGCAAAACTGCCAGTTTGTTTTATTTGTGGTTTTTTCAAAAAAAAAAACAGCTCTCATCGAATTTGTTCATCAGGATCGGGCATCTTCTACCGAATCAAACACGGACATCTTCTACCAACACAAGCAAAAGCACATCTTCAACTCTTCTACCAATTTGTACGGGAGGGGGCTTTGGGTTTTGCGCCGAGGTGGATAAATTGGATTATGTCGTGTGTTACATAGGTGAAATTTGCCGTCCGCTTCAATGGACAGTTGCTGGAGTCTTTTTCACCTTCTAGGGGACTTCGGCAGGGGGACCCTTTATCTGCGTACTTGTTCCTTTTTGTTGCTGAGGCACTTTCTTTGCTGCTTAATGATGCTTCAGCCAGAGGATCGCTTCAAGAGTTTCATTTGAATAGACATGCTCCAGGTATTTCCCACTTGTTGTTTGCGGACGACAGTATGTTATTTTTCAAAGGCTCCATTGATCAACCAATTGTCATTAAAAATATTCTGAAGAAGTACGAGAAAGGGACTGGGCAGTTATTAAGTCCTGATAAATGTTCCATGATGTTTGGGAAAAAGTGCAGTTTGGAGAATCAAGTGGCTATTATGGTAATCTTAAAAATTATGGTCGATGGGTTCGGAGATAAATATCTTGGACTTCCGGTTCCTGAGGGAAGAATGAAAGCTGGTAAGTTTTAATCTACTAAAGATAAGGTTTTGAAAAGGCTCTCTGACTGGATATAGAAATACGCTTCGTGTGGGACGAAAGAAGACTTAATAAAATCAGTTATTCAAGCTCTACCTGTGTATGCTATGGGTATTTTTAAGTTCCCGGCTTCCCTTTGTGAGGAGTTAACACAGATTATCAGGAATTTTTGGTGGGGAGATGAAGAAGATCGAAGAAAAACACATTGGTTAGCTTGGGACAAATTGACTAGGTCTAAAGGTAAGGGAGGTATGGGATTCCGGGATCTCAGATTATTTAACCAATCCCTCTTAGCCAAACAAGGGTGGAGGTTATTGGTTCATCTGGATTCGTTGTGTGCTAAGCTGATGAAGGCAAAGTATTACCCTCATGGACATATTCTTGATATGATGTTTCCTCACCGCAGACTGTTGACTTGGCAAGGTGGTATTATGCATGGTCTGGAATTGCTTAAGAATGGTGTCATTTGGCGGGTGGGAGATGGATCTAGCATTAATATTTGGAGGGATAATTGGTTACCCAGAACACCGGACTTAAAATTTCAGCTAAAAGGCACAATACTAGATTGAAGTGGGTCTCTGATTTGTTCTTGAGTGGGAGAAAGGCATGGGATGAAAATTTGATCAAGTATCTTTTCTATCCCCATGATGCAGAGGAGGTTCTTAAGATTCGTATTCATGCTTATGGGGATGGGGATTTTATTGCGTGGCACTATGAGAATAACGGTATATTTTCCGTTAAAAGTGCGTACAATTTAGAACTTAAGTTGAAGGATAGTCCAGATAAATTGGGTCAATCTAGTGGTGATCCATGTGGAGAAAGAAGACTCGAATTTAATTTGGAAGGCTAATATCCCTCGTAAGATAAGAATTTTTGCTTGGAGGGCCGCGACCGATAGCTTGGCGGTCCAGACCAATAGAGTTAAGCATCATCAGATTACTTCAGGTATGTGCTCTATTTGTGGAGTAGAAGAGGAAAGCACGTTTCATGCCCTAGTTATTTGTCCTAAGGCTCGTGCAATGCGACTGGCCTTGAGAGAATCGTGTAATATTCCTGATGAAGAGTGGTTCAAATTCTCGGGACCAGATTGGCTATTGATTTTGTTGGATCTTTTGAGCTTGCAACAGAGAGGGCAAGTTTTGTTTCTGTTCTGGCGAGCATGGCACCTGAGAAATGATTTAATTTTTGGAAAAGGGAAGGAGTCCATTGCCGCATCTACAATTTTCGTGCTAAACTATTAGTCTTATTTTACGTCCGGTCACAACTCTGTTGAGGTTGTTACTAGTAACAAAGGTAAAGGAAAAGTGGAAGGTGCTACACCAGGTTTTGTAACATCACAAGAACAGGTGGGATGGAAGCCTCCACCTGATGATTATATCAAGATCAATGTTAATGCCAGCTATGTGGAGAGTATTAGTGCGGCCAGTGTGGGGGTGGTTGTTAGGAACTCATCTGGTGAAGTTATTATTTCTTCGTGGGACTTTTTGGATCAATGTTACAGCATGAACGAAGCTGAGCTACGTGCTTGTCTCGCAAGCCTTTATATAGGTATTACTCTTTATCAATCCATTTTTTAGGAACTGATTGTGCCTTTGTCCGTTCTTTCCTTGCCAATGAGAATCTTGACAGGTCTCCGCTCGTTGATCTGAAGAAAGAAGCCTTGAGTATATTGACGATGCTCAAGAATTTTAAAATTGTGAAAATTAATCGGCAGGCCAATAAGGTGGCGCACGAAATTGCGAAGTAAATAAATCTGATGGGATTCTTCTTAATAGTGTTCTGTGGTGAATTTTGTAACGAATGATTGTAATAACATTATTAATTAACTAATTAATTAATATATGGGGTTTTTTTTAAACAGGGGATTGTTAAACGTACCGAAGTAGCATCCGTCTCCAGCCAAGAACCCGTCGCCGTGCATCCCTGCCACGCACCTGCACCGGTGCCCCTCCGCCCCGCTCGGAGTTTGTACATCGGAGCACGTCGCGTTCGCCGCGCAATGCAAGTCACCGCCGGCGCAGGTGCCGTTGAGCCACCACCCTAGGTCCGCTACCCCGTACTCCAGCGACGCCGTCCCCTTTTCCTTCTCCAGCAAGTCGTCACACTTTTGCTTCTCGACCTTCTCCCACCGCAGATATTGGTCATGCACCGTGGAGTTAGCCGCAGGGGAAGCGACGCACGCCACAGCGGTGTCGTTGCCGAGGCCGACGATGCGCTGCAGGCGGAGCAGCCTGGACATGAGGTCCACGGGCACGCTGCATCCGGCGCCCGCCGACGCGTTGATCCCGCTGCAGCCGCCGCGGAGGAAAAGACCGGTGCGAGACGACACGCCGTAGTTGCCCCCGGAGAGCTCCCTCCTGGCCTCGGGGACGCTGCGGCTGCACGACGGCGGGAGGCCGACAACGACGGTTGAGGTGGTGGAGTTGAAGGCTATCACGCGGTACATGGTGCCGTTGTCTCCTATGTATGGAAGGATCGCCGTGGAGATGCTGGCGTCACACGACAGGGCGAAGGGGCAGCCGAGGGAGAATCCGAAAGGGTATGGGACGGTGGTACCGCCACACCGGCGGCTGCACCTGTCGCCGCCGCCGGAAGCTGCGGCCGTGGAGTAGCTGGTTTCATGGGGAAGCAAGAAAATGAGGAGGAGGAAGAAGTGGTGCATACTGGATCTCTCGGTGCTAGAACGAGATGAGCACGGCAATGATGAAGTCATTCTTGTAGCCTTGTAGGCGAGTCTTGTAAGCTTGTAACTACAAATTTACACTGATTTTTTTCCAGCTAGAAGTAGAAGCGATCTTTCAGTTGACGAATAGTCGCGCTTTGTGCCTCTCAGAAATTTTAGACTAGGCAGGCAGAGTCAAGGTGACGTGGACTTCAAAGAAGGTTGACAGACCGAAGAGCCGGCGCGGCGGTGCCCACTGCCCGGCATCTTCTCCGGCAGACGGCAGCGGCGCTTGAATGAGTGCAGCAGATCGACGGGCAGTCGGGCAGCCTCCCACTACCGGAAAACGGTCCTACGCCGACGGCCAAAACTATGCCGACGGCAGCCGTCGGCCTACTTGGAGCTATGCCGACAGCCTAGTCCTGGCCGTGGGCTTATCCTGGCCGTCGGGCTACCCCGATCTATGCCGACGGCAGCCGTCGGTAGAGAACGGTCGTCGACCTGGATGCAGACATGCCGACAGCAGCCGTCGGCATAAGCCAGCCGTCGGCATACCTATGGGCCCGGCGACCCCGCCCATGACCAGCGGCTAACGCCGTCAAACCTATGCCGACGCTCGACGGGCGGCGCCGCAGATATCTCCGCGACGCCACGCCATCGATCCGTGGCCTAGATATGCCGACGGCAGCCGGCATAGGCGCCCACGTCACCGATCGGCGGCACGGCGCCCACCTAAAACTGCCGTCTCTATGTTGACGGCAATGCCGTCGCATAGTTATTTGTTTTATATGTGTTTTTTTACATTTGTTTTTCTCGCTTTTTTACATATGTTTTATGATTTTTTAAAATATGTTTTTATGCTTTTTATGTATTATATGAAAATATCGTAGTTTGTAATTTTTTCCATAGATTATGAATATATATATATATATATATATAGTTTGTTCGAGCACATTAATAATGTGTCGTCATGTTCTTTTGAATATAGGTCCTTATATTTTACTAAAATAAAAAACAGCTATGCGACAGCAGTTTAGTGGCGGTTGCAAACGCCCAGCACCTGCCTCCGAGTGTGCCCCTCACGGACGGGCGCCGCTAGCATCTGGAGGGCGGAAACAGCCGCATCGGGTCTATACGGAGGGGACGTTGCTCCCAAGTGTTTCTATGGGTTGACCTACCACAACTAGGTGGTGTTGTGGCATGTTCGAAGAGGCGGCACGCATCTTCAGGGCGTGGCCTCCCTAACGGACGGCGGCGCCGCCGGCACCTGGAGGGGGAAAACGGACGCATCGGGTCTACACGGAGGGGATGTAGCTGTCGGTTTGGCCCGGATGTTGCTCCTGTGTGTCCCTCTCGAAATGACTCGACACAACCGGGTGGAGAGGTCCACTGCTCAAAGCTTCGTCCCGTGGAAAGTCAAAGGGTTAGATCTCGTGGTCAACCGCCTGTGGTTAGGCGGACGGGGCCCCGGGGGAGGGGGGTAGCAATGCCATCGAGCGTCAGACCGCCCTCATACATGCAGGTGGTGTGGTGGCATGTCCGGAAGAGGCGGCACGCGTCTCCGGTTCGCCCCTCACGGACGGCACCATCGCCACACCGGCGGGGGGAAACGGACGCTTGCCCTACACGGAGGGATCTTCTTTGTGGGCCCGCCCGGATGTTACTCCAAAGTGTTCCTATGGGCTGACCTAACACAACCGGGTGGAGAGGTCTGGTCAAATCCCGTCCGTGCAAAGTCAAAGGGCTAGATCCCGTGGTCAAACGCTACAGGGTTAGGCGGGACGGGGTCCCTGGGGGGTAGCAATGCCACCGGAGTGTCGCACCGGGCCCTCATACATGCGGGGTGGTGTGGTGGCATGTTCGAAGAGGCGGCACGCGTCTCCGGGGTGTGGCCCCCCTCACGGACGGCAATGACACGGTAGTAGACGTTCTGCGGTAACGATGCAGCGTGAATATTATTAAATACTTGGAGCGTGATAAAATCATGAGTTTTTACACAACGTGGGCACATGTGCTATAGGACTGATGGTAATTTTTCATAATTTTTTGTGATGGAGAAGTATCTCGAACACTTCCCTCACGCGGATTGCTCTTCAGACGCTTCACGATCGCGGCGGCTGGCTCCGGGCCAGCATACCGTCAAATCTTGCGTGAGGCAGCCTCTCACAAGTCCGGAAGTGTTGAGGCGGTTGCAAACGCCCAGCACGTCTCCGGTGTGCCCCCTCACGGAGACGGCGCCGCCGCCGCACTGGAGAAACAGACGCTTGCCGGGTCTATCTGGAGGGGATCTTGTTGTGGGTCCGCCCAGATGTTGCTCCAAAGTGTTCCTATGGACTGACCTAACACAACCGGGTGGAGAGGCCCACCGTCAAAGCCCGGCCCATGCAAAGTCAAAGGGATAGATCCCATGGTCAAACGCTACAGGGTTAGGCGGGACGGGGGCCCTGGGGGGGGGGGGTAGCAATGCCACTGGAGCGTCGCATCGGGCCCTCGTACATGCGGGGTGGTGTGGTGGCATGTCCGAAGAGGCGGCACGCTGCCTCTCAGGTGTGGCCCCCTCACGGACGGCGATGACACGGTAGTAGACGTTCTGCGGAAATGATGCGACGTGAATATTATTAAATACTCGGAGCGCGATAAAATCATGAGTTTTTTACACGACGTGGGCACATGTGTTATAGGACCGATGGTAATATTTCATAATTTTTCGTGATGGAGAAGTATCTGAACACTTCCCTCTACGCTGGATTGCTCTTCGCGCTGTTCACGACCGCGGGGCCGGCCTCCGTGGGCTAGCATACCGTCAAATCTTGCGTCGGAGGCCTCTCACAATTCTAGAAGTGTTGTGGCGGTTGCAAATGCCCGGCACACGTCTCCGGGGTGTGCCCCCCCCCCCTCACGACAACGCCGTCGCCGGCACCTGGAGTGGGAAACGGACGCGTCGAGTCTACACGGAGGGGATCTTGCTGTGGGTCTGGCCTGGATGTTGCTCCAAAGTGTTCCTATGGACTGACCTAACACAACCGGGTGGAGAGGTCCACTGGTCAAATCCCATCCGTGCAAAGTCAAAGGGCTAGATCCCGTGGTCAAACGCTACAGGGTTAGGCGGGACGGGGGCCCTGGGGGGTATAGCAATGCCACCGGAGCGTCGCACCGGGCCCTCGTACATGCGGGGTGGTGTGGTGGCATGTCCGAAGAGGCGGCACGCGTCTCCGGGGTCACGGACAATGATGACACGGTAGTAGACGCTCGCGTAACGAAGCGGCGTGAATATTATTAAACACTCTGAGCGCGATAAAATCGTGAGTTTTTTACACGATGTGGGCACAAGTGATATAGGACCGATGGTAATTAGTCATTATTTTTGTGATGGAGAAGTATCTGAACACTTCCCTCACGCTGATTGCTCTTCGCGTCTGCTTGTTATTCTTTGGCGGCCTCGGGGCTAGCATACCGTCAAATCTTGGCGAGGGCGGCCTCTCACAAGTCCGGAAGTGTTGTGGCGGTTGCAAATGCCCGACGCTGCCTCCGGTGTGCCCTCACGGACGGCGCCATTACCGCACTGAAGGGGGGAAGCAGACGCGTTGGGTCTACATGGAGGGATCTTCTTTGTGGGTCCGGCCGGATGTTGCTCCAAAGTGTTCCTATAGACTGACCTAACACAACCGGGTGGAGACGTCCACTGGTCAAATCCCGTCCGTGCAAAGTCAAAGGGCTAGATCCCGTGGTCAAACGCTACAGGTGGTTAGGGCGACGGAGGCCCCGGGGGGAGGGTAGCAAGGCCACCGGAGCGTCGCATCGGGCCCTCGTACATGCGGGGTGGTGTGGTGGCATGTTTGAAGAGGCGGCACGCGTCTCCGGGGTGCGGCCCCCCTCACGGACGGCGCCGCCGCCGGCACCTCGAGGGGGGAAACGGACGCGTCGGGTCTACACGGAGTGGATGTAGCTGTGGTTTTGGCCCGGATGTTGCTCCCGGGTGTCCCTATAGGCCGACCGACACAACCGGGTGGAGAGGTCCACCGTCAAATCCGTCCGTGGGAAGTCAAAGGGCTAGATCTCGTGGTCAATCGCCTGTGGTTAGGTGGACGGGCCCTGGGGTAGTAATGCCACCGGAGCGTTGTACCGAGCCCTCATACATGCGGGGTGGTGTTGTGGCATGTCCGAAGAGGCGGCACGCGTCTCCGGTGCGTGGCCCCCCTCACGGACGGCGCTGGCCACGGCAAGACCTCGAGGGAAACGGACGCCACGGGTCTACACGAGTGGATGTAGCTGTGGTTTTGGCCCGGATGTTGCTCCCGGGTGTCCCTATGGGCCGACTCGACACAACCGGGTGGAGAGGTCCACCGGTCAAAGCCCGCCCATGGGAAGTCAAAGGGCTAGATCTCGTGGTCAACCGCCTGAGGTTAGGCGGACGGGGCCCTGGGGGGTAGCAATGCCACCGGAGCATCGTACCGGGCCCTCATACATGCGGGTGGTGTTGTGGCATGTCCGAAGAGGCGACACGCCTCTCCGGTGCGTGGCCTCCCTCACGGACGGCGCCGCCGCCGGCACCTCGAGGGGGGAAACGGACGTGTCGGGTCTACACGGAGTGGATTTAGCTGTGGTTTTGGCCCGGATGTTGCTCCCGGGTGTCCCTATGGGCCGACCTGACACAACCGGGTGGAGAGGCCCACTGGTCAAAGCCCGTCTGTGGGAAGTCAAAGGGCTAGATCTCGTGGTCAACCGCTCGAGTGCTGGGGGTAGCAATGCCACCGGAGCGTCGTACCGGGCCCTCATACATGCGGGGTGGTGTTGTGGCATGTCCGAAGAGGCGGCACGCGTCTCCGGTGCGTGCCCCCCCCCTCACAGACGGGCGCGCCTTACGGCACCTCGAGGGGAAACGGTAGTAGACGGATCGAGCACTCGTGATAGTTAGGGATCGGGCACTCGGTAACGGTACCCTCGGTCAGTTGCTCTCCTATGTATCACCTTTCATGAGACCATAGAAAATATTTATATCATAAAGAAATGTTGCCCCCTCAATTTATTTCAAATATTTTAACACAATGTACATTTTTGTTAGTACAATTTAGCAAATATTTATATAATAAAGAAATGTTGTCAATTATAGAAAAAATTCAGTTCAGAAAAAATAATAATTGTAATTATATACCATGTATTATTTTTAACATAATTACATATCATGTATGACTCAAAAATATGCCTACGGCTAAGTCGGCCAAGATAGCTGCCACGTGACCTCGGCTATGCCGACGGCTTAGCCGTCGGCATAGGGTGGCCTTATCCACTACCAGCGGGCAGCTACCTAGCCAGCCACTCGTTCTTTCCCACCCCGATCGACGACGACCTGCGCCGCCCCCCCCACCCGACTTGCGCCACGCCTTCCCCCACCCGACCTGCCGCCACACAGACGGCCTCCCCGACCCCAACACCGCCCGGCCTCCTGACCGCCCCCACCCCTGTCGCTGCCTCCACCCGCCATCGCCTGGCCTCCCCGACCCCAACAACGCCCGGCCTCCCCGATCAAGACGCTGTCCTCCTGCCGGCCAAGACGCCTGCCCTCCCGTCCCCGGCCGCCTGCCCTCCGTTCTCGGCCGCCCCTGCCCTCCGTCCCGGCCGCCCTGCCTTGGCCCTCCACCGCCGCCCCCTGCTCGCCGCTGCCCCGGCCGCCCCTGCCTCACCGTCCCCGGCCGCCCCTGCCTCACCGTCCCCGGCCGCCCCGGTGAGCTTTTTTTTCATTATTTTGCATTTGTTTTGCATTTTTTACTGCTTGTTATATGATAGATGCATGTTGTATGGATGAATGGATGGATTGATGTATATTGGTTAGTTATAGCTTTGGTCAACTTAGTGATGTTGTCAAATGTTGTCAAATTTGAAGAACAAAATTGGCATATTTGAGATGTTGTCAAATAGCTATAGTTTCATTTTGTGATGTTGACAAAATTGGTATCTGATGAGTAGTTATTTTATCATGATGATCTTGCTAAAAAAAATTGAAGAACAAAATTTGACACTTGAACAAAAATTTTCATAGTTTGAAGTGTCAATGCTTTATGTGATGTGGTGCCGTCAAAATTTACAGGTGCTTTGTGGTATTCATCTCCTTGGAGCCTTCTGCCGTCTGGGGTTTGGTCTGCGTGATCCCGCCTGCCGACTACTTCTTCTACAAATGGAGGGTGAGCTAAGAATCCACCTTCACCTCCTAGCCTCTTTTTAACTAGATTGAATTTTCACATCAAGTCGCGTAACCTAAGTCTCCCGTCCGAAGAGTTGCATCGATAAATATGCATTCAATTGCATATTTATCACCGTAGCTCTCTTCGGATTGTCCACGCTTCATCCACGGACAGCTGAGGATGTGTAGATTGGGTACATTGTTCATGCTCTACCCTGCTCCGAGACAGGATTTCGGGCGCCTCCTGTTGTTCTCCGGATGCACATTCTCTCGGCATTTTGCCGAGACGTGTATTTGGAGAACAGCGATGTGTCGGCCAAATTTTGTCTCGGAATGGGGTAGAGCATGGACCGTACTCAATCTACACATTCTCGGGTGGGATTAGGACCCATCTTTAACTATTAGAGATGTAGGTGGATTACTCGTCAACCTTGTAAAAATAAAATATTGATGTTGGTAATTTAAATGAATCCTTAATTTTGTTGTGTGGCTTCCAATAAAGCGTAGATGGCAGATAATCGGTGGATGTATAGTGGGTTTTTCCGCCGGAATCAAGTAACAACAGAGTGGGTCGAGAAAACTGATGTGTTTTTGAAAGAGATATTCCATAGTCCAATGAGGATGGTGCCGTAATGCCCGTGTGCCGATGTAAGAGACGATCCGCAGAGATAAGAGTGAGATGACTAAGCACCTTCGCACGCATGGATTTATGCCCAACTTTAATATGCCGATAAACTTTGCCCAGGGACCGTGGTAGAGAGGCTGTGATACGACAACGCCGCTGGTTATGAGGACGATGGGGTTAGAGACATGCTAGATGATGTCTTTAGCTGACATACCGACACCTCCGTCACATTCAAATTAATGAACCGGAGGAGCCGGAGGAAACCGCAAAGGCCTTCACGGAAATCTTGGCCTCGCCACGTAAACCTCTCTATGAGGGTGCCAAGTTGTTCAGGCCGGATGCCATCCGCAAATCGATGGCGATGAAGGCTGAGTACGGTTGTAGCCGAGGTTGCTTCAAGCATTTCGGGAGTATGGGCTAATAGCCTGCCCGAGGGCCATGAACTGCCGAAACCATGTACGGTACGAAGAAAATCATGAAGGCGCTCTCCATGGACTATGAGAAAATACATGTTTGTCCAAAGAATTGCCTTTTGTTTAGGCATGAGTATGCGGATGACAACCATCTGTAGGAAGTGCGGTTCCTCTCGGTATATTGAGGTGGTCGATAAGCATGGTCAAGCGGCAACTAAAAATCCTCGTGAAGGTTCTTCGGTATCTTGATTTTATAAAGATCGCAGCGCCTTTTCATCACCGAGGAGTCTGCCAAAATGATGAAGCGGCACAAGGAAGGGAAAAGGTACAATCCAAAAAAATTGTACATACATCAGAAGGTGAAGCATGGAAGTCATTCGATATAAAGTACCCGGAGGAAGCAGCCGAGGCTGGGAATGTCAGAATTGCTATAACAGGTGATGGGTTCAATACATATGGTATGTCGTCTAATCCATACAGCTGCTGGCCCATATTTGTTATTCCGCTCAATCTCCCTCCCGGTACCATAATGCAACGCAAGACCATGTTCCTGCCGCTTATAATTCCGGGCCTGAATATCCAGTGGAAGAATTTGAGTGTGTTTATGCAGCACAGGTGGATGATTTGCACCATTCTTGGTACTTCCCGAGGTTGACATACGACCGGCATCTCGCAAAAAAATTTCTTGATGAAAGTTTGGCTGTGATGTGCATGCATGACTTTCCGGCTATGCCTCGCTCATGGATGGTGTACAAGTGGAAAGATGCCTTGCCCAAAGTGTGCATGCAGGCCTTGATTTTCATTTGGCTGAAGAAGGGTGGCAAGTATGTTGCCTTTGACCAGCATCGACAATTCCTCCCTCCGCACCATCCCGATAGGGAAGACAAGAAGAACTTCACAAAAGGCAAAGTTGTCCATGAAGTAAACGAGATTCCAACGTTTTCTGGTGCGGATGTGCTTGCTCAGCTCAAAGCTCTTAAGCCTGCCGGTGAAGGGAAAGGCAAAGGCAAAGGCAAAGGCAAAGGCATCGGTAAAGGGAAAAAATGTTTTGAAGGATATGTGAGATGCACAATCGACTCACATTACCCCCTTCACGCAGCTTCCCTATTTTAAGGACCTCAAACTTCCATACAACATCGACGTGATGCACACCGAAAAGAATGTCGCAGAGTCCCTTTTAACACGATCCTCAACATTCACGATAAGACAAAGGATAATGTTAATGCTAGAGTCGATCAATGTAATATTTGTGATAGACCACGTCTTCACATGCAACCTCCCACAAAATCGAAAATCTTGGTTCAAGCGGATGTCGACTTCAGACTTAAAAAGGATCATCGATGGAGGCATTCAAGTGGCTGAAACACGTCGTGAAGTTCACTGATGGTTATGCGTCGAATATAAGTAAGGGGGTCAATCTTTCAACGGGCAGAGTGACCGGGCTGAAGAGTCATGACTATCATGTATGGATTGAGCGGATTATGCCGGTGATGGTTCGGGGCTATGTTCCCGAGCGTGTCTGGCGTGTGCTTGCGGAGTTAAGCCATTTCTTCCGAACGCTTTGTGCTAAAGAAGTATGTCCTGAGAAGATAAAAGAAATGCATAAGAAGGCGCCGGAGTTGATATGTAAGCTAGAGAAGATCTTCCCGCCAGCTTCTTTACTCCGATGACACATCTCATTTTGCACCTTGCTAACGAGGTATTGTTGGGGGCCACATGCGATGTCGTTGGCGACGGCCCCGAGAGATGTAACAAGCATCCGAGATGTAAATGTGGAAACAAAGCTAAGATTGAAGCTTCCATAGCTGAGGTAGTTATCCTAGAGGAGGTGGCGCACCTCGTGACAGCCTACTATCCGGACCATGTTCCCACGTTGCACAATAAGGTGTCTCGATACAATCTGTAAGAACCCAAGTATAAACCCAAGTTGCCTCTATTCACCGGGCAAGGTGGCAGGGCTGGATGCTCGACATCTTATGTCATGCCACGAGATGAGTGGGAGGATGTCATGTTCTATATCTTGCACAACATCAAGGAAGTTGAGGATGAGTGGATGAGGTAATACCTTTGCACCATTCTTTTAGTCAATTCGTTATGTTCACTTTGCCTAGTTCTTATACCGCTTTTCTTATTGTAGTCGATTCGTTGAGGAAGAATGGACAGAATGCTGCCTCCCATCAAGCGGAGGCACTTGCTCTTCTTCGAAGGGTGCTGATGGAAGGAAAAATTTCGCTATGCGTGGTTCATGGAGAAAGTAATATTTCACACTTCCCTATTACCCATTTCACACTTCCAATTAAACTCATGCACCCTATAATTTCAATTAAACTTGTAGGGAAATGATCCGAACGAATCAATGGATGAAGAATTGAGATGGGTTTCCATGGGTTTTGACCCTACCGTCATGACATGCCAAAAGTATGATGTGAATGGGTATCGCTTCCATACAAAGGAGCACCGTAACAATGGCCCGATCCCAAAACCATAAATACCGGAGTCTTCACCGAAGGAGATAATAATGTAGATTACTACGAAAGGGTAGGAAAAATATACGAAGCTTACATTCAAATGTGGCCGTAAACACCTAAGTCTCACCGTGTTCAAATGCCGATGGTTTGGCCCCAAAAGGGTCTCGAGACATACGCCTTCCGTTGGTTTAGTTGAAGTTAAACCATCAACCGCCTATGCCGGAGCTGATCTCTTTATCGCCGCTACCCAGGCCACACAAGTATATTATCCGCCTTACCCATGCCAGAAAGAGTACCTAAAGGGTTGGGAAGTTGTGTTCAAGGTGTCGCCACATGGTAAGCTATCGGACCCGAACGATGATGATTACTACAACATAAACCCCATGACATACGAGGGAGTGTTTTTTCAAGAGGAACATGATGACGTGGTCCGAAACAAGGAGGATGATGACTTGGGTTATGTTGACACGGACCCAAACGACGACGGCTGCGGATTGATGGTGAGGCGGTTGTGAATCAAAGAGACATAATTATGCTTGAAAAGTTAAATGAAGACGCCGACGCCGACGATGAGGAAGAGCCTCCACCTCCGTCGAGAAACGTAAGAAGATATGCGGGATAGTGATGATGAGACCGGTCGACAAATAGATTACAATAGTGATGATTCATATGGGTTCTAGAAAATGTATGTTCTTTTAATAATGTTCTCTTCCGTTATTAATGTCTTTCCTGTATACTTGTTTTTTTATATCCTTACTAATTGTTTATTCTCTTCTCAATGCAGGTTTGCTAATCATGGGCAAGTCCAGCGGTGCCGCTTCTCAAGAAACTCAACGGGGGACTTACTCGGAGTGGACGAGCCCACAAGGTTCCCTCCCGACTACGAGAGGATGGCACCTCACAGGGAGGTGGAGGGGTCGGGGGAGGAGACCCTAGAGGAGGAGGGCGTGGGGGGAGAGCCCCTAGAGGACGAGGAGGTGGGGGGAGAGGCAACCGGGCCAAAAAACTCCGGGCCGTGTCCGAAATAGGAGGGTCTTCTTCGATGCCCTCCTATGCTGATGCAGCTTCTGAGTCTGAGGAGGAGGAGTATATTCCTGATGTCGAGGAGGAGGAGGGTGAGGAGGAGGAGGCCGAGGAGGAGGAGGCCGAGGAGGAGGAGGCCGAGGAGGGCGAGGAGGGTGGAGGGGAGGTTGACCCCGAGTTGTGGGGTGACTTGCCACCACGTGCTCCGCAGGGGTGGCTGCGTGGTAATGCCGGAGTACCTACACCACCTTCTATCGAGGCGCACAAGTGGCTCATTGAACTCAAGGGGACAGAGTAAATGCATCTCAATCATACTTTCAACACATGACAACATTTTTTTATTGTACACATGGCAACCCTTTGATACTTTTGCAGTAACTGGATCCTTCACGGAAAGGGACGTAAACCGAACGGCCTTCTCACTGTCCTGTTGAAGCAGTTTTGGCTCGGCCTATTCTCGCCATGCTGACGAGACAGGGACCCACAGCTGCGTGTTTTGGCCACAAGCTGGGCCCACTACGAGGCTTGCAGCAACGCGGAGTACGGGACGGCCGCTAAGGCCGTGATCACCAAATTTTGGGGAAGTTCCCTTTTGAATCACATGTCTTTAGTTTCGTTCATAGTTTATCATTGAATCACTCAACGCATGCCTTGTTTCCTTCTGGTTTATGCATGATTGCAGCAACACTATAGAGTTCTTGACGAGCACAAGGCCAAAGCCGACGTGGTCTTACTTGCGTCTGCAAACAAGAAAGCTCGTCAGTTGCAGTACGAGGTGCGTTGGGTTGCCGTCTCATAGTACTACCACATCTACCTGCAACAAAAGATGACCAAAACTCAAGCACAGAGGGAAAAAATTACCATGAGCAGGGAGCAGTTCATGATGGTAACTATTACTGACTTTTCATTGTTTCAAGGAGTCAACTATATGTTTCGTGCTCGCATGTCATGCTTCCAAAATTTGCATAGGTTGTTCCTCGTTGGTGCTATGGAAGGCATGACGGATGGGCGTGTTTGGTGGATAGGTGGGTCGGTGACGATCCGTAGTTTTTGCCAAGAGCATCAAGGCCCGGCTAACCGTGGAAAAGACGGACACACGGCCAAGGAAACAGGAACCACTGGGGCTTCAAGGCCATGAAGGTATATCTATATGAAAGATGCATTTTGGTTCTTCTTTACCGTCATGTTCTTATGTATGGCTAACTTCGCTTGATGTTGCAGGAGGACAAGTTGCGAGGCCGCCTCGGACATGGAGTCGTGGAAGCTGGCCCATGAGCTTAAGTGATCGCAAGGAGGGCGAGAGCGATTACTACGGCAACACCGAGCAACACTCAGAGTCTTACACTCATAACTATCGGAAGTTGCATCCGGATGTTCCCGTTCCCGAGGTCGCCTGGGCCTCAGATCGACGACACGGTGGTGGTGGCCATCCAGGGTAAGTCCCATGGCCGGTATCCGTGTTTCGATGGCTTGATCACTCCGTCGATCTCGTACACACGGCTTCGAGCTACCAACCCGAGCCCGTTAGAGAGTACAGGGCGTTCGCAGCCTCCCTTAGTCCGCCAACGTCTTTGTAAGTACTTCCCTTATCTTCTTTGTCTCTATCTTTCTTAGTTTATTTTCATCATCGCCCACTTAGAAACAACCTCAATTTTGTAGGCATATCGTGCCTTTCTCGAGAATAGGCATATTGAGGTGAGGGAGTACTTGCAACGCAGTGAAGGCAAACGATGATTACTGTACCGTCAAGCGATGGCGGTTAGTTTTGCCCTCTTAAACCAAGCTCAAATTTGCACTTTCATTCCTTCCGACTTTGTTGATCACGGCTTGTTTCTAAGTGCACTTGTTTAACTAACATCCAGGCTATCTTGGCGTCTTGGACTAATCAGACGGAGCCACCACAAGTTGGACCCCCACCACCACTGCTGGGAGACGCCCCACACCTTCCCACGTTCGAGGAATGGCTGGCACTAGGCGGTGATACTCCGGTTAGTAAATTTGCCTAACTAATGAAAAACTAGTTCTCGTTCATTCAACACTATCATGTCATATTTACCGTTAGAAACTTCTTTCAAACATGTAGGGGACCGGTGGCTCGACTCCTGCTCCGTCGACCCCAGTCACTCCGATCTGGCAGAGTGATGGTGGTCGCGGTGGCGGTTTTTGGCGGTTGAGGAGTTGGCGGTGGCGGTTTTGGCGGTGGTGGTCTTGGTGGTGGTTTTGGCGGAGGTGGACTTGGCGGAGGTGGTGGTTTTGGCGGAGGTGGACTCGGTGGTGGTGGTGGTTTTGGCGGAGGTGGACTCGGTGGTGCTTGATGTCGATGATGATTCCGTGTATGCGGCCGTTGTGCCATGTCTTTCATGTTTCAACTTTTATGATGTTTCATGTCTTGCACTACTCTTATGTTCGTGGACTTCCGCGGTGATGATCTTTAGATGATGAACTTGACTATGTTTAAATGATGTTGATGAACTATCATATTTCATATTATTCTGTTTTGAAATGTTGTCAAATGAATTGGAAAAGAGAAAACAGGGGAAAAAAAACTATGCCTACGTCAAAGCCGTCGGCATAGATACGCTCAGGAGCCACCAGGAGGCGACACGTGGCAGGGCTATGCCGACGGCTTTGCCGTAGGCATAGCCACCGCCAAAGTTAAATTAGGGGCGACACGTGGCAAAGACATGCCTACGGCAAAGCCGCCGGCATAGATTTATATCTATGCCGACGGCTTTGCCGTAGGCATATCTTGCCACGTGTCGCCTCCCCGAGCCGCCAACAGCTTTTGACGGCGCCGTCTGCCGTCAGACGGAAAACTACGCCGACGGCTAAACTATGCCGACGGCTGCGCCAGGTCGGCTTAAGATAGTTTCCCCTATGCCGACGTCATTATTATGCCGACGGTCTGACAGGAGTACGCTGACGTGATCTACACTGACGGGGATATGCCGACTGCAGCCGTCGGCATAGATCTATGCCGACGGCTTAGGGGCGAGAAGGCAACGACGACAGCGATCCGGGGCGGAGGCATGGTCGCTCCGATCTCGATCCAGATCGGGGGAGTGAGAGGAGAGTGGGGATCGGGGAGTGGGTAGGTTAGGGTTTGGTGCCCCCAGGGGGTTATAGGCCAGGGGAGGGAGTGGGCCGGCCTGGCAGGCCACTGGTTGGGCCGAGGCCCAGTTGGCTGGGGTTTTTTCCTTTTTTTGTTAGTTTTCTTTTCTGCTTTTTGTGTTTTCTTTTCTTTTTATTTTTTTGTTTTTATTTTACTTTCTTTTAAGTTTACTTTTTACTTAATATTAAAATGATCCCTAAATTAGTAATACCATGAAACCCATCGCCACAAAAGGTTTTATCCCAAAACAATTTAGTTTAGTATTTTATTTATTTATAAAAGCATTTAAATATCGGTTTTGCTACTGTTTTATTCATTTTAGATTATTTAAACATTTTATAAAAGTGTGGTTTCTCCACCATAATTACCTATGCATTATTCGCCTCCACCCAAACATTTAGTTTTTAATATTTGAAAACTTTTATTGTTTGCCTCAATTTTGAATTTGAATTTGAATCGGTTTCGAACTAACGCGAGATTAAGCAACAGTAATCGAGGTGACGTGGCATCATTTGCAGAGGTTACTGTAGCTTGATTACCCGGGCGTCACATGCTCCTAGGCGGCGGCGGTCCAGCTGGCGGCGGGGTTCCCTGTCGCAGAGCAGGCGGGCGGCTGGGCGGCGGCGGCGTCGTTGTCCGCGGGGTGGCGCTGTGGTTCGCCCCGGCGGCGGGCGCCGGCACAGATCTAGGCTCACGGGCCCATCTAGGTTCGGGCAGCCGGGCGGGCTGGTTGGCGGCGTGATTCCCGGATGTAGGGAGCGGCGTTGCGACGGGGTGGCGGCACGACCGATGCCGGCTTCTTTGCAACACGGCCGCGGAGCTTAGCGGGCCCGTTTGAACTGGCCGCTGGGGTGGCCTGGTATGCCCCACTGCCGTGTCCGGTCGGCTACCGCGACAGTGCCGGAGGCACGACTTCTCGCACGACGGCGGTGGAGGTGGTTCCTTCGCCGGTTTTGGTGCTGTTGTTCTCGCCACGTGGCGCTTCTTCTCCGGTCTTCTCGGCCTCGTGGTGGTCCTCGTAGTGAGACGGCGTGGCGGCGGCAAGAACTGGTGGCGCATTGGGTGGTTGTTTGGATGGTTGGCGCCGGATGGGCGGTGGTGTTGGGCGTGCGGGAGAAATCCTTGCTGGTTCGTCCGGCGCCGATGCGGTGACACCGGCGGGTGCCACCATTCCTTCTTGAAGGGTGTCGGTGGTAGCATCCCCTACTTTCCTCCGCATACCAGGGGAAACCCTAGGACTTTTCTGGGCAGCAGCGTCGTCGGCGTTGCATACCTTCTTGGAGGTGCTGCTTGGTATGCGGCACTCGGAGCCTCGGGCTGTGGTGGGGTTTTCCGGAGGGTGCAACGGTGGCAGGCCTTCAGCGCATTGTCGATCTGCCGTTGTTGGCATTATGTTTCTTCTCCTTTTTTGTCTTTGGGCTTGTTGTGCTGCTCACCCCAGCGTCGAGATGTATCCTATGTTGGCTGGTTGCTTTGGAATACAAAGCGGGGGAAAATCCTTTTTCGATAAAAAAAATTAGTGGTGCCACAAAATGGATAACTACACTTAATGTAGCGGCACAAACATGCTCATGGAGCTGAAATGGACTGTGTTGAATGAGGATGCGGCCCATTTGCACCTGTTGTTTTTTAGAAATTTGTAAAAGGTATATAAATCATAATCTCAGTAATAAAAATAACATTTAATTATTCATGTCATATAAATATTATACATACAAACTAAATAGCTTATGTTTCATAATTGTTCACGTATTATTTAAAAAATATTCATATATTTAAAATAATATTCATGAATTACATTTCTTTGGATAATTATTAACAATATAAGTATTTTAACTTTACAATTCCAAATTATTTTTCTAATTATACAAACTTTTCCATAATTATATGCACATTTTAATAGTTTAATGTTTGCAAAAATAAATATTCAGAATTTAAATTTAAAATTTCATATGAATATTCATTCGTGGCTAATTTCTAAACTATTTAATATTTTTGTATAAATCACAGTGAAAATTATACCGCATGAATGTTTGTATTCATCATTTTGTGTAATTTAAATATAAGTAACAAGTGTATATTTTTTGTATCCGTTAAATACTTTATTTAATAAATATTTAAATGTCCGTATTTACCAAACATTTTTATAATACATGTGTGTATATTTAAATAATTTTATTTACTAATAATTGTTTGTATATAATATATGCACATTATTTTATTATTTACATTTTACAAACGTATTAAAAAGTTAGTGAGTGCAAAATGTGTTCCGCTATTTGCAGCTCATAGAAGTCCAAGATCAGATGTGTCCTCCTTATACTATATTAAGTACTGTTATCAGTATTTCTCTTTGCAAATGTTAACGGTGGAGTTGCTTGGACGGCTAGCTATCCAGCAGTCGAGAAGCGGAGGCGTCTGATCCGTTTTTATTTTCATGTATTGACATGCGGGCCTCACATATCATAGAGTCAAAATGAAATGGCAGTTGCCGCGTTGATAAGGGTTTTTTGTGAGTAGTAAATTTTTTTGAGTGTGTTTTCACCGAAAAAAAAGGCCACAGACCTCCTCTACGCCTTCTAGTCACTGACAGTGGGCCCCATGCCACGCTGACGCGCTAAGTCAGCATTGATTTCGTACCCAAATGTGATTAGCACCGTATTTCCACGTCCGAGCCAAGTTGCTGCACCAGTTCAATGTATGCCGCAAGTTCTAGCATCAAAATGACCGTTTGAGCCAAGTTTAAGTATCACCGGTGTAATTGACTCTTCTTTTAACTAGTCAGTGACAGGGCAACGAACTAAAAAAAAAGAAAAGGATGCCAATACCTCGCTGGAGAAATGGCATTTGTGGACGTCCATGTGGCAGTTTCATGTGTATTGGGCGAGGCTGTGTTTGCATTTTGCAAAACTGCCAGTTTGTTTTATTTGTGGTTTTTTTTTTAAATAGCTCTCACCGAATTTGTTCATCAGGATCGGGCATCTTCTACCGAATCAAACACGGACATCTTCTACCAACACAAGCAAAAGCACCTCTTCAACTCTTCTACCAATTTGTACGGGAGGGGGCTTTGGGTTTTGCGCCGAGGTGGATAAATTGGATTATGTCGTGTGTTACATCGGTGAAATTTGTCGTCCGCTTCAATGGACAGTTGCTGGAGTCTTTTTCACCTTCTAGGGGACTTAGGCAGGGGGACCCTTTATCTGCGTACTTGTTCCTTTTTGTTGCTGGGGCACTTTCTTTGCTGCTTAATGATGCTTCAGCCAGAGGATCGCTTCAAGAGTTTCATTTGAATAGACATGCTCCAGGTATTTCCCACTTGTTGTTTACGGACGACAGTATGTTATTTTCAAAGGCTCCATTGATCAACCAATTGTCATTAAAAATATTCTGACGAAGTACGAGAAAGGGACTGGGCAGTTATTAAGTCCTGATAAATGTTCCATGATGTTTGGGAAAAAGTGCAGTTTGGAGAATCAAGTGGCTATTATGGTAATCTTAAAAATTACGGTCGATGGGTTCGAAGATAAATATCTTGGACTTCCGGTTCCTGAGGGAAGAATGAAAGCTGGTAAGTTTTAATCTACTAAAGATAGGGTTTTGAAAAGGCTCTCTGACTGGATAGAGAAATACGCTTCGTGTGGGATGAAAGAAGACTTAATAAAATCAGTTATTCAAGCTCTACCTGTGTATGCTATGGGTATTTTTAAGTTCCCGGCTTCCCTTTGTGAGGAGTTAACACAGATTATCAGGAATTTTTGGTGGGGAGATGAAGAAGATCGAAGAAAAACACATTGGTTAGCTTGGGACAAATTGACAAGGTCTAAAGGTAAGGGAGGTATGGGATTCCGGGATCTCAGATTATTTAACCAAGCCCTCTTTGCCAAACAAGGGTGGAGGTTATTGGTTCATCCGGATTCGTTGTGTGCTAAGCTGATGAAGGCAAAGTATTACCCTCATGGACATATTCTTGATCTGATGTTTCCTCACCGCATCGGTGACTTGGCAAGGTGGTATTATGCATGGTCTGGAATTGCTTAAGAATGGTGTCATTTGGCGGGTGGGAGATGGATCTAGCATTAATATTTGGAGGGATAATCGGTTACCCAGAACACCGGACTTAAAATTTCAGCTAAAAGGCACAATACTAGATTGAAGTGGGTCTCTGATTTGTTCTTGAGTGGGAGAAAGGCATGGGATGAAAATTTGATCAAGTATCTTTTCTATCCCCATGATGCAGAGGAGGTTCTTAAGATTCGTATTCATGCTTATGGGGATGGGGATTTTATTGCGTGGCACTATGAGAATAACGGTATATTTTCCGTTAAAAGTGCGTACAATTTAGCACTTAAGTTGAAGGATAGTCCAGATAAATTGGGTCAATCTAGTGGTGATCCATGTGGAGAAAGAAGACTCTGGAATTTAGTTTGGAAGGCTAATATCCCTCAGAAGATAAGAATTTTTGCTTGGAGGGCCGCGACCGATAGCTTGGCGGTCCAGACCAATAGAGTTAAGCATCATCAGATTACTTCAGGTATGTGCTCTATTTGTGGAGTAGAAGAGGAAAGCACGTTTCATGCCCTAGTTATTTGTCCTAAGGCTCGTAATCGCGATCGGCCTTGAGAGAATCGTGGAATATTCCTGATGAAGAGTGGTTCAAATTCTCGGGACCAGATTGGCTATTGATTTTGTTGGATCTTTTGAGCTTGCAACAGAGAGGGCAAGTTTTGTTTCTGTCCTGGCGAGCATGGCACCTGATAAATGATTTAATTTTTGGGAAAGGGAAGGAGTCCATTGCTGCATCTGCAATTTTCGTGCTAAACTATTGGTCTTCTTTTACGTCCGGTCACAACTCTGTTGAGGTTGTTACTAGTAACAAAGGTAAAGGGAAAGTGGAAGGTGCTACACCAGATTTCGTAACATCACAAGAACAGGTGGGATGGAAGCCTCCACCTGATGATTATATCAAGATCAACGTTAATGCCAGCTATGTGGAGAGTATTAGTGCGGCCAGTGTGGGGGTGGTTGTTAGGAACTCATCTGGTGAAGTTATTATTTCTTCGTGGGACTTTCTGGATCAATGTTGCAGCGTGAACGAAGCTGAGCTACGTGCTTGTCTCGCAAGCCTTTATATAGGTATTACTCTTTATCAAGTCCATTTTTTTCGGGACTGATTGTGCCTTTGTCCGTTCCTTGCAAATGAGAATCTTGACAGGTCTCCGCTCGTTAATCTGAAGAAAGAAGTCTTGAGTATATTGACGATGCTCAAGAATTTTCAAATTGTGAAAATTAATCGGCAGGCCAATAAGGTGGCGCAGGAAATTGCGAAGTTTAGCTTTATAAATAAATCTGATGGGATTCTTCTTAATAGTGTTCTGTGGTGAATTTTGTAATGAATGATTGTAATAACATTATTAATTAACTAATTAATTAATATATGGGGTTTTTATAAAAAAAACAGGGGATTGTTAAACGTACCGAAGTAGCATCCGTCTCCAGCCAAGAACCCGTCGCCGTGCATCCCTGCCATGCACCTGCAACGGTGCCCCTCCGCCCCGCTCGGAGTTTGTACATCGGAGCACGTCGCGTTCGCCGCGCAATGCAAGTCACCGCCGGCGCAGGTGCCGTTGAGCCACCACCCTAGGTCCGCTACCCCGTACTCCAGCGACGCCGTCCCCTTTTCCTTCTCCAGCAAGTCGTCACACTTTTGCTTCTCGACCTTCTCCCACCGCAGAAACTGGTCATGCACCGTGGAGTTAGCCGCAGGGGAAGCGACGCACGCCACAGCGGTGTCGTTGCCGAGGCCGACGCACTGCGCCGTGCGGAGCAGCCTGGACATGAGGTCCACGGGCACGCTGCATCCGGCGCCCGCCGACGCGTTGATCCCGCTGCAGCCGCCGCGGAGGAAAAGACCGGTGCGAGACGACACGCCGTAGTTGCCCCCGGAGAGCTCCCTCCTGGCCTCGGGGACGCTGCGGCTGCACGATGGCGGGAGGCCGACAACGACGGTTGAGGTGGTGGAGTTGAAGGCTATCACGCGGTATGTGGTGCCGTTGTCTCCTATGTTTGGGAGGATCGTCGTGGAGATGCTGGCGTCACACGACAGGGCGAAGGGGCAGCCGGGGGAGAATCCGACACTACAGGAATCGCACCCTATGCCGACGGCCAGGGCCGTCGGCATAGCCCTGACTAGCCGTCAGGACAGGCCTATGCCGACGGCCCCCGTCGGCATAGGGCCGTCGGCAACATATCCGTCGGCGTAGCCAGGATGACCGTCGGCATAGAAAGGCCGTCGGCATAGACCCTATCCCGACGGTGGTCAGACATCTATGCCGACGGCCAGCGGCCGTCGGCAACGCTTATCGCTTAACGGCGGTTGCCGTCATTGGCTGAGCACCGGCGGCTCGCCACGTGGCACCCCTCGGCCGCCGGCCGGGCCGTCGGCTTAGACAAACCGCCCGCCGAGGGCCAGGCCGTCGGCATAGGGGGTGCCACGTGGCAAGCGCTAGGCTACCGCAGGACGCCACGTGGCACACACCTATGCCGACGGCCCGCCGTCGGCTTAGTCGAACGCACGCCGACGGCCGTGCCGGCATAGGTGCGCTCCTGAGCTCCCGATTTGGCGACGTGGCACCATGGTGCCACGCAGCGCTGAATCGGGAGCTTCACGCCGATCTATCTATGCCGCATAGCCGTCGGCATAGTTTGCTTCTGATTTTTTTTCTTTTTTCTGTTTGTTTTCAAATCAGTTCAATTCAAATAACAGCACATATCAGCAGCACATATCAAAGAACGTAAGCATAAGCATCATCACACACATAAGTCTCTAAATGATCATCATCACAACCAACATAAGCATAAGCATATAGAAAAGCACCACACACAAGTCTCTAAATGATCATCACCACACACAAGTCATCTCAAGCATCATCACCACACACTAGGCTTAAGCGCCAGACGCCGAAAGCACCGCTGGAGGTCGCCACCGCCAAGACCGCCAAGCCTGTGTCGTCCATTGCTAAGCGGCAGCGGTACCGCCAAGACCGCCTCCACCTCCACCTCCGTGGATCGGAGTGGTCGGGCTCCGTGTCTCCGGAGTGCTGCGAAGACCACCGCCAACGGTAGATCCATCTGCTCCTCGGATGTTGAAAAGACATATTAATGGGATATATGATCGTGTTGAAAGGCATGACATGCTTGGGGTGAATAGATTGGGGATGAACTAACCGGCGAGGGGCCAGCGCTCGTGCCACAAACTCCTCAAAGGTCGGCAGACCTTTGGTTGTCTTTGGAGAGCATTGTGTCGGGCAATCGAGGACACCGCCGCCGCCATTTCTGAAAAGCTCGCTCCACCGGGCGATCCCTCCGCACTTGGTGTTCATGAAGCCTCGATGCCACGCCATGGTCTCTCGGCGTGTGTACTCCATGTAGGCCTACGGTATGACATGATGGAACTCATAAAACTACTAGATGCGGAAAATAAAGTGAGCAATGAAGATAAGAGGAAAATACTTCTGATTGTTGCTCTGAAAGAGGGATCGTGAACTGGACACTGGTTGGCTCATGCGCTGGCTCAGGCTCGGGTCGATCCGACGAAGCTGTGTGTAGGAGATAGTCGGAGTGACCACAGCATCGAGAATCGCCTCCCGACCGTGCTCCTTGGGCCCCATGCTCACCACCGCCCTGTCATCCAGAACCGCCGCAATGAGGTCAGGTGTGTCAGGATGTAACTTTAGATACGCTGCGGAGTAGGCCTCCTTCCTCCACGCGGTCTTCTTGCCGTAGTACTTGGGCTCGCCAGGCTTGGGGTCCTTCCGCGTATGGGCGATCTCCCACGCCTGCATGTGTGAGAGCGGCCGCTGGGCTCGTCTGCACCACCAAACAGATGTTAGTCATACATAAGAAAGTGATGGTAAATAGAAGAAGAAGAATGTTTAATGGGGTTAGTCATACATTAAGCGCCTTGAGGAGATAGTGGTTTCGGTTTCCCTGAGCATGTACTCCCTCATTCCCTCGGTTAGCCTTATTTTTGATTCTCATAGCCGCCTGTGCTCCAAATTTCCATCACACCAAAGATCCGCCAATGCCGCCAGACTCGTCTTTCCCATAACACCAATTTGGACACACCTACATAATAAAAGCATAATGGCATGTCAACATGAAACGGTGAAATGTACCACATGGTAATGAAAGCATAATGAAAGCATAATGAAAAATCTTTTATACTTACCGCCAAGTACTCGTGCCTCTCCAAGGTAATGCCCATCCTCCGCGCTTCTTCCTTGGTCATCTTCACACCAAGAACGCCGTGGTAGTATGTCGAGATGGCCACATAGCGCACCTCGTACTGCATCTGGCGGGCCTTCTTCTTGCATTGGCGCAAAGACGATCCGTCCGCTCTAGCCCTCAGGTTCTAAGAACTCGATAGAATTTCTACAATCATGCATGAAACAAGAATGGAAGAAGCCATGAGTTAAATCATTCATGAAACTAGAATGGACTTGTGCTTCAAGAGAACTCACCCAGAAGTAGTGGTCACGGCCTTGGCATGGGTCTCATGGTCCGCGTGGAGGCCGCTTCCCGATGGTCCCAGCTCATGGCCAAAACCCGACGGTCCGGCTGCTCGACCGATCCGGACAAGACAACCCCGCCAAGATAACTTCAACAAGACGGTGATGAGGCCGTTGGAAATACGGACCCCTTTAGAATATATCCAGTTGCTGCAAAAGAATGAGCTATTAGCATGTGACAAGCAAAATAAATAACAACCAGAATATGCATGTGACAAGCAAAATAATGAACCGCTTACTCTTTTCCCGTGGGCTCAATGAGCCACTTTTGCTCCTCAAGAGGTGAACCTGCTTTGGTAGCTTTACGTTGCCACGCAGCCATCCCTTGTTGTTAACCCCTTCCGTCACCACCATCATCCCCGCCACCACCCCCCTCCTCGCCTGCCTCCCCCTCCCCAACCTCCTCCTCCTCCTCCTCCTCCTCCTCGCGTGCCTCCTCCTCCACCACCACCTCCTCCTCCTCCTCCTCCTCCTCCTCCTCCTCCTCCTCCTCCTCCTCCTCCTCCTCCCTAGAGTGTACCTCACTAGAGGAGGGTACCTCACTAGAGGAGGGCCTCGAAGACAACACCCCTAAGTCGGTGAGGGTGCGCTCTTCCGGCCGCGACCCCTCAGAGTGGCTCTCCCAAAGACCTCGTCCTCTAGAGGCTCTCCCCGCCCCTCCTCCTCTAGGGGCACCTCTCCCTCGACCTCCTGTGAGGAGTCATCGTCAAGCAGCCGAGGGGAGGATTACGTGCTCGACCACTCCGACTAGGCGGCCGACGACCTTGCGTGAAAACCCACGCCGTCGGCCTTCCCTTGCCTATGTTCCACGAACCTGCATTGAAAAGAGAAAAAGCAATTAGTAAATTAATGAAATGAAGAAAAGGCATGATAATAAACACATTAATAAAAATGCATAAAAAGGCATATTCCTAAACTTGAAACGTACATCTGCTAGAACCCATATGAATCATCACCGTTGTAACCTCTTTCTCGGTCCGTCTCATCATCACTATCAATCATATCATCTTCGTTGTCCGACGGAGGTGGAGGCTCTTCCTCCTCGCCGCCGTCTTCGCTTAACTTTTCTAGCATAAGTATGTCATTTTCATTGACAATGGTCTCACCATCATTCCGCATCGTCGACGTTTGGGTCCACATCATCATCACCCAATGGTCTAGCGCCATCGCTTTCTAACCACATCATCATCATCATCATCAGGTTGCTCTTGATAGAACACTCCCTCGTATGTCATGGGGTTAATGTTGTAGTAATCGTCTTCATTCGGTCCGGTAGCTTACCATGTGGCGACACCTTGAACACAACTTCCCAACCCTTTAGATACACTTTACGGCATGGGTAAGGCGGATAATATACTTGTGTAGCTTGGGTAGCCGCAATGAAGAGATCGGCTCCGGCATAGACGGTTGATGGTTTAACTTCGACCAAACCAATGGAAGGCGTATGTTTTACCGCCTCATGGATCGAACCATCGGCATTTGAACACAGTGCAGACTTAGGGTCTCACGCATGGCGGAATTTAACCTCAGATATATTTTGTACCCTTCCGTAGTAGTCTACTGAATTTTGACCGGGGTGTACACTCCAAAGATTTATAGTTTTCGGATCGGGCGGCTGTTTTGGTGCTCCTCTGTATGGAAGCGATACCCATTCACATCATACTTTGTACATGTCATGACGGCAGGGTCAAAACCCATGGAAACCCATCTCAATTCATCATCCATAGATATGTTCGGATCTTTTCCCTACAAGTATAATGGAAATTGTTGTGTGCATTAGTTCGATTAACTAATAAATGTTGAAGTAGGTATTTAATAGGGGAGTGTGGAGAATTTACTTTCTCCATGAACCAAGCAACAAAATTTTTACGTCCAGGGTTTCCATGACGGAGAAGAGTAAGTGCCTCCGCCTCAAGAGGGAGGATTCACTCCGCCCATTCCATTCCTATTGAACGAAATCACTAAAAAAGATAAGCGGTGTTAGACCGGGACTAAGTGAACATGAAACATGATGATGTGGAAGACATAAAGGAATGGTGTAGTGGTATTACCTCATCCACACTTCCTCAACTTCCTTGATGTTGTGCAAGATATAGAACATGAGGTCCTCCCACTCTTGTCGTGGCATGTTATAAGATTTCGAGGCCCCAGCCCTCCCACCTTGCGCGTTGAATAGATCGAGCCGGGGTTGATACTTGGGCTCTTCTATATTGTATCGAGGCACCTTGTTATGAAGATGGGGACCGTGGTGCGGATAGTATGATGTCACGAGGTCTAACACCTCCTCTAGGATAACCGCCTCGGCTATGGAAGCTTCAATCTTAGCTTTGTTTCCACATTTCCGCCGGAGATGCTTGTTACGCCTCTCGGGCGTCAGATCGCCACTGATTCTGCACAGGCCCCCCCAACAATACCTCGTTCGCGAGGTGCAGAATGAGATGTGTCATCGGAGTAAAGAAGCCTGGCGGAAAGATCTTCTCTAGCTTGACTATCAACTCTGGTGCCTTCTTATGCAATTTTTCAATCACCTCTTTACTTACTTCTTTAGCACAGAGCGTGCGGAAGAAATGGCTAAGCTCGGCAAGCACTCGCCAGACATGCTCGGGGACATAGCCTCGAACCATCACCGCATTATCCGCTCAATCCATACATGGTAGTCATGACTCTTCAGGCCGGTCACTTTGCCCGTTGAAAGATTGACTCACTTACTTATATTCGATGCATAACCATCGGTGAACTTCAAATTTTGTTTCAGCCAGATAAGTACTTTTTTTTTCTGGCGGTTTAAGGATAAAGTCAGCATCTGGCTTGAACCAGTTTTTTCGACCGCCTGTGGGAGGCTTCATGTTCAGGCGTGGTCTATCACAAATTCTCTGTTGATCGGCTCTAGCTTTTACGTTATCCTTCGTCTTATCGGGAATGTTGAGGATCGTGTGGAAAAGGGACTCGCCACATTCTTTTCGGTGTGCATCACATCAATATTGTAAGGAAGTTTGAGGTCCTTGAAATAGGGAAGCTGCGAGAAGGGGGTAATGTGAGTCCGTTGTGCGTCTCACCATATCCCTCGAAGCCTTTGTCTTTGGCTTTGCCTTTGCCTTTGACTTTAGGCTTCAGAGCTTTTAGCTGAGCAAGAACATCTGCCCCCGAAAATGTTGGAATCTCGGTTACTTCATGAACAACCCGGCCTTTCGTGAAGTTCTTCTTGCCTTCCCTGTCTGGATGGTCTGGAGGGAGGAACTGTCGATGCAGGTCAAAGGCTACATACTTGCCACCCTTACTCAGCCAAATCATTCGCAGAGCCTGCGTGCACACTGGGCATGGCATCTTACCACTTGTACACCATCCGCAGAATAGAGCATAGCCTGTAAAGTCATGCATGCAATAGTGCAACCAAACTTTCATCAAGAAATTTCTCTGCAGATCCCGGTCGTATGTCAACCTCGGAAAGTACCAAGAATGGTGCAAAGCATCCACAAGCGGCTGCATAAACACACCCAATTGCTTCCCCGGGTAGTCAGGCCCTGGAATGATGAGCGACAAGAACATGGTCTTCCGTTGCATTAGGGCACCGGGAGGAAGATTGAGCGGAATTACAAACACAGGCCAGCTGTATGGATTGGACGACATACCATATGGATTCAACCCATCACCGATATGGCTATTCGACATTCCCAGCCTCGGCTGCTTCCTCGGGGTATTCTTCATCGAATGACTTCCATGCTTCCCTCCCGATGGATGTACGATTTTTTGGATTGTACCTTATACCTTCCTTGTGCCACTTCATCATTTTGGCGAGACTCCTTCGTGATGAAAAGGCGCTGCAGTCTTTTATAAAATCAAGATACCAAAGAACCTTAACGGGATGGTTAGCTGCTTTTCTCACCATCCTCACCGACCACCTCAATGTACCGAGACGAACCACACTTCCTACAAGATTTGTCATCCGCATACTGCGTGCCTAAACAAAAGGCAATTCTTGGGCAAACATCTATTTTCTCATAATCCATAGAGAGTGCCTTCATGATTTTCTTTGTATCGTACATGCTTTTCGCAGTTCATGACCACGAGGGAGGCTGTTAGCCCATATTCCTGTGAATGCTTGAAGCATTTACGGCTACAACCGTACTCAGCCTTGACTGCAATCGATTGCGAGATGGCATCCAGTGAGATATTTTCGCACCCGCATAAAGAGGTTTCTTCGACGAGGCCAAGACCTCCAAGAAGGCCTTTGCGGTTGCCTCCGGCTCCTCCGGTTCATTCTCTGAAGGTGTCGCATTTGCCGTTTCTGCAACAATGACATCATCTAGCATGTCCTCGACCCGTCGTCCTCATATCCATCGATGCGTTGTCGCATCACCTCCTCTCTACCACGGTCCTGATCGGCTATGTTTATTGGCGGCATGTCAAAGTTTGGCATATATCCGTGCGTGCGAAGGTGCTCACTCATGTCCGTCTGATTTCTATGGTGACGTCAGGCACATCTCGCCTGAGGGCATGGTGGGATAATTCTCATTGACGACGGAATATCTCCTTCAAATACACATCGGTTTTCGCGATCCACTCGATGTTACTCGATTCCGACGGATAAAACCACTTGTACATCCAATGATTATCCGCCATCCTCTCGCTATTTTGCAAACCACACAACATAATTAAGGATTCACTTAAATTAATCACATCAAATTTTCAGTTTCTACCGCGTTGAATCCACCTACATCTCTAATAGGTAAAGATGGGTCCTAATCCCACCCGAGGATGTGTAGATTGAGTACGTTCTCCATTCTACCCGTTCGAGACAAAATTTCGCAGCACCTCCCGCTGTTCTCCATATAAACTTCTCGTCAAATAGCCGAGAGAATGTGCTCCGGAGAACAATGGGGAGGCGCCGCCGAAATCCTGTCTCGGAACGGGGTAGAACATGGAGAACATACCCAATCTACACATCCTCGGGCTGTCCGTGGAAAACGCTGGACAATCCGAAACAGCTGCGGTGATAAATATGCAATTGAATGCATATTTATCGATGCAACCCTTTCGGACGGGAGACGCCTAGGTTACGCCAGTTGACTTAAGAATGAAATCTAGTGACATCAAAAAATGGAGATGGACTTGTAGCTCACCCTCGGCTGTAGGGGAAGGAGTCGAACAACAGAGGGATGCTCAGGGAACAACGCGTCGGACGACGGTCACTTTGATGAAATGCAACACCACAAAGCCTGCAAATTCCATCGGGACAAAATTTTTAGAACATCACAACTCATAGAGCATATTTAAAACATTTAAACATGCATTCATTTATTTTTGCATCATGTAGGAAAAAAAACTAAAAACATTAACAATATATTCATCATCGTCATCACATATTCATCATCATCATTATCACCTATTCGTCATAATCATTGATTCATCTCATCGAACCAAATTTTTTGCAAGATATGCAACATATAGCATCTCATCTAACCAAATTTTTTTACTACCTATCTCACTATCTATCTAACTATCTAACTATCTACCTACTAACTATCTTACTATATATCTAACTATCTACCTATCTAACTATCTATATAACTATCTATCTAACTAGGTATCTAACTATCTAAATATATATCTAAATACCTATCTAACTAGCTACAAAATTACTAAAAAAACACTAAAAATACATAAAATTTTCACCTTCGAGAGGGCCGGCGGAGTTGGGGCGGGAGGCGCGAGTCGGGCGGGAGGTCGACGGGGTTCAAGGGCGGGAGGCCGGAGGGGGTCGGGGCGGCGGCCGAGGGGTCGAGGCGGGCGGTGCGGGTCGGGCGGGAAGGTCGGAGGCGGGCGGTTGGCGCGCCATGGAGTCGAGGCGGGCGGCCGGGTCAGGGCGGTGGGTGGTCGGGCGGAGGCGCGGGCGACGGTGGTTGGAGCGGGAGGCGCGGGCGCCAGCCAGTGGGCGGGCGCTGAGGCGGTGGCGTGCTTAGGGCGGGCGGAGGAGGTGGGCGGCGGCGGTAGGGGTCGGGGTCGGGTGCGGTTGAGGGAGAAATGAGTGGAGGAGGTCGGGTGCGGTGAGGATAAGGTTGGCCCTATGCCGACGGCATGGCCGTCGGCATAGGCCTGGGCCCCACATGTCAAGAGCCCGGGAGTGGATAACGCGTGCACATTTGCGGACGCAGGGCCGTCGGCATAGGTGGAGGCCAATGCCGGCCAGCTGGCCGTCGGCATATATGCAAACCACAATTTTTTTTAAATAGTCCCACCTCGCCGAGGGGAAAGCAATTTGACCTGTTTAAATAGTTCACTAATCCACACGTTACAAGCTCCGGTATTCATTAGACTTATATGAATATTATTAAATACTCGGAGCGTCTCCGGGGTGTGCCCCCCCCCCTCACGGACGGCGCCGCCGCCGGCACCTGGAGGCGGGACGGGGGCACTGGGGGGTAGCAATGCCACCGGAGCGTCGTACCGGGCCCTCATACATGCGGGGTGGTGTGGTGGCATGTCTGAAGAGGCGGCACGCGTGTCCGGGGTGTGCCCCCCCTCACGGAGGGAAACGGACGCGTCGGGTCTACACGGAGGGGATCTTGCTGTGGGTCTGGCCCGGATGTTGCTCCAAAGTGTTCCTATGGGCCGACCTAACACAAACGGGTGGAGAGGCCCACTTGTCAAATCCCGTCCGTGCAAAGTCAAAGGGCTACATCCGGTGGTCAAACGCTACAGGGGTTAGGCGGGACGCGGGCCCTGGGGGGTAGCAATGCCACCGGAGCGTCGCATCGGGCCCTCATACATGCGGGGTGGTGTGGTGGCATGTCCGAAGAGGCGGAACGCGTCTCCGGGGTGTGGCCCCCCTCACGGACGGCGATGACACGGTAGTAGACATTCTGCGGAAACGATGCGGCGTGAATATTATTAAATACTCGGAGCGCGATAAAATCACGAGTTTTTTACATGACGTGGGCACATGTGCTATAGGACATATGGTAATTTTTCATAAATTTTCGTGATGGAGAAGTATCTGAACACTTCCCTCTACGCGGATTGCTCTTCGCGCGTCTACGACTGTGGCCGGCGGCCTCCGTGGGCTAGCATACCGTCAAATCTTGCGTAGGCGGCCTCTCACAAGTCTGGAAGTGTTGTGGCGGTTGCAAATGCCCGGCACGCGTCTCCGGGGTGTGCCCCCCCCTCACGGACGGCGCCGCCGCCGACACCTGGAGGGGGGAAACGGACGCGTCGGGTCTATACGGAGTGGATGTAGCTGTGGGTTTGGCCCGGATGTTGCTCCGAGGTGTCCATATGGGCCGAACAGACACAACCGGGTGGGAGGTCCACTGGTCAAAGCCCGTCCGTGCAAAGTCAAAGGGCTAGATCGCGTGGTCAAATGCTACAGGGTTAGGCGGGACGGGGGCACTGGGGGGGTAGCAATGCCACCGGAGCGTCGCACCGGGCCCTCATACATGCGGGGTGGTGTGGTGGCATGTCCGAAGAGGCGGCACGCGTGTTCGGGGTGTGCCCCCCCTCACGGACGGCGCCGCCGCCGGCATCTGAAGGGGGAAACGGACGCGTCGGGTCTACACGGAGGGGATCTGTGGGGTCCGCCCGGATGTTGCTCCAAAGTGTTCCTATGGGCTGACCTAACACAACCGGGTGGAGAGGCCCACTGGTCAAATCCCGTCCGTGCAAAGTCAAAGGGCTACATCCGGTGGTCAAACGCTACAGGCTTAGGCGGGACGGGGGCCCTGGGGGGTAGCAATGCCACCGGAGCGTCGCATAGGGCCCTCATACATGCGGGGTGGTGTGGTGGCATGTCCGAAGAGGCGGCACGCGTCTCCGGGGTGTGGCCCCCCTCACGGACGGCGATGACACGGTAGTAGACGTTCTGCAGAAACGATGCGGCGTGAATATTATTAAATACTCGGAGCGCGATAAAATCATGAGTTTTTTACATGACGTGGGCACATGTGCTATAGGACCGATGGTAATTTTTCATAAATTTTCGTGATGGAGAAGTATCTAAACACTTCCCTCTACGCTGGATTGCTCTTCGCGTCACGACTGTGGCCGGCCTCCGGCCAGCATACCGTCAAATCTTGCGAGGCGGCCTCTCACAAGTCCGGAAGTGTTGTGACGGTTGAAAATGCCCGCCACGCGCCTCCGGGGTGTGCCCCCCCCCTCACGGACGGCGCCGCCGCCGGCACCTGGAGGGGGGAAACGGACGCGTCGGGTCTACACGGAGTGGATGTAGCCGTGGGTTTGGCCCGGATGTTGCTCCCGGGTGTCCCTATGGGCCGAACTGACACAACCGGGTGGAGAGGTCCACTGGTCAAAGCCCGTCCGTGCAAAGTCAAAGGGCTAGATCGCGTGGTCAAGCGCCTGTGGTTAGGCGGACGGGGCACCGGGGTAGTAATGCCACCGGAGGCGTCAGACCGGCCCCTCATACATGCGGGGTGGTGTGGTGGCATGTCCGAAGAGGCGGCACGCGTGTCCGGTGTGGCCCCTCACGGACGGCGCCCGCCGCACCTTGAGGGGGAAAGCAGACGTCGGGTCTACGGAGGGGATCTTGCCGTGGGTCCGCCCGGATGTTGCTCCAAAGTGTTCCTATGGGCTGACCTAACACAACCGGGTGGAGAGGCCCACTGGTCAAATCCCGTCCGTGCAAAGTCAAAGGGCTAGATCCGGTGGTCAAACGCTATAGGGTTAGGCGGGACGGGGGCCCTGGGGGGTAGCAATGCCACCGGAGCGTCGCATCGGGCCCTCATACATGCGGGGTGGTGTGGTGGCATGTCCGAAGAGGCGGCACGCGTCTCCGGTGCGTGGCCCCCCTCATGGACGGGCGATGACACGGTAGTAGACGCTGCGGAAACGGCGCGCGGCGTGAATATTATTAAATACTCGAGCGCGATAAAATCATGAGTTTTTACATGACGTGGGCACATGTGCTATAGGACCGATGGTAATTTTTCATAATTTTTCGTGATGGAGAAGTATCGAACACTTCCCTCTACGCGGATTGCTCTTCGCGTCTCACGACCGTGGCGGCTGACCTCCGGGCTAGCATACCGTCAAATCTTGCGTGGCGGCCTCTCACAAGTCCGGAAGTGTTGTGGCGGTTGAAAATGCCGACGCGTCTCCGGTGTCGCCCCCCCTCACGCAGACGGCGCCGCAACCGGCACTGGAGGGGGAAGCAGACGGCGTCGGGTCTACGGAGTGGATGTAGGCTGTGGGTTTGGCCCGGATGTTGCTCCGGGTGTCCCTATGGGCGACCGACAACCGGGTGGAGAGGTCCATCGGTCAAAGCCCGTCCGTGCAAAGTCAAAGGGCTAGATCGCGTGGTCAAATGCTGCTGAGGTTAGGCGGGACGGGGCACGCTGCGGGGGGTAGCAATGCCACCGGAGGCGCATCGGGCCCTCATACATGCGGGGTGGTGTGGTGGCATGTCCGAAGAGGCGGCACGCGTCTCCGGGGTGTGGCCCCCCTCACGGACGGCGATGACACGGTAGTAGACGTTCTGCGGAAACGATGCTATATGACGTGGCTGTGAGTTTCCGCATCATTTGTGTCAGTTCCGAGTATTTAATAATATTCACGCCGCATCGTTTCCGCAGAACGTCTACTTCCGTGTCATCGCCGTCCGTGAGGGGGGCCACACCCCGGAGACGCGTGCCGCCTCTTCGGACATGCCACCACACCACCCCGCATGTATGAGGGTCCTATGCGACGGTCCGGTGGCATTGCTACCCCTGTGGCCCCTGGCCCCGCCTAACCTCAGAAGCGTTTGACCATCGGATCTAGCCCTTTGACTTTGCACGGACGGATTCACCAAAGGGCCTCTCCACCCGGTTGTGTTAGGTCAGCCCATAGGAACACTTTGGAGCAACATCCGGCTGCACTCCACAAAGAAGATCCCTCCGTAGACCCGACGCGTCTGCTTCTCCAAAGCCGGGCGGGCGGCGCCGTCTGCGTGAGGGGGCACACTTTGGACACGCTGCGGCCGCCTTCTTCGACATGCCACCACACCACCCCGCATGTATGAGGGCTCAGACGACGCCTCGGTGGCATTGCTACCCCAAAGGTTCTGCCCCGCTTAACCTCAGAAGCGTTTGACCAAGCGAACTAGCACTTTGACTATGAACAGACGGCCTTTGACCAGTGGACCTCCCCACCCGGTTGTGTTAGGTCAGCCAATAGGAAAACTCTGGAGCGAAATCCGGTTCGACCCACCAAGATCCCTCCGTAGACCCGACGCGTCTGCTTCTCCAAAGCCGTGGCGGCCGTTCATGAGGGGGTACACCCCGAGCCCCAAGACGGGCGTCTACGCATGCATGAACACTTTCACATATGCATCGGGACCCGTGCGATGTTTCGGTGACATAGCTACACCGAATCCCCACCAACCAGAATTCCTTCCGTGTCGACCGCTTTCCCCCCTCCGTGACACGGGCGGTAGCGACGCTCAGAACGGGGGCAATCGATATACCATCGGGTATGTTTTTTAGATAAGGCATAATTATCTTATACAAAAACAAAAACTAAAATAAAGTAAAATAACAAAACAGAGTAAAATAAAAAAATAAAGTAAAATACGCATGTCGACGGCTGGGCCGTCGGCATATCTCAGGCACACACGGAGGTTGTCCCACGGATCGCTGACGGGCGTGGCACACGGATCGGCCGACGTGGCGAGGGGCCTATGCCGACGGCCATTGTAGGCATACCTTCGCCATCGATATGCCGACGACGCCCGTTCTTGCCCGTCGACGAGGGTCAACACCGTCAAATGGTCGGCCGACCGGGCAGGTGGGCCACGGCTATGCCGACGGGCCCGTGAGGCGCATGCACGGGCGGTCCCGACGGCCTGGTCTATGCCGACGGCCCCGTCGGCATAGATGGATGTATGCCGACGGCTTTTCTACGCCTACAGCCTTTCCTTCGCCGTCGGCATAGGTCAATAGATGCCGACGGGGGCCGTCGACATAGATTTGGCCGTCGGCAACCCCAGTTTTTCTGGTAGTGCGAAAGGGTATGGGACGGTGGTACCGCCACACCGGCGGCTGCACCTATCGCCGCCGCCGGAAGCTGCGGCCGTGGAGTAGCTGGTTTCATGGGGAAGCAAGAAAATGAGGAGGAGGAAGAAGTGGTGCATACTGGATCTCTCGGTGCTAGAACTAGATGAGCACGGCAATGATGAAGTCAGTCTTGTAGCCTTGTAGGCGAGTCTTGTAAGCTTGTAACTACAAATTTACACTGATTTTTTTCCAGCTAGAAGTAGAAGCGATCTTTCAGTTGACGAATAGTCGCGCTTTGTGCCTCTCAGAAATTTTAGACTAGGCAGGCAGAGTCAAGGTGACGTGGACTTCAGCAAGGTTGACAGACCGAAGAGCCGGCGCGGCGGTGCCCACTGCCCGGCATCTTCTCCGGCAGACGGCAGCGGCGCTTGAACGAGTGCAGCAGATCGACGGGCAGTCGGGCAGCCTCCGGGTGCACATGATGGCCGGCCATGCCAATGCAGCAGCAGAACCGTCCCATGGACGCAAGTTGTGCGTCCTAAGATTCAGGGCATGCCAGAGATGAAATGACTCAGAGCTGCATAACTCCAATTCTCGATCAAGCAAGCCTGACGAAGAAAGCTCGTGAATACACAAAACGAGAGCTCCCTCCCATACGAAGGCAACAACTCAAGCGAGAAATTAATTAAGCTTAAATCATACCTGCACACAGAATGGATGGAATTTCATTCTCATCCAAATCATACCTGCACACATAAAAGCCGACAGGTTGAATCATTTACGCAAAAAGGTAGTGTGGGAATTAGAGTCAATGATGACATCAGTCACTATTTCCAGACACATAAAGGCCTAAGACAAGGAGACCCGATGTCCCCTATCTTGTTTAACATTGTGGTGGATATGTTAGCAATTTTAATAGGAAGGGCTAATGAGAATGGTCAAGTTGGTGGATTGGTATCTCATCTTATTGATGGAGGTGTTTCCATCCTTCGATACGCTGATGATACAATCATTTTTATGGAGCATGACTTGGCCAAGGCGAGAAATATGAAGCTTGTGTTATGCCTATTTGAACAATTGACCGGGTTAAAGATTAACTTCCATAAGAGCGAGCTGTTCTGTTTTGGTAGGGCCAAAATTAAACAGGATGCTTATAGGCAATTGTTTGGGTGTGAGTTGGGAGAGTTGCCCTTCTCTTATTTGGGGATTCCAATCCACCATCGTAGGCTGACAAACAGAGAATGGAAGTGCATCGAGGACCGATTTGAGAAGAAAATGAGTTCTTTGGAAGGGTAAGTTCATGTCATACGGAGGCCGATTAATCCTAATTAATTCGGTGCTCACGAGTATGCCAATGTTTCTCCTATCGTTCTTTGAGGTCCCAGTTGGTGTTAGGAAGAGATCGGACTTCTATCGATCGCGTTTCTTTTGGCAGGGTGATGAGCTTAAAAGAAAATATCGGCTTGCTAAATGGGATATCATCTCAGAGACCGAAAGACCAAGGGGGTCTAGGTATTGAGAACCTAGAAGTTAAGAATAAATGCCTACTTAGCAAGTGGTTGTGGAAACTCTCATCGGAGACTGATGCTATGTGGGCTCAAATCCTTCGTAGCAAGTACCTCCAGACAAAAACTTTGGCCCAGGTTTCAGTCAGGCCGACCGACTCGCCATTCTGGAAAGGCCTGATGAAAGTTAAACAGGCTATGTTTAATAGGACGAAGTTTGTTATTGGAAACGGCTCGAGTACACGTTTCTAGGAGGATACTTGGCTTGGCGAGACACCCTTGGCCATCCAATACCCATCTTTGTACCGCATTGTTCAACGACGTGAGGTGTTCGTCGCTTCGGTACTTCAATCTACCCCCCTTAACATTCGGTTCCGTCGAACGCTAGCGGGCAATCGTTGGGAAGAATGGCTCCGTCTAGTTAGGAGACTGATGGAAGTACAACTTTCACAACAACCCGATGAATTACGCTGGAAGTTGACTAGGTTTGGAGCATTCACGGTTAAATCAATGTATATTGATGTTATTAATTCAAACTCCATTCCTACGTCTAAGCATGTTTCGGATGTCAAAGTTCCTTTGAAAATAAAAGTGTTTATGTGGTTTGTTCATAAACAAGTTATTTTGACTAAGGACAACTTGATTAAGCGTAATTGGATAGGACCTACTAGGTGTAGTTTCTCGCGATCAGGATGAGACTATCAAACACCTCTTTTTTGATTGCCCGTTGGCCAAGGTTCTTTGGCAGACGGTCCACATTGCTTTTAACATCAATCCACCGAATTCTGTTAATGCGTTATTTGGGACATGGCTTAATGGGATTGAGCCTGACTTAGCGAAACATATTCGGGTTGGAGTTTGTGCTTTGCTGTGGACTATCTGGAATTGCAGAAATGATCTGGTTTTTAACAGAATATCATGTATACATTTTTTGCAGGTCTTGTTCCGAACTACGGCCCTGATCCGTTCGTGGTCGCTACTCACCCAGACGGAGGCCGGGGAGCATATGGTTCTTGGGTCTTTCATTTGGGAGATGGTAGCTCGGGATATTTTTAACCGGTTTGGATGGCGGTCATGTAATAGGATAGGCATTTAGTATCCCTATCTAGTTATAGCCAGCCGGTTGTGGCATCGTTTTTTGGCTAGTTGATGTTTCTAGCCCTTTTTGGCTCTGTGTGAGCTTTTTATGCTTTTTATTACTTTTGAAGACCTTTCGAATCATGTTGGCACTACCTTATTCGATTAATAAAATGGCCGTATACATCTTTCTGATGCAGAGGCCGGGGAGTCCCCCCTTTTCGAAAAAAAAAATCGAATGAAAAGGCAACTGGGTCATCGTCGTCAGTTGATTTCTAAAGTAGCTCAAATTTTGTCAGAGCTTGGTACAATCCAAGCATACATTAAACGTACAAAGTGATTTTATTAGTATTTAGAAATTTCTGAAACGATCTTACTGCAGGCCCAGATCAGCGATGCAGTTGTCTCATCTAGTCGACTTTGTCTCGCGCCAAATGAGTCGAGCCGGCCTCCACGAAGAACCAAAAGAATCATCAACAGATAAGGTTTCATGAGGAAGCAAGCAACAGATAGGAAGAGGAAGAAGTGGTGCATAGGGACATCAAGCCAGGTGCAAGAAACTGAGAAGGAAGAGGAAGAGTTTCTTTCCAAACAAAGATGATCCGGCAATATACATGGTGTTTGCTCTGTAGATGCTCAACGGTGGCAACATTTTATTCATGCATACTTGTCTCCTTCTGATTGTGGACGATTGATAACCAACACATGGAACTAAGATTCTATTAACTGGAGAATTTAACTATTGTTCTGGTGGGAACACCATCACCGGCCACTGACGCTGCTCAGTGCCAAAGTTCCGGTACTCGAAAGATTAGTCGGTGGCCCATAGGTCGCTACCGGCATCCTATCTGGGAGGCTTGGTAATGGCGCTTCGGACCGCAGCACGTTCAACGCTTGCCTGATGGATGGCCGCATCGCACGGTCAGGGTGCGCACACCAGAGCCCCACGACCATAACACGCCCCATCTCCGTGTTGTCAAACTCCCCCTTAAGTCGCTCGTCGGCGGCATCTAGAATTGATCCTTTGCCGTACAAGTCCCACACCCACTGCATCAGGTGGACGACGTCACCGTCTTCCTGGACTAGAGCTGGCCGCTGCCCAGAAGCGACCTCGAGGAGGACAATTCCAAAGCTGTACACATCTGACTCGACGCTCGCCCTGCCGGCCAACAAGCTCTCCGGATCGATGTACCCCATCGTGCCGGCTATGCCGGTAGTGTGCGATTTTCGGCCATCATTGATGAGCCTCGCGAGCCCAAAGTCACCGAGTTTGGCGATGAAGGAGGCGTCCAACATGATGTTGCTAGGCTTGATGTCCCTGTGCACCACGCGTTGCTCCGTCTCTTGGTGCAGGTATAGAAGCGCCGAACCTACACCGAGCACTATCTCATATCTGAAATGTTAAAAGTATCAAAGAGAAGTGAAGAATTGCATATATATTAATTGTTGTAAGATTTGTTCGAATGGTTCATTAACTAGCAACATACCTAACAGGCCATGTCGGCATGCAGTCAGATCTGTACAAATGAGCGTCGAGGCTGCCATTTTGCATCAGCTCGTAGACGAGGAGGAGCTTGTCGCCCCCGTGGCACCAACCAATGAGCTGCACAAGGTTCCGGTGCCTGAGCCGACTAATGATCCGCACCTCGGAGACGAACTCCTTCCAGCCCTGGCGGGAGGTCTCAGACACCCTCTTGATAGCCACTTCCCGTTTCATGTCGCTCATAAACCCTCGGTACACAGACCCGAAGCCTCCTCTCCCCAGCGCCCTGTCGTTAGAGAAGTTGTCGGTGGCGACGGTGAGCTCATGGTAGGAAAATGGCCGGGGTCCATTGGCTCCTTGCTCTAGCTCGTTCTCTACGAGTTCGCCGTCGAAGTGTGTCACTGCCTTCTTTGGGATCTGATTGGTTGTCTTCGTCGTGGCATTGCGCCTTCTCCGCCGGAGTATGAGGAGGAGGTAAAAGATGCCGAGAGAAAGCACGAACGCGCCAAATACGCTGACCAGCAGGGTTAGTTTTCGGCGCTTTGAGATTGATGAGACACCACGCAGGGATGCACCGTCTCCATGAAAAAATGGGAACAAACAATAGCAGATGTCAAAGTTAAGCTTCTAAACAATAGCAAACTAATTTGGAGGAATGGTTTAGCTACATCTTAATCGCTTGAAATTTTCTTATATCCAAATCATATTCCTCGTCCAAAGCTATCCGATGTTGGAGATTCATACAGGGATGTGCAAAATCAAGATCAGATGAGACGGCTAGCATGCATCATCAGCTTAGATTAAGGAACTCTTATTAATTAACAGAGATACTGTTATATACTGGGAAAAACGCTTGATAGCAGCTTACTATAACTTACGAAATCATAGTTCCACTTCTCTTCTACCAACTCAGACTCATATAAAAGACCTTCTGCCAGTTCAGTAAGTTAAAGCTTACGCAACAGATGTTTCGGGCGCTCAGCAGCGGAAACCATACTCGGTTGATGACAGACTTCCCCGATGATGTAACCCGATACGTCGGGAATACTAAATCTACGGAAACTATAAATCTAACAAAAATTATGCGGACTATTCATCACTACTTATATATTCAGACATGTATTGGAAACAAAATCAGGGGAAGTGTAAGTGGAAGCAGTGCTCACCGACGTAGCATCCATCTCCAGCCAAGAACCCGTCGCCGTTCATCCCTGCCACGCACGTGCACCGGTGCCCCATCGACCCGCTCGGCGTATTTACATCGGAGCAAGTTGCGTTCGCTGCACAACCCCCGCCGCCGTCGACGCACGTGCCGTTCAGCCACCACGCCAGCTCCGCCACCTCGTTGGCCAGCGACAGCACCCCATCCACCATGTCCAGACACACCCCCGACGCCAGCACGTCATCGCAGCTTGCCTTCTCCACGTCTTCCCACCGTAGGAACTGCCTGTACGCCAACCCCGCGGAGGCGTTCGGCCCAATGGAGGCGACACACTTCACGGAGCTATCGCTGCCGTCGCACCGCGCCGTGTCGAGCAGCCTCGAAATGACGCCCGCGGGTATGATGCAGCTGGATGCCGACGCGTTGTGGCACCCTCGGACGGAGAGCATGGTGCGCGCGGAGACGCCGTAGTTGGCGCCCGAGAGCGCCCTCCTGACATCGGGGACGCTGCGGATGCACGACACAGGGAGGCTGACCATGACGGTGGAGATGGTGGAGTTGAAGGAGACAACGCGGTACGATGTGCCGCTGCCTCCTGTGTACGAGAGGGTCGGCGTGGAGGTGTCGGCGTCGCATGACAGGGCGATGGGGCAGCCGTCGGAGAAGCCGAAGGGGTAGGGGACGGTGGTGTCGCCGCACCAGCGGTTACACAAGGCGGCGGCTGTTGTGCCGGAGAGGATTTCATGGGGAATCAACAAAGTGAGGAGGAGGAGGAGGAAGAAGGGGTGCATCTTCGATCTCTTGGTGCTAGAACAAGATGAGCACGGTATTGATGAAGTCAGTCTTCTAGGCAAGTCCCGTAGCCACAAATTTACACTGATTTTTCTCAGTCAGAAGTGGAAGGAGATCTTTCAGTTCATGAATAGTCGCCCTGTGTACTTTTGAGAAATTTCAGACCAAGGCAGGCAGAGAGCGCTGGAACGACTTGGACTTCAACAAATTTGGCTTCGGCTCCGGCGGCGGCGTCTAAACGAGCGCAGCACATCGACGGGCAGTGTCCGGGTCATTAAGGAGAACAACATAAGTGCCATATCCAAAAACCATTCTGATCCATTTATGCCATCTCTGACAAAAAACCTCTAGCACCCAGGATACCCCAAATGGTATTGTGTTAAATCAAGTCAAACGCTTTTTCAAAATCTAATTTGAGTACTATAATTTCAAAAAAAATTGACTGGTGGCACTGATGAAGGTATTCAAAGGCCGAGGCAAGACCGTCTTGAATTGATCTTGACTTCAAGAACCCAAATTGGTTTATATGTGCCAGATTTAGAATGACTTTTTGGAACCTATAAGCCAGCAGCTTTGCTGTGATCTTAATAGAACAGTTAAGAAGAGAAAGGTCTGAATGAAGCAAGGAAATGAGGAGGAAGTGGTGCAAACCAATTTCTCGATTCTAGAATGAGATGGGCACAACACTGATAAAGTCAGTCTTCTAGGCTGAGTCTTGTAGCAACAAAATTATACAGATCTTTCTCATCTAGAAGTGGACGGCGATTTTTCAGTTCATGAGTAGTCACCCTGTGTCCTTTTCAGAAATTCAGACCGAAGAGCTGGCAGATAGAGACAGGGAGTGACTTGGACTTCAGCAAGTTTGACAGACCGAAGAGGTGCCTCATACAAACGCAGCGCATCAACAGGCAGTCTCCGCGTGCACATCAACAGCCAGCCATGCCAATGCAGCAGCAGAATCGCTTGAAAGTAGCTCAAATTTTGTTTGAAAGTAGCTCAAATTTTGTTAGAGCTTGGTTCAGTCCAAGCATACATTAATATTATACTCACTTCGTTCCTAAATATAAGTCTTTCTAGAGATTCCAATATGAACTACGTACGGAGCAAAATGAGTGAATCTACACTCTAAACATATGTCTATATACATCTGTATGTAGTCCATACAGAAATCTCTAAAAAGACTTATATTTAGGAACGGAGGGAGTAGTACATACGAAGTGACTTTTTTGTTACAAGCAGGTAAATGAAAATTTCTGAAACGATCCTAAAGGCCAAGATCGGGGATGCAGTTGTCTTGTCTACTCGACTTTGCCTCGAGTAGAATGAGTCATGCCGGAGTCCACGCTGCCGCCGCTGCCGCTGACCACCGAAGAACCGAAAGATTCATCAGCCTCTGGCCGCATCATGTATGTGGCCACCGGCATCTTGGCCGGGAGGCTCGGCAGCGGCGCCTCCAACCGCAGCACGCTGACGGCCTGCCTGATGGACGGCCTCAGGCTGGGGTCGGGGTGCCCGCACCAGAGCCCGACCACCATGACGCGCTCCATCTCTTTCTCGTCGAACTTGAAATCCAGCCGGGCGTCGGCTGCCTCCAGGATGGCCCCTCTGCCATATGACTCCCATACCCACTGCAAGAGGTGGACAACTGCTCCGCTATCATCGTCACGGACCACCGCCGGCGTCCGGCCACATGCCATCTCGACTAGGACAACGCCGAAGCTGTACACGTCGGACTCCACACTGGCCGTGCCCACAAACACGCACTTCGGGTCCATGTACCCAAGCGTCCCAGCTGCGCCTGTCGTGAACGAGCCCTGACCATCGCGGACGAACCTGGCGAGCCCGAAGTCACCGAGCTTGGCGTTGAAGGACGCGTCCAGCATGATGTTGCTCGGCTTGACATCCCTGTGCACCACGCGCTGCTCCATGTCCTCGTGCAGGTACAGCAGCCCGGAGCCAAGGCCAAGTGCGACTCCATATCTGACTGCCCATGGCAGCAGGTGGTCCGGCTTGTACAGGTGAGCGTCCAGGCTGCCATTGGGCATCAGCTCGTAGACGAGCAGAAGATCATCGTCGTCGCCGCCATAGAACCATCCAACAAGCGGCACGAGGTTCCGGTGCCGGAGCCTGCTAATGATCTTTACCTCCGAGACAAACTCCTTCCAGCCCTGGCGAGAGGTCTTGGACACTTTCTTCACGGCGATATGAAGGTTCGTGTCATGGAGAAATCCCCGGTACACGGACCCGAAGCCTCCTTCGCCTAGCTTGTTCCTGCCGGAGAAGCCGTCTGTGGCGGCCACAAGCTCATCGTATGTGAATCGCCTTGGCCCTGTCCCTTCCTCGAGCTCGCCTTGATATATGCTTTTGCCGCGGAAGTACTCTTTCAGCGGCTCTGATGTCACGGCCACCCCGGCCGCCGCCATCCTTCTTCGCCACCAGTTAAACAGGAACCGAACCAATAGGCCGATCATAAAGAGTACGAGCACCACGGCGCCGATAATAAGACACACGATGATAGCCACCTTTCGCCGTTTTCTCCTACGCTCCAACTCTTGGGCTTTCATCTCCTTCTCATAACTCTCGCTGTACCGGTACCTGTCCAGCCGCACCGTGGACGGCCTGTCGGCAAGGATGGCGTAACCCAGGTAGCAGTTGTACCCCTTGATGGCGCCGCCGCTGTTGTTTGGAAACAATCGCGGCAGCTGGTCGGTGTAGTAGGAGAGGCAGCGTGTGCACTCGCTCGCCAGCAGGTCCCTAGTACACTGCACCACCGCCCGCACCCACTGTGTGTCGGTGAACTGCTGCGTGCCCTCGGCGATCCGCTCGTCTGCTTGGCCGGCCTTCACCATGAGCCGATTAACCAACTCGAATCTCATGCGGCTCATGCCAGCCGTGTCTACAACGTACCCTTCGAGTGGGATCAACGGGTCGTACCAAGTTCGATCCACCACGTAGGGCGCGACGGCAAGGTTGGTGATGGAGAGGTCGGCGACGGAGAAGAAGGACTCACTGGAGTACCGAAGGGTGCAAGCGCTGTAGACGGCGTGAACCGTCCGGCTGTTTGGGCATAGCTTCATGATGCCCTTGGGTGCGCGGGTGAGGCAGTCCTGGCACTCCTCGTCGGTGTCTCCAGCATAGCACATGAAGAGGCCGAAGACCTCGTCGCCCGCCGCCCCTAGCCTTCCGTTGAAGAAGCCGCCGGCGTTGGCGGCGGCCATAGGGATGGACGACAGAAGCCGATCGAGGCTCACGTGGTACTGGCTCCCGTCGCTGTAGTTGCCAGCAGTGGAGCACGAGATCACGGATGGCAGCAGGGGCTGGGTCATCTCGTCGCTGACGGCATGGGCGTCAAAAAGTGGGCGGGCGACGACGGCGGTTAGGAGGAGGAGTAGCATCAGAAGACGAACGCATGAAGGTGAAGCCATGGCCAGCCAGCGCTACTGGTGACCTTGGTGAGTGGTGCTCCACACAGTCACACGATCGAGAGACTCCTTGATAAAGGTACAGGTACTCCTGTATACGCAGAGAGCAGCCATGCTACGGTCGTAGCAGTCTCATTCTGACGAAGAATGAGCCCGCTCCATGTTCAATACTCCACCGGCTTGTGATATTCCTCATATTTTCAGGATTGACTACATGGTCGGTCAACTTTGGTGGGCAATAGGAAACTAGTATAAATCATCTGCCTACGCATCAAGTGATTGGTTACAATTATTGCAGGACAAGGAATTGGTCAAGACTTGGCACTACAAAGTACAAAGTTGGACTTGACTATTCGAGGGATTTATGTCCCGATTTAGATAAAGATTGCTGAAAAGTGGAAAGAGAACTCGGGCTATATGGGGCCTTTTATTCAAAAAGAAAATAAGCTATGGATTTGTTTATCATATGATGCAATAAATCAGCTAAAAAGAAGTTTGCAATAAACTATGGATACTAGTATAATGCCCGTGTGTTGCCACGGGCTCTTGAAATATTTTACTGAAATTATGTAAACATAATGCATGTAAAAAAAAGATAGCACAGGTATAATCAAGTACGTAATAATTTAAGTTCACTTCACTTACATTGTAAACTGTTAATAAAAGGCAATTTGACAATGCATACATATAGTGCGATTTATATAAATGAATAGAACAGATGATTAAGGCAGTCTCGAAGGTCGAAGTTCATTTCTTCCTCGTATATTTGGGCGTGTTCGAACATCAAACGGGCACCCTGCATGCACCCCAAAATTCAACCATCTGGACAATATGTACTTCTTCAAATCCAGACCATATGTGGAGGAGAAATGTGCTTCTTCGGACTATCCGTCATTTTATCTCCAATACACGGTCCTAACACAAAAAACTCAACCCACGACGCACCATTCCCTTTTTCTGTTGAACCCATCCCTTCCCGCTCGGTTTCCTGCTGTAGCGGGACATTTCTCGCTAGAGCCCTCTTCTTTAAAACCAGATGATGCCCACCTCACCTCGCCATGGCGCCCTCCCACCTTCACATTGTATATCCCCCACGGACCACCAAGGAGTCCCCAGCAAACCGCCTACTCTCTGCCCTGATCCCCACCCCTTGTGTTCGTGCTGATCCACCACCGTCATAAAGGCAGATCCGATATATCCTGAGTCATTGCCACATTGTAACATACAATCGAATATCATGCATTACCGCAAAGTATTCTTGTGCCACTCTGTTCATTTTTATATTAACTCTTGAACCGGCCGAGCAATTCGTTTATCCTTCTATCCTAAAATTTTCACCATGTTGCAACTGATATGCCACCGTGTTCATTGTTTCTACATTTAACCATATGTGATCCTTGATATAGTCATCTCCTTCTTTGTTTCTTCATCTAAAAAATACATGGATTTACAAACCTAAACTCCATAAGATCATAAGCTATACAATTAGCCAATAAAGGCCACCCCTTGTGAAAATTATATTATTGCTCTCCATGGAGTTATAATAGCACATATATTTCAATTCTTGATGAAGAAAGAGACCACACACTTTTAATGAACAACTCTTGTTGAATCATTGGGGGTGAAAATTTTATGTATTTCAACTAAAGGAAACCACTATATCCTTTAGAAAAAAATACATGCCTGTATATTGGTAAGCACTATACTTCAATTCCCCAGCGGTCGAACATCATGTGCTATCTCTTTGGCATCCCAAAATAATAGTCAGAATCTGGCTGACCATCGAGTAGCACCATGTACTTGTTCCTTGATGTACCTCTTTGAAGAACCAGATCAAAGTCTTCTTTTTCTCCTAGCATCATCGCCTATTCTGTTGGATACCTACTCCCTCATTCCTATGCTTAAGGCATAAATCTTCACTCACGCCCCCCAAGGAGTAGCAGGGCATTACTTTGAGGCAACCACGCCAATCAAAATAAACATGTCATCATCAACACTCAATATATACCGACCTTAACAGATTAAAGTATCCAACAAAAATGATGCACTAACAGACGCACTCACCTCATCCATACCCACCGCTCACAAAACATACCATATGTATCCTTCAAAGGAAGCAAACATTAGCATAAGAAATTAAGCTCATCAAAATATGAATAAAATCCTGCTTTGCATAAGCGTGTAGAAGATATGAAGCATGCACATCTGTATCTTCTTTGAGAATCATGTTCAAGATAAACCTGTAGCAACAAGGGCCAGGGACTCAAGTATTAAGCAAGATGTTCTGCAGTATGAAGTAATTATTCAGTTACCATTTCTGCGAATGCATAGAAAATATGTTGCAGGCCAAACACGGAACAAAGCATGATCAACCAAGGTCAAAACCGGCATCTGCCATGAAATCAATTAATCCAGTTATGCAGTCAAATACAACTGTCAGTCAATTAAGCGAAGCTACAGTCCATTCAAGCTAAAAATAATAAAATTCATAAACCCCACTTCGTTGAGATTGGGAACTCTAATTGAGGCAAGATCCAAATCCCTTAATTAGCAAGTACATGCATCACATCCCAATCCATGTCTGCATCGAAATTGAGGTCAAACCTACTCTTTGCTACTTGACAGATTGGTGGAGGGTAGAAGCAACCCAGCAGAGAATGGAAAATAGCAGCACCGAACAATATGCTCGTCGCACATGATCACAAAGCATGGCCGACAGTTCGAGTAGTCTAAGGTGATGATATATGAAATTAAGAATAATATAGAGCAATTATAATGCCTTGGGTATAACATCCAAACTATTCCCAAAACTTTAACTCTGAAAGCATTAAATGAAGTTGTGGAAGAATACGTAAACTGCACTAAGTAGATAAATTACCATCAGACTACACCGTGATTAATCCAAACATGAGACATGAACTTCAGTTTTGCAGGGAAAACCTGAGACTAAAATGATTCGTTAGTACACATGCCATTGCAAACCTAGCTAGATCCCTTCTCTGTAGTTAATGCCAGCTAGACTCAAAGTAGCATTAACAGAGCAGAGCTCTAAACAGCAACGATCCACCAAGTGGTGGTTCATATTTATACTGTATAGGATATCCACAAGGACTTCTGCAACCGTAATATAGGCAAATAAATTTTTGTTGGTATCTGAAATCACCAGGTTATCAATATAACTACAACAACAGCAAGTTACCAAATATCATGAATTAGAGCCAAAGGGAAACCTACTTTGCAGAAAAATCTTCAGATTCCAAGCTCTCCTTATGAGGAATAGAGGGGTTAAGAGTCCTGCTTATGTTGTATCAAAAAAGCATTAGCGACCAACCAAGTACAACAACAGTAAAAATATATTAGAGGATAAACACAAACCTTCTTTTAGCACCAGCTTGATATACTTCACTGTCATCGTGAGTAGATGTGTCAAAGTAACTGCAAATACGTAAACCATGGACCAGATCATGAAACGATGAACAGATGGACACAAAGACGATATCAGACGTGTATATGGATCTAGTGATCAACTTACGATCTTTTAGGACCGATTTTCTTTTTTGGTCCCTTGGAGGTAGACTTTCCATCGTCACAAGAGCTTTTAGATGCACTGTAATACGAGGGTACGAATGAGAGAAATGCAAACAGCAAGAATACATTAGAAATCAGAAGCACACGGTCAGTAAACTTACAACAGTTCAGGGCAGACATCGATGTTAGTGCAGTCCGCCTCGACCACGGAGGCCTGGACAGAGACGGCCTTGGACTCGCCAACCATGGACTTGGCGAGAGACGCCCTGCGGCTTCAAAGAGGTGGGATGGTCGGCCACTCTGCACCAGCCTCATGGTGGGGTTTCCACGACACCAGAGATGCCTGTACAACCCCAAGGTAGGGTTTCTGCGATGCCAAAGACGCCTACGGCGACGCCGCGAACAACTTCAGTTTGCGGCGTTGCCACGGGCTCTTGCGTTAGGAACAAAGAAGCATCGGCACCTCCACCAGAGACCCGACCATGGAGGAAAACGAGGAGAAGGCGGGTGAGCTCCTCCATGGAACCGTGAAGCGTCGGTTGTGGCTACGGCCAGATCCTCGGAGAATGGCAATGGCGAATCACGGAGGATCCCGCACCAGCTGCTCCACCACGCCGCCCGTACCATTGCCGTTGGTCTCATGCGGCATCGCTTCTTCCCCGAACAGGACCGCCTCCACCCTTCCGCTCCGCCATGGCCGCCTCCGTAAATCGCCTCCGGCGGTAATGCCGTTACCCTGAGGACAGGAACAATTGGGATAGTAAGCTTTGGTTGACTCACATTTCACAGTGGTAATAATAATCCAGCAGCCGTGAAGAAAATTGCAGTACAAGATAAATTATTTACCTCGATGCGGATGTAGTTGGTTGCTCCGTTCTCTCCGAACGCCATTGATACGGCTTGGTCCACCTGAAAAGCACAGACACCCACAGTCCTGTTTAGCCCCGCGTGACGTGATTTATGGTACGATTATTTTTTGACGAACTACAGCAGGTGCTGCTTTTCATTCATTAAGAGGGAAACCACAGGTTACAGGGCAGGAACGTAATCAGGTGGCATAACTACAAAAATGAAGAAAAAATACTAAGAACTAATTACAGATGTATAGAAACATGGTAGCTCACATGTCGACTACTCAATCCATTTCACTCCTTTGATGCTTGTGTGCAGCAAGGTTCTGCATTTGTCTTTTAATCAAGAAGGGCCTGCTGTGCCACTCATGTTGATTCTGGATACTCTTTGTCAATTTTGATCTTTACTCTACCATCTTAAACCCTGTTAATTATTGCATTCATAGAGACTGCTTAATTATGGCAGTTGATCTCTTTGCACAAACCGCTGTTGCTATTCAACAACAACAAGATATCAGGGAGTCATCCTGATGGAATGTGAAATCCAAGCATGGCAAACCAGCCCCAGGATCAGCATGACTAACCTACCTACAGGAAGGAACGCATGCGAGGGCGCACAATGGACTGTGCGCCGTCGACATAGATGGTGGTGCCTGTCATGAAGCGGGAGTCGCCGCCGACTGTGCACAGCACCGTGGAAGCGAGGTCCTTGTCCGGGTCCAGCCACCACCGCAGCGGCATCACCTCCCGGCCGCCTTTCTCGGCCTTCTCCTCCCAACAGAGAGAGGGAACTTGTCCCCTGTGTGGAGGCCGCGGCAGACGGCGTTCACCCCGATCTTGTGCTTGCCGAGCTCCATCGCCGACAGCTGAAAAAACGAAGAACATCATGGTCATGTATGCATTCAGGATTTCCGTGAGCAATCATTCGTGCTTTTTGGTAACAGGAAAGCGTGCTTACTCGACGAGCTGGTGAACGGCGCCTAAACTTGTGCCGTATGCCACAGCCCCGGATACAATCCTCTCTCGGCGCCGATGATCCGGGTCAAGCAAACCACGGAGCCGCCCATCACAAGATCCCGGAACCGCTTCACTATCGCCTTTATCAGGAGCCAAGGTGTGATTACATTGACTTTCATGGTCTTGTTGTACTCATCTTCACCACGCCGAGGCAATCTTGCACTTCCCTGCTCATACAAAGAGCCAAATACAGATGCATGGACGAAATTACTGGATGATAAGCTGACTGAAATATTCAGAGAAGAACTGAGCAATCATTTAGGTTGGTGATTAGTCGGGCTTGGGCATGTGTGAAAAAATTCTGCCGATGGAAAATTGGGCATGTGTATCGTTGTCATCAAGAGTATGTGCATACCCTCGAAGGAGCAGCAGTTGACAAGGGCGTGGAGCCCGCCGTCCCCGGCAGCGCCACGCCGCTGGCCCACCGCGGCACCGACGGCTGCCTCGCCGCAGCCGCCAAGTCCAGCCCAACCACCGCGATGGCCGCCGCCTTGGGCCGCTGCCAGCGCCTCCGTTGTCACGGCCAGAGCGCCCTCGCCGCCCACCGTGACCAGCAGTAGCAGCTGCCGCTTAGATTCGTAACCCAACGGCGTGAAGAAGAAGGGGAAAAGTGAGAGGGAGTACTGCAGCCGTGTTCTGGCGAGGCTAACGGCGACTTCGCGAGACGGCGCCGCCGCCGTTGCGCGAAAGCAGCACCCGCTTCACAGAGGCGGTGTCGGCGGCCATCCCTTTCCCCTTCTTCTTCCCTTCTACGCACGTGAAGAGTTATAGCAAGACAAGAATTACCCAGCCCACAAAGAAAGCCGGGAAGTCGAACGCCTCGGCCTCGGCGACATCGGCGCGGGAGAAGACGAACGCCCCGCACGCGGCCGCGCAGACCTGCCAGAGCGGGAAGTGGAACGACTCGGCCTCGACGGCGCCGGCGCGGGAGAAGACGAACGGAGGCGATGGTGACGTCTTGAGGACGCCGGCGCGGGAGAAGACGAACAGAGGCGATGGTGACGTCTTGAGGAGGAGGATGGAGAGGGCATGAGGGGGTCGATCGGGATTGGGGTCCGCGGCGGGCCGAGGCAGGGAGACGAGGGGAAGCTAGGGTTCGAGGGAGGGAGGGAGACCGGTGGGGTGGGGAGGGGGTGGGAGGGGACGAAAAAACCGGCAAAAAAAACCAACGAAAAAAATCAGACGAAAATGGTGGGACGAAAATAAAACCCGGAACGCAACCTACCAACTGAGACATTAGGAGTAGAGATGTGCATCATACGACGCAGAGGAGGCTGGGAGGGCTTTCTCTCTTCCATCATAAAGAAGAAGTGAAAATAAGAAATAGAAACAAAACCAGATTTGAAGGTTAATGAGATATAGACAAGTTCCGTCGACTAAACTTTGAATTATCCTGGCCAGAGCAATAGCAAAACAAAAATCGTTCCGAGGTCGACAAAGGGGATGCCTACCGCGTGTGATATTCAACTCAGCAAGCGATTATGGCCATGTCACATCTTACATTTCATTTAAAATTAAAATAGGCTCCTATAGCTAGCTTCAATCGGCTATCCAGTCAATGTCAAGGGGTAGAGACTGGGTCTAAGTGCTTGCGTGGATCATATGAGCCAAATGGGCAGGTGCCCGCATCCTTCTATCCTTCTAGACAGAGACTAAAATGTTTAGTTAAGTGGCTTTGCACTTTAATAGCATGCACCGCATTCGTGAATTTTCTAAAACTCCAATATGCCTTGGCCGGATAGTGATACTTTGTGGACTCAACTACCAGGTAAAAGTAAATACTTTGCTCAACTTATACCTTTGTTTGACCCACCTTATAGTTCTTTTTTTTTACTTGAGCATAGGCCTCCCATGTTTTCATCTAGTATTATACTCCCTCCGTTCCTAAATATAAGTCTTTTTAGAGATTTTAAATGGACTACCACATATGGATGTATATAGACATATTTTAGAGTGTAGATTCACTCATTTTGCTCCGTATGTAGTCATTTGTTGAAATCTCTAGAAAAACAAATATTTAGTAACGGAGGGAGTATACCAGTTTAAAAAGAAGGTATGATATGGACTCACCTTTGCTTCTGACTGATCTTTTCTGTATGGTGAAGCACATGAAGAATTCATTCAGTAGCAAAAACATCCTGATGAAAAATAATCCATGCTGTTTTAATGGTTTATACCTGCGCCAAGTGTGAGATACACGTCCAGACGTCCTTCTCACTGGCTAATCAAGGGGTAGTAGCGGTCGTCGATGATTCTGACCTCGGCTATGAGCCCATATTTGGTCCTCAATTACCTGAAATTTCTTCTGCTTGAGCTGTCAAGGAAAGGGACAGAGATAACCAAATATCAACTTGCTGATTTTACTACCATATATGTGTATCCTCTCCAGACCAGTCACGCAAGGTAGAACATTGCTATCGTTATGGTCAGGACGATGGTGTCAAGGGAACAAGGCTTTTATTTGTCATTCTGTTTTGACCAACATTCTTGGCCAAACTCTTGCAATGCTATCTGTCTAGAAAGTGTACCCGAGATGCGGATGCATGCAATTATTTCGAAGCGACAGTATCATCATCGTCAATTGATACAAGATCCTAGATGAAGATGCATGAATTATTTTGAAGTAGCTCAAATTTTATTAGAGCTCGGTTAAGTCCAATCACACATCATACATACTAAGTGTTTTTAGTTGCCAGTAGTACTTGAGAATTTCTGAAACGGTCCTAGAGGCCCAGATCGGGGATGCAGTAGTCATCTACTCGAATTTATCTCGAGCAGAATGAGTCGTGCTGGCATCCCTGCTGCTGCTGCTGCCGCTGGTCACCGAGGAACCAAAGAATCGTCAGCCGGCGGCTGCATCAGGTAGGTTGCCACCGGCATCTTCCCCGGGAGGCTTGGCGGCGGCACCTCCAACCGCAGCACACTCACGGCCTGCCTGATGGACGGCCTCAAGGCGGGGTCAGGGTGTCCGCACCAGAGCCCGACCACCATGATACACTCCATCTCTTTCTCGTCGAACTTGCCGTCCAGCCGCGCGTCGGCTGCCTCGAGGATGGCCCCTCTGCCGTGTGACTCCCATACCCACTGCAACAGGTGGATGACGACTCCGTCATCGTCGTCTACGGCCACCGCTGGCGCCCGACCACAGGCCATCTCGAGCAGGACGACACCGAAGCTGTAGATGTCAGATTCCACACTGGCTTTGCCCGCAAACACGCACTTCGGGTCCATGTAGCCGAGCGTCCCGGCTGCACCCGTCGTCAATGAGCCCCGGCCATCGCAGATAAACCTCGCAAGCCCGAAGTCACCAAGCCTGGCATTGAAGGACGCGTCCAGCATGATGTTGCTCGGCTTGACGTCCCTGTGCACGACACGCTGTTCCGTGTCCTGGAGCAGGTACATCAGTGCGGAGCCAACCCCGAGCGCAACCTCGTACCTGACTGCCCATGGCAGCAGCTGTTCTGGGTTGTACAGGTGTGCGTCCAGGCTGCCATTGAGCATCAGCTCATACACGAGCAGAAGACCATCATCGTCGCCGCCATAGAACCATCCAACAAGCGGAACGAGGTTCCGGTGCCGGAGACGGCTAATGATCTTCACCTCGGAGACAAACTCCTTCCAGCCCTGACGAGAGCTCTTGGACACTTTCTTCACGGCAATGTGAAGGTTCATGTCGTGGAGGAACCCTCGGTACACGGAACCGAAGCCTCCTTCTCCCAGCTTGTTCCTGCCAGAGAAGCCGTCGGTGGCGGCAGCGAGCTCGGCATACCTGAATCGTCTCAGCCCAGTCCCTTGCTCGAGTTCGTCTTGGCGTGCACTTTTGCGGTGGAAGTAGGCCGCCACTTTAGGAGGTCTTTCCATGAACGATCTCATGGCAACCCTGGCCGCTGCCACCCATGTTCGCCACCGGTACAACATGGATCTCATGGCAACCCTGGCCGCTGCCACCCATGTTCGCCACCGGTACAACACGAACCGAACCAACAGGCCGATCAGGCAGACAACAAGCACCACGGAGATGGTGATAAGGCTGGCGATGATCACAACCTTTCGTCGGTGTTTTCTGCGTGCTGTCTCCATATTCCTCTGATGCTCATTTTCCTCCTTCTCATATTCCTCGCTATACCGGTACGTCTCCAGCCGCACCGTGCGCGGGCGCGGCTTGTCAGCATCAGCGAGGATGGCGTATCGCAGGTAGCAGCTCGACCGTTTGATGGTGCCACCGCTGTTGTTCGGGAACCATCGCGGCAGCTGATCAGTGTAGTAGGAGAGGCAGCGGGTGCACTCACTCGCCGGCAGATCCCTCGTGCACTGCACCACTGCCTGCACCCACTCCGCATCGGTGAACCCCTCTGTGCCCTGAGCGATCCGCTCAGGCCTTTGGCAAGCCTTCATCATGAGCCGATGAATCAACCTAAACCTTGTGTGGCTCACACCGGCAGTGTCCAGGATGTACCCTGCGAGTACGACTCCTTGGTACCAATGGCCATGGTTTCTGTTGTTCCAAGTTGGGTAAGGAGTTTGTTCCAGCTTAGGCGCGACGGAAAGGTCGACCTTGTCAACCACAGAGAGGTCAGCAACAGAGAAGAAGGACTTGTCGGAGTATTGGATGGTGCAGGCGTTGTAGACCGCGCGAACCGTCCGGCTGTGAGGACACACCTTCATGATACCTTCAGGGGCGCGGATGAGGCAGTCCTGGCACTCAGAGTCGGTGTCGCCAGCGTAGCACATGAACATGCCAAAGACCTCGTCGCCCGCTGAGCCGAATGTGCCGTTGAAGAAGCCGCTGGAGTCGGCGGCCACAGGGATGGCCGACAGGAGCCTGTCGAGGTTCACATGGTACTTGCTTCCGTCGGTGTAGTTGCTCGCAGTTGAGCATGAGAACACGGATGGCCGCAGGGGCTGGGGTGTCTCATCGATGACGGCATCGCCGTCGCCGTCAAAAAGTGGGCGGGCGTGGCATGCGGCAACGCCAGCTAGGAGTATCAGCACAAGGCGAACCCATGGAGGTGAAGCCATGGCCGGGCAGGCGGTGGTGACCTTGGTGAGTGGTGAGCGACACAATCACACGAGACACTCTTTGATATATTGGTGAGTGGTCCATTCTCCACTGTTATCGATATTCCACCAATATTCCACCAGCTCGTGGTACTCCACACATTTTCAGGAACTGGATATCTGCTTACACGGTAGGTGGTTTACACGTCAGGTGATTTCAGTATTCCATCAATATTCCAACAGCTCGTGGTGCATATTCGATGTCTCCGATCTAGAACGAGATGGGCACGGCATTGACGAAAGTCCGTCTTGTAGGCGGGTCTTGTAGCCACGAATTTATGCAGATTTTTCTCAGCTACAAGTAGAAGGCGCGCGGTCTTTCATTTCATGAACAGTACGCCCTGTGTCCTTTTCAGAAAATTCAGACCAAGGCAGGCAGGGAGAAGGAGTGGCTTGGACTTGAGGAAATTTGGCAGGCCGAAGAGCCGATGGCTGCTGCCCGGCAGCATCTTCTCCGACAGCGGTGTCATCAAAAAGTGGGCGGCCATGGCATAGGGGAGACGGCGGCTAGGATTAGCAGAACAAGGCGAAACCATGGAGGTAAAGCCATGGGCGGGCAGCGGTGGTGCCTTTGGTGACTCGTGAGAGACACAATCACAGGAGACACCTTTGCTCAGTGGTGAGTTGTGGTAGTACTATATACAACACGCAAGAGAGTGAACCCAACTCCGTGTGCATTGCTTTCAGTATCCCACCAGTATTCCACGAGCTCTTGGTATTCTACATTATTTCGGAAACTGGATACAAAGTTGTAGTACTTGGTCATCAAGAATTTTCTCAGTCAACTCAACGTGACCAATACTATTTTTTATTTCCAAGATTGATGCTGGGGTCCTCGCCCCCACCATCTGTGTCATTCAACTCGAAAGCGACTTCGCTTGACGACATACTGTCACTACCAGAATTCACATAGACTCTTTCAAAAAGAAAAAAAGAATTCACATAGACTGGCTCTCAAGTGATGAAGTGGATCAAATGAGCCAATGGGCAGGTGCCCACAGATCATGAGGAAAGGTCGTACTAAAATGATCAACAGTGGCATGCAGATATTAAAATGTCATTAGCTAAGTGGTTTTGCATTGTACTCCCCCCTAAAGAAATATAAGAACGTTTGATCTAAACGCTTAACGCTCTTATATTTCTTTATAGAGGGAGTATTAGAATACATTTGTGTTTTTTTTTTAAACTCAGCTCCAGAGCAGAGTAACTTAAACTTATGCCTTAATCTGGCATGCCTCATACTTCTTTCTTTTTGGTTTGGCCGAGGGCCTATGCTCTCCTATTACCTCTGTTCACTTATATAAGACGTTTTGGCGGTTTAATTTAAACTGTAAAAACGCCATATATAAGTGAACAGAGGGAGTACTATATATCAATCTAAAAGCAGAACTCCTGCCTGTTAAAAAATGGTATCGCTTGAACTCACTTAGGCTTTCAAGGTTTTTTATGGAACAGTTTCTTCCCCTGTGCATGGGCTTTTTCCTGCAACGAGGCACTTGAACAAATGATTCAGTTTTTGCTACATACTGATGAAAAGGAAATCTCCGCTGATTTATGATGATCTTTTCCTTATTGAGAAATGCTATGTATTTTGACAGAGATATTTAATTATTATTTTGGCATGACTTGTGGAAATTTGGCCGTGCCTTGAATGATACATTGTGTCCATATGGCTAATTCTACGAATACTCCACTGTAGCGGCAATCAACTTTGAATTCTGATAGTGACAAAATTGTAATTCTGGTAAGCAACCAAGAGAAAAATCAACAGAGACTGGGTCACCGTTGGGCCCTCGGTGGGAGTTAGCTACGAGTCTTTAATTTGTCTTGTGGTAATAGAATCTACCAAATACTGAGGTTTCCCTCAAAAAAAAAATGCTGAGCTAGTGGTCCTAGTTACTCCCAACGTATCATATAATAGCCCTGCCAAGGGGTGTGTTACGTTATCCTGTCGACCAAGTCACCACTGGCCGGCCTTCAAAAAAAATTCACCACTGGCCGGCCATGGCTCCAACTCCATGCTTCCACCTTCTGCTACTCCTATTCGTCGTCGGCGCACTCTGCTCCAGCGCACTTGTGGACGATGTCCACCAATCCCCGATCTCGTGCTCCACTGCCGACAACTACACCGACGGAAGCCAGTACCACAAGAACCTCTACCGTCTCCTGCAGACCATCACCACGGCAGCCACGGAAAATGGTGGCTTCTACGATGGCACCCTTGGTGTGGGTGCCGACAAGATCTTCGCCCTCGCCATGTGCTACGCCGAGGTTGAATATTCCGCGGACATGTGCAAATATTGCCGTACCTCACCTGAGGCGATAATGGAGATATGCCCGCAGAGCCGGACGGCCCACATCATCACGGGGAGGTCCTGCGTCATCCGGTACTCCGACAAATCTTTCTTCTCGGTCGCTGACCTCTCCCACGCCCAAGCGGGCCAACAGCCCGTATACTCATGGATCGCACCACTAGCCCCCTACAACATCAGCAGTGCCAGTGGGACGAGGTCCGAGCTGATGATTCGGCTCACGGCGAGGGCCGGCAAAGACGCAATGCGGGTTGCCCGAGGCACCCAGATGTACAACGAGAAAGACCCTCTAGTAGCTATGTCTGGGGTGGCGCAGTGCACCAGGGACCTGCCGTCGAGCGAGTGCACGCGCTGCCTCTCCTACTACACCAACCAGCTGCCGAAATTGCTGTCCAACCACAGCGTCGGAGGTTCCGTCACAGGGTACAACTGCCATCTCGCGTACAACACCTACACGATCAACAAGAACGCACGCCGCAAAAGGGTAAAAGTGGCTGTCGTTGCAGGCCTTGTCGCTGGTGCCGTGGCACTCATGCTCTGCCTGATCAGTTTGTCGGTTTGGTTCTTGTCGCACCAGCGGCGAAGGAGGTCTGCGGCGACAGTGAGATCAGAGCTGGAACAACCACTGAAAGAGGCGGTCTACTTCCATGGCAGAAGCATAGATCAAGACGAGCTCGAGCAAGGCACCGGGCCCGTGCGATTCTCATATGGTGAGCTCATGGCCGCCACCGATTGTTTCTCCGAAAGTAATAAGCTAGGAGAAGGAGGATTTGGATCCGTGTACCGTGGGTTCCTCCATGACACAAACCTCGACATCGCCGTGAAGAAAGTGTCCAAGAGCTCCCGGCAGGGCTGGAAGGAGTTCGTCTCCGAGGTGAGGATCATCAGCCAAATCCGGCACCGGAACCTTGTGCGGCTCATCGGATGGTTCCACGGCGGCGACGACGACGATCTCCTACTTGTCTACGAGCTGATGCCCAAAGGCAGCCTCGACGCTCACCTCTACAAGCCAGACCACCTGCTATCGTGGCCGGTCAGGTACGAGATCGTGCTCGGGCTTGGCTCTGCGCTGCTGTACCTGCACGAGGAGACGGAGCAGCGCATCCTGCACAGGGACATCAAGCCAAGCAACGTGATGCTGGACGCGTCCTTCAATGCCAAGCTCGGCGACTTTGGCCTTGCCAGGATCGTCGGCAACGGCAGGGGCTCGTGCACGACAGGAGCGGCCGGGACCCTCGGCTACATGGACCCAAAGTGCGTCTTCACTGCCACTGCCAGCGTGGAGTCCGACGTCTATAGCTTCGGCGTCGTCCTGCTCGAGATTGCATGTGGCCGACAGCCGGCGGTAGTCCAAGAAGACGACGATGACTCCGTTGTCCACTTGCTGCAGTGGGTCTGGGAGTCGTATGGCAAAGGAACCATCCTTGAGGCGGCCGATGAGCGGTTGGATGGGGAGTTTGACGGGCAGGAGATGGAGCGCGTCATGGTGGTCGGGCTCTGGTGCGGGCACCCTGATCGCAGCTTGAGGCCATCCATCAGGCAGGCTGTCAGTGTGCTGCGGTTCGAGATGCCGTTGCCAAGCCTCCCGGCGAAAATGCCGGTCGCAACCTACATGCCACAGCCATCAGCTGAAGATTCTTTTGGTACTTCAGATGCCAGCAGCAGCACCGGCAGCATTGAGGCCACCACGAGCTCTGCACAGACTTGATTAGATTACTACTGCATCGCTTATCTGGGCCCTTCAGAACTGTTTCAAGAATTATTATCTGTTTAAAATAAGAAAACGGAACTGGACTATAAGGACTGTGGCCACTCAGGCCATAAAATCGCCTGAAACTCGAATTTGAGTTATCAGTGAACTTTTGAATTTTAGGTTCGAGGCCGCCACGAGCTCGACACAGACTTGATTAGATTAGTACTGCATCGCTGATCTGGGCCTTTAGGACTCTTTCAGGAATTTTCTGGTACTAACATTTATCAATGGCTTTGAGCCTGATTAAAAGAAGAAACGGAACTGGAATACAAGGGCTGTGAGTTTGTGACCACCCAGGCCAGAATCGCCTGAAACTCGACTTCGAGTGATCAGTGAGATTTCAAATTATGGGGACCTAACAGTGAAAGGTAGTGGAGATGACTAGAGATAAACCAGCGTGATGCAGTAGGAATACTTCAAACTTAGCTGGTCGTTATCAAAGTCATGAATTTTTGGTCAACAGATCTAGGGAATGAATCTAGTTAACTGGGCATGCACATTTGTTGTCTATGTAACACTGATTTAGAAATCTAGTGCTGGAGAAAATTCATACCTGCATGAAGTGTGAGATACGCCAGACATGCGCGTCCTGACTGCCCATGTCCCTGGCTTAGTTAGTGGTAAACGTGCTGGTGGTGGTGGTGATGGTCGTCGTGGATTCTGACATGGCTAGTAGTCCAATGAGCTACACACAGATTTGTTTCTGCGCCTGAAAATTCCTCTGCTTGAGCTGTCAAGGAGACAGATGACCGAATCCATTGACTTCACGGATCCTGTTAACTTCCCAGATTCCAATCAGCAAAATATCCTCTCCTGTCCAGTCCTGCACACACAGTAGACCATTGCTATTAGTAAACGGCAATTAGTCATAATTCATAAATAATTAGATCGACCTGCTAGTGTATCGCTTCTTCTACTATACCTCATTCCCTTTTGCAACTCTCTTGACCAAACGATGGTGTCAAGGCTCTGCTCTTGCGTTTGCGTTGCTGCCGCTCGGATGCAAGCGCCGGGCTGTGCTTTGAGTGCAAGCTGTCCAAGGGGCGTTGCAGCTACACCCAGATTCAGGAATATCCATTTAAAAACAATAAAAAATCACAACAATGTGATTTAATAACACATTATAGATACCGTGTCGACATCCAGTGATAAAATTCATTGATGTAACTATGTACATCTCTTATTTCTCCTGCAAACTTGCATGTCATCAAAAAAATGTGAACACGTTAAGAAAACCATTGTGGACCTTCATTCGGGGTTCATTTAACATGGTTTAAATGACGTTGATACTTGCTTACGTTTACTTGCAGTAGTCTATGCAAATTTCAGATACCTTGGGCAAGATATTTGGTGGAGACTTAACCTAGGACCGTAACTCTTTTTGCTCACAAAAAGAGAAGCGTGTCACTTTGACTAGGGGGTGGGGATAGTGTAGAAGAAGTGATTAATTCATAAGTATCAAAAAGGAAATGCCAGAAAACGGAAGAAATTCATACTAAATCAAGAAAAGGTACCAAAGAATGCAGGCACATTTAGGGATCTCTTCTAAGTAAAAAATGGCAAGTGTGATGTTCATAAATGCCGAGAAAGATTGTAAAACTTCTAAAGCTTTACATTTTATCAATTATGCATATTGCAACTACTCAAGAGTCAAGAATGCTGTTCCATTTTTTGCATACGCTGAACATGTACAGAAAACAAGAGAAAATTGTTAGAAATATCTCTCAGCCCTCTTTTACTACTCCCTCCGTTCACTTTTATAAGTCGTTTCAGACAGCTGAAAATGAACTGATTTGCATGTTGTCTGAAATGTCTTCAAGGACTTATAAAAGTGAACAGAGGGAGTAGATGTTTTGCATCTTCACATTCATGTTCATCTTTTACTAGATCAGCTTCAGTCGTGTGCATTTAGTATAGTAAGTAGTAACCATGTTCAGTTTATCGGAAAGATGCCATGACCGCATAAGTTCTCGACAAATTAAACCTGGGATTCATGATGAAAGCAACAATAAGTCTGCCCTCTTCAGTAACTTGCAATGCACTTCTTCCTATTGTGTGACACTACAAATTACGTGTTCCCATATCAAATAATTCATGCCTCAGTTTTCTGGTTAGGTGGTAGTAAACAAAGTCCAAATAAACCAATTTACTACTAGATTATTTGGACTTTGTTTACTACCATCTAACCAGCAAACCGAGGCATGAATTAGTTGAATGGAATCATACTTTTCCTTACATGTTTGCTGGGCTACAAGGCATACAGATCAAGAAAGAGATTGAAGGGAACACCAAGGATTAAGTCCTTCCTACAAAAGAATGCAGTAGTATATCCGAAAGATACACTTACACACAAATGAAAAGAATGTGGAAGAATCATCAATGAGGCATACAGATCAAGAAAGAGATTGAAGGGAACACCAAGGATTAAGTTCTTCCTACAAAAGAATGCAGTAGTATATCCGGAAGATACACTTACACACAAATGAAAAGAATGTGGAAAAATCATCAATGAGGTAGCCGGCATCAGCAGAACTTCTCATGTCGTTGCCCTTACGATTTTGCTTGGACAGAATGAAGAGGGCACTAATCTATGACTATGCTTTGAATGTTGTTACATTGTGTCTTAATGGCGAGATCAAAAATATTGTAAGGAAAATGGTTAGTTGGTGGGCTGTGGTATACAGCTAAGTGCTAGTAACCGACCAACTATGACTAGAGTCGTCGAGATGCTAAAAGGGAGCACATGTGGCCTGGAATTATCGCCACAGGTGCTCTTAACTTGGTAATCATAAGTATTGTTTCTATGCTGTTCACTTTTTCCAGTATTGCACAACTGCAAGCAGGTTGTAGATCTCATGACTTCCATTACATGTCATGGTTTGTCTGTGTAAGTAGTGGGGTATCTATGTAAAAGTTGGCCATATACCACTCTACGAGTATAATACTGAGTACGGACACTCTTTTGTGCAGTTGTACTTGGAATTCGATAAGTGAAATGTGATTCAGTAGTTGGCTCAGGTTTCAAATATTTCTCAATGCCTACAAGATACAATGCAAATCAGAAACAGCAACTAAAATTTTCATTTGCCAGTACACAAATCCATACCACAAGGTCGCACAAACTACAACTACAATGCCCAGCTGTTAATAATTCAAATGTAAATAAGGAATGGAGATGTGGAATCAGAGCTTGCCTAATGCAGAGTGAACAAATCGGTGGATCACCTAGCCCACCATGGTTGCCTCGCCCAGAGACTTGCCCCATCTGTGATCAGGCATCGGAATCAATTTTGCATCTGCTGATGGAGTGTGTTTTCGCCAGATAAACGCAACTGGTTGCTACACCTACATGCACAATGTCTGCAACCCAGTGAGGAATTTAACACCTGGTTTGAGGAGGCTGCAGAGAGAGCTGGAAAGGCTAAGGTGAAGGGTGCGCGATCACTAATCCTTCTAACCATGTGGGGTCTGTGTAGAGTGTGAAATCCCTGAGTATTTGACAATGGTTCTCCGTATGCCCCTGCTCATGCCGACGCTATCATCTGAAGCCAAACTCCAGGCACACAGGCGTAAAGGCCCCACGAAGGCTAGCTCATACAGTTTTTGTTTCTTTTCCTGTTGTTCTTTGGCTTTAGTTTAGTTTTCAGATGTGAGAAACATATCATAGGCCATATCCATGATGGTGCCACCTGAGTCGAGGCCCAGCAAGCACAGCCGCACGGGAATACAGAAGCAACAGATAGTGTGGAGACAGCAATGAGATTGCAGGCATAGGACTATCGAGCCAGGGAGGTGTCCCTGCAAGCCTGGCTAGGTGGGGAGCAGTACTATGTGGTGATGACGATAAATTATCAGTTATCTCTTCACAGTACATAGGGGCATGTAAAATGAAGGTGCATGGAAAGGTGCTGGGCACAATGCAACTGTTCTTTTTCTTGCTATGTAGGGTTGCTGAGCACAATGCAACTGTTTTCTCTTGCTATGTAGGTTCGATGAGGAGTCAAGTTTGTGGCATCCATGCTTGTAGTAGGCACCAGTGCTTAGCAACTTAGCAAGGTGCTTATACATATTCTAGGAAACAAACTTGACTTGAACTTGGTACCAAACATCATATATGCATATCCTAGGAAACAAGCTTGACTTGTACTCAGTGGCAAACATCTTAAATGCATAATATTCTAGGGAATGGGAACACACGCTTTTCAAATTAGATATCTAACTGGAGCTTGAGTAAAGCTTTTTAATTCAAAGCTAAAGGGGCACAAGCGGTTCCAAATAAGAAAGAAGAGTGGTAAAAACAAGACACACAAAAAAAAAGGGGGCGACAGTCACTGACTGAAAACAGTGGTAACCACAGGATTTCTTGACCATCCCAAGCGAAGAACTTCCCGTTGTCAGTCTTCTGGCATTGCCGATGATAGACAGTAGCTTCTGTACAGAGAACTCCCTAAAGAGCTTATCCTTGGCCACATTTCTTTGGAATGGCTGTCAGAGGTCAATGTCAACTGTTGCTGGATGTAGAAAAATGCAGGCGATGTTGTCTTCTTGCCCAACTCGACTGATGCACTCTTTATCACTGCAAAACTTCACCAATGCATGCATTTTAGAAACCTACAAAAAGAAAGGTACATAATTGTGCGATGACTAGTTTGCTTTGGATAGAATACACAAAACATCAGATGAGAGAAGACTATAATGATAACAAGATTAGTATAAACAGAGGGCTGGTAAAATCTGGATGGGACATGAATCTTACTGTTCACATACATTGATTCAGTGCTGTTTTAGAAGCCTTATACAAATGCCGGCCTCCCAGACCATTGTCTCCTGTCGAGCCTACTCCGGCTGGCGCTCATATCTGGAACCAACGAGCAACCCTTCCCTGTTTCCAAGGTCGCTCCAATCTTCAGAAATGGACGCATGTGCTAACAAAAAAAAATCAATTCAGTCCTCAGAGTACAATACAAGATACTTTCAGACATTGGAGTAAGAACACCCCAGAGACTAGAGGAATGCCGACACAATTGGGAGCAAAAAGGAAGGCAGCGGTCTCTACCTTGATGACTAGAATAGGACCGACAGCATCGACTTCATATGCCACAAGCAGGGATGACTTCTAACCTCTGCTCAATGAGGTGTCTGCAACATGAGATCAGAGCAACCTGATTTCAGATAAGCCATCATAATCCCATAACCCACCGAATGCAAACTGGAAACCAGTGCTCAAATGTGAAGAACAGATGGAAAAATTGTGAAGGGCAGACCTGGTTGTATAACATTTGGGATCAAAAGTAGATAGAGAGATCCGTGGGTCTCTCAACTGCGGGCGCGGAGGCCTGCAATCGAAACAACCAAACATTCCCCGGCAGTGTGTCACTGCATCAGCTTGTAAAAATTTGGGGGACAAAGGCAGGAGAGATTTTCGTCCATTACCTCTATGGTGCTCTCGTCGGTGACGTCCAGCGGCAGCACGGTGAGGTGCCGCGCGCGCTCCCGCCTCAGCTCCTCGAGCTCCACGGCGGAGTCGGGGGCGCGGCACGTCGTCCCTGGTCGCTCCTCGTCCGCAGCAGCTGCCTCACCTGCAGGCAGAAATCAAGAGGCGGGAGATGAGATCAGCGAATCGGAAATTCGGAGTGGAGGGAAGGGGGATAGGAGATGGAAGGAGAGGTAGGAGACTAGCTGGGGTTGGGTTAGGGTTGTGGTGCTCACGAACTGGAGCCCGACGCCCCGCGAAGCGCCCTGCGCAATGGAGGCGCCGCGTCCGGCAGGGCCCACGGGGGCGGCCGCCGGCGGACGAGAACGCTCTTACCGCCGTCGCCATTGCCGCTCTGAGCGAATTCGCGTTCCGGCCGCTCTTTCCGATCGAGGGCGGCGCGTAATGGCGTCGTCGTCGTCCCACCTCCCGTCACATGGTTGGGCACCGTACTCGGGTTGCAGCCTTGCAGCCATGGCGGGGCGGCGAACGGGACGGGACGCGGCTGGAGGAAGGGACACCGTCTGGGCCGTGCCGCGCGGCCGGGCACACGATTAAAAGGGCTAGGTCGGCCTTCGGCCCGCCACGGAACAAGGCCGATCCTGAGCGGCCTTAAGGTCGGGCACGGCATGGCCCTTTTAACTGCGGGCCGAGCAAGCCCTCAAAAAAAAAACTGCGGGCCGAGCAGGAGGACGTGACTCACCTGGGCTTCCCTTTGCTAAAAAAAACCTGGGCTTTCCCGTGGAATGCTGAGCGGCAGGCCAGCAACAGAAGAAAACAAGTGCTTGCTATTTAGTCCCACCTCGCCGGTCTAAGCAGGACGAGGCAGCAGCTTTGCTATATAATGACGCTGGGTTGTGAGCAGGGAAGGTCAGGAGCGCAAAGCTAAGGGCCTCTTTGATTCGTAGGATTTTCAAAAAGCAGGAATAGGAAAAACGTGAAATTGGGGTAGCATGTCATCTTGAATCCTACATGAATGTAGGAGTGTTTAATTATGCATAGGAAAAACGTAGGATTCTTTCAAAGAGGTTTGAGTGGATAGAAAATTTCCTACGAAATTTAATGCAAATGGATCCTATGGAAAAATTTCATTTCTATGGTTTACAATCCTACGAATCAAACAACCCACATAGGAAAAAATCCTAAGGATCAGAATCCTTCAAAATTCCTTTGAGAATCCTTTAAATCAAAGAAGCCCTAAAACTATTCATTCCTGCATATATCGGTGTAAACCATCCACCGGAGGCGATCCAAGCTTGCGACGGCGATGGCTCGTTGCACGGGGTCAAGAAGATGTGGACCAAGGAGGAGGACGACCTGTTGCGGGAGCAGGTGCGGCGCTACGGTGGCCCGCACAACTGGGACTCCATCTGTGGAGGCTCGCCTGATCCGAACTCCAAGTCGTCGCCTCACTGGTGCCAAGACCTCGACCCTGTGGTGGAGAGGAGGGCCATCTCCCCTTCCGGCCGCCGTCGGCCGCGGATCCGCGAGCCGTCATTGTCGCGCTCGATCGGGCCAGATCCCGATCGGATCTCAGCCCGTTGACTTCTTTCCCCCTCTAATTTCTTCTAAGTTTTAATTCTGAGTTTATTTCGTGGCATTTTCAACGTAGCATATCTTTGCATCTGTAGCTCCATTTTGCGCGTATAATATATCAAAATGTTCGACTCGAAGAGTAGATCATTTCATCTCATTGTATCATTTTCATTTGAGCTCATCTTGGTGCCCGAAATGCTGTTAGAAGAGGGCTAAGTGATGTTAGTTTCTGTTTCTTAACAGAACTTGCACTTTTGTTATTTTTGGCATGATTAATGTGTGCACCCTATGAATTTGAGTCCTACATGTGTTTTGTAATATGCCATGCCATCTTTCCAGGGGTGTATGCCATGTATTTTTGTGATCTATGTGGTGACTAGCACAAGCATGCAAAGTAGGTGTCCTGATGTTGCTGTTTCCAGCTCTGTTTTGCTGATATTTTGATGCCATGTTAACTTGATGCTACCGAGAGATCCATGCATATTTTGAGATACTTCAGTAAGGATGTTTTGTTAAACATGTCTTGCTCTACCCATCCATGTCCTTGTTTGCAATTATGGAGTACCATAGCTTGAGTCAATCGAGCTCTACTTTTGCTATCAAATGTTTCCTGGCAGATTGTTTACATGTTATTCAATTTTGCCAAGGTTGTTGTGGTTGATCCATGTATGCTATGTTATTGTTCTTGCCATGTATGTCTTCTATGCCATGTCTTCTTGATGTATGTATGCTTAGATTATCATATAAGGCTCTGTAGTGAGTGCATTGAGCTTGTAAACATGCCTACTTGTTGTCAGTTTTTGACATGCCATGTTGCTGAATCTGTTAACGAAACTTTCAATATTGACATGGGTGTTACTATATTTTCTGATCCTTTTTGGCTTATGGTCAGTAACGGACTTTTGTTTTATGCTTTGAGTAGATTCATGCCATGCCTTGTTTTTCTATTTTAAGTTCCTGTAGCATGTAGTTTTCTTGCTCTGAACATTGCAACCTGATGCTGTTTTTGCCATGTCCAGCCTGATATTTTGTGCACTTTTGCCATGCTTGTTTGAACCTGTTATGATGTGATTTAGCCGAAGCTCAGTGCTCATCTTTTGTCAAGTATCTTGTGTAGATCTCTTCCATATACTTTGTTGATACGTTTGGGTGCAGTAGCTTAATTTCTTGTTGCTTGCTAAGTGGCATCATGCTGTTAATGGCAGATTTGTGCCATTCTTGTTTTGCTTGTCATTTCCAAACCGTGCATCCGATTCCGGTGATCTTTATATCGACACCGAAATCATCTCATCTTTCCAGTGGCATACTTGGTTTGCCAAGTTGATGCCTGGTTCATCATTTTCCTTTCGAGCGCACATACGCATTGCATATCACATCCCGCATATCATGCCATGTTTTGCATCATGTTGAGTGTGCATTGCACCGTGATTTATTGTGGTTCCTTTGTTTGTGTTGTTGCTTTGGGTAGAGCCGGAGACGAGTACGTGAACGAGGAACCTGTTGAGAACGCTTACGAGGATCAAGCTTTCGACAACTCGAGAACATTGCGTGCAAGATGACCATACCCTCGAAATCACTTCTATCTTTGCTATGCTAGATGCTCGCTCTTTTGCTATGCCTATGCTGCGATGCCTACCACTTGCTATATCATGCCACCCATATTGCCATGTCAGCCCTAACCATCCTTTCCTAGCAAACCGTTGATTGGCTATGTTACCGCTTTGCTCAGCCCTCTTATAGCGTTGCTAGTTGCAGGTGAAGTTGAAGTTTGTTCCTTGTTGGAACATGGAGATGTTGTTCCTGATCGGATCATGTTTACTTGTTGGGGATATCACAATATATATCTGCTATAATTAATACATCTATATACTTGGTAAAGGGTGGAAGGCTCGGCCTTATGCCTGGTGTTTTGTTCCACTCTTGCCACCCTAGTTTCCGCCATACCGGTGTTATGTTCCTTGATTTCGCGTTCCTTACACGGTTGGGTGATTTATGGGACCCCTTGACGATTCGCTTTGAATAAGACTCCTCCAAAGAAGGCCCAACTTTGGTTTTACCATTTGCCAACTAAGCCTTATTTCCCCAGGGTTTTCGCGATCCAGAGGGGCATATTTATTTTAAACCCCCGGACCAGTGCTCCTAAGAGTGCTGGCCCGAACTAGAGCCCTGCAGCGCCTCAAGGAAACTTGAGGTCTGGTTTTAGTTGTATGGACTGCTCATCCGGATGTGCCTCGAGAACGAGATATGTGCAGCTCCTATCGGGATTTGTCGGCACAATCGGGCGGCTTTTGCTGGTCTTGTTTTATTCTTTGTCGAAATGTCTTGTAGTCCGGGATTCCGATATTGATCGGGTCTTCCCGGTAGAAGGAATATCCTTCATTGACCGTGAGAGCTTATAATGGGCTAAGTTTGGACACCCCAGCAGGGTATTATCTTTCGAAAGCCGTGCCTGCGGTTATGAGGCAGTATGGGAATTTGTTAATGTCCGTTGTAGAAAACCCGTAGTTGACCTCAATTAAAATACACATCAATCAAGGTGTGTAACCGTGATGGTCTCTTCTCGGCGGAGTCCGGGAAGTGAACACGGTATTGGAGTTATGTCTGACATAAGTAGTCCAGGATCACTTCTTGATCGCTATTAGCTTCACGTCCGTGCTTTGCTTCTCTTCTCGCTCTCTTTTGCGATGTAGCCACCATATATGCTAGTCGCTTGCTGCAGCTCCACCTTACAACTCTGTCCTTCCTATGAGCTTAAATAGTCTTGATCTCGCGGGTGTGAGATTGCTGAGTCCCCGTGACTCATGATTCTACCAAAAGCGATTGCAGTGTGCCGACGATGCGGTCACGGTGTGACTCAACCGAGCTCAAGTTGGAGTTCGACGAGGAACGTGGTCGCATTATGTGTCTTTTCACGATGATCGAGTGGTGCTCAGTTGGGACGATCGGGGATCTGTAGCATTTGGGGTGTCTTCTTTTATTTTGGTTCCGTAGTCGGACCTTGAGTGTACCTGAATGATGGATGTTTATTTATGTATTGTGTGAAGTGGCGATCAGAAGCCAACTATGTATCTCTTTCCCTTATTTATTACATGGGTTGTGTGAAGATTACCTCACTTGCGACATTGCTTTCAATGCGGTTATGCCTCTAAGTCGTGCCTCGACACGTGGGAGATATAGCCGCATCGAGGGCGTAACAAGTTGGCCATCAAGCCTTTCACCATCGAGGAGGACATGCTCATCGTCAAGTACCAGGCCGCCTACGGCAACCGCTGGTCCACCATCGCCGAGTTCCTCTCTGGCCGCACCGACAACGCCGTCAAGAACCGCTGGAACTCCGTCCTCCGCAAGCGCCAGAGCACGCGCCTCCCAACAGGCCAAACACGCCGTGGGCTCCTTCCGCCGCCGCAGGTCAAGGGGCCCCGAGGTCATGCCGCGGTGCCCGCCATTGTTCCCTGGTTCGCCAAGGAGGTGCCGGAGGTCGACACATCTGGGCGGCGAGGAAGTGCCTCGACCTGTTCCCTCTAGCGCCCGGGGATATCAGGGCCAATGCGGTCAAGCAGCCGCCCAAAGGACATGACTTGCAGAGTGGCGACCTGCTCACCGAGCCGAGGCTCGCCGGGCGGCAAGTAGGGTGGTGTTTGACGTAATGCCGCTCCAGGCTTACGGGATGTAGATTCATTCTAGTCTTCTACCTAGACTTGGTTGTTCTTTCATCTTACTTTTTAGCTGACCGTGGGGAATTTTGCTATTGGGATTTGACTTGTAATAGAAGAGCTCTGGCTGATCGAGAATGTTGGTAGGACTCCATTGGATCTTGGTATCAACAGAGCGCTGGATTTTCTGTAATCATCTTGCTTGCTGGTTAGGTAATCAAGAAAGTTCTGAACTTTGTGTAATTCTTCGCGCTTCTTGATGATCAAGAAATTTCTGAACATCTTGTAATTTCCATGACCATTGCAATCGAGAAATCAATCTTTAGCAATTTTCTTGTTCACTGGATATTACTGAATTTTTCTTGCTTGCTGGTTGTTGGAAGTAATCCAGAAAGAGTTTACGTTCTTTGTAGTACATTTTTCTTGCTTGTGATGTGCCGTTTCTCGTGCTCAGTACTTCAGTTACTCCTGGTCTGCATGGATTCAGTACTTCAGTTACTCATGATCTTCCAACAAAAAACTGAAAATTGAAAAGTTACTCATGATCTTCCAGGGCCAAACGCTGTCAAGACAAAGCAGCATTTTTCAGTTGTTTTCACTGAATCTGAATTCTGAAACAGCTGGGATTGGAACGCTCGATTCAGTACACATGGCTATTTATTAACTTTTGCAAACGAAAATAAATACTCGTGGGTATTTCCGAATTTTCTTGCTTGTTGGAAGCATTCACACAGATTATACATTTTTTGTGCACCTTTTTCTTTGCGTTTTTTGGCACATGGATCAACGGGGATCAAATTTGTTTTTGGAGAAAAAAATGGGAATCAAGATACGACCCTCCTTGAGAAGTATTTTGCCCTGAATTCACCTTCTATTTTATAATTTATTTGAAAATTCGAAGCAGATTTGCTTGTTTGCATTAAACTCTGAATTCTGAAACAATTGAGTCGGAGATTAGACTACTTTTCTTTTACAGGGAAAGCCTTAATGAAAACATTGATACATCATTCGCGAGGTTATTAAGAATAATGCTTGGTGTTCATTGGCCCAATTACAAGATTGTCAACAAAAGACCTTTTAGCTAACTTGTGTCCCACTCCATTTGCTTCCTGATGGCAATGCCGAAGTTCAATCGTTCCAATATCCCTTGCAATCTCAGTGTGCATATATCGCTGCCGTTGGATCATACCATTCTTGTTATCCTAGGCACAATTCAATTACTTAAACAATGCAACAGTTGCATGGATCTTGCGATCTTGCCTACAGGCTACTACTATGATCACAGTGCCAAACCATAATGAAACAAGAATCAGGGCTTGTAAACCCGTAGATGGTGCTAACCTTCATTTGTTAGGTCTTTCACGAATATGACAATTAATTCTTGCCCGTTGAAGCCATTGGATCTCTTGCTTTTTTAGAAGGTGTTCTTATTTCATAATAGAGTTCATTCTTCCTCGGCTCCTCGCCTCATTCTCATCAGACATCGGACCACACGTCCTTCTCTAGCTCACTTTGCACCATGCGCAAGCATTTCTCTGGCTTCTTGAGGACTTACCCATTCTGGTTGCCTCAAAGCACCGCCTTCCCGTTCTCCTCTGAGCACTTACCACACGGTAGTAGTCGGTATCCAAACAACAATGACCGATGATCACTGTGATTAAACTCTAAGTGGACAAGAGGCGCATGAGGTTGCATAGTTTACCATGCACCGCTTGACATTGCCCGACCAAGACGCTTCCTAGTCCGATCCTTTCTCCAGGTGAAATTATCGTCCATGAACCCAATGTTCTTGAGTTCACAACCATTGGGAGCACCCCGAAAAGTTTCCATATACTTTCGGGGACGAGGGTTGGCCTGCTTTCTCCTCCATGAACATGATTTCATTTATGTCACCCGCCAATAGCCATGGGTGGTCAGGGTGTTACTTTAGGTAGCACATGCGCTCCCATGTCTAGTGTTTCTCCTCCCAATGGAATTCACCATAAGTTCCAGTGAGTCTCCATTCCCTTCCACCCCCTTCACCACCTTAACATCAATGTAATAAGGTGTTGCAAACAATTGCTACACACTAACCTCTGTTCTTCAAAATAGCACTAACCACCCTTCCTCATCACTCACCGAGACAATTCGAAATTTCGTATGCAACTTTCTAGACAAACACTTAACTTGATAGTTGTCGAGGTGTGTCTCCGGCAGAAGCAAAACCTCGGGGTTACAACAACGATGGGCAACCAGGAATGCTCGAACTGCGGCAAAGTTACCAAACCACGACAGTTCAAGAATTGGAGTTTAATTTTTGCCGGCGCTCCCATCCGAGAGAGACTGATGATCCTGTCGAAGTTGAACTTGCATCACCGTCCTGTCTTTTCTTATCATTCCGTTTTCATAGTTAGATAGGTCCGAACTATTCTCCATAGCTATCTCGGTTTTGTCACCTTACCCACTGGGACACCCTCTTCCTCCTCTTCATCTTCCGAATATAGTCTTTTCCTCACCCCCTTTTCACCGTAAGACATATATACATTTTTTACCTAGGATAAATGTCGTATATGCAAGCTCATTCTCTTCCTTATTCTTGATCTTATTCTGGGCACCCTTGGAATGTAGGCACAAATCCACATAGTCCCCTCTACCTTTGCATGGACCAAAGTTAGTACGGCGACGTCCAAGTCAGCTATGTCACCCCCTCATATATACATGTTGCCCTACCTCTTCCACATGAAAACTGGCCAAGAGGTCAGGTTTATTCAGATAACTGCGCGAAAGGTTGCATGATACGAAAGCAGATCTGAAGTGCATCAGTACACCTTACGTTACACTTAGATCGAAATCTTACACCTAGATGTACTACTAAGTACAACATCAATATAAAAAACGGGTACTTTCAGCTAGCTTCAGTTTGTTTCAGTCTCCAGTTTTGGGCGCTTCGCCGGCCTGACTAACCTGTCGGAGGTGTTGTCACATCCGTCACCGGCGTTGGTGGATGAGTAATGCGGCGCGCGACGCGTGCATCCAGGTCAAACACACCTCTGTTTAGTCGCCGTTAAACGAACCCCGTATTAACGTTATGTACCGGTACGGGCGTCATGTTCGAACGGAACAGGTAGTACTGTGGCGTGACGGAATCGTTATATTTACCGGCGGGGTTACCGTATTCTACCATAACGTTGTATGTATGCGTGTCTTGGCCCACAAGTGCCATTGAATGCGTCGTTCCACTGGGCCGTGTTCGATTGGCCCACATATCGTGAGCAAGCACGCTCGTGAGCACCATCGCCGCTCACGGTTGTTGTAGTGAGTCAGCTATGTCACCCCCTCATATATGCATGTTGCCCTACCTCTTTCACATGAAAACTGGCCTCTCCGTGTGTGTGCATCGACTTTAAGCCATGCGCCCCACTTCAAGTCATTGTCCTTGCATTCACACTCCTCATGCATATGCCCAAATGGCCACAAGCGGAACAAAACTTGGGGATCGTCTCATATTGCACTTGATAATGTTCTCATTTACTAAACTAGACACAATAACAAATGTTGGTAAATGGCAGATTGATATCACGCTTAATATTTACCAAATTGAAAGTTTCCAATTCCCCAACTTCCAGATGAACTTGGAGAAAGGTAATTCTACCATGCACAGGATATCCCATACACGGATCCACCGTTCGTGGTTGCTTTGAGATTCGTGCTACCTTTCGTCTTTTCGGAATTACCTTGTTTCAAAGCGGTCATTGAGTTTTCCTTCCTCTTTCAAAGTGTGTCTTGTATTTCGTCGTGTTTCAGCAAACCCGATCCATAACAGATGCACTTTTTATTGGTAGATAATAAAACACAATGATACGTGTTGAAACAAGCAAAAGTCCGAAATAACATTTTAAAACGAGTTAAAAAAAAGTAGCATGAATCTCAAATTAAGCACGAATGGTGGATCCACGAACGGGGAGATAAACCAATCTCGATGAACTTTTTCCACTTCACCTAGTATTTGGACTCCTGCTCGGATTCAGTGACCTCCACTTCGCCTAGGTTTAACCATCGTCCGTCTATCTATATAAGTAGGCACGCGGCCGCCGCCTCCACAGACCACCCGCACTGCGTCCACCTTCTCTTTCGTCCTCTCGCCACCGCACGCACGCAACATCTCCACCCCGCAAGAAACCATCCACTAGAGGCGATCCAATCTAGGGGGATGGTGATGTCTCCCTCGTCCTTCCCGGCCACGTCGGTCTCCGACACCGGTGCCTGCGACGGCGACGGCTTGTCGCACGCGGCCAAGAAGATGTGGACCAAGAGAGAGGAAGACTTGTTGCGGGAGCAAGTGCGTCGGTGCGGCGGCCGGCACAACTGGGACTCCATCTGCCGAGCTCTGCCCGGCCGCAACTCCAAGTCGTGTCGCCTTCGTTGGTGCCAGCACCTCGACCCCAGGGTGGAGGCCGTTTAGCCCTTCACCCGCGAGGAGGACATGCTCATCGTTAAGTACCAGGCCACCTACGGCAACCGCTGGTCCACCATCGCTGAGTTCCTCTTCGGCCGCACCGACAACGCCGTCAAGAACCGCTGGAACTCCGTCCTCCACAAGCACGCGGCCTCCCTGCAGGTGCAGGTACCCCCGCGCCCGTTTGCTCCTTCTGCCGCTCGGCAGGCCGCCAGCCCCGAGGTCATGCCGGAGTGCCTGCCGCTGTTTCCTCTGGCGAGCGGGGATGTCAGGATGTCCCCTTGTTCGACCGAGGACGTGTCGGAGGCTGAGACATGCGCGCTGGTGAGGGAGTGCCTCGAGTTGTTCCCTCTGGCGCCCGGGGACATCAGGGGCAAGGCGGGTGCTGCGACGCCGAGTGACATGTCCTGCGGAGCAGACGACCCGCTCACCAAGTTGAGGCTCTGGCCGGCGGCGAGGGTGGTGTTCGACGTAATGCCACTGCAGGGCTACCGGATGTAGATTCATTCTAGTCTTCTTGCCTTGACTTGGTTGTTCTTTCATCTTACTTTGTGCTGATCGTGGGAATTTCCTACTAGGACTTGTACTGGTAGAGTTGTGCATGATGGGGTGATCAAGAAAGTTTGGACGCCATTGTAATGGGTGAGCTGTGGATCTTGGTGTCAAGATAACTCTGATCAAGAAAGTTTGGACGCCAGATGGTTTAATGATATTCCCACATACTTTTTCTGTAAAGAAAATAATGGGCATACACTGATACATATATGTACTCATACGGATCCATCCGTGATCCTAACAACACTAGGCTCATGGGTGTGCGGGAACTATCCAGAACGGCGGTGACTGAGATTGCTCCCGGGCAATCTCACCGAGCTCGTGTATTTCCTCCGTATTGGTTCCAACTTGGTACACGTACATGTGTTCGTCGTAGGGGTGTATCCAGTACACGTTATTGGGCAGCAGCCCGAACTCGTTGGCCGGGCACCAACCTACGAAAGCGTAGCTCGAGCCGCCGGCGAGGATGGCCCGGTCGCCGATGCTCTTCACCCTGATAAACCTCCTGCCTGCGATATCCATCTTGTAGACGGCTGATAACCCACAAGTATAGGTGATCGCAACAGTTTTTGAGGGTAGAGTGTTCAACCTAAATTTATTGATTCGACACAAGGGGAGCCAAAGAATACTTTCAAGTATTAGCAGCTGAGTTGTCAATTCAACCACACCTGGAAAGTTAATATCTGCAGCAAATTGTTTAGTAGCCAAGTAATATGATAGTGGTGGTAACAGTAACAAAAGTAAAGACAGCAAAAGTAATGTTTTTGGTATTTTGTAGTGATTGTAACAGTAGCAACGGAAAAGAAAATAAGTGAAAACCAGTATATGGAAAGCTCGTAGGCACCGGATCAGTGATGGATAATTATGCCGGATGCGATTCGTCATGTAACAGTCATAACATAGGGTGACACAGAACTAGCTCCAATTCATCAATGTAATGTAGGCATGTATCCCGAATATAGTCATACGTGCTTATGGAAAAGAACTTGCATGACATATTTTGTCCTACCCTCCCGTGGCAGCGGGGTCCTATTGGAAACTAAGGGATATTAATGCCTCCTTTTAATAGAGAACCGGAACAAAGCATTAGCACATAGTGAATACATGAACTCCTCAAACTATGATCATCACCGGGAGTGGTCCCGATTATTGTCACTTCGGGGTAGCCGGATCATAACACATAATAGGTGACTATAGACTTGTAAGATAGGATCAAGAACTCACATATATTCATGAAAACATAATAGGTTCAGATCTGATATCATGGCACTCAGGCCCTAGTGACAAGCATTAAGCATAGCAAAGTCATAGCAACATCAATCTCAGAACATAGTGGATACTAGGGATCAAACCCTAACAAAACTAACTCGATTACATGATAAATCTCATCCAACCCATCACCGTCCAGCAAGCTTCACGATGGAATTACTCACGACGGCGGTGAGCATCATGAAATTGGTGATGGAGGATGGTTGATGATGACGACGGCGACGAATCCCCCTCTCCGGAGCCCCGAACGGACTCCAGATCAGCCCTCCCGAGAGGTTTTAGGGCTTGGCGGCGGCTCCATATCGTAAAACGTGATGATTTCTTCTCCCTGATTTTTTCTCTTCGAAAGCCAATATATAGAGTTGGAGTTGGCGTCGGAAGGTGTCCAGGGGGCCCACGAGGTAGGGGGCGCGCCCTAGAGGGGGGGCCCACCCTCGTGGACAGGGTGTGGGCCCCCTGGTCTTCATCTTTGGCGAGGATTTTTTATTATTTTTTATAAGACATCCCGTGGAGTTTCAGGTCATTTCGAGAACTTTTGTTTTCTGCACATAAAACAACATCATGGCAATTCTCTTTGAAACAGCTACTTTGGGTTAGTTCCATTCAAATCATACAAGTTAGAGTCCAAAACAAGGGCAAAAGTGTTTGGAAAAGTAGATCTGACGGAGACGTATCAACTCCCCAAGCTTAAACCCTTGCTTGTCCTCAAACAATTCAGTTGACAAACTGAAAGAGAAAAAGAAAAACTTTTACAAACTCTGTTTGCTCTTGTTGTTGTACCTATGTCAAGCCAGCATTCAGGTTTTCAGCAAAGATCATGACTAACCACATTCACAATAACTCTCAGGTCTCATGTTTACTCATATCAATAACATAATCAGCTAGCAAGCCATAATAATAAATCTCGGATGACAACACTTTCTCAAAACAATCATGATATGATATAACAAGATGGTATCTCGCTAGCCCTTTCTGAGACCGCAAAACATAAATGCAGAGCACCTTCAAAGATCAAGGACTGACTAGACATTGTAATTCATGGTAAAAGAGATCCAATCATAGTCATAACCGATATGAATTAACAATAATAAATGCAAATGACAGCTGTGCTCTCCAGCTGGTGCTTTTAATAAGAAGGTGATGACTCAACATAAAAGTAAATAGATAGGCCCTTCGCAGAGGGAAGCAGGGATTTGTAGAGGTGCCAGAGCTCGGTTTTGAAATAGAGATAATTTATATTTTGAGCGGCAATCCATGGCTTGCTCGAAACAACGAGCGCCTCCAACATTCAACGGGTCCCAGGGAGAGTTTTGTTTGCAATTATTTTGATTTAGTTTGCATAAAGCATGGGACTGGGCATCCTGGTGACCAGCCATTTTCTCGTGAGTGAGGAGCGGAGTCCACTCCTCTTGAGAATAACCCGCCTAACACGGAAGATAAGGGCATCCCTAGTTGATATATGAGCTATTCGAGCATGCAAAACAGAATGTTTATTTGAAGGTTTAGAGTTTGACACATACAAATTTACTTGGAACGGCAGGTAGATATCACATATAGGAAGGTATGGTGGACTCATATGGAATAGCTTTGGGGTTTAAGGGATTGGATGCACAAGCAGTATTCCCGCTTAGTACAAGTGAAGGCTAGCAAAAGACTGGGAAGCGACCAACTAGAGAGCGACAACAGTCATGAACATGCATTAAAATTAATAAACATTGAATACAAGCATGAGTAGGATATAATCCACCATGAACACAAATATCGTGAAGGCTATGTTGATTTATTTCAACTACATGCGTAAACATGTGCCAAGTCAAGTCACTTAAATCATTCAAAGGAGGATACCAACCCATCATACCACATCACAACCATTTTAATAGCATGTTGGCACACAAGGTAAACCATTATAACTCATAGCTAATCAAGCATGGCACGAGCAACTATGATCTCTAATTGTCATTGCAAAACATGTTTATTCATAATAAGCTGAATCAAGAACGATGAACTAATCATATTTACAAAAACAAAAGAGGTCGAGTTCATACCAGCTTTTCCCATCTCAGTCAGTCCATCATATATCATCATAATTGCCTTTCACTTGCACGAATCAACGATGTGAATAATAATAAGAGTGCACGTGCATTGGACTAAGTTGGAATCATGAGCATTCAATAAACAGGAGAAGACAAGGCAATATGGGCTCTTGGTTAAATCAACAATGATGCATATAAGAGCCACTTCAACAATTTAATCATGGTCTTCCCCTACTGACCTCCAAAGAAAAGAAAAGAAATAAAACTATTTACACGGGAAAGCTCCCAACAAGCAAAAGAAGAACGGGAAATATTTTTGGGTTTTCTTTTTAATTACTACAGCAAAGAAATAAACTACCACTATTTTTTTCTTAAGGTTTATTAAACACACAAGAAGAAAGCAGGAAAAAGTAAATAAACTAGCATGGATATTACAGTGAAACAATATGAGCACCGATATCTAGTAATGGGTGTGTGTGAACATAAATGTAATGTCGGTGAGAAATACGTACTCCCCCAAGCTTAGGCTTTTGGCCTAAGTTGGTCTATTGCCATGGATAGCCTGGCGGATACCCGTAGGTGTAGCTGGGGTCATACTGCGACGAAGAACAGTTGGGATCATACTGTGATGAAGAGGACTCTGACTGCCACTGGCTGGCAACCGCCTCCGGATCCCAAGAATAAACAGAATGTCGTGGAGGCTCATCTTGTGGTTCCGGTTCGGGGCTGGTGCAGGATTCCGATAGGCTTGAACGGCCGCCCATGAACGAGGTGAGGACCCATGAGACAAGTTAAACAAAGAAGGAGCAGGCAAAGTAATAGTCTCAGGGTGATGTTTATCAAAGTACAATTTATATTTGAGCTCCCCTTCACGACTCTTAACAATAAAATCATGTGCTAGCATACTCTTATAATCTAATAAGCACTGGGCAACGATGTTTCCTCTTTCTCCAAATGCCTAATAGGTATATCAAAATATTCAGCTAGGCGTGAAGCATAAATGCCTCCAAAGATGGTGCCCTTAGTACGGTTCAGACTTAACCGTCTAGCAACAATTCCACCCATACTAACAGAGTTATTGCGGTATAAACCATGGAACAAAATAATAATATCAGGAACACTAAGGTTTCCACAGTTTCCGCGACCTCAAGCAACGACTAGCAAATAAGGCAAAGTAGCGTAAAACAGGAAAATGTATGCTAGTTATCCTTGCATCAGAAACCTTCCTGGTTTCTCCCACAGTGATAGTATTAATAAAAGCTTCCACTTCATTACGGTGTGGTTCATCTAAGGTGCCCTCAAAGGATATTTTGCAAACCTCGCAAAATTCAGCTAATGGCATCTTCTTAACAACGTCATATAAATGAAATTCTACTGATGGAGGTGATTCCTTAGGGAAAAAGTAGAAGTTTTGCACAAAAGTATTTGTGAGTAAGAGATACTGATGACGTTGGTCGCGGAGGAAGTTAGTGAGGCCAGCATTCTCAATCAATAAATAAAAATCCTCATAAATTCGGCTCTCCTCAAGAAGTCATCGAAGGCCATTCACACGGCCGACCTCCATGATGCGAGGCAAATTATATTTGGGCTTCGTGCTTCTTCCTTTTGTTTTTCCTTCGAGCTTAATTTGGGACGAGCCCCTCAAAAGTCTCTTCATTATTTTCTGAAATAATCTGAAATTTTTAGTAACTTCAAACAAAAGTGAACCAACTTCAATAAAATTGATAGCAACTACTCCTACAAGTGCCTAGAGCCTATATCAAGCGTTAGAACTACTTGGAACCATATAAATTTGACATGCAAGCTCAAGAACATGGTCACCTATGCAGCACAAATTTGCAAAGAATAAAGCACTAGAACAAAAACTAATTGGACCAATGGAGGAGTCACATACCAAGGAACAATCTCCCCAAGCAGTTTTGTGAGAGGTGTTTGAGCAAGGAGATCGAAAATCACAGCAAAAGTGGCTGGAACTCGTGCTTGAGTTGGTTTTTCGGGTTTGTGTGAGGCAGAGGAAGAAGATGGGTGCAGGGATAAGTGGAGGAGGGCCACCGTGGACCCACGAGGCAGGGGGCGCGCCTAGGGGGGTAGGGCGCACCCTCCACCCTCGTGGTCAGGTGGCAGCTCCCCCCGCGGTGATTTTTGCACTAAAAATCCTCAAATATTCCCGAAAAAATCATATTAAATTGGCATGGCATTCTGAGGACTTTTATTTTCGGGGTATTTTTTTATATTGCACGGATAAATAAGGAAACAGACAGAAAAAATACTATTTTTACTTTATTTCAACTAAATAACAGAAAATATAAAGAGGGTACAGAAGGTTGTGCTTCTAGTTTCATCCATCTCATGCTCATCAAAAGGAATCCACTAACAAGGTTGATCAGGTCTTGTTAACAAACTCATTCCGACTAACATGGAACCGGAGAAATTTCGAATAACACTATGTTACCTCAACGGGGATATGCACATCCCCTATAATAAGAATACCATATCTCTTCTTGATAGTAGGAAGAGGAAATTCAAAACCTCCAAATATAATCGATGGAACTTTTCCAATAGAATTGATACTATAAACTTGAGGTTGTTTCCTCGGAAAGTGTACCGTATGCTCATTACCATTAACATGAAAAGTGACATTGCCTTTGTTGCAATCAATAACAGCCCCTGCAATATTAAGGAAAGGTCTTCCAAGAATAATAGACATACTATCATCCTCGGGAATATCAAGAATAACAAAGTCCGTTAAAATAGTAACGTTTGCAACCACAACAGGCACATCCTCACAAATACCGACAGGTATAGCAGTTGATTTATCAGCCATTTGCAAAGATATTTCAGTAGGTGTCAACTTATTCAAGTCAAGTCTATGATGAGGCATAACACTAACACCGGCTCCGAGATCACATAAAGCAGTTTTAACATAATTTCTCTTAATGGAGCATGGTATAGTAGGTACTCCTGGATCTCCAAGTTTCTTTGGTATTCCACCCTTAAAAGTATAATTAGCAAGCATGGTGGAAATTTCTGCTTCCGGTATCTTTCTCTTATTGGTAACAATATCTTTCATATATTTAGCATAAGGATTCATTTTGAGCATATCAGTCAATCGCATACGCAAAAAGATGGGTCTAATCATTTCAGCAAAGCGCTCAAAATCCTCCTCATCTTTTTTCTTGGATGGCTTCGGAGGAAAAGGCATGGGTTTCTGAACCCATGGTTCCCTTTATTTACCATGTTTCCTAGCAACGAAGTCTCTCTTATCATAACGTTGATTCTTTGATTGTGGGTTATCAAGATCAACAGCAGGTTCAACTTCTACATCATTGGTATTACTAGGTTGAGCATCATCATGAACATCATCATTAACATTTTCACTAGGTTCATGTTCATTACCAGATTGTGTTTCAAAGATCGACATGGAGATATCATTTGGATTCTCAGGTGGTTCAGCAATAGGTTCACTAGAAGTTTGCAAAGTCCCATCATTTTTCTTTTTCTTCCTTTTACAAGAACTAGGCACATCAGTATTATTTCTCTAAGAATCTTGCTCGATTCTCTTGTTGGAAATATGCCCTAGAGGCAATAATAAATTAGTTATTATTATATTTCCTTGTTCATGATAATCGTTTATTATCCATGCTATAATTGTATTGAAAGGAAACTCAGATACATGTGTGGATTCATAGACGACACCATGTCCCTAGTAAGCCTCTAGTTGACTAGCTCGTTAATCAATAGATGGTTACGGTTTCGACCATGGACATTGGATGTCATTGATAACGGGATCACATCATTAGGAGAATGATGTGATGGACAAGACCCAAGCCTAAGCCTAGCACAAAGATCGTAGTTCATATGCTAAAGCTTTTCTAAGGTCAAGTATCATTTCCTGTGACCATGAGCTTGTGCAACTCCGGATACCGTAGGAATGCTTTGGGTGTACCAAACATCACAACGTAATCGGGTGGCTATAAAGGTGCACTACAGGTATCTCCGAAAGTGTCTGTTGGGTCGGCACGAATCGAGACTGGGATTTGTCACTCCGTGTGACGGAGAGGTATCTCTGGGCCCACTCGGTAGGACATCCATAATGTGCACAATGTGACCAAGGGGTTGATCACGGGATGATGTGTTACGGAACGAGTAAAGAGACTTGCCGGTAACGAGATTGAACAAGGTATCGGTATACCGACGATCGAATCTCGGGCAAGTACAATACCGCTAGACAAAGGGAATTGTATCACGAGATCGATTGAGTCCTCGACATCGTGGTTCATCCGATGAGATCATCGTGGAACATGTGGGAGCCAACATGGGTATCCAGATCCCGCTGTTGGTTATTGAGCGGAGAACGTCTCGGTCATGTCTGCATGGTTCCCGAACCCGTAGGGTCTACACACTTAAGGTTCGATGACGCTTAGGGTTATAAAGGAAGTTTGTATGTGGTTACCGAATGTTTTTCGAGTCCGGATGAGATCCCGGACGTCACGAGGAGTTCCGGAATGGTCCGGAGGTAAAGATTTATATATGGGAAGTCCTGTTTTGGTCACCGGAAAAGTTTGGGTTTTATCGGTACGCATCTGGGACCACCGGAGGGTCCCGGGGTCCACCAAGTGGGGCCACCATCCCGGAGGGCAGCATGGGCCAAGTGTGGGAGGGACCAGCCCAGGTGGGCTGGTGCGCCCCCACAAGGGTCCAAGGCGCCTAGGGTTTGGGGAGGCGCCCCACCCAGCTTGGGGGCAAGTTTCCCTCCCCTTGGCCGCCCCACCAGATGGGATGCAGGCTGGCCGCCCCTATGAGGGAACCCTAGAGGGGGGCGCAGCCCCCTCCCCTTCCCCTATATATACTTGAGGTCTAGGGGCTGCCCAACACATGAGTTTTCACCTCTCCATGGCGCAGCCCTGCCTCTCCTCCTCCTCCTCTCCCACGGTGCTTGGCAAAGCCCTGCATGATTGCCACGCTCCTCCACCACCACCACGCCGTTGTGCTGCTGCTGGACAGAGTTTTCCTCAACCTCTCCCTCTCTCCTTGCTGGATCAAGGCGTGGGAGACGTCACCGGGCTGTACGTGTGTTGAACGCGGAGGTGCCGTCTGCTCGCACTAGGATCTCCGGTGATTTGGATCACGACGCAATGCGACTCCTTCAACCCCGTTCTCTTGAATGCTTCCGCTTAGCAATCTACAAGGGTATGTAGATGCACTCTCCTTCCCTCATTGCTGGTTTCTCCATAGATAGATCTTGGTGACACGTAGGAAAATTTTGAATTTCTGCCACGTTCCCCAACAAAGGGCATCATGAGCTAGGTCTATTGCGTAGATTCTTTGCACGAGTAGAACACAAAGTAGTTGTGGGCGTTGATGATGTTCAATATGCTTACCGTTACTAGTCCAATCTTGTTTCGACGGTATTGTTGGATGAAGCGGCCCGGACCGACCTTACACGTACACTTACGTGAGACAGGTTCCACCGACGGACATGCACTTGGTGCATAAGGTGGCTAGCGGGTGCCGCCTCTCCCACTTTATCGAACGGATTCGATGAAAAGGGTCCTTATGAAGGGTAAATAGCAATTGGCATATCACGTTGTGGTTTTGCGTAGGTAAGAAACGTTCTTGCTAGAAACCCATAGCAGCCACGTAAAACATGCAACAACAATTAGAGGACGTCTAACTTGTTTTTGCAGGGTATGCTATGTGATATGATATGGCCAAGAAGAATGTGATGAATGATATGTGATGTATGAGATTGATCATGTTCTTGTAATAGGAATCACGACTTGCATGTCGATGAGTATGACAACCGGCAGGAGCCATAGGAGTTGTCTTAATTTATTGTATGACCTGCATGTCATTGAACAAACGCCATGTAATTACTTTACTTTATTACTAACCGGTAGCCATAGTAGTAGAAGTAATAAGTTGGCGAGACAACTTCATGGAGACACGATGATGGAGATCATGATGATGGAGATCATGGCGTCGTGCCGGTGACGATGATGATCATGGAGCCCCGAAGATGGAGATCAAAAGGAGCAAAGTGATATTGGCCATATCATGTCACTATTTGATTGCATGTGATGTTTATCATATTTATGCATCTTATTTTCTTAGAACAACGGTAGTAAATAAGATGATCCCTCATTAAAATTTCAAGAAAGTGTTCCCCTAACTGTGCACCGTTGTGAAAGTTCGTCGTTTCGAAGCACCACGTGATGATCGGGTGTGATAGATTCTTACGTTCACATACAACGGGTGTAAGCCAGATTTACACACGCGAAACACTTAGGTTAACTTGACGAGCCTAGCATGTAAAGACATGGCCTCGGAACACAAGAGACCGAAAGGTCGAGCATGAGTCGTATGGAGGATACGATCAACATGAAGATGTTCACCGACGATGACTAGTCCGTCTCACGTGATGATCGGACACGGCCTAGTTGACTCGGATCATGTAATCACTTAGATGACTAGAGGGATGTCTATCTGAGTGGGAGTTCATCAGATGAACTTAATTATCCTGAACATAGTCAAAAGATCTTTGCAAATTATGTCGTAAGCTCGCGCTTTAGTTCCACTGTTTAGATATGTTCCTAGAGAAAATGTAGTTGAAAGTTGTGATGGCGATTATGCGATCAGTAGAAAGCTTATGTCCTTAATGCACCGCTCAGTGTGCAGAACCCCAAACGTCGTCTGTGGATGTTGCGAACATCGGACATACACGTTTTGATAACTACGTGATAGTTCAGTTAAATGGTTTAGAGGCACCAAGGACGTTTTCGAAACATCGCGGAACATATGAGATGTTTCGAGGGCTGAAATTGGGATTTCTGGCTCATGCCCATGTCAAGAGGTATGAGACCTCCGACGATTTTCTTAGCCTGCAAACTAAGGGAGAAAGCTCAATCGATGAGCTTGTGCTCAGATTGTCTGAGTGCAACAATCACTTGAATCGAGTGGGAGTTGATCTTCCAGATGAGATAGTGATGTTTCTCCAAAGTCATTGCCACCAAGCTGCTAGAGCTTCGTGATGAACTATAACATGTCGTGGGATAGATATGATGATCCTTGAGGTATTCACGATGTTTGACACCATGAAAGTAGAAATCAAGAAGGAGCATCAATTGTTGATGGTTGGTGAAACCACTAGTTTCAAGAAGGGCAAGGGCAAGAAGGGGCACTTCATGAAACGGCGAATCAGTTGCTGCTCCAGTGAAGAAACCCAAGGTTGAACCCAAACCCGAGACTAAGTGCTTCTGTAATAAGGGGAACAGCCACTAGAGCAGAATTACCCTAGATACATGGTAGATAAGAAGGCAGGCAAGGTCGATAGAATTATATTTGATATACATTATGTTAATGTGTACTTTACTAGTACTCCTAGTAGCACCAAGGTATTAGATACCGGTTCGGTTGCTAAGTGTTAGTAACTCGAAATAAAAGAGCTACGGAATAAACAGGAGACTAGCTAAAGGAGAGCTGACGATATGTGTTGGAAGTGTTTCCAATTTTGATGTGATCAAACATCGCACGCTCCCTCTACCATCAAGATTAGTACTAAACCTGAATAATTGTCATTTGGTGTTTGCGTTGAGCATATACATGATTGGATTATGTCTATCGCAATACTGTTATTCATTTAAGGAGAATAATGGTTACTCTGTTTATTTGAATAATACCTTCAATGGTATTGCACCTAATAGGAGTGGTTTATTGAATCTCGATCGTAGTGATACACATTTTCATGCCAAAAGATATAAGATAGTAATGATAGTACCACTTACTTGTGGCACTGCCATGTAAGTCATATTGGTGTAAACGCATGAAGAAGCTCCATGTTGATGGATCTTTGGACTCACTCATTTTGAAAAGTTTGAGACATGCGAACCATGTCTATTGGTGTATACGCATGAAGAAACTCCATGCAGATGGATCGTTTGGACTCACTTGATTTTGAATCACTTGAGATATGCAAATCATACCACATGGGCAAGATGGTGAAAAGCCTCATTTTCAAGAAGATGGAACAAGATAGCAACTTGTTGGAAGTAATACTGACTTGATGTGTGCAGTCCAATAAGTGCTAAGGCACGTGATGGATATCGTTATGTTCTTACTTCATAGATGATTTGAGTAGATACTAAGTATATTTACTTGATGAAACACAAGTCTGAATTATTGAATGGTTCAAGTAATTTCAGAGTGAAGTTGAAGATCATCGTGACAAGAGGATAAAATGTCTATGATATGATCATAGAGATGAGTATCCGAGTTACGAGCTTTGGCACGCTTATTAAGACATTGTGGAAATTGTTTCACAATTAATACCGCCTAGAACACCATAGTGTGATGGTGTGTCCGAACATCATAGTTGCACCCTATCAGATATGGTGCGTGCCATGATGTCTCTTATCGAATTACCACTATCGTTCATGGGATAGGCATTAGAGACAACCGCACTCACTTTAAATAGGGCACCACCTAATTCCGTTGAGACGACACCGTTTGAGCTATGGTTTGGAGAAACCTAAGTTGTCGTTTCTTAAAAGTTTGGGGCTGCGACGCTTATGTGGAAAAGTTTCATCGTGATAAGCTCGAACCCAAAACGGACAAATACATCTTCATAGGACACCCAAAACAGTTGGGTATACCTCCTATCTCAAGATCCGGAAGCAAAAGTAATTGTTTCTAGAAACGGGTCCTTTCTCGAGGAAAAGTTTCTCTCGAAAGAATTGAGTGGGAGGAAGGTGGAGACTTGATGAGGTTATTGAACCATCACTTCAACCAGAGTGTAGCAGGGCATAGAAAGTTGTTCATGTGGCACCTACACCAATTGAAGTAGAAGGCGATGATAGTGATCATAATGCTTGAGATCAAGTCACTGCCAAACCTCGTAGGGTGACAAGGATGCGTACTACTTCAGAGTGGTACAACAATCCTGTCTTAGAGGTCATGTTGCTAGACAACAATGAACCTACGAGCTATGGAGAAGCGATGGTGGGCCCGGATTCCGACGAATGGCTCGAGGCCATAAAATCCGAGAAAGGATCCATGACTTTGGAAGAAATACTTGATGGTCGTAAGGCCGTTGAGTAAAGATGGATTTTGAAAGGAAGACAGACAATGATGGTAAGTATCACCATCAAGAAAGCTCGACTTGTCGTTAAAGATGTTTTCCGACAAGTTCAAGGAGTTGACTACGGTGAGGCTTTCTCACTCGTAGCGATGCTAAGAGTTTGTTGGAAATGGATTAGCAGTTACTGCATTATTTATGAAATCTTGCAAATAGAATGTCAAAACATTGTTTCCTCGACAGTTTTCTTGAAGAAAGGTTGTATGTGATACAACCAGAAGGTTTTGACAATCCCGAAGAACGCTAACGAATATGCAAAACTCCAGCGATCCTTCTAAGGACTGGAGTAAGCATCTCGGAGTTGGAATGTGCTCTTTGATGAGATTATCAAAGATTTTGGGTTTATACAAAGTTTATGAGAAACTTGTATTTCCAAAGAAGTGAGTGGGAGCACTATAGAATTTCTGATGAGTATATGTTGTTGACATATTGTTGATCGTAAATGATGTAGAATTTCTTGAAAGCATATAGGGTTATTTGAAAAGTGTTTTTCAATAGAAAACCTGGATTAAGCTGCTTGAACATTAAGCATCAAGATCTATGAGGATAGATCAAAAACGCTAAATGGTACTTTAAAATGAGCACATACCTTGACATGATCTTGAAGGTGTTCAAGATGGATCAGTCAAAGAAGGAGTTCTTGCATGAGATGTAAGGTATGAAGTTAAGACTTTAAGCTCGACCACGGCAGAAAAGAGAGAAAGGACGAAGGTCGTCCCCTATGCTTTAGACGTAGGCTCTATAGTATGCTATCTTTGTGTACCGCATCGGAAGTGTGCCTTGCCATGAGTCACTAAGGGGTACAAGAATGATCAAAGAATGGATCATTGGACAGCGGTCAGAATTGTCCTTGGAGTAAATAAGGACATGTTTCTCGATTATGGAGGTGATAAAGAGTTCGGCGTAAAGGGTTACGTCGATGGAAGCTTTAACACCTATCTGAGTGACTCTGAGTAGCAAACCGGATACGTATAGTGGAGCAACCATTTGGAATAGCTTCAAGTGGAGCGTAGAAGCAGCATTTACAATATGACTTAAAGATTTGCGAAGTACATACGGATCTGAATGTTGCAGACCCGTTGACTAAAACTTCTCTCACAAGCAAAACATGATCAAACCCCAGAACTCATTGAGTCTTAATTACATGATGATGTGAACTAGTTTAATGACACTAGTAAACTCTTTGGATGTTGGTCACATGGCAATGTGACGTGTGAGTGTTAATCACATGGTGATGTGAACTAGATTATTGACTCTAGTGCAAGTGGGAGACTGTTTGAAATATGCCCTAGAGGCAATAATAAATTAGTTATTATTATATTTCCTTGTTCATGATAATCGTTTATTATCCATGCTATAATTGTATTGAAAGGAAACTCAGATACATGTGTGGATTCATAGTCAACACCATGTCCCTAGTAAGCCTCTAGTTGACTAGCTCATTAATCAATAGATGGTTACGGTTTCCTGACCATGGACACTGGATGTCATTGATAACGGGATCACATCATTAGGAGAATAATGTGATGGACAAGACCCAATCCTAAGCCTAGCACAAAGATCGTAGTTCATATGCTAAAGCTTTTCTAATGTCAAGTATCATTTCCTTAGACCATGAGATTGTGCAACTCCTGGATACCGTAGGAATGCTTTGGGTGTACCAAACATCACAACGTAACTAGGTGGCTATAAAGGTGCACTACGGTATCTCCGAAAGTGTCTGCATTGGGTTGGCACGAATCGAGATCGGATTTGTCACTCCGTGTGGCGGAGAGGTATCTCTCGAGCCCACTCGGTAGGACATCATCATAATGTGCACAATGTGACCAAGGGGTTGATCACGGGATGATGTGTTACGGAACGAGTAAAGAGACTTGCCGGTAGCGAGATTGAACAAGGTATCGATATACCGACGATCGAATCTCGGGCAAGTACAATACCGCTAGACAAAGGGAATTGTATACGGGATCGATTGAGTCCTTGACATCGTGGTTCATCCGATGAGATCATCGTGGAACATGTGGGAGCCAACATGGGTATCCAGATCCCGCTGTTGGTTATTGACCGGAGAACGCCTTGGCCATGTCTCAAGATGGTTCCCGAACCCGTAGGGTCTACACACTTAAGGTTCGATGGCGCTTAGGGTTATAAAGGAAGTTTGTATGTGGTTACCGAATGTTGTTCGGAGTCCGGATGAGATCCCGGACGTCACAAGGAGTTCCGGAATGGTCCGGAGGTAAAGATTTATATATGGGAAGTCCTGTTTTGGTCCTTTGGAAAAGTTTCGGTTTTATCGGTAGCATCTGGGACCAGGGAGGGTCCTGGGGTCCACCAAGTGGGGCCACCATCCCGGAGGGCAGCATGGGCCAAGTGTGGGAGGGACCAGCCCGGGTGGGCTGGTGCGCCTCACAAGGGCCCAAGGCGCCTAGGGTTTGGGGAGGCGCCCACCCAGCAGGGGGCAAGTTTCCCTCTCCCCCTTGGCCGCCCCACCAGATGGGATCTGGGCTGGCCGCCCGCCCTAGGAGGGAACCCTAGAGGGGGGCGCAGCCCCCTCCCCTTCCCCTATATATACTTGAGGTCTAGGGGCTGCCCAACACATGAGTTTTCACCTCTCCATGGCGTAGCCCTGCCTCTCCTCCTCCTCCTCTCCCACGGTGCTTGGCGAAGCCCTGCAGGATTGCCACGCTCCTCCACCACCACCATGCCGTTGTGCTGCTTTGGGCCGGAGTCTTCCTCAACCTCTCCCTTTCTCCTTGCTGGATCAAGGCGTGGGAGACGTCACCGGGCTGTACGTGTGTTGAACGCGGAGGTGCCGTCCGTTCGGCACTAGGATCTCCGGTGATTTGGATCACGACGAGTACGACTCCTTCAACCCCGTTCTCTTGAACGCTTACGCTTAGCAATCTGCAAGGGTATGTAGATGCACTCTCCTTCCCCTCGTTGCTGGTTTCTCCATAGATAGATCTTGGTGACACGTAGGAAAATTTTGAATTTCTGCTACGTTCCCCAACATCTCTTAGGGTGGCCTTCAGGATACAAAGGTTTCTAAGTCATTCTACCAATTCTAGTAGCCACTCTAACAGCGTAATCATTTTTCTTACTATTCATTTCATCAAGCACTTCTTTCTGAGCTTTAAGTACTTGTTCTACTTGAGTGGTAACCATAGAAGCATGTTTGCTAACAAGTTTAAGTTCACCTCTAATATTAGCCATATAATCACCCAAGCGTTTAATCATATAAGCATCTTGTTTTAATTGTCTACCAAAATAAGCATTAAAGTCATCTGGCTTAAACATAAAGTTATCAAACTCGTCCAAGCACTGACTAGCAATTCTAGTAGGAGGGACTTCAACTTTATCATATCTGTAGAGAGAATTTACCTTTACTACCTGTGTCGGGTTATCGGGATCAGGAGGTTCTTCAATAAGTAATGGATCAATATCATAAGTTTCTTCAACATGCGGTAGATTAAGACCATGTATTTCTTCAATAGGAGGTAAATTCTTAATATCTTCAGCTTTAATACCTTTTTCTTTCATAGATTTCTTTACCTCTTGCATATCTTCAGGACTGAGAAATAGAACATCTCTCTTCTTCGGAGTTGGTTTAGGAATAGGCTCAATAATTGGCTCTGGAGCTGGCTCGGGAAGTGCCCAATTATTTTCATTTGTCAACATATTATTCAGTAAAATTTCAGCTTCATCTGGTGTTCTTTCCCTGAAAAGAGAACCAGCACAACTGTCCAGGTAATCTCTGGAAGCATGTGTTAGTCCATTATAAAAGATATCAAGTATTTCATTTTTCTTAAGAGGATGATCAGGCAAAGCATTAAGTAACTTGAGAAGCCTCCCCCAAGCTTGTGGGAGACTCTCTTCTTTAATTTGCACGAAGTTGTATATTTCCCTCAAAGCAGCTTGTTTCTTATGAGCAGGGAAATATTTAGCAGAGAAGTAATAAATAATATCCTGGGGACTACGCACACAACCAGGATCAAGAGAATTAAACCATATCTTAGCATCACCCTTTAATGAGAACAGAAATATTTTAAGTATGTAAAAGTAGCGCGATCTCTCATCATTAGTAAACAGGGCGGCTATATCATTTAACTTAGTAAGATGTGCCACAACAGTTTTAGATTCATAGCCATAAAAAGGATCAGATTCGACCAAAGTAATTATGTCTGGATCAACAGAAAATTCATAATCCTTATCAGGAACACAGATAGGTGAAGTAGCAAAAGCAGGGTCAGTTTTCATTATGTCTCTAAGAGATTCTTTGTTCCATTTAACTAATAACCTTTTGAGCTCATATCTATCCTTGCAAGCAAAAATAGCTGCGAAGATTCCATATAAAAACATAACTCTCGTGAATAGCAGGCATATTTTCATCATCACTTTCATCATCGTATTCAGATTCAATAATTTCTTTCTCTCCAGCCCTAGCAATTTGTTCATCTAGAAATTCACCAAGGGGCAGTAGTATCAAGCATAGAAGTAGTCTCATCATAAGTATCATGCATAGCGAAGTGGCATCATCAATAACATGCGACATATCGTAAGCGAATAGCGTAAGCAGGTTTAGGTGTCGCTAGCTTACTCATAACAGAAGGTCAATCAAGTGCAGAGCTAGATGGCAGTTCCTTACCTCCCCTCGTAGTTGAGGGATAAATTGTTGTATAAGCGTCTATCAAGTTCTTCATAATTTCAGAAGATATAAATCCAAGTGACTCAAAGAATAGAGCTATGCTCCCCGCAATGGCCTTGAGGAAAAGGTCTTGATAACCCACAAGTATAGGGGATCGCATAGCAGTTTTCGAGGGTAGAGTATTCAACCCAAATTTATTGATTCGACACAAGGGGAGCCAAAGAATATTCTCAAGTATTAGCAGCTGAGTTGTCAATTCAACCACACCTAGAAACTTAGTATCTACAGCAAAGTGTTTAGTAGCCAAGTAATATGATAGTGGTGGTAACGGTAACAAAAGTAAAGACAGCAAAAGTAATATTTTTGGTATTTTGTAGTGATTGTAACAATAGCAACGGAAAAGTAAATAAGCGAAAACCAGTATATGGAAAGCTCATAGGCACCGGATCAGTGATGGATAATTATGCCGGATGCGGTTCGTCATGTAACAGTCATAACATTGGGTGACACAGAACTAGCTCCAATTCATCAATGTAATGTAGGCATGTATCCCGAATATAGTCATACATGCTTATGGAAAAGAACTTGCATGACATCTTTTGTCCTACCCTCCCGTGGCAGCGGGGTCCTATTGGAAACTAAGGGATATTAAGGCCTCCTTTTAATAGAGAACCGGAACAAAACATTAGCACATAGTGAATACATGAACTCCTCAAACTATGGTCATCACCGGAGTGGTCCGATTATTGTCACTTCGGGGTTGCCGGATCATAACACATAATAGGTGACTATAGACTTGCAAGATAGGATCAAGAACTCACATATATTCATGAAAACATAATAGGTTCAGATCTGAAATCATGGCACTCGGGCCCTAGTGACAAGCATTAAGCATAGCAAAGTCATAGCAACATCAATCTCGAACATAGTGGATACTAGGGATCAAACCCTAACAAAACTAACTCGATTATATGATAAATCTCATCCAACCCATCACCGTCCAGCAAGCCTCACGATGGAATTACTCACGCACGGCGGTGAGCATCATGAAATTGGTGATGGAGGATGGATGATGATGACGACAGCGACGAATCCCCCTCTCCGGAGCCCCGAACGGACTCCAGATCAGCCCTCCTGAGAGGTTTTAGGGCTTGGCGGCGGCTCCATATCGTAAAACGTGATGATTTCTTCTCCCTGATTTTTTTCTCCCCGAAAGCCAATATATAGAGTTGGAGTTGGCGTCGGAAGGTGTCAAGGGGGCCCACGAGGTAGGGGGGCGTGCCCTAGAGGGGGGGGCGCCCCCCACCCTCGTGGACAGGGTGTGGGCCCCCTGGTCTTCACCTTTGGCGAGGATTTTTTATTATTTTTTATAAGACATCCCGTGGAGTTTCAGGTCATTCCGAGAACTTTTGTTTTTTGCACATAAAACAACATCATGGCAATTCTGCTGAAAACAGCGTCAGTCCGGGTTAGTTCCATTCAAATCATACAAGTTAGAGTCCAAAACAAGGGCATACGTGTTTGGAAAAGTAGATACGACGGAGACGTATCAACGGCGATGTCGAGGATGGCTCCGGTTTGGGCGTCGATGAAGATCCACACCATATGCACCTCGCCATCAAGGTCCAGCGAGTAGGTGAACTCCTGTGCGTACTCCTCCCCAGGCGGGACGATGACCTCGAACGTCTCCTTCATCATCATGGTTGTCAAGGTCGGCTCCGGTGAGAACTCGAGCACGCCGTACTCGGCTGCCCTGACCGACCAGTAGAACTTGCCGCCGCACGCCGCGAGGCCAGACAGGAACCGCTTCATGAATTTGCCCCATGGGGTCCGCGACGCCGCTTGTGTCGTACATACATACCGCCCTAACGATGGCGTGCCACCAGCGTGGCAGTACCACATGGCCGTTTCATCCGAGCTCGACCTATACCGCTCGAGAACGACCACTGTGCAGCCGCCGGGGTCCGTGGGCTCACGGGACAGCACACAGTCGGTGCCTGACACCGGCGGCGAAGCCCACGGAGGCAGCGCGATCTTGTCACCATCAGAGGTGGCAGCCCGCGGGTTCCACAGGAAGGTGGCGAGAGTCGCCGGGTCCCAGAGGAGCAGCCAGCCACGTGATGTCACCCAGCTCCGCTTGCCGTGCAGCACCTCCTCCATCTCCTCGCAGTGGCGGCGCGTGCCGTCCGAAACGCTATACAGCGTGGTGGCATGTTGGTCGTCGCTGTGCCCGAAGACGAGGCACGGCAATGACGACGCCGTCGCCATGGATGTGCGCCTGCTTGCGGCTACGATCCCACGGACGTTGTTATCGGTCGCGCGCGCGTGTCACCCGCCGATGCGATCGGGAAATCCCCGTCGTGTGTCACTTTATATAGGCGCGCGCGTGACGGGGCGTGGGCCGATTGATGCCGAGTCGGTGCCGTGCCCCTCAAGGATTCAATCCACCGCGAGTACGCACAATTATGCCGCGACTAAATCCACGTTATACTCGGAATCAATTTTAAGAATACATTAGCTAAATGTCTTCGGGGACTCGTGGAGGAATCCTGATCGCATGGGACGATATGGTTGTCAAGCTCTCGAACCGGCACTACACCACCAACATGGTATCAGCTCTTGTTTCCCAGCCGAATGGGCGGAAACGACACCTACGAGATCACTGGAATCCCTTCTGCGGGTGCGGGGCGCGGGGATCGTGAGGAGAGCGGGACTAGCAGTCAACACAAAGGGATTTACCCAGGTTCGGGCCACAAAGATGCGTAAAACCCTACGATCCTGCTTTGGTGGATGTATTTAGTGTTCTTGAGCTCTTGAACTAGCTCTAGGTGCTGTGGGGTTTGAAACAGCCGAATCCTTTTTCCGTGTGCCATGGGCCTCCTTTTATAGACGAAAGGGGCTGCCACAGTGGCACACAGGAGGTGGAAAGTGCTACAGCATTGCGAGCTTATCGCTCGTATTACAGGACAAGACGCATTTAATGCGCAGCTTAGGTGTCCTCTCGCTTTATTGGGGACGGGAGCGAGACCCGTCCCGTCCGTCGCCGCTCCTCCTCGCTTCGACATGCGCCCTGGCCAGCGATGCATGCGGTGCCATGTAGGCAGGCAGGCAGCTGAGGTGGCGCGGTGGTGGAGCCTCCACGAAGGATTGCATGTTGTCACGCAGGTGCCTGCCCAGCTGGTTGGGTCGACAGCTGCATGCGAACGGCGGCGAAGACTTAGCCAGCGCGGGTCTGGCAGTGGCCCTGCCGGTGTGCTTGGCGAGGGTCTCGTCGGGTGGCCCGGCAAGGGTCTTGCCGGGTAGCCCGGCAAGGGTCTTGTCGTGGCGCGCTGGCTTCCCCGGCAAGGATCTTGCCGGGGGCTTTGTGGGTTTCTTCGGTGAGGATGGTTGCCTTCCTATCCTCACTTGATCTTGTTTATTCTTTGTCTTCACAAAGATCTGCATGCCACCACAGAGGTGCCTCCCGAGCCTTGTCCCAATGCGTTTGTCGAGCGTTGGTGGGCTCAAGGGTGGCTCACTTCGGCTGGCGTGGGCGAGCTGCCCCGGCAAGGGTCTTGCCGGGGCTGCTTAGGCTGCCTCGGCAAGGGTCCTTGCTGGGGAAACCTGCTACGCCTATCTGATCTTTGTGGCCTTGGTCCTTGTTGTTGCTTCGTTTGTCTTGTGCCTTCGGCTTCTCTCCGGCTTCCCTTTCCTGCCCTGTTACGCGTGGCCGTGGCGGGAGGCTCTGACTGCCCGTGCACAAGTAAAGGGGTCAAAAGGAGAGCCCCTACTTTTGTACACCGATAGAGCCCTTGGTGGATCACGGGCATATATGGCCCTCAATCGGACGTGGAAAAGGCAGAGTTCATGCAGGAACTGGTTGACATCCACGACCTACATGCTGGTCCATGGATCATTGTGGGTGATTTCAACCTGCTTGTCAACCCACATGACAAAAACAACGACGCGGTGAACAAGCGCATGCTAGCTAAATTCTGGAGGAAAACGAACATGCTTGAACTCAAGGAGATGTATCTGAATGGGCACGGCTACACTTGGTCAAATGGAAGAAGAAGGCCAACTTTGGAGAAAATTGACCACATCTTCGCGACTAATTGCTGAGATGACTTACACCCGGCGGCCCTGCTCACGGCTTTGGGATCAGCAATTTCGGATCATTGCCACCTCCTCCTGGATCTCAAGACGGATTTCACGTACGGGAGACGATTCTGTTTTGAGCAGTTTTGGCCTAAGGCAGATGGTTTCTTTGAGACAGTAGAGGCAGCTTGGAGCTCGATCGTCGCAGAGGGAAATGCCTACGTGGTGCTGGACATAAAACTGCGGGCCACTCCTAAGGCCTTGCAACAGTAGAGTGACAGGTGGATCAGAAACATACGGTTGCAAATCACAATTGCACTGGAAGTGATCGCCCGACTCGATACGACAATGGACTCAAGAGCCCTCTCGGACGTAGAATTTGAGTTGCGCAAGATTCTTAAGAGAAAATTGTTGGAACTTTGCTCACTGCAGCGACCGATTGCCTGTCAGAGATCCAGAATCCTGCAACTGAAGGAGGGGGAGGCCAACACTGCTTTTCTCCAAGGCAGGTCAGCCATCGGCAGAGGAAAAACCCTGATCTTGTCCCTCACCTCGGATGGACAAGTATCCACAGGGCAGGAAAACATTGCGGCTGCAGTGGATGCATACTATGGGAAACTGCCGGGATCAGGCGCGGAAAGGAGCAACCTATCAACTTGGATGTGTTGGGGCTGTCGTCGAGGGACTTAGCGCATCTAGATGCGCCTTTCTGTGCGCAGGAGGTTGAGAAGGTCATCAAAGCAATGCCCTTGGACAAGGCACCAGGGCCGCATGGGTTCACATAACGGTTCTATGCAACTTGTTGGACGATCATCAAGGAGGATTTCATGAGAGCACTAGAAGAATTCCATGTTGGCAACGTGAGGGGTATGCAGGCAATCAACAAAGCTACGATTTCTCTATTACTAAAGAAGGTGGGAGCGATGGATGTCGTGGATTTGTCACGGCAGATGTCCTTAGTGTCAGGACTTAGTCGTGAGGCCAACGCATCTACGTAGTAGCTTGAGAGGGGTTGATCGGAATCGAGAGACGCGAGGCGGGTCAACACACAAGACAAGGGTTTAGACAGCTTCGGGCCCCGGGAAACATCATCCGGTAATAACCCTACATGCTATTTGTGGCTAGGTCTCATTATGCTCATGAGGGAGTTGATGTATAAGCCGACTCCCCTTTGCTGTGTCTAGCCTACGAGATTACTTCGCCCCTTCTTGGGGTGCCCTTCCCTCCTTATATAAGTTGAAGGGGCGGGTTACACGTGGAGTCCCAGTAGGATTAGGACTAGTCTATCTTCTAATACAAGCCGGATACAAGTCCGGGTCTTGGTTCCTTGTAAAGAAAATATTCCTCATGCCTTTCTTCTTAAGCCGGTCTTCTCATAAACCGCCTTCTGTGCCTTGGGCCTTGTTATTCATCTAACTCGTCCTCCGGGTCACCAGTGAATCGCCAAGTTCCGGCTGGGTAATATATCTGGCCGGGTCATACCGCGGGGTATATCCCCGACATTAGCCCCCTGTTTTGCTTGGATTTATCCATGGTAAACTTATCCTGATCATCCTTAAGTCCTTGTCATTTCCTTCTTCTGGAAAGTCCAGGTCAATATATCAACTTCATAGTTACTTTGCTTGTAGAAGAAATATTGTAAAAAAGAATCCATTTGAGTCGGCCTTCAATGCTCTGACTTGACAAAAATATTGGTGTTTAAATATTCCATTGATGTTCAGCCGGCTTTAAGATGTAGATCTTGCCAATTTATGATTGCCAAAATTGTCGGGTTATAAATAGATGATGTCGGGTCATGATTGTTGCTGACACCGGGTCATGTAATTGACTTTTCTGAGCTATCCAAGCCAAAACTGAGAATATGATACCTGGTTTGTTTCAAAGAACTGAGAACTTGAAGATGTTCCTCCATTATATCCATATCACCTGTAGCCCCCAAGGGCCGGTTTAATCAACATGAATAAGCCGGGACTTATCACCATGGCTTTAAATAAAATCCAGCCGTGTAGCCCCCCATGAGTCGGCTATAGTCATAGCAGTGTAACCGGGTCATCATAGAATTGTCTTCAGAAAAGAGCAATATGCATTAGCCCCCAAGTGCTGGGTCATTATGTAATAATGAGCAGGGACTTTGTAAATATGATCATGTAGATTTGAGCAGCGACGTATAGCCCCCAAGGGCCGGCTCAATAAGATAATACTGAGCTGGGACTTTATATATACTTCATTAAAAATAATATCATATGATGTAGCCCCTGCCGTGGGGCTTGAACCCACGACCATAAGGTTAAGAGCCTTTTACTCTACCAACTGAGCAGTGGACCCTTCAATATAATGAATTAAGGCTTGTGTACTTTATCTTATTTGAAAGGAGCAATTGGTAGCCCCCAAGGACCGGCTCATTACGATGTGATGAGTCGGGTCTTCAATAAGGCAAGTAAAAAATGACCTTGCATTATCCCCCAAGTGTCATGGTGCATGTTTGCAGCGACATGGGACTTCCATATTTGGCATAATCATGATTTGAATAATGTAGGCCCCAAGTGCTGGGTCGTAAGCCTGCAGCGACTCGGGACTATTCCTTCCATTGTAAATAAATCATATCCATTGATAAAGAAATAATAGCCATTGCGCTGAAGCGACTTTGAAATCCTCAATTGTAATACTGGTCATGGATGTACAATATATGATTACCAGGTTTGTGCAATATATACTTACCCACATATCTTTCAAATGCTGGTCAGTGGCTCTGGCAAGCCCATCCCGAGCAGCTCGGATGTACGCATCAGCCGAGCCGAAGGGCGTTGAACGCCTCTTTACACTACAAAAAAAATACACTTCCGTGATGATACGTGTTTGTCACAGTAGGTCGCGTTTTTTGTCATGCATGTACATCCATGACAAATTTATGACAGAATCAAGATAGTCATACTGTCTTTGTTGTAGAAGTGTTCCATGACATTACGAAAATTATCATCACGGAAGTGTCCACTTCCATGACGATAAATCGCGTCACGTAAATGCTTTTCGTCAAGGGTGACCGACACATGGCAACCACCGTGAACGGAACGCCGTTAAGCTATCGGGTCGGGTTTTGGATCCGATAACCCGTTATCAGCCCCGACCAATGGGGATTTTCCACATGTAAAATCATCATTGGTCGGAGGAAACACGTGTCGGCTCACCGCCGACAGATGTCATCCACTCATTGGACAGAAGGCGCCTATGATACGTCGACACGTGGCACGGCGCAACAAAGGCCCATTGCTGTGAAAAGGCCGACCCGTTTGACTTGGTCAAAAGGTGGCGGGCCGGCCCATGGAAAGCCTATTAAGGACTTGTTCGCATATAGCCCATTTACAGCCCGTTACGCCCTATTCAAATTAGGCCCAGTAGCGTCATCTGGGCCATCCAATATGATTCCAGCCCGTTTCACTTCTGGCCCATGAAGTCTTTCGGCCCATATGAGGCCCTATGTAACTCTTGGCCTATTAACGACCCGTGGTGAAACTGGCCCGTAATGAACAGTGTATCACTTTACACCCATTAACGGCCCGTGGTGAAACTGGCCCGTATAGAATAGTGTATCACTTTATACCCATTAACGGCCCGTTATTCCGCTAGGCCGTTCCAGCCCATGTTATCTTTCGGCCTTCTCAGAGCCCATTTATTCTTGGGCTCATTTCCAGCATTCGTTTACTTACGACCACATCGCTATTTTTCGCCAGGGCAAAATTCAGCCCGTGGTGACAGTCGGCCCATTTGTGGTCCGTTAATACGTTGGGCCGTTTTCATAGCGTCATCAAATACGGCCTATTAACAATGGCCCGTTATGGTCGACCCATGAACGGACGATTCCAACTCTAGCCCGTTTATGGCCAGAATGCGGTCTGTTTGGCCCATGTTTGGCCAATCGATCATACAGCCCGTATAAGGCCCATTGATGATACGGCCCGTAGAAGGCCCATTGTGTCTACGGCCCATAGAAGGCCCATTGTTTCTACGGCCCGTAGAAGGCCCACTGTTTCTACGGCCCGTAGAAGGCCCACTGTTTCTACGGCCCATAGAAGGCCCACTGTTTCAACGGCCCGTGAGGCCCAGTGTCACCACTGTATGCGTTTATTGTGGCCTAGTTTTAAAAAATAGGTTATTGTAGCCACTAGCAAACCGCAGAAAAAGAAGTGCACTGACTACAAGCAAACAAATAAACAAGACAACAAGGAAATAAATAAGCAAGCAACTTACACTAGGCTATCACGGCTATTACACATATTACATCCACTGGGCATCAAAGTTCGCCACCAGTGCAAATATAGGGAACACAAAGACATATAAACGCCGCAAAGCAAAACAAGTCCAGAACTAAAACCACTTGAAGAGCTCAAGAAACAATATCTGGTACCCATAATGTCGGCAAGATGCTTAGCAAGCTTATTAACTTTCTCTTGTTTGGCGCTTAAGTCCTCCAAATAACTTTGTTGCACCGTAAAGTATGCATCTGAATTCTGCAGGACTTCCTCGGTCCTTGACTTCCTCGTCGCATAACATCTCGATCGATGTCCTTCAACTTGAAGTTGAGACTCAAGAAGCCGAACTGATTCAGTGCAACGAGTTCAAGAGCTGTGCCAAAGAAGTGGTAGCGATGCTTCGAACACTACATCAAGACAGGACTTTGGGGTTGTCTCGGTGTCTTCAATATAGTTTTTATCAGCTTTCTTGGAGACCAACAGGATGTCTCACTATCTTGAACCTTATCTGCATTACTTCCTTTACCATTGCATAATAGGGTACTCTTCTCCAATATTTTATCCGCGTTCTAAAAGAGAAACAAACAAACACATCTCAGGTTTACAATGTAGTATATGAAACTCATTTTGGTAAACCAGTTCATTAGTAAGGTGGACAGGATAACAACATGAAACAAACATATATCTATGTAGTATGGTCACTGTATGGTCTATATCATTCTAGTTTCTGTTGCCAAATCAAGATAGATACAATTCAAATCATATCTATTTAAGACAAAGCAGCATAGACAGAATATAAGTGTGGGAAACTACACAGCAATAAAAACACTTGTAATGTGCATGGCATGAGAACATAACTGTTTATTCAATTGAAACTGAAATCAACATAGAGCAAGTTACAACAGCAAACAACCAAACCCGTTGAAGAAACAGGTTTAAAACATACCTGCTATGCGCCATTGGAGTTTCAATTGCATCCTTCAAATTTGAAATTGGTTGGTATCAAGAATCTGATGATGCAAGAGCAAAGTAGTATGAACCATAGCTACGGAACCTTACACGAGAACAATTCTTTACGCTTTAAGCATTGACTTGGGTTGGAGTGGTGGTCCTCGTGATTTGGGCAATCAGGTTGCCTTACTAATCGCTCGTGTTTGGGTGCTCTGTGGTGGAGACGGTCTTTGTGTCAACGGAACTGGGTGTCTATCTGCTTTGGGGTTGGGGTTAGAAGGTGTAGTTGGTTCTCTGTCCAACCGGGCAGGGTACAATCTGCATGAGTGTGGGTTATGTGTGGTGGGGCTGGTTCTTGGGCAAGTACAACCGTGGTTCTATCTGCATCGACAGGTAGCACGATCTTTTCAAGACCGTGTTTTTACTCCCACAGACATCGCCATCACTCCCTCCAATTGAAATGGCTGATAAACAAGAAAAGTAATTGAATGTGCAGACATTGTAAGATAGACAGGTGCAATGGATAGTAGGGAAGAAAACAGGGCATGAAATAATTCACATTTATGTTGTCTAAGCAAACAGAATAGCAGGACATAATTTCACATATATGATGGCTAATTAAACGAGATAGCATGACACAATTTCACATGTATGATGGCTAACTAAACAGGATAGAATGACATACTTCAAAATATGATGATGCTACGTCTCCAACGTATCTATAATTTTTGATTGCTCCATGCTATATTATCTATTGTTTTGGACTATATTGGGCTTTATTTTCCACTTTTATATTACTTTTGGGACTAACCTATTAACCAGAGGCCCAGCCCAGAATTGCTGTTTTTTTCCTATTTCAGTGTTTCGAAGAAACGGAATATCAAACGGAGTCCAAACGGAATGAAATCTTCGAGAACGTGATTTTCTCATCGGATAAGACCCAGGAGACTTAGACCCTCCGTCAAGAAAGCTCCAAGGCGGCCACGAGGTGGAGGGCGGCCCCCTAGGGCGCGCTTCTACCTCGTGGGCCCCTAGAGGCTCCACCGACGCATTTCTTCCTCCTATATATACCTCACGCACTTCGCCGATCGACACGGAGCCAAAAACCTAATTCCACCGCCGCAACTTTCTGTATCCACAAGATCCCATCTTGGGGCCTGTTCTGGAGCTCCGTCGGAAGGGGATTCCACCATGGAGGGCTTCTACATCAACATCATAGCCTCTCCGATCAAGTGTGAGTAGTTTACTTCAGACCTTCGGGTCCATAGTTAGTAGCTAGATGGCTTCTTCTCTCTTTTTGGATCTCAATACAATGTTATCCCCCTCTCTCGTGGAGATCTATTCGGTGTAATCTTCTTTTTGCGGTGTGTTTGTTGAGACCGATGAATTGTGGGTTTATGATCAAGATTATCTATGAGCAATATTTGAATCTTTTCTGAATTCTTTTATGTATGATTGAGTTATCTTTTCAAGTCTCTTCGAATTATCCGCTTGGTTTGGCCAACTAGATTGGTAGTTCTTGCAATGGGAGAAGTGCTTAGCTTTATGCTCAATCTTATGTGTCCTTTCCCAAAGGATGAGGGGCAGCAAGGCACGTATTGTATTGTTTCCATCGAGGATAACAAGATGGGCTATTTATCATATTGCATGAATTTATTCCTCTACATCATGTCATCTTGCTTAAGGCGTTACTCGCTTTTCATTAACTTAATACTCTAGATGCATGCTTTGGATAGGGGTCGATGAGTGGAGTAATAGTAGTAGATGCAGGCAGGAGTCGGTCTACTTGTCTCGGACGTGATGCCTATATACATGATCATACCTAGATATTCTCATAACTATGCTCAATTCTGTCAATTGCACAACAGTAATTCGTTCACCCACCGTAGAATACTTATGCTCTTGAGAGAAGCCACTCGTGAAATCTATGGCCCCCGGGTCTATTTTCATCATATTAATCATCCTACGCTTTATTATTTGATTTGCTCTTTACTTTGCCTTTTTTTTACTTTGCATCTTTATACCAAAAATACCAAAAATATTATCTATCATCTCTATCAGATCTCACTCTCGTAAGTGACCGTGAAGGGATTGACAACCCCTATTCGCGTTGGTTGTGAGGAGCTATTTGTTTTGTGTAGGTACGAGGGACTTGCGTGTGGCCTCCTACTGGATTGATACCTTGGTTCTCAAAAATTGAGGGAAATACTTACGCTACTCTGCTACATCATCCTCTCCTCTTCGGGGAAAACCAACGCAAGCTCAAGACGTAGCAAGAAGGATTTCTGGCGCCGTTGCCGGGAGTCTACGTAAAAGTCAACATACCAAGTACCCATCACAATCCATTATCTCTCGCATTACATTATTTGCCATTTGCCTCTCGCTTTTCCTCTCCCCACTTCATCCTTGTCGCTTTTATTCGCCTCTCTCTTTCCCAATCTCCTCCTCTCTTTTCGCTTGCCCTTTTTCTGTTTGCTCGTGTGTTGGATTGCTTGCCTGACACTATGGCTCTACCTAGATTTGATGATCTCCACCTTAAAAGGTTGGAAGAGATCGAAAGCAACGTCAGGAGTTTTATGGTTTTGCAATTTGAGCATAATAATTTCTTCAGAAACGAGCTTAAGGAACAAAAAAGTTTTATGAATTATTTGAACAAAGAGCTCGATGATATGTCTAAAGAATTTGAAGGTTTAAGATCCCAAACTTCTCGTCTTGAGAAATTGACTATTGAAATATATGATAAGCAAGCTACCTTGGTCAATAAGATGGCTGCTAAACCTAATTTCCATGAAAATCAAGATGAAGATCTAAAAGTTATTGATGTGTCTCCCATTAAATCTTTGTTTTGCAATATGAATCTTGATATTTATGAGATTGAATATGAGTCACCTTTACCTAGAAGGCGTTCTAAAAATTCGGAGCTTTTAGATTATGATGCTAAAATTGATAAAAGTGGGATTGAAGAAAGTAAAACCTTAGATGTTGCTAAACCCACTATTTTGGATCTCAAGGAATTTAATTATGAAAGTTGCTCTTTAATTGATTGTATTTCCTTTTTGCAATCCGTGCTAAATTCTCCGCATGCTTATAGTCAAAATAAAGCGTTTACTAAACATATCATTGATGCCTTGATGCAATCTTATGAGGAAAAACTTGAGTTAGAAGTCTCTATCCCTAGAAAACTTTATGATGAGTGGGAACCAACTATTAAAATTAAGATTCAGGATCATGAATTTTATGCTTTATGTGATTTGGGTGCTAGTGTTTCCACTATTTCCAAAACTTTGTGTGATTTGCTAGATTTCCGTGATTTTGATGAATGCTCTCTAAATTTGCACCTTGCGGATTCCACTATTAAGAAACCTATGGGAAGAATTAATGATGTTATTATTGTTGCAAATAGGAATTATGTGCCCGTAGACTTTATCGTTCTGGATATAGATTGCAATCTTTCATGTCGTATTATTCTTGGTAGACCTTTCCTTAGAACGATTGGTGTAATTATTGATGTGAAGGAAGGGAATATTAGATTCCAATTTACATTAAAGAAAGGCATGGAACACTTCCCTAGAAAGAAAATAAAATTACCATATGAATCTATTATGAGAGCCACTTATGGATTGCCTACCAAAGATGGCAATACCTAGATCTATCCTTGCTTTTATGCCTAGCTAGGGGCGTTAAACGATAGCGCTTGTTGGGAGGCAACCCAATTTTATTTTTAGTTTTTGTTTTTGTTTCTATTTAGGAATAAATAATCCATCTACCTTCTGTTTGGATGTGGTTTTATGTTTTAATTAGTGTTTGTGCCAAGTTAAACCTATATGATCTTCTTGGATAATAGTTCTTTGATCTTGCTGTAATTTCCAGAAACTTTCGGTTCACGAAAACAATTGTTAAAAATCACCAGAACGTGATAAAATAGTGATTCCAATTGCTGCTGATCAATAAACAAATTTCCTAGGTCTTCCTATTTTTGCTGAATTTTTGTATTTCCGGAAGTTTGCGTTAGTTACAGATTACTATATACTGTTCTGTTTTTGACAGATTCTGTTTTTCGTGTGTTGTTTGCTTATTTTGATGAATCTATGGCTAGTAAAATAGTTTATGATCCGTAGAGAAGTTGGAACACAGTAGGTTCAGCACCAATATAAATAAAGAATGAATTCATTACAGTACCTTGAAGCGGTCTTTTGTTTTCTTTCGCTAACGGAGCTCACGAGATTTCTGTTGAGTTTTGTGTTGTGAAGTTTTCAAGTTTTGGGTGAATTTTTTTGATGGATTATGGAACAAGGAGTGGCAAGAGCCTAAGCTTGGGGATTCCCATGGCACCCCCAAGATAATCTAAGGACACCAAAAAGTCGAAGCTTGGGGATGCCCCGGAAGGCATCCCCTCTTTCGTCCACTTCCATCGGTAACTTTACTTGGAGCTATATTTTTATTCACCACATGATATGTGTTTCGCTTGGAGCGTCTTGTATTATTTGCGTCTTTGCTTGTTAGTTTACCACAATCATCCTTGCTGTACACACCTTTTGAGAGAGCCATTCATGAATTGGAATTTGTTAGAATACTCTATGTGCTTCACTTATATCTTTTGAGCTTGATAGTTTTACTCTATGTGCTTCACTTATATCTTTTGAGCTTGATAGTTTTGCTCTAGTACTTCAATTATATCTTTTAGAGCACGGTGGTGGATTTGTTTTAAAGAAACTATTGATCTCTCATGCTTCACTTAGATTATTTTGAGAGTCTTAAATAGCATGGTAATTTGCTTAATAATAATATGCTTGGTATTCAAGATTTGTAAAACTTTCTTTTGAGTGCGTTGAATACTAAGAAAAGTTTGATGCTTGATAATTGTTTTGAGATATGGAGGTGATAATATCAAAGTCGTGCTAGTTGAGTAGTTGTGAATTAGAGAAATGCTTGTGTTGGAGTTTGCAAGTCCCGTAGCATGCACGTATGGTAAACGTTATGTAACAAATTTGAAACATGAGGTGTTATTTGATTGTCCTCCTTATGAGTGGCAGTCGGGGACGAGCGATGGTCTTTTCCTACCAATCTATCCCCCTAGGAGCATGTGCGTAGTGCTTTGGTTTTTGATGGCTTGTAGATTTTTGCAATAAGTATGTGAGTTCTTTTATGACTAATGTTGAGTCCATGGATTATACGCACTCTTACCCTTCCATCATTGCTAGCCTCTTCGGTACTGTGCATTGCCCTTTCTCACACTGAGAGTGGTGCAAACTTCGCCGATGCATCCAAACCCCGTGATATGATACACTCTTTCACACATAAACCTCCTTATATCTTCCTCAAAACAGCCATCATACCTACCTATTATGGCATTTCCATAGCCATTCCGAGATATATTGCCATGCAACTTTCCACCATACCATTCTTCATGACACATTCATCATTGTCATATTTCTTAGCATGATCATGTAGTTGACATAGTATTTGTGGCAAAGCCACCGTTCATAATTCTTTCATACATGTCACTGTTGGTTCATTGCATATCCCGGTACACCGCCGGAGGCATTCATATAGAGTCATACTTTGTTCTAGTATCGAGTTGTAATCATTGAGTTGTAAATGAATAGAAGTGTGATGATCATCATTAATTAGAACATTGTCCCATGTGAGGTAAAAAAAGAGAGGCCAAAGAGCCCACCATAAAAAAATGAGAGAAAAAGAGAGAAGGGACAATGTTACTATCCTTTTCCACACTTGTGCTTCAAAGTAGCACCATGTTCTTCATATAGCTAGTCTCATATATTGTGCTTCAAAGTAGCACCATGTTTTTCATATAGAGAGTTTCATATGTTGTCACTTTCATATACTAGTGGGAATTTTTCATTGTAGAACTTGGCTTGTATATTCCAACGATGGGCTTCCTCAAATGCCCTAGGTCTTCGTGAGCAAGCAAGTTGGATGCACACCCACTTAGTTTCTTTTGTTGAGCTTTCATACATTTATAGCTCTAGTGCATCCGTTGCATGGCAATCCCTACTCCTTGCATTAACGTCAATTGATGGGCATCTCCATAGCCCGTTGATTAGCCTCGTTGATGTGAGACCTTCTCCTTTTTTGTCTTCTCCACATAACCCCCATCATTATATTCTATTCCACCCGTAGTGCTATGTCCATGGCTCGCGCTCATATATTGCGTGAAAGTTTATAGGTTTGAGATTACTAAAGTATGAAACAATTACTTGGCTTGTCATCAGGGTTGTGCATGATGAGAGCATTCTTGTGTGACGAAAATGGAGCATGACTAAACTATATGATTTTGTAGGGATGAACTTTCTTTGGCCATGTTATTTTGAGAGGACATAATTGCTTAGTTAGTATGCTTGCAGTATTATTAATTTTATGTTAATATGAACTTTTGTCTTGAATCTTTCGGATCTGAATATTCATAACACGATTAAGAATAGTTATATTGAAATTATGCCAAGTAGCACTCCGCATCAAAAATTCTCTTTATCATTTACCTACCGAGGACGAGCAGGAATTAAGCTTAGGGATGCCCGATACGTCTCCAACGTATCTATAATTTTTGATTGCTCCATGCTATATTATCTATTGTTTTGGACTATATTGGGTTTTATTTTCCACTTTTATATTACTTTTGGGACTAACCTATTAACCGAAGGCCCAGCCCAGAATTGATGTTTTTTTGCCTATTTCAGTGTTTCGAAGAAACGGAATATCAAACATAGTCCAAACGGAATGAAATCTTCGGGAACGTGATTTTCTCATCGGATAAGACCCAGGAGACTTGGACCCTCCGTCAAGAAAGCTCCGAGGCGGCCACGAGGGTGGAGGGCGCGCTCCCCCCCTAGGGCGCGCCCCCCTACCTCGTGGGCCACTAGAGGCTCCACCGACGTACTTCTTCCTCCTATATATACCTACACACCCCCGTCAGATTAGATACGGAGCCAAAAACCTAATTCCACCGCCGAAACTTTCTGTATCCACAAGATCCCATCTTGGGGCCTGTTCTGGAGCTCCGCCGGAAGGGGATTCCACCACGGAGGGCTTCTACATCAACATCATAGCCTCTCCGATGAAGTGTGAGTAGTTTACTTCAGACCTTTGGGTCCATAGTTAGTAGCTAGATAGCTTCTTCTCTCTTTTTGGATCTCAATACAATGTTCTCCCTCTCTCGTGGAGATCTATTCAGTGTAATCTTCTTTTTTGCGGTGTGTTTGTTGAGACCGATGAATTGTGGGTTTATGATCAAGATTATCTATGAGCAATATTTGAATCTTTTCTGAATTCTTTTATGTATGATTGAGTTATCTTTGCAAGTCTCTTCGAATTATCCGTTTGGTTTGGCCAACTAGATTGGTAGTTCTTGCAATGGGAGAAGTGCTTAGCTTTGGGTTCAATCTTGCGATGTCCTTTCCCAGTGACAGTAGGGGCAGCAAGGCACGTATTGTATTGTTGCCATCGAGGATAACAAGATGGGCTATTTATCATATGCATGAATTTATTCCTCTACATCATGTCATCTTGCTTAAGGCGTTACTCTGTTTTCATTAACTTAATACTCTAGATGCATCTTTGGATAGCGGTTGATGAGTGGAGTAATACTAGTAGATGCAGGTGAGTCGTTCTACTTGTCTCGGACGTGATGCCTATATACATGATCATACCTAGATATTCTCATTTGCTCAACAGTAATTCGTTCACCCACCGTAGAATACTTATGCTCTTGAGAGAAGCCACTAGTGAAATCTATGGCCCCCGGGTCTATTTTCATCATATTAATCTTCCTACGCTTTATTATTTGCTTTGCTCTTTACTTTGCCTTTTTATTTTACTTTGCATCTTTATACCAAAAATATTATCTATCATCTCTATCAGATCTCACTCTCGTAAGTGACCATGAAGGGATTGACAACCCCTATTCACGTTGGTTGCGAGGAGCTATTTGTTTTGTGTAGGTACGAGGGACTTGCGCGTGGCCTCCTACTGGATTGATACCTTGGTTCTCAAAAACCGAGGGAAATACTTATGCTACTCTGCTGCATCATCCTCTCCTCTTCAGGGAAAACCAACTCAAGATCAAGACGTAGCAGATGACTATGTAAACAGGATGACATGGTATAACTATACGATGTGTCTATTAAAGTGGTTGGCATGCCATAAATCACAAACATGCCGTCGATGGAAACATGATGGCATGATATAATTCACGGATAGAATGACATAATTTAAAATATGATGACTATGTAAACAGGATGAGATGATATAACTATATTATGACTTTAGAAAATGGGTTGGCATGCCATAATTCAGATACATGCTGTCTATGTAAACATCATGGCATGACATAATTCAAATATATGATTTATATACTAAGGAAGAGAGGGCAATCACATATATGATGTGTATATGATGTAAAAACTAAGCATTGCAATACATTATATGAGTAATATAACCCTGCCAAGTTTGAGCATACACCTCAGGGGGATAATAGGACTGGTCATCTGCCTGTGAATCCTCCTCTGAAGAGCTATCTGTAACCAGAAAGATATCTGCTTCAAAGAGTAGCATTGTTCCGCTCTAAAGACCTTGTTTTCACTCCGGATTTCTCCATCACCAATTCAAATGGCTGATGCACAGGAAGAGCAGTTGAATATACAAACATTGTCGACAAAAGCAATGAGAAATACAAAAAAAGGACGACCTGATATAATTCACATATATGACGCTTGCCTAAACAGCATGACATTGCATAATTCACATACATAATGCCTTGCAACAAGATAACATTGCATAATTCACATATATAATGTCTTGCAACAAGATGGCATTGCATAATTCACATATATGGTAATTAGACACTAAACAGGTGGCATTCACACAAAGCATGTCTAAACTAAGCAAATGACATAGCAATGCAAGATACCATACGCACGATATGAGCAACATAACCTTGCCAAGTTAGGGCATGCACCTCGGGGGAATATGACTAGTCATCATCTCTAAATCCTCCTCACGAGGAGCTATCGGTAATCAAAGAAGACGCGGCGCTTCGTCGAGATAGCATTATGCGCTCAAGACCTTGTTTCCACTCCAGATTTTTCCATGACCGTGCGAATGGCTGATGCACAGGAAGAGTAACTGAATGTACTAAAATTGTTGACAAATTTAACACGTGATAAAAAATGATGGCATGATATAATTCACATATAAGATGACCGGATAACTGTGGTGGCATTGCAAAATTCACATATATGATGCCTGTCTAGACAAGATGGCATTGCATGATTCACATATACGATAAAGAAACTAAACAGATGGCATTGACACAAAGCATGTCTAAACTAAGAAGATGACATCTTTAATGTATACAGTAAGCAATGCAAGGCACCATATGCATGATATTACCAACATCAGCATGCCAAGTTAGAGCGAAGACCTCATGGGGTAAATAGGAGTGGTCTTCTCCTTCTGAATCCCCTCATAACAGTTATCTTCCTCTTGATTACGATCCGAAATGGGTGTAGGGGGGCTGCCTTTGCGCCCACCATGGAACGACATCTGCATGAAATTTTATTGCCACACAAGGCTCGTCTCTTTTGCTCTACACGATCAGTTCCATTGTGTACAATAACTGGCATGCATAGGAATAAAACATAGTGAGATTATGTAATGAGTGCATGCACAAATCTAGAGTGATGGTAGCAAACTGTGGATAGACCCAAAACCAATGATAGCAGGCAGTTAATAGCTTTAGTTAAAAAATACAGATAATGGCTCCTTTAATGTTTGTTTGCACCCAACATTAAACTCATAGTAGACACCGGAGATTAACCAGATATTAGACAGATAGTACTGATTGCTGCCCCAATATGTACCCCACAACCATTTAAAAACTCAAGTTTCAGCATTAGTTTGGACCTGACTCGGAGTCTAATAGGTGAACACGACGATAATGTAGCATGTCATCATATTAAGCGACGCATAACATAAGTAGACACGGAAGAGTGCGACCTCTCTTGCCGAATTCGTAGTCCTCAAGGTCATCTCGCCGATTGATGATGGTAATGCAGTTGTCGTGGCTGCGGCGGGGAAGAAGATCCGAGGCGGCGAAGACAACCGAGAGCGGATCCCTCTGTGGTGAACCCTTCCGTCGTTGGAGCAGCTGAGCTGGGGTGGAACACACAACAGAGGAGCAGGACAAACCACACAAGGTTTTCTTTGACACATATCCGTAATGTAAGTAATTGAGTAAGGGCTTGTTTGAATTTGAGGATTGTAACAATGCAGGGATAGGAAATAGACAGGAATAGGATAGGAATGCACGTGCAAAAGCAGAGAATTTAAAACACAGGATTTCTGCTAACTGGGTGTTTGATTCACAACAATTGGAAGATCACAGGATGCAAAAAAGCATGGTGAGATTAAGTCAAACCACAAGAAAATGTATGGTTATAATGCTATTATGCTACTATCTTTAGTCTTGTGCTTGATGAATAGGAATATGAAAAGGAGGATAAGTGGAAATTAGAATTCCTACGGTTTTTCTTTCAAGGAGACACTAAAGGAACAAATCCTACAGTTTTCCTTTGCTCCATTCCTTTGCACCAAATTCATGAAAACTAGTACCATAGGAAACTTTCCAATTCCTATGTTTTTCATTCACTTTTCCTTTCAAGCACTGGCGATTCTAGTAGGCAGGCTTGAGTAAGGAAAATCCTACACTAAAAAATGTTTTTGTGCTACTTCTATTACTTTGTACCCAGGCCACTGCCATACTAGCTCAACTCCCAGGCCCATCGAGAAATAATGATGGCGTTCAAGAGAGTCCATCACGGATATCTAAGTTGCCTGGTACCTCACTGCTTGTCATATAGTAGGATAAAATAATCGTATTTCCCGTTACTACGAGGGCTCAGTGGACAATATATATAACATGTAGAGTAAAAAAGAGATGAACCAGTGTATAACCTCTTTGGCGAAGCCATGTCGATCTCAGCGTGATTGGGTTGGCCGGTGAGGATGCTGCGGTTGACTTTTGTGGCGACCGGTTCTCCGGGCATTGATCCCAGAAAATGGCCGTTGTGCTCACCAGCCCCAGGATTACTGTTAGCTGATGAGGCACCAACTTGATACAGAAAAATCCAAGCAAAATACAATATATGTAGTACAAGACCATTCGGGCCTGTGAGTACAACAAAAGGTTTTCTAAAGGTTGATGGCGGAAGCGGGTTATGAAATATCCTCATCTATGGGACTCCATTTCCCACAGGAATAGCTGACCAGGTTAACTCCTATCTTCGCGTGGCGGCTATCACCGTTGCTTAGGTTCTGGGACTATCATCGCAGCGCTCCTCTCCAAGCAAGAAATCTAGCCAAGACAATAGCCAGGGACAAGCCAGTGAGTACTTTGAATGTACTCGCAAACATTATGAACACAGGCATAATTTAACAATGATGTGCGGAAAATATACTATGCTTATGACGTTAGTCACATAAGATAAATAAAACTCTGAAGCGTGCAAGCATGTTATTTGGGAATATGCAATCATCAGGTAGTATTAAAATTTTGAAAATAATTAACATAAAGGACTTCAAAAGAAATGTTACGGTCAAGGCGTCTGAGCGACACCACATAAAGGGCTTTAAAAGAAATGCCACGGTCGAGGCGTCTTAGCGACACCACTTAAAGGGCTTTAAAATAATTTGTTACGATAAGGCCCTGAGCGACACCGCATAAAGGGCTTTAAAAGAATTTGTTACGTCAAGGCTACGAGCGACACCGCATAAAGGGCTTTAAAAGAAATGCCACAATCGGCCGTCTGAGAATTAATCGCATAAAGGGCTTTAAAAGAAATGACATGATCAAGGCGTCTTAGCGACACCACTTAAAGGGCTTTAAAAGAAATGCTACGATCAAGGCCCGAGCGACACCGCATAAAGGGCTTTAAAAGAAATGCTACGCAAGGCCCGAGCGACACCGCATAAAGGGCTTTAAAAGAAATGCTACAATAAGGCGTCGAGCGACACCGCATAAAGGGCATTAAAAGAATGCAAAGTGAATATCCAGGAGGTAGAACCATCCTGGGATATTTGATAATAAAAGGTATCACGGGTTAGTCCACATCAAAATAATAATCATAATCTATCACAAATCACAATCGTGGTCCAGGTTTAACAGTTTCACGCTTTCACCTCCAAGACCGACACTAAGACCGATACTTGACCCATCCTGCATCGTAATCCTTAACCATGGACACGGCTATTCGAATAGGTTTAATCTCTGCAGAGGGTGTACTCTTTACCCACGAGTAACGGATTCCTTTAATCCATCGGGACTAATTCCGTTTACGGTCTTTTTGTTGAAAGCACACCTAACTTGCACACACCAGCTTAACTCACACGTGTCTGGAATCACCCACGACACCTATTAAGCGAAACTCTAAGTGGGGAGGCTACAACCTCGACGTAACATGGGATCACAAAATTTATACAGCCACAAGAACTGGGAGCTACCCCTTTCGGCTACAACCGAAACACCCATGCTCCCGGACCCGTGGCATGACTACCGGATGCCTCCAAGATCTTCCACCACGGCCTCTCTCAGACGGTGTGTGCTAGGAAAGGGTTGACAACTTCATCGAACCGTACCCTATCTGGTGTAGAGACGAGTGGTAGTACGAAACAAGTATGGGGGTTACTGGCACAAGACTCGATCAACGGTCGACTCAGGAGGTTGCAAATTTTTCCTGCATGATTAGCATAACAATGCATATATTACAAACAACAGATAGAAACACCACACGACATACCCCCTCATGCCATACCGGACACGTCCGTCTCAACGGAGGACTAGGGGCAAGACCGTGTCTACCCAAGATAGAGGCCTTCCCGGCTTTTCTCCCGGCGTGCATGAAAGGCATAGGACGGTGATTCCTATCATAATCATATCAACTTCATTTGCATGAATTTATTAACATGCACTTATGAATAGGATCACATCCTCACATAAAATGACGTATGCACGTGTCGGAGTGGTGTTATCACCGAATCAAACAACACACACAGAAATTTCACCGGGGTTCAGAATGCTTGCCTTTAGGTCATGGGAAAGAAGGGTGCATCCAAAACATCTTGAAATCTTCAAAAGTCCTATTTAAAAGAATATATATGAATTAACACACAAAATAAAAACAGCACAAAAGTTGTTTTGAAAAAATTTCAAATAAATCTTAAAATAAACTAGACAATATTTGAGAGAGGTAGGAAAAAGAATCAATTCATTTGGAGTTGTATTTAAAAAGTTATAGATAGTCAAAGTTTGGTCAAAAACCGGTTATTTAAATAAAAACAGAAAAGAAAACGATTCGAATAGTCACGTACACGTCGAAAGCGTAATATGGAAATACGCTTCGACTTACTCCGCGTGGACCGTGCGTGGTCACTGACAGTGGGTCCTAGGTGGCCCCACTGGTCAGGTTTGACCAGTCTCCTTCCCTCTTCTTCCTCCGGCCGAACAGAGACGGGGACTCCGGCGATCGTCGCCGACGTTTGGCGGCTCCTCGCGGGCTCCAGATGGTCGGGATGGATCCGCAGGAATGGGGCGGTCCTCCCGGTGGTCGCTGGGTTGGCGGGGATGGCGTGAGCTGCCGGCGGCGAGCTTCGCGGCGGAGGAAAGCTTCGGGGGCGAAGTGGTTTTGGGGCGGCGGTGGTTCCCGATCGAAATCGAGTAGGGGAATGTGATCACGGGAGGGAGAGGAAGCTTCTGGTGAAGAGATTTGAGAGGGGGAAGCTCTGGTTGCGTCGAACGGAGCCGGGAGGCGGCGGTGGCCGAACTGACCGGAGAGGTTGAAGATGACCTGCTCCCCTCCAATTGACGGCTAAGGGGACACGAGTGGGACGGTGTGAGGCTACCTGCATGCGGGTTTGAGCTCGGGGGCCTCTTTATATAGCCATGGAGGTCGGTCCCGAGGCGGCCGGGGATAAGAACGGCGGCGAACCGACGTTCTGTAGCAGCAGGGGGGCGTGGCGACGACGGGAGCTAGCCGACAAGGCTGTGGATGAGCACGCACTGCTCACAGGGCAGGTGGCGAGCCGGGGTGGCTTTGGCGGCGCCGACCGCGGCAGAGGCGCGCTGCGGACGCCGGCGTGCCGCCAAGAGCTTGCTGGCAACGCTGCAGAGGCGGTCGGGGTCCTTGGCGCGACGTAGCGAGAGGCCAAGCGTGTGGCGCGGCTCTGTGGAGTGGTGGCAAGCCAGGGGCACAACGCTGCCGGGTTTGGCGCGAGGCGCTGCTGTAATACGCTGCTTTCGCTTCAGGCACGCATGAAGGTGCTCGTTGAAATGCCATGGCCTGCCATGGGCTTGGGTGAGGCTGGCAAGAAACAAGGTTAGGTTAGGGTTAGCAAGAGGATCAAGGGACATGGTGGATTGGTCAGGGCTCAAGTTCACCAAGTAAACTTGAAGTCATGCCAAATCTGGTGTGCACTCGTGGTGTTTGACAAAATGCCAAAAGCACCTAGGCAACACTTGGGGTGGCCAAATTTTCCGAATCAGTGTCTCTATGGTTATAAGAGAGGGTGGTGAAGTTGGTTTGCCAAAGGAGAATCTTGCTAGTGCAAGTTTTGCAAAACTTCAGTTCTGGGCAGAAAGTGAGTGGCATCATTACATGGACCAAAAGTGCTCCAAATAGAGCATGCTCCTGGACTTAGGGGTTTTGCAGGGTTGACTACAAGCATGAGAAAACACAAGGTCACTAAAGCAAGAAATAACAGAGTTGCAGTAGAAAACACAAGTCTGGTCCAGAATGAAGAAGAGGCTAATGTACTCAAATCTTCCAAATAACATCACTATGTTTTTGCAAAAAGTTGGATGGCATGCTACCACTGACATCCCATAATTTTGGTGGAGGCTCTAGGGAAATATTTAATTGGGTTGCAGTGCAAAAATGTCCACTGGACCAGAGAAGGAAAACAGGTGTAAAACTCAAAATATGCAATGAAATAATTATTTTAATGCACACCAGTGATTTAGAGACATCACATGATATCCCCAAATTTTGGTTGGAATATTAGTTAAAGTTATCAACTGGATGCAGTACAAACAGAGCTCCAAAATTTAAAACAAGCCATTTTAATGATTAAAGGTCAGGGTGAAATAATATAAATGAATAAATCTACTGATTTAGAAATTGTTTTAATGAGATGGCATAGAAGTCCAAAATATTTTGGAAAGCTCCACTTGGGAAAGAAGATAAAACTCCTTAATAATAAAAGAAGAGTTCTGAAAATCCACAGAAATAAAAATTTAAAACTCCTGGCAATTTTTTTTAATATTGAAAACTTGGCTAATTTTTTTTGGGGTGTTACAGTTACTACCCCCCTTAAGAAAATCTCGTCCTCGAGATTTGCTAAGAGTTAAATTTTAAATAAATAAGGATTAAAACGAAAGTGGCTACAGTGAGAGCAATAAGTGGTGCAAAAATATAGTGTGGGATACTGGCGCGGTGTGGGAAAAAATCCACGGTTTTGGGGGAAAAACTAGCGATTTCTATACTGGACATAAATTTAGAATAAATTCTAAATCTTAAAATACGCTGGTCGCACCCGAGAGCACAGTGCTCTCTCTGGCTGACTGGTGGACCCGGGCCCACGGTCAGCCTCTTCTCCTTCCTCCGGCTCTTTCTTCTTCTTTTCTCCCGCGCGCTTCCCTGCGCTTTCTCCACCGGCGACGCCTAGCGCCAGAGGGCACCTAGGCTGTACCCAGTGGTCTTGTGGCGTGCTAGCTGCCGGTGCAGCGTGCACTCACCTCGCGGGCGAGTGCGCTGTCGGCACTGCTCGTGGATTCGCCTCCGAACACCGGTGGTCGGGCGACAAGCGGCGCTGGTGGACCACGCTCACCGTACACCGAGCTCGGGCTATAAAATGACCGCGGCGTTCTCCTCTTCTTCCTCACACCTGGCCTCGCTCCTCCTTCTTTCTCCTTCTCCTCTGTTTCCGTTTGCCGGAGCTCGAGACGAGGCACCAATGGTGGAGGTGGTGCCGGACTGGTACGTGATCCTGCTGTGCGGAGGGCTGGCAGCGGTGCTGGGGCTCTCGGTGCCCCTGTGCGCGATGATCCTCGACGATCGTCGCGATGCCGCTGCTCGGTTGCTGGCTCTCCGCGGTGGCGGTGACCACGATGAGTAGCTGGGGTGTGCCGGTTGTTAACTGTTGTCGGAAGTGCTTAGCTAGACGCAACACCGTTGCAAAATTTTGCAAGCAGTGTATGTGTTCGTGTAATCGCGGTGGTGAGACTGCTGCCGTGGTGCTGTGTGAAATAAATGATCTATGTCGTGAGAAAACATACGATGCGGCAACTCAGGGAAAAGAAATCTCACTCCAGGATTTCTCGCGAGAGAAAATCATAATACATTAGAGTCAAACCGCGACAGAGCTGCTTACATTAATGATCTACTCGTCGCGAAACTCGGGGTACTAAGCATAAGTTACAACACATAAATAAAAATTGCGGTAATAAAAACAGCGGTGCATCTAAATTGAAAACGGTAACTGGACGGGGTCCTGAGAAAACGTTTCTTGTACGGGGATACACTCTTCTTCTATCGGAGGAAGGGGATTGACTAGTCGATGAATGTGCCTCTCCTGGTCGGGCCTCAGTGATCTGCCGATGGCGATCTGAGGGTTTAAATCCGCGAGGCTTTGCAGATAACCCACCACATGTTGGGTTAACCGTTCTTGCGTGATGACGTATTGGACGAGGTTGGCCAAGACTGGGTCTCTCTCAATATGTCCACCTGGAAAAGATGTTACTCCCCCGGGTGCTGCACGGCTCGGAAAGTAATAATACCCTCGTTCGCTGGCATAGGGTACCGTGAATCGAAGGCGAGCAAGCGCTTCATACGCAGCAGCTTCTACGACCATATGCAGGGTTGGCATAGATTTCCCCACGAAGGAGACTTCTGTTGGATCTTGGTTTGGGTTTACGGGCGGGATGTGCACGACTGCCCAATATCTTGAGGTGGAAGGGGTGATCCTTGATTTGAACAGCTCGTACTGGGGTGGCTGGGTAGCGCCCATGGTACTGCGGGTAAAATCCCACAATACCTTGACAAAACTATCTGGGGTAGCATCTGGAGTCCTCAGATAAATACTAGGGCTCGGCATGGCAAGAAATGGTTGTGGGGATGGTGCACAAGGTGAGGGATGCTTGGCAAGGTCACTTGGTGGCCTTTTTTATAGCACCAGGGCTGGGTCCTTTACTGTGGTAAAAATTAAATAATTCGCCGGCTCAGCTCGGGGTCAACCACAGGTACACACATCTTACTAAAGTGACGTATCACTGTAGGGGTTTTCGGGGCGGTTTTTGGTGGTTGCGCCAAGGATAGAGAAATCACACTGCATGCTAATACATCCATGCGAGGCTACTATATAAAACAGATGCATGATGCCAGGCTGCGTTAATTTAAGGGATCACAGGATTACAAAGCGAGTGTACACGTGGACTCGCCACTACTCGAGTGACTCAGTCTACTTCGTTTACATCCAAGCGGGCGTCCCTTGTGGATGTCGAGGCTTCTCCACTGTTCTCACGGTCGGAATTGGCTGGAGAGGGCTGAGGGGCTGCAGGCTTGGGGTAGTGATGATGACCATCGCGGGGATTGTTGATCACAACCCCGTTGGAGTGTGATCCTAGGAGGCAGCGAAGCACTTCTAGGGTCATCAAAGCACCTTGGCTGACGGCTGGGGCTGACCTCAGGGTCTCGATCGGCTGTCCAAACAGCACGACTGGGTTGTCAGCGTTGGGATCGATCTCCTCTCTTGCTGGGGCTCGACGAACCAGTTCTCCACGAGCTGCGATCAGATCAATGGTGATTTGATCAAATAGGTCCTCCAGTGCACTTACATAGCGCACTAGGTGCAGCAATGCAGGATCCGTCTTGTGATCTCCATTGGCTACTTGGGGTGGTCTACCATACCCTTCACGCCTGGGGTAGTAGTGGAACGAGCGACAGTTAACTCTGGCGGTGTGCACGAGATGAACTATAGCCTCTCGAGCTGCTAGTTAGATGGCTTGTGGCTCAAAGGAGGTTGTTCTTCGGTGAACTCAGTAGGGCGCCGGGTGCAGACCCCTACCGTAGATATGTACAAAGGGGCCTGTAATTGACGGCTCTCACCACTAATGGGTCCTTGGTACACAACATATTCGGGTGGCTCTTCTAACACATAGGCACGACGGGTAAGGTTTGCGAGTATGGTCACAAAACTTCCAAGGTTGGTTGCTGTAGTCTCATGGTGCACTACGGGACCAGGCATTGTGGCTTGGTTTTGGGGTAGCGGCTGTGCTGGGCTGGGTTGACGCGAGCGTGTCCCTTTTTATAGAAAAAGGGGGCGGAGTCTTCCTTCATGACGCTATAATGAGACACCTTTGGTGCTGGTCACTGGTGTGTGATAGACGGGCTAGATTGATAGGTTGGGCACCGACTACAAAAAGCGTCGGGTCACTGTGTGGCTATCTTGTGCGAGAAGCTTGGCTAAGGTTTTGGTTATGGCTCGGTGGGTTATTAGCCTAAGTTTATTGACCTGGCTAAGATAGGATTAGCCAATGGTCAGCCTGGCTCTGATACCAAGTCTCTGGCAACCGGTTCTCCGGGCATTGATCCCAGAAAATGGCCGTTGTGCTCACCATCCCCAGGATTACTGTTAGCTGATGAGGCACCAACTTGATACAGAAAAATCCAAGCAAAATACAATATATGTAGTACAAGACCATTCGGGCCTGTAGTACAACAAAAGGTTTTCTAAAGGTTGATGGCGGAAGCGGGTTATGAAATATCCTCGTCTATGGGACTCCATTTCCCACAGGAACAGCTGACCAGGTTAACTCCTATCTTCGCGTGGCGGCTATCGCCATTGCTTAGGTTCTGGGACAGTCATCGCAGCGCTCCTCTCCAAGCAAGAAATCTGGCCAAGACAATAGCCAGGGACAAGCCAGTGAGTACTTTGAATGTACTCGCAAACATTATGAACACAGGCATAGTTTAACAATGATGTGCGGAAAATATACTATGCTGAAAGTGCGTTATATCGACTAGAGGGGGGGGGGGTGAATAGGCGATTTTTATGAATTCTTCACTGAGGAATTTGCCGGTGAGGAAATTCCTTAGCGAAGAACTACTTGCATGGAATAAGTACTCGTAAGTAAGCATAACAGAATACACGCATGGTCATCATGATGAAATGAAGACAAACACAGAGTCTGTAAAGCGTAATCACAGGATAACACAAGATGAAGACAAACTGACTGAAGAAATTGAACTGAGGAAATTGAGAAAGTCTTCAGTCAAAGTCTTCAAACACAGATATGAACAAACACTCAACACAGTAATGAGGAAATGAAAGGATTGAGGAAATAGAACCAGTTAGGTTGGTGAAGACAATGATTTGGTAGACCAGTTCCAAGCTGCTTTGTCTCGGTTGTACGTCTGGTTGAGCGGCTGAGTATTTAAACTCGAGGACACACAGTCCGGACACCGAAGTCGCTGAGCACGCAGCTCGGGACACCAAGTCCTCACCGTATTCTCCTTGAACTAAGGTCACACAGACCTCGTCCAATCACTCGTGGTAAGTCTTGAGCGACTTCCAAACCTTCCACAGACTTGGTCACTCGGCGATCCACAATTCCTCTTGGATGCTCTAGACCATGACGCCTAACCGTCTGGAAGAAGCACAGTCTTCAAAGGTAACAAGCGTCGGATCCACGCAGGATCAATTTCTTGATGATGCTCAATCACTTTGGGTTTGAAAGGGTTTGGTTTTGGGTTTTTCCTCACTTTGGGGTTTTCCTCACTTGATGATTTTCGCTCAAAGTCCTCAGAGGATGGGTTGCTCTCAAATGACGAGTGTCAAGTTTCTCCCGGAGCAGCCAACCAGCTAGTGGTTGTAGGGGCGGCTATTTATAGCCTAGGGAGCAGCCCGACATGATAAGACATAAATGCCCTTCAATGATATGACCGTTAGGTGGATAAGATATTTTGGGACAGCTGGCGCGCAGCACAGCAACGGTCGGAAAATCAAATTCCTCAGGGCTATCATGTTCCTCACTGTGTAGGCAATCCGCACTGGCGAATTCCTAACTCCTCAGTCAGAACAAATTCCTCAGCGACCAGAAGAACTTCGTCTCGTTTACTGAAGAAATTGACTAAACTGTACGAAATTTCCAATGGCTTCACTCGAAGGGATTGGTAGGTGTAGGATTTTGAGTTGAGCATCACATGGAAATTTTTCCTTTGTATTTCCTCGACCCCCTTTAACAAAGACGGTGTTTCCTATGACTCAAGAAAAGAAAAACGAAACTACAAAAACAAAAGTCTTCACGCTTCATGTTCCTCAAATGAATACCAAGTCTTCAAGGTCACACCAATTTCTTCACTTTCAAAGTCTTGAGAAAGTCTTCAAGATATCAAAGTCTTGATCGAAGAACTTCATTTTTAGGGTTGACTTTCTTTGTAAATATCAAACTCCTCATAGACTTATAGACCTGTGTACACTCACAAACGCATTAGTTCCTTAACCTATAAGTCTTCAATCCACCAAAATCACTAAGGGGCACTAGATGCACTTACAATCTCCCCCTTTTTGGTGATTGATGACAATATAGGTTAAGTTTTCAATGGGGATTAACATATGAAGTGTAAATACTGATAATGAGGAATTTGATTGCAAGATATAGAAGAACTCCCCCTGAAGATGTGCATAGTGAGGAATTTGCTTTTGAGGCAATGCACATTTGAAGAGTTGAATCATGGAGATCTCCCCCTATATCTTGTAATTCATACACGCATTTGACATATAGTATGAAGAATTTGAAATGCATGATGAAATATGGTGCTTGATGAAATTCAGCATGCGTGCAATAACATTAATGAGGAATCAGAGCACATAAAGTATCAGAGCACAAATAGATTTGCTATGCGTAGTGCAAGAGCATAATGCATCAAAAGTATCAAAGCACCATCGGGTTTAAGATTACAACTCGATCCAATAAAAGTTTCAGAAGAACGAGAGTTGTAACTTAACAAAAATAAATTACTGTATATAGACAATAAACTAGACCCGCTTGAAGACTAACTCAAATTTCTCCCCCTTTGTCATCAAATGACCAAAAGGATCGAAACTGAGGACTAACGCTCCTGAAGAATTTCAAGTTGAAGAAGGAGCGCCAGCGTTGTTGGGGTCGGTTGTTGTAGTAGGACCTGCCGCGGTGTCGTCCAAGTCTTCATTTTCATCAGTGTCGCGCGATGACGAATAGGAAGTGGCCACCAAGGAAGGAACTTTGACTTTCTTGTATTTCTTCGGAGGAGGTGCAGACCAGTCAAATTCTTCCTTGAGTCCCATAGTCTTCAGTTCTTCTGCATCGTAGACATGTGAAAGAACAGCCCAGGTGCGTTTGAAGGTTTCATGGAGGTAGTAGTGGTTTTTCTTCACTGCATTGTGTGTTGAGGTCATGTTGTGAAGAATTGAACCAAACTGACGCTTGACCCATTTGTGATTGCGATCAACCTTCTGATGAAGACTGAGGAGTAACTCACGATCAGTCATCACCCTGGGTGCAGTTGCTTGAGGACTTTGCTTAACTGAGGTATTTGCGGCAGAGTCATGAGTGGCAGAGTCATCATTGGTGGAGTAGGATGCTGCTTTGCGAAACTGTCCATCCAATGGACGAATGCCTTCATCGATCACAGCAGTAGCCTTGCCCTTGTCATCATCTGAGGTAAAAGTCCGTTTGAGGACTTCAATCGGGGGCAAGTAGCTGCAGTGGTTCAGAGTATCAGCCTTGTAATTGAGTGAAGTCCTTGACCTGATGAATCTCATTATCCAAGGCGCATAAGGCTTCAACTCAAATGGTGACATAGCAATGTTTGCCAGAGTCCTCATGAAGAAATCATGGAAGTTGACGGGAACGCCATGGATGATGTAGAAAAGCATATTCTTCATGATGCCAACGACTTCTTCATCACTCGAGTCGTGGCCTTTGATAGGACTCATTGTCTTCGTCAGAATCCGATAGTCAGTCCGAGGCACATAAAATAATTCCTTGACGAGGAATTTGGTTCTTGGAGCCTGCCTTGGCTTCAAAGGCTTCATCAGCACTTGCATATAGTGATTTGAAAGTTCTGGTTCGTTGTAGATACACCGTGCACCATCAAGTGGAGGACTGAGTGGTAGAGCACGAAGCAATTCACTTGCTGGTGCCTTGTAGTGAGTGTTTTCAGACATCCAGTCTAACACCCATGAGTTCACGTCTTCAGCGTCTCCGGTGATGTGCAGTGTTGCATAGAATTGAAGAATTAGTTCTTCATTCCAGTCACATATATCAGTGTAGAAATTCAGAAGTCCTGCGTCGTGAAGAACACTGAGGACTGGCTCAAAGCCTGGAAGAGACTCCGTGTCCACATGAGGAATATGAGCATGATCGAAGATTTTGTCCTTGTTGAAGAGCACTGAGGAATAGAAATTGGCTTGGCTGGCAGTCCAGAAATGCCTTTTCCTTATGCGAGCAGAGTCATATGGGTTGTGTCTGTGAAGAAAACATGCTCGCCAAAGAAATCTTCAGCCTTGAACTTTTGCTTCGTTGAGAAAGGATTCTTTTGTTTGGGCAGAGGGGTGTCGATGAGTTGCATCACCACCTCGTGAATCGCAAGTTCAGGTTCTTGGTCGAGGAATTTCTGGTTCCTCAACAGTACCGAGGATCGATGAGCAGGTTCATCATCACTAGTGGCTGGAATTTCTTCATGCACAGAGCAAGTGGGTTGAGTTTCTTCAGAGTCCAATTGGACTGTTTGTGCAGGGGACTGAGGAATCTGTTGAAGCAGGGTGAAGAGAGGAGTATTGGGATGCAGACTTTCCCAAAAGTCATCATTCATCACTGGTGTGGTGCACCCAATATCCACATCTTCATCTTGAATTTCCTCAACACCAGCCTCTTCAGCAGTGAACAGAGGCGTAGGTGAGGAAATGACTGGGGTTGAAGGGATTGCGTCCACTTCAATTTCTTCATCAATCTGCTCTGACGAAGCAGCAGAATGACGTTCTTCATCAGACCCGATTGGGATCTCATAGTCTTCTCCAAAAGGAACAAGGTCCTTTGATGGCTTGGAGGAAATCAGAACAACATCAATTGGATTTTCAAATGAGCTGGTCATTTGCTTCATTTTCTTCGCAGTCAAGAATGTGACACATACCGATGCCTTCCTTTTCTTCACTGCAGCTCGTTCTGCAGCCTTGGTTTTCTTCACATCAGAGGCAGATGGAAGAATTGGAGTTGGTGTTGGCGCAGGAGGAGCTGAGGAATCAGGATGAATTTCTTCAGGCGCAACTGATGCAGTTGCCCTGATCTCTTCAGTTTCTTCAGGAGCACCACTAGAGGATGCCCTGGCAATTTCTTCAGCGGCTGGAATTGAGTCATCAGCCCTGGAACTTGTATTTTCATCAGCAGGCTGAAAATCATCAGTCGTGCTGGCATGTTCTTCAAATAGTTGAGCAGAGGCTGACTGAGGAATTTCCTATTGCGTTGGGGTAGCAACATTTGTGAGATTCTTCGTCAGGTTGATTTAATCGACCTTGGCTCCTTGCCAATCAGCATAGTAAGAATCGAAGTTTTGCCGAGGTTTTGAATTTCACCTGGACCTTGAGAAGTTCCTCGGTGTCATTTTGACAACATTTTCTTGAAACTTCTCCTTTACGTATTGAGCCTTCTTGATTTCTCTTGCCTTTTCAAACTTCCATTTCTCTTCAGCGATGAAATGGGTCAGCATATGACTTTGTCCAGGGGTCAGATGAAAGTCAGGCATAGGGGTATTGGGATCCTTGTGCCAGAGATCAATATAGTCAAGGATTTTCTTCGGATCCAACAAAGCGGTGGCACAAAAGTGCCTTTGGCTCTAGCGACCCTTTCTTGGCGATTTCGATGATTTACGCAAGTTCTTCATGAAGCTTCATCATCGAAGGCACATGGAATGCAACTTGTTTCTTCTTTGGACTTGGCCGAGGACCATGTCCACCGTTGTTTTGATCTTGACAATGGGCCAGATGATGAAATTGGTGCGGCTGAGGAACTGGCAGAAACACCAGAGGCAATTGAGAAGCCAGCAGTCCTTTGACATGTAGCCAGCTGCACAGGGGCTGAGGACTTTGACGGAGCTGTTGAGGACTTTGGTGGAGCTGTAGCGGTGTGCGGAATTTGCCGTGAGGGCGCTGCTGAGGAACTTGGCTTATGAGCAGACTTCTTTGGCATGGATTTCCTCAGTTTGACTGAAGCCTCGATGAGATAGCGATGGCAGAATCCTCATTGAATTTCTTCATCGCATCCTTGGCTTGTCTTGCCAATTTAGCTTGGCGCTTAGCCCATTCTTCGTGAAAGTCCTCACCACGTTTGGCGCTTGTGGGATCTGCTACTTGGCAGTGCCAATGGAGCTCTTGGGCATGGAGGATTAAGGCGAATTTCTTCATGTATTTTGGAGTCACATATCTGTATTCCCTCCATTCCCTTGCCCATCTCCGTTCAATCTTATGAATGCGCACCTTGCGCTGATTTTTGCTTTCTTCCTCAGGTGTGCAATAGTCAGCATAGATTTCCTCAGGGATTTCAAACGCAATCATAACCTCAGGTTTCTTTCCTCCTTTCCGTTGCTTCTTTCCGTCTGCCATTTTCTTCAGTTGAGGAAATTGAACAATTGAGTTCTCTGAAGAAGTATGCAGTTTTTCTTCGAGGAACGCTGCAAATGAGTTAAGTTGATGAGAACCTAGTGATTTAGCAGCGGACATGTGTACTGTGAGCAGTATAGTTGCGAGGAATTTGGAGTGGTCATATGCGTTCTCAGAAGGTTTTTTTTTTAAAAGAACAAGTTTTGAGGATTTTGACCAGATGAGCCTTGAGGAATTTCACTAAGCGTTCTTTTTCTTAGGTTCCAGAGTTGTACAGATCGAGGATCCACACAATTGAGGAATATTGAAGAAAATCATTGCTTAGAGAAACGAATCAAGAGCATATTTTGTTTGAGGTGTTCATCTGTGTGAAGATTTGAAGAATAATCACCTTTGAAGATTTTCAGGAAGGTTTGAGAATCAAAGCGAGTAATAAAAGTAACTTTTAATTACGAAGTGAAGAACACGACGAACTAAGAAGAACAGTTGGGAAGTCCGTCGTTCAGATCTTCCACGCCCTAACTTGGCGGAGGAAGACAGCTACGGCTGACGGCGGAGTGAGGAATTCAGCGGGCGCGAGTACTGACGGCGAAGAGGTCGAGGCAAGAAGCTCTTCCTCACCGGCTGACGATGGAGTAGCGGCGGCGCTAGGGTTTGAGGAGCTTGAACGGGAGAGAGAGAGATCGAGCGGGGTAAAAAGAAGTGAGGAAGGGGAGAGGGGTATTTATAGAGGCAGTGAAAACCATTCGCCCGAAGATTTAGGACCAACGTGCCCCTGACCATTCTCCTTCTCACGACATGTGTTACCCACGTACTGTGTAGATGAGATCGTGTATGATCGTGGGTGAGTAAGATTATGCATCGTGGGATGCGGAACGGTTTGAGCGGCAAAACCGAAAATTTGGATAAGATCAATTTTAAAGTTTATTTCGCAATTTCTTCAGCTGACAAGGAAACAGTGAAGATTTTGAACGAGTTTCAAATAGAACGCACATGAAGAATTTGTGAATAGAGTGGGTTGAGTATAGCATAGAGGGGAAGGGTCCGATCACATTCACTTAGCAAAAAGCGACTTGAAGAAATAGCCATAAGTGAATGTCAGAGAGGACATAAACCCATATATATATATATATATATATATATATATATATATATATATATATATATATATAGCCAATGAAGAAAGACGATGAAACAGTGAAGATTTTGCAAAGTTGAAGAATTTGAAAAGCGAAGAATTTCAAAGCGAGGAAAAACTCAAATTGAAGATTTTCAACTTTGGTGGTGGCGTGACCCACCGTATAAGAATGATGATTTCAGACACCTGCATACAATTGTCTCAGGGTTCTGAGAATCAAATTCTTCATTAATTTCTTCACACTTAGAGTGTTATTCTTCATTGATTGAAGAAAAAGGTTTCTTCATGTGTTGCACATCTAAGTCATCAATTTTGCATAAGTGTTAGGATTTGTGTCTTTTTCAAAGAACATTCCAAGATTCTAAGATATTTAGCTCACACCGCAACTTGCTAAATCTCTTCTCATCCAAGGGCTTAGTGAAGATATCGGCTAGCTGTTCTTCAGTCTTCACGTGCTCGATAGAGATGTCGCCCTTCAACACATGATCGCGAAGAAAATGATGACGAATTTGAATGTGCTTTGTCTTCGAGTGCTGAACTGGGTTGTGAGCAATCTTGATGGCACTCTCATTGTCACAGTAGAGAGGCACATTCTTCATATTGATGCCATAGTCTTGAGAGTTTGCTTCATCCACAGCAATTGAGCACAACACGAGCCAGCAGCAATGTATTCAGCTTCCGCAGTAGACAGTGATACGCAGTTCTGTTTCTTCGAGGACCAACAGACCAAAGATCGTCCGAGGAAATGACAAGTGCCAGATGTTGACTTGCGGTCCACACGATCACCAGCATAGTCGAGTCGAATATCCAATGAGATCAAAAGCAGAGCCCTTGGGGTACCATAATCCTAGTGTTGGTGTGTGAGCTAGATATCGAAGAATATGCTTCACAGCCTTATGGTGTGATTCCTTGGTGTAGCTTGAAATCGGGCACACATGCAAACACTAAGCATTATATCTGGCCTAGATGCACATAAGTACAATAAAGAACCAATCATGGAGCGGTATACCTTGTGATCAAGTCAATACCTTTTTCATCCGTGCATAGATGGCCATTTGTGGGTTAGGAATTTTGTCGCCTTTGCAATCTTGCATGCCGAATTTCTTCAGGACATCTTTGAGGTATTTCTCCTGAGATATGAATATGCCATTGTGTTGTTGACGAATTTGAAGACCTAAGAAGAATTTCAACTCTCCCATCATAGACATTTGATATTCTTCACTCATCATATAGGCAAATTCATCACTATAGCGTTGGTCGGTCTGACCAAAGATAATATCATCAACATATATTTGGCACACAAACAGTTCACCATCATAAGATTTAGTAAAGATAGTAGGGTCGAGTGAATCGGGTGTGAAGCCATTCTTCACGAAGAATTCCTTCAATGTATCATACCACGCCCGTGGCGCTTGTTTGAGACCATAGAGGGCCTTATTAAGTCTGAAGACTTTGTCAGGATTCTTTGGATCTTCAAAACCTGGGGGTTGAGCAACATATACTTCTTCCTCAAGCTTACCATTGAGTAATGCACTTTTCACATCCATTTGATATAAAGTGATATTGTGATGGTTAGCATAGGCGAGTAATATCTTGAATAGACTCAAGTCTAGCAACAGGTGCAAAAGTTTCATCGAAATCAATTCCTTCAACCTGTGTGTAGCCTTGAGCTACTAGTCGTGCCTTATTCCTCACCACAAGACCATTTTCATCTTGTTTGTTGCGGTAGATCCACTTTGTGCCAATGATATTATGCTTGCGGGGATCTGGACGTTTGACCAGTTCCCAGACATTGTTAAGCTCGAACTGATGTAATTCTTCTTGCATAGCCTGAATCCACTCCGGCTCCAGAAATGCTTCATCTACCTTAGTGGGCTCTGTGATAGAGATGAAAGCATAGTGCCCACAAAAGTTAGATAAATGTGAAGCTTTTGAGTGAGTGAGAGGACCTGGCGCTTTAATGTCATCAATGATCTTCTCCACTTGTACTTCTTTTGCAACGCGAGGATGAGCTGGTTGTCGTCGAGGAATTTGATCATTTTCCTCAGCACCATTGTCATCAGCATTATCTTCAGATTCATCAGCTCGACGTTCTTTACGGACAGGAATGAATTCTTCAGCAGTTTCTTCAGTAGGAATGACATCCTCAGTTGCCTTGAACTTGATAGAATCCTCAGGTGCTGGTTCATCTAACACAGAAGGTAGGTGCTCTCTTTGCGAGCCATTAGTTTCATCGAACCGCACATCTACAGTGTCAACAATCTTGTGAAGAGCGATGTTGAAGACTCTGTAGGTGTGCGAGTCCTTTCCATAACCAAGCATAAAACCTTCATGTGCTTTCGGTGCAAATTTAGAATTGTGATGAGGATCTCTAATCCAGCATTTAGCACTGAAGACTTTGAAATAACTTACATTGGGTTTCTTGTCAGTGAGGAGTTCATAGGCAGTCTTCTTGAAGAATTTGTGAAGATATACTCTGTTGATGATGTGGCACGCAGTATCAATTGCATCAATCCAAAAATGACTAGGCGTTTTGTATTCATCAAGCATAGTGCGAGCCATTTCAACAAGAGTTCTGTTCTTGCGCTCCACGACGCCATTTAGCTGAGGAGTATAAGGAGCAGATAACTCATGAGTAATACCAAGTTCATCAAGATAGGCATCAAGACCGGAATTCTTGAACTCAGTTCCATTGTCACTCCCCGATGTGTTTGATCTTCACACCAAAGTTAGTTGAAGCCCTCGAGGAAAATCGTTTGAAGACTTCCTGCACTTGATTTTTGTAAGTAACAATGTGTACCCATGTGTAACGAGAGTAATCATCAACAATAACAAAGCCATATAGAGATGCATCATTAACGATACTGAGTAATGATTGGGACCAAAGAGGTCCTTGTGAAGCAATTCGAAGGACGAGTAGTGGTCATGATAGTATTCACTGGATGCTTGGCCTTGGTCATTTTTCCACTTCACAGGCTCCGCACAAGTGATCCTTGAGGAATTTGACATTTTCAATGCCAATGACATGCTTCTTCTTTGCAAGCGTGTGCAAATTCCTCATGCTCATGCGTGACCAAGTCGCCGATGCCATAGCCAGCCTTCCGAGGCTTTTGCAAGTAGACACACGGCTGGTTGTGGTCCTCAGAGAAAAATCAACAATATACAAGTCTCCTCTCCTAAAGCCTTGAAGACTTTGGAATTGTCAACTTCCATAATCACAACACAACGATACTTGCCAAAGATAACAACCATATCAAGATCACAAAGCATTGAGATCGACATGAGGTTGTATCCTAAGGACTCAACAAGCATGACTTTGTCCATGTGTTTATCCTTAGAGATCGCAACCTTACCAAGACCCAATACTGACTTTTGCCTCTCACAAGAAAGATGATATGCTTGAGATGTGACGGTGATAAGGGAGCATCCATCAATAGATTCTTGTCACCAGTCATGTGATTTGTACAACCACTATCGAGAACCCACTCAGTGGCTTTGGGTTGATCATCCTGCAGATGAATTAGTACAACTTACGATCTCATATACTTCATCAATGAAGAATATGATATCAAGTTCATCAGATGAATTTCATCAGTCAGTATTAACAGATAAGCAGTATGAGGACGTGTGAAATGAAAGGTCATTTCATCATGATTAGCCTGCGTCTTTTCAGGCAATTTTGTCAGGTCCCCAGCAAATTCTTCAGACGTTTAAAGCACGTCTGGAGACCTGACCCTGCAGAAGAGGTTAGTTCTTTTTCTTCACCACCCACATCTGAAGGGGTGGCAAAGAGTTCATCACTCTGCGAGCACCATACGAGAATGGTGGCATAGAAGCCAATCCATTTCATTTCACATAAGAGGGGTTAGGGTAAGCATATGAATAAGCAGAGAAATTCTTCGAGGACTTATGAACATATTGATTTGAAGAATAATGAACATATTCATAGCCCTTAGCTCTACCCTGCGAAACAGAGTTGTTAGCACGATGATAATCATATGAGGATTTTGATCCTTTTGAGGAATTTGATCCATGTGAGGAATTTGGTCCGTATGAGGACTTGGATCCATATGAAGAATTTGGTCCATATGAAGAATTTGATCTGGGGTTCCTATTCTTCATGTGTGGTGTCATGAGGACATTCACCTGAAGACTTTCAAGGCACTTCTTGGGAACCCAGATTTTCTTCATGGGGGAACCGTTCCTGCAGTTAGTGCCAACATATCTAGCAAATACTTCACCATTCTTATTTTTGAACAGTTTATAGTTGGAGTCAAATGACTCATCAGAAGAATGACGAGATTCGCATGTAAAGCCAGATAAGTTAGATGGATCAAGCTGGAGGTCCCTTTGCGGCAACTCCATGAGGTTTTGGGATACCGCTCGGGCTTCCAATATGTTCCATCAGCATTGAGTTTCCTCTCAAAGGCAATACCCTCTTTCCTAGGGTTCTGTTGAGGATCTGCTTTTAAGCACATCACAAAGAGTCGATGCCCTTTGAGGCTTTTGTACATGCCTGTCATATACAATTCCTTCAGCCCTGCATCGTCGGTGATACTAGCAATGTCCTCGGATGAGGAATTAGTGATAGCAGAGGCAGGTGAAGAATTTGTAACAGTTGAAGCATTTGAACATTGGTGAAGAATTAGCGATTCACGCTCAATGCACTTTAAGCATGGAGGAACAAATTCTTCACAGGAAGCGCTGATTTGTTGAGCAAGTAATGAATCGCGCTCCTTGAAGATCTTCATAACTCACTCTTAGCTTCTCAAGGTCTTGCTTTCTTTGAAGAAATTCATAAGAAAGTTTCTCATGATCAGATAAGAGAATGTTATGATGACCTTGAAGGCTATCAAACCTAGACTGAAGTCTCTGAAGATTTTCAGTCAGGGCTTTAGTGCGATCCATTTCTTCACCTAACATATCATCACTCTTATCTAGCATGTTTTGAACCTTTTCCAAAGCCCTTTGTTGTTTTACAGACAATTTCAAAGCAAGTTTTGAGTAATCGGGCTTTAGATCTTCATCAGATTCATTTTCACTAGATTCAGAGGAGGTATAGTTGAGTACCTTGGCACCCTTTACCATGAAGCAATAGGTGGGAGTGTAGTCATCACTATCTTCATCAGCATTGTTGGTGAGGTCATTTTCTTCAGAGTTGAAGATGGACTTGCTGACGAAAGCAGTAGCGAGAGCTAGACTCGCCACACCAGACTCAGATTCTTCTGATGCCTCCTCTTCCTCGTGTTCCTCAGATTCAGCTTCAGAGTCCATTTCCTTGCCAATGAATGCTCGAGCCTTTGAGGATTTTGATGAAGATTTAGATGATTTCTTCATCTTCTTCACGTCATCAGAACTGTAATCCTTGTGTTTCTTCTTCTTTAATTCCTTCTCCCACTAAGGACAATCTTGGATGTAGTGACCAGGTTTCTTGCATTTGTGACAAAGTCTTCTCTTATAGTCACTGGATGAGGAATCACTGCTTCTTGAGGATTTTCCAAAGCGACCACGTCTTGTGAACTGGAATTTCTTCACGAGCAAAGTGCTAGCTCTGGCCTAATTCTTCAGGATCTCCAAGGCTACTACCAGAGTCTTCACACTCAGATTCGCACACGCCTTGGCCTTGAGGCACGTGTTTCTCCATAGCTAGAACCATAGAGATCTCTCTTTTCAGCAAATTTGGAACTCATGAGTATTTAGCCTCTCGAGGATATCGGCAGGATCAAGTGACTTGTAGTCAAGACGCTCTTGTATCATCGGTGCGGAGTATCAAATGAGGAATCAAGCGATCTTAACAATTTCTTCACCACCTCATGGTCGGTGATGTCGATTAGCGCCAAGAGCTTGAAGCTCATTTGAGATGTCGATGAGGCGATCGAAGGTTTGTTGAACATTTTCGTTGTCGAGTCTTTTGAAGCGGTTGAAGAGATTCGAAGAACATCAACTTGAGAGTCACGCTGAGTTGAGACTCCTTCATTCACTTTGGACAGCTTTGTCCCAGATGAGCTTGGCAGTTTCCAAAGCACTCACTCTTCCATATTGACCTTTGCTTCAGATGGTCGCATATGATATTCTTCGCTTGAGAATCGAGTTGCTTGAATCTCTTCACGCCAAGAAAGATTCGAGAGATGGTGTGACTGAGGGAACACCATTTTCCACAACATACCAGAGATCATTGTCAATTGCTTCAAGATGCATTCGCATCTTGTTCTTCCAGTATGGGTAGTTCGTCCCATCAAAGGTAGGACACCCTGCTGAGACCTTGATCATACCTGCGGTCGACATAACTAAAACTCCAGGTGGTTAAACCAAAATCACACGTAACAAGGGAGTACCTTGCTCGATACCAATTGAAAGCGCGTTATATCGACTAGAGGGGGGTGAATAGGCGATTTTTATGAATTCTTCATCGAGGAATTTGCGGTGAGAAAATTCCTTAGCGAAGAACTACTTGCAGCGGAATAAGTACTCTAAGTAAGCATAACAGAATACACGCATGGTCATCATGATGAAATGAAGACAAACACAGAGTACGAAAGCGTAATCACAGGATAACACAAGATGAAGACAAACCGATCAAGAAATTGAACTGAGGAAATTGAGAAAGTCTTCAGTCAAAGTCTTCAAACACAGATATGAACAAACACTGAACACAGTAATGAGGAAATGAAAGGATTGAGGAAATAGAACCAGTTAGGTTGGTGAAGACAATGATTTGGTAGACCAGTTCCAACTGCTGTCTCAGTTGTACGTCTGGTTGAGCGGCTGAGTATTTAAACTCGTGGACACACAGTCCCGGACACCCAGTCGCTGAGCACGCAGCTCAGGACACCAAGTCCTCACCGTATTCTCCTTGAACTAAGGTCACACAGACCTCGTCCAATCACTCGTGGTAAGTCTTGAGGCGACTTCCAAACCTTCACAGACTTGGTCACTCGGCGATCCACAATTCCTCTTGGATGCTCTAGACCATGACGCCTAACCGTCTGGAAGAAGCACAGTCTTCAAATGTAACAAGCGTCGGATCCACGCAGGATCAATTTCTTCAGTGATGCTCAATCACTTTGGGTTTGAAAGGGTTTGGTTTTTGGGGTTTTTCCTCACTTTGGGGTTTTTCCTCACTTGATGATTTTCGCTCAAAGTCCTCAGAGGATGGGTTGCTCTCAAATAACAAGTGTCTAGTTTCTCTCGGAGCAGCCAACCAGCTAGTGGTTGTAGGGGGGCGGCTATTTATAGCCTAGGGAGCAGCCCGACATGATAAGACATAAATGCCCTTCAATGATATGACCGTTAGGTGGATAAGATATTTTGGGACAGCTGGCGCCAAGAAGACAAAGAACGGTCGGAAAATCAAATTCCTCAGGGCTATCATGTTCCTCATTGTGTAGGCAATCCGCACTGGCGAATTCCTAACTCCTCAGTCAGAACAAATTCCTCAGCGACCAGAAGAACTTCGTCTCTGTCACTGAAGAAATTGACTGAACTGTATGAGATTTCCAAAAGCTTCACTCGAAGGGATTGGTAGGTGTAGGATTTTGAGTTGAGCATCACATGGAAATTTTTCCTTAGTATTTCCTCGACCCCCTTTAACAGTACGGTGTTTCCTATGACTCAAGAAAAAGAAAAACGAAACTACGAAAACAAAAGTCTTCACGCTTCATGTTCCTCAAATGAATACCAAGTCTTCAAGGTCACACCAATTTCTTCACTTTCAAAGTCTTCAGAAAGTCTTCAGTATATCAAAGTCTTCAGTCGAAGAACTTCATTTTTAGGGGTCGACTTTCTCTGTAAATATCAAACTCCTCATAGACTTATAGACCTGTGTACACTCACAAACGCATTAGTTCCTTAACCTATAAGTCTTCAATCCACCAAAATCACTAAGGGGCACTAGATGCACTTACATATGCTCATGACGTTAGTCACATAAGATAAATAAAACTCTTAAGCGTGCAAGCATGTTATTTGGGAATATGCAATCATCAGGTAGTATTAAAATTTTGAAAATAATTAACATAAAGGACTTCAAAAGAAATGCCACAGTCGGGCGTCTGAGCGACACCACATAAAGGGCTTTAAAATAAATGCCACAGTCGGGCGTCTTAGCGACACCACTTAAAGGGCTTTAAAATAATTTGCCACAGTCGGGCGTCTGAGCGACACCGCATAAAGGGCTTTAAAAGAATTTGCCACAGTCGGGCGTCTGAGCGACACCGCATAAAGGGCTTTAAAAGAAATGCCACAGTCGGCCGTCTGAGCGACACCGCATAAAGGGCTTTAAAAGAAATGACACAGTCGGGCGTCTTAGCGACACCACTTAAAAGGCTTTAAAAGAAATGCCACAGTCGGGCGTCTGAGCGACACCGCATAAAAGGCTTTAAAAGAAATGCCACAGTCGGGCGTCTGAGCGACACCGCATAAAGGGCATTAAAAGAATGCAGTGAATATCCAGGAGGTAGAACCATCCCAGGGATATTTGATAATAAAAAGGTATCACGGGTTAGTCCACATCAAAAATAATAATCATAATCTATCACAAATCACAATCGTGGTCCAGGTTTAACAGTTTCACAGTTTCACCTCCGAAGACCGACACTAAGACCGATACTTGACCCATCCCAGACTGTAATCCTTAACCATGGACACGGCTATTCGAATAGGTTTAATCTCTGTAGAGGGTGTACTCTTTACCCACGAGTAACGGATTCCTTTAATCCATCGGGACTAATTCCGTTTACGGTCTTTTTGTTGAAAACACACCTAACTTGCACACACCAGCTTAACTCACACGTGTCTGGAATCACCCACGACACCTGTTAAGCGAAACTCTAAGTGGGGAGGCTACAACCTCGACGTAACATGGGATCACAAAATTTATATCAGCAGCATAAGCTGGGAGCTACCCCCTTCGGCTACAACCGAAACACCCATGCTCCCGGACCTGGTGGCATGACTACCGGATGCCTCCAGTATCTTCCACCACGGCCTCTCTGTACGGTGTGTGCTAGGAAAGGGTTGACAACTTACTGAACCGTACCCTACCTGGTGTAGAGACGAGTGGTAGTACGAAACAAGTATGGGGGTTACTGGCACAAGACTCGATCTACGGTCGACTCAGGAGGTTGCAAATTTTTCCTGCATGATTAGCATAACAATGCATATATTACAAACAACAGATAGAAACACCACACGACATACCCCCTCATGCCATACCGGACACGTCCGTCTCAACGGAGGACTAGGGGCAATACCGTGTCTACCCAAGACAGAGGCCTTCCCGGCTTTTCTCCCGGCGTGCATGAAAGGCATATGATGGTGATTCCTATCACAATCATATCAACTTCATTTGCATGAATTTATTAACATGCACTTATGAATAGGATCACATCCTCACATAAAATGACGTATACTGCGTGTCGAGTGGTGTTATCACCGAATCAAACAACACACAGAAATTTCACGGGGTTCAGAATGCTTGCCTTTAGGTCATGGGAAAGAAGGTGCATCCAAAACATCTTGAAATCTTCAAAAGTCCTATTTAAAAGAATATATATGAATTAACACACAAAATAAAAACAGCACAAAAGTTGTTTTGAAAAAATTTCAAATAAATCTTAAAATAAACTAGACAATATTTGAGAGAGGTAGGAAAAAGAATCAATTCATTTGGAGTTATATTTAAAAAGTTATAGACAGTCAAAGTTTGGTCAAAACCGGTTATTTAAATAAAAACAGAAAAGAAAACGATTCGAATAGTCACGTACACGTCGAAAGCGTAATCTGGAAATACGCTTCCACTTATTCCGCGTGGACCGTGCGTGGTCAATGACAGTGGGTCCTAGGTGGCCCCACTGGTCAGGTTTGACCAGTCTCCTTCCCTCTTCTTCCTCTGGCCGAACAGAGGCGGGGACTCCGGCGATCGTCGCCGACGTTTGGCGGCTCCTCGCGGGCTCCAGATGGTCGGGATGGATCCGCAGGAATGGGGCGGTCCTCCGGTGGTTGCTGGGTTGGCGGGGATGGCGTGAGCTGCCGTGGCCCGAAGCCATGGCGGAGGAAAGCTTCGGGGGCGAAGTGGTTTTGGGGCGGCGGTGGTTCCCGATCGAAATCGAGTAGGGGAATGTGATCACGGGAGGGAGAGGAAGCTTCTGGTGAAGAGGTTTGAGAGGGGGAAGCTCTGGTTGCGAACAGAGCCGGAGGCGGCGGTGGACTTAACCGACTGGAGAGGTTGAAGATGACCTGCTCCCCTCCAATTGACGGCTAAGGGGACACGAGTGGGACGGTGTGAGGCTACCTGCATGCGGGTTTGAGCTCGGGGGCCTCTTTATATAGCGATGGAGGTCGGTCCCGAGGCGGCCGGGGATAAGAACGGCGGCGAACCGACGTTCTGTAGCAGCAGGGGGACGTGGCGACGACGGGAGCTAGCCGACGAGGCTGTGGATGAGCACGCACTGCTCACAGGGGCAGGTGGCGAGCCGGGGTGGCTTTGGCGGCACCGACCGCGGTAGAGGCGCGCTGCGGATGCCGGCGTGCCGCCAAGAGCTTGCTGGCAACGCTGCAGAGGCGGTCGGGATCCTTGGCGCGACGTAGCGAGAGGCCAAGCGAGTGGCGCGGCTCTGTGGAGTGGTGGCAAGCCAGGGGCACGACGCGTCGGCTCGGGCGCGGCGCGTGCAATACGTGTGCTCTGCTCGCGCCCAGAGCACGCACGGAAGGTGCTCGTTGAAATGCTATGGCCCACTACAGGGCTTGGGTGAGGCTGGCAAGAAACAAGGTTAGGTTAGGGTTAGCAAGAGGATCAAGGGACATGGTGGATTGGTCAGGGGCTCAAGTTCACCAAGTAAACTTGAAGTCATGCCAAATCTGGTTGTGCACTCAGGGTGTTTGACAAAATGCCAAAAGCACCTAGGCAACACTTGGGGTGGCCAAATTTTCCAGATCAGTGTCTCTATGGTTATAAGAGAGGGTGGTGAAGTTGGTTTGCAAAAAGGAGAATCTTGCTAGTGCAAGTTTTGCAAAACTTCAGTTCTGGGCAGAAAGTGAGTGGCATCATTACATGGACCAAAAGTGCTCCAAATAGAGCATGCTCCTGGACTTAGGGGTTTTGCAGGGTTGACTACAAGCATGAGAAAACACAAGGTCACTAGAGCAAGAAATAACAGAGTTGCAGTAGAAAACACAAGTCTGGTCTAGAATGAAGAAGAGGCTAATGTACTCAAATCTTCCAAAGAACATCACTATGTTTTTGCAAATAGTTGGATGGCATGCTACCACTGACATCCCATAATTTTGGTGGAGGCTCTAGGGAAATATTTAATTGGGTTGCTGTGCAAAAATTTCCACTGGACCAGAGAAGGAAAACAGGTGTAAAACTCAAAATATGCAATGAAATAATTATTTTAATGCACACCAGTGATTTAGAGACATCACATGATATCCCCAAATTTTGGTTGGAATATTAGTTAAAGTTATCAACTGGATGCAGTACAAACAGAGCTCCAAAATTTAAAACAAGCCATTTTAATGATTAAAGGTCAGGGTGAAATAATATAAATAAATAAATCTGCTGATTTAGAAATTGTTTTAATGAGATGGCATAGAAGTCCAAAATATTTTGGAAAGCTCCACTTGGGAAAGAAGATAAAACTCCTTAATAATAAAAGAAGAGTTCTGAAAATCCACAGAAATAAAAATTTAAAACTCCTGGCAAAAAATTTTTAATATTGAAAACTTGGCTAAATTTTTTTGGGGTGTTACAACTTTGCTGTCGAAGGAGGGGAAGAAGATCTTAGGCGTCTGGAGATGGAGCCCGAGGTACTGCTCCGCTGTGATGGAGGGTTTCATTGTAGGAGCAGCTCAGGTGAGTTGGACGACCCCGAGGCTAAAGCAGGACAAGAGAGATAATGAACAACGTTAACCTGAGTGGAATTCTAATAGCATCTCCAATACATGACGTAAAATACATAACCACAAAGTGCTAGATGTAAAATACATCAGCCGCTCATCTATGAACTTAACTGTCAAAACTGAACTTAACTATCGAAACTGAACTTAACTGTCGGAACTGAATTTTGTTGTCGAAACTGAATTTTGCCGTCGAAACTGAACGCAATAGCAAGGTGAGGCTACACGTCGGTCGACTGAATTTTTCATCTCTGATCAGTCGATTTTGCAGCCGTTGGATACGAAATCAAGGGCCTGCGGTTCATCTTCAACCTCCACCCCCTGAGCCGCCAGCCACCACCGGCCAAACAGCAGCCGCCCGCCGCCGGCGGTGCGCCGCCCCGCCCGCCCCGAAAACACTCCCCACCGCCGGTCCGCCGCCGCCCCGGCCATCCCTCTAGGGCACCCGTGCCGAGCTTTTCTCCCGGCGATCCCCACGCCACCGCCCGCCAACGCCCGCCACCGCCCCATCCACGAACCCTAAGATAGATAGTGGGGTACCTCTCGTGAGCCCCTCCCGTTGCGGCTGGTTCTTCCTTCACCCAGTGAGCCCCCCACCCCTGAAAATCGGTGACCCAAAAGTCGATTCAGTCAACAGAAGTGTAGCTAAATCGGAGCAACATCGCAAGCAAGAGCAACAGCGAGAGCAGCAACGCGAGCAAGAGCAATAGCAAGAGCAGACCAGGCAGGGGACTGAGAGCAAGAGCAGAGCAGCAGCGCGAGCGAGAGCTAAAGCAGCAGGAGCTCCTACTGATGTGGATGTCGCCGCCGAGGGAGCGACACCGTGGAGGAAGTGGGCGGTGACGCCGCCGTGGATGGAGCCGCGCCGTGTCGGCTCGGGACCGAGCACCGGCAGCACCGTGAGATCGAATCAAGAAGAAAATGCGGCAATTAGTGTACAACCTCTTTGGTGGCGCCGATTAGGCCGTAGCTTCATCCGAGGAAACGGTGATGATGATGCTCTTCCGGTGCTGTAGGTGAAGACGGCGGTGTGGGAATGGAGGTGGCGCGAAAGACGAGGGGAACGTCGGCGCAGCTCCTTGGAGGTGGAGGACGGGGTGGCTGAACCGGCGGGACGATGAGATTGACGACGGATCCTCATCCGGTACGGTGGATGAGGGACATCAAGGTGTTGTTGTGGACTACGTCGTCGGGGAAGAGGCTCCGGCTGGGTGGCGGACGGAGCAGGGTGTGGGGTTTCGTCGCGAGTTTTCGCGGCCTCGGTGTACGAATGGGTGGGCGGATGGGATGGCAGTGGGGAACCATGGCTTGGAGACGCGCTTGTCCAAAATGTGAGGTAAGTTACGAAAGTACCCCGCAGCGATTTGAGGCGGTTCTTTCGGTTCAGGGGTACCACGGGCATTTCACATGTCGGGATTTCACAGGAGGTGGGAGTTTTCGCGCGCGTTGTAGTTTCGGAATAGCAAGGCGCGGGTTGAGATGGAGGGAGTTGTCGGAGCACAACGAGACAAAGATATATCTTAAATATTTCGGGCTAACAAGGCGGCGGGTTGAAGAGGCGGGAGTTTAGCAGCACGATGAAGCGAGACGCTAAGCTTGAATTTTCGGCATAACAAATGCGGCTTGAAATTTCGGAAGAACAAGCTTAACGTGTACCAAAAAAAAGACAATTTGCACCTCAACACTCACAACACACACAAACACCATTTAGACTAGAGTAAGGTACACGTGCATTGCATGCATGAGATTTGGCAACCAAATTATGAATAAATACCACATTATAGCATGCAAGCTTTGAGTCATATATGCATGATGTAGATGTTCGTTTAATTCTTATAGTTTATTTCATTCAAAATCATCTAGTTTTTATAAGAAAGCTAATATATTATAAGATTCATGGAATTGTGCGTTGTAAGACATAAAGTAAAAAACAAATAATGGCAAATCATGTAGAAAAACATTTGGGCAATTTTGATACGGAAGATTCTAGAACAAATAAGAAGTGCTTGTGTTTTGATACTTGTGCATTATGCTTAAGTTCAACCATGGAGTCTTCTAGATTATACATGTGGCGAAATCTGGTGGAATCTAGATGATATCCAACGGCCAATAGTGCTGAAATTTGCCATCTTTGGACCATCGGATTCGCCTCATCCAACGACCATCTTTCAAAGTTAAAGTTACCCGCACACAATATAAAAAATATAAAAGATAATATATATATATATATATATATATATATATATATAGTGATGCTATTCATCATCCGAGTGCGAGAATAAGTTATTCTTCACACGAGGTAATCTTACAATCATTTCATAATTAAATTGCGTTTGGAATTCAAATAGTTACATTCCTATTGATTCACTACGTAAAATTTTGCATAAGAAAATAAAAATATAGGTCATAAGACAAGAAAATTTATAGTTTATGTGTATTTTACACTATGTTTTTACGTTCGTAATTTTACATAACATAAAATATTTTTTACGACGATTATATATTTTCTTATAGTCTCTTTCTACATCAGAAATAAGACAAAACTTACGTAACGTAAAATTACGATGCATTGATGGTAAATTAGAGGGGGTGAAGAATAACTATTCCTCACCCGAGGTGACGAATAGTCAATCCCTATATATATATATATATATATATATATATATATATATATATATATATATAGGGGTATAGATATAGATATGTGATGCCAAGCTGCCCATCATCTCCAATTAGAATAGTATGTCCATGCATGGATGCGGCGTGGCCAAATGATGTACGCCATCGGTATCTCAAATTCAAATCAGTCTGACCTTTTTCAATGTGTATACATTACAACATGCTCGTTTCCAAACCACACCGCGCAGATCTCCGTTATATTCACGCATGCATGGGTTTCAAACATCAAGATCTCTTATTCAAATATTCAAATTCAAATTTACATTGATTATGACCTCACCTATTCTTTTACACCCACACAGTAGTCTTCTCTTTATAATTGTACCACTAACTTTCTCTCGTGCATGCATGCACACACACTACCAGTCGGCATTATCCATCGCACGCATGCAATATTTTTCTTCAGGTCGGTCCCCATGAAGGCACACACCCACACACACCCCCTCTCCATCATATCGGGCATTCTTTATCTCTCACGCGTGCATGCTTAGCGATCGATGTTCCTCTATGTATGTGTGTATATAGCTAGGTCTTTCATAGTTTTCCACACAAACCGATCAATCGATATATCCAGTGAGGTCTCACCCTCTTTCCCACGTCCACATCGATCAATCTATACCTCTCTATATAGGATCAACATATATAGCTAATACACCCACATTAATTATATATCCAACGTCCCCTCTCATCATCCATGCCTTCCGCTTCATCTCTCGAGACCAGCGTGCACAATGGCGAAGGCGAGGCGATGGCCCTGCCCCTAACAACACTATATATCAAGGCTAATATGAATGTGATCATTAGACAATTGCTGCTAAAAAGGTTTAATTTCATGAATTGACCCTCCTCGTAAAGGATTAGCAATGCTTGGCCCCCTAGCTCATTTATTTTTCATGGCTCCGCCACTGCGTGCAATAGCGCACGTGTTCGCCCCCTCTCTCTAAATATCGATCTCGCACTTGTGCATTCCTTCATAGTCTCCCTCCACTCGGCCCCTCGCACCATCTTCTAGCCCCCACCGGATTTTGCCACATGTACAATCTAGCAGACTCCATGGTTGAACTTAAGCATAATGCACAAACCTCAAAACAACAGTGGTTCTCTTTTGTTCTAGAATCTTCCGTATCATAACTGCCCAAACATTTTTTCTAGTTGAATTTCCATTATTTGTTTTTAAATTATGCTTTACAACACACAATTCCATGAATCATAAAATAGATTAAGGGCTTCTTTGATTCAAAGTATTCTCAAAGGAATTTTGGAGGATTCTAATCATTAGGAATTTTTTCTATCTTGGTTGTTTGATTCGTCGGATTGTAACCATAGGAATTTTTCCATATGATTCATTTGCACTAGATTTCATAGGAAACATCCCATCCACTCAAACCTCTTTGAAAGAATTCTGCGTTTTTTCCATGCACAATCAAACACTCGTACAATCCTGTAGGATTCAAGACGACATTTGTCGGGGAGGCTGATCGGACCCACGAACACCTATGGGCCCGGCGGACCGAGCCCCTTTTGGTTCGGAGGGGGGCGGAGGTCGCACGAAGAGCGGATCGAGGCGAAGCACACGAGCAGTTTACCCAGCCGGAGCTCTCAGGAGATAATACTCCTACTGCTGCTTGTCTAATTGTATTGTGTTCTTGCTAGGGAGCGCTGAGAGCTATAGTATACTCCAGCTGCTAACGAGACCTAGCGTGAGAGTGTTCGAACCGAACCCCCCTCTACGTTGCGCATGGGCCTCCTTTTATATGCTCAAGGGGTCTCCGACAGGTGGCAACGTAGATGAGGGTACAAATGGAAAAACAGTAGTTGGTACACCTACTTGAACGATTATGAGTGTACTCTACCTAACCACGACGGCAAGGGACAAAAGCATTAAATGCAGTCCACGCCGCCTAACAAGGCAACTGTGAGGACCGTCGGAGCGCCACCGTTCGCCACGATGGCAAGCTTGTCGGCGCCGCTTATCGTTGCTCGGCTGGCTGCACAGCCTCTTGACACACGCAGCATGGAATGGTCCCATGGCGACATGTTGGTGGATGAGCTGGAGCGGAGATGAAGAGAGGGTGCCTGCCGCGGCAAGTGCCGTGCCGCGGCTGAATCCTTGTCGCGTCCGGAGGCTTGTCGCTCTCCGAGCCTTCCCGGCAAGCTCCTCTTGCCGGGGTCTTGTCTTCTGCGTGCCTTGAGTGGCCTTCCGGCAAGCTCCTCTTGCCGCGGCCTTGTCTTCTTGGTTAAATACTTTGTTCTTGAATGGCTCCAAAGGAACCACGGAGGATCTTGGCGGTGACCAGGCAAGCCTTGCCGCGGGGTGTTGCAACTGCCCGTGCACGAGTTCGGGATACTAGGGTACCCCTACTCTAGTACACCGACAGGAGCCCCAGGCCTGGGCCACACACGGTCTTGCGCTGTTGGGCCAGGCCCAAAAGCAAAGGTCTGCAGTCTGCACGCGGCCTTGATCACGCCATAACTTGCTCTGGACCCACCACGTCCCCCACGAACAGCATGCGTCGAACGTGGCGTCGTGGGAGAGATCGTGGGGGGTTTCTTTATTAGGAAAAGCAGAACGTCCGCCCCCTCTCCCTCCTTATAAACAGGGGAAACAGGGCAGGTCGCCCACCTCGCCATTGCTGTCTCGTCTCAAAACCACCGCCGCTCCCCTTCTTCTCTATTGCGAAGAGAGCAGCGCTCGCCTCTTCGCCACAACGCCACCAACGCCGTCGGTCTCCTCCACCGCCTCCGCCATGGCTCCGAAAGCCGACAAGGGGAAGGGCGTGAAGTCGGCCGAGGCGCAGCGGCTCGCGGCGCTGCGAAAGGAGCGGGCCATCTTCCCCCCCCCCAGCTCGACGCAAAGGAGCTGAGGGAGGGTTACTACCTCTTCTGGTCGACGAAGACGCGTGCGCATCCGCGCACGAAGGTCCTCCCCACCATCGCCTCGGAACTAGCCCCAACTGGGTACCCTTTCTTTGCGCTTTTCTTCTATTGCGGGCTCTGCCCGCCCTTTTCTGAATTCTTCTGCGATATCATGAACACCTACGGGCTTCGCCTCCTTGATTTCACCCCCAATGATGTCTTGACCATGGCAGTTTTCGCACACCTTTGCGAAAACTTTGTCGGGATCCACCCAAACGTTGCCCTCTTCCACCACTTCTTCATGCCCCGCGTTGAGAGAGGGGAGCCGCTTGCCGGAGGGATTTCTTGGATCTCCAGGATCGGCAAGAAAGAAGCTTATCTGGAAGGAGAGCTCCGTAGCAAATGGGAGGAGTGGAGAGCCAATTGGTGTTGGATCGTTGAGGAGAATCCGCAGCCCTTCACTGCCCTGCGCCAAACCCCAATAGTCTTGGCGGCAAGCGATTGGAGCAACTTGGCGCGGAAGATGCTAGGTTGAAGATTGCTGTGACCGGATCTTGCGCCTCGGGCTTGCCGGACTCACTTTGAGGCGCAGTTGGCGCAGATTTCCTTCGCTGCTGCATCGCTCCCTTGCAGGAGAGGAGGAGACCTGCTTGGGAGTTCCAAAACGCAGCGGACATCATGAGGCTGCGCCCGGGCCTCAACTGGAATTTCACTGTCTTGGAGTTGGATGCGATGCTGCTAGAGCTGTTCAAGCATGACCCCGATCATCCCGAGTGGTTTAGGTTGCCGAGTGGGGTCGTCCCATTGTGCAACAACTCTTTGCTCGACCGCATCCGTGCAATGATGCCGTTGTGCGATTCGCATGGGATCGTTCCAACCTGGCAAGAGCCTTCCGACGACATCGTGCGGCAGTTCTTCGACAGCTTGGAAGAAGTGCCGATCCGCCCCGACGAGCAGAAGAGGCTCACCCGCGACACCACCGACGAAGAGATGGTGCGCATTGCCACAAGGTTGGAGGAGGCGGCAGTCTTGCCGGCGTATTGGGTTCACCGTGGAGGAGGCAGATCAGCAGAGGCGGCAAGCCTTGCCGAGCGAAGGAGTTCCCGGTGAGGAAGAGCTTGCGAATCCGAGGCCGAGTCGAGCGAACCAGCCGAGGGCGCTTCTTCCCCACCATCCAGCAGCTTGCATAAGCGGAGCCCTGGCTCCGCCAAGAAAGCGTCTCCGCAAGGCCGGAGACGAGGCAGACGGCGGCATACAGACCCAGCAAGCGCCGCTGACGCGCTTCATCATGACAAGCAACGTTGCAGCTGAGGCGCCCCACACTTCTGTGACAACCGGGCGGGATCCTCCTGTGCCACCGCCGACACCTCCGCCAAGCGGTCAAGAGAGCCCATCCTCCGCCTCGTGGCACGGAGGCGAGCCAGAGTTTGATCTCTCCGCGCTCAGCTCCGACGAGGAAGAGGAAGAGTAAGCTTCAACATTGTGCTTGTATTTCTTCAATTTTGTTGCTTCATCTTGAATCTGATTTGCTTCGTTCTGAACTCTTTCCTTTTCAGGACGCTGGCCCAGAGAGCGTCGAAGAGAGCCAAGACCCCGGTGGTCGTCATTGAGGACGATCCACCCGTGGCAACAGGAGGCGCGTCTGAGACCCCCTTGCCGGACCCGGCAACCCTTCCTCAAAGCAGCCCCCAGCACAACCCCCAGAGTAAGTATGCGGTTTTCTCCTTACTGTTAGGTGTGCATGGGTGCTCCTTCTTCATTGATATCTGATTGTTGGTTTGTGTAGGAGCAGAGCAGCCTCATCAGGAGGGCCCGGAAGCCGCCCCGAGATTCTATCTGCTTCGACTACACCGCCAAGGGTGGATTCCCCGGCAAGGGAGCGCTCCCCGGCAAGGGAGCCTTCTCCGGCAAGGGAACCTTCTCCTGCAAGGGACGGCGCCAGTGATCCCTTGGCGGCGGAGACCATGACCGCAGCCCCCGGCGCAGGTAACCTTCTTGCCTGAGTATTTCCCTTGTGTTTTTCTTCTTCTGATTCTATCTTTGGATATTTGCTTGACTTTCTTCATCCGTCCGCCACAGAGCCGATGGAGACCGAGGTCACCGGTGAGGAGGACGCGTGCGGCAACACTGACGAAGCCGCCGCCGTGGGAGAAGAAGCCGGCGCTGACGAGCCTGCCGACGAAGAGGCCACCGAGGCTGCCGCCGCAGAAGCTGGCGAGGGGTCTGGTAATCGCACTGACGGCCTTGAGGCCGCAGGAGCGCCAGGCGCTACACCGACCGCTGATTCCCACGCTGCTGCTGCAGCATCAGGCTCCGAAGAGCCCCAGCCCGGCGCCTACCTGAAGGCCGGCAACGGCGTCTTCATCAAGCTCCCCTGGGCGTCGAGCTCCAGGGCGCCGGTCGAAGGAGAGACCTTCGACAGAGAGCTGCTCGCCTCCGCTGGGCTGACGCTGGTGGATGCGCCAAGCAGCAGCGGCACGACAGTCACGAGGAGGAGCAGCTGAAGAAGCTGTTGTCGCTCTACCGCGCCCGACAAGCCAAGTTGGAGTCAGGAAGCACTTGTCGCGAGGGCGGGAGCAGAACATGGAGAAGCGCAGAAGAGCTCCGGGCGCCAACCAAGAAACTCTCGGAACATAGCGGAAGAGTGGGAGTGACTTCTTTGAAGAGCGCATGACCTTCATCCTTGAGAAGGCTGAGGTCGAGGAGCGACAAAGGCTTGCTTTGTCGAGAAGCTATCTGCGCAAGAAGGCGAGTTGGCGCAGCGGAAGATCAATCTTGACAGCTATGAGGAAGAGCTTGTCGCGAGGAGTCACTTGGCGGGGCTCTTAAGGAAGCGGAGGATGCTGCTGCCGCCGAGGCCGCCAAGAAAGAGTTGGAGACGAAGGTGACGTAGCTGGAGGCCGATCTCGGAAGAGCGGCGAGGAGCTTGCAGCGCTCAAGCACGAGCGAGAAGGACGCCTACACTCTTGGCGAGCTGCAGGGCCGTCTCGCCGATAGGGAGCAAGGAGCTCGACGCCACCAAGGATTCCAAGGCAGATCTTGAGCTGAAGTGACCACCACGACTCGGACACTGGACGGCGCCAAGGAGGCGGGAGGTGGGCCTGTTGGAGAAGATCAAGGCCAACGAGGCTGGCGGCGAATGCTGTTGCCACCAGGCGCCTTGAGGGAGAGTGTAGAAACCTTTGGACCGAAGGTCTCGTGGATACTGCTGCCGCCATCCACAACGAGCTGATGGAGCTGGGGATGGTGGATCTTGGATACTCCTCCGACGAACACCTCCAACCCAGCGCCAAGCTTAGCTTATTCTTCAAGGGCGTGGTGACGGGTCTCCAGCGACTCCGGGAAGAGATCCCAAAGCAGCTGGCCGAGGAATCGCGCCAGATCTGTGCAGGAGCCCTCCAGAAGGTGTTGATGAAGGTGGCCTTCCGCAATCCAGGCCTCAACCTCAACGGTGTCCTCAGATCCTTGCCGCCAGATGCCGATGTGGAGGCGCTCAAAGCCCTTGTCGCACCCATTGTGGACAAGGTGGGAAAGATCAAGCGGGTTGATGGCGACCGCGTAGACTAGGCCGCCGATTTTATCTTTCCCTTGTCGCTGCTGATCATGTTTAGAACAATTTATTAGATCTGCGACAAGCTATTTTGTAATATAACTCTATCTTAGGCGATGATTGCAATGTTATTTCCTTTACTTGATTCCTTCCTTTATGCGTTTTGCCCTACGCTTTTAGGGAACTTGTCGGTGCAGGCACATTTGTCATGGCCGACGGAAAGTCAAGACTTCTTTGGCGGTGCCGCCTCCGACAAGCAACCTTGTCGCGACTAACCGCAGCTCACTTAAGTTGTTGAGCGGACTCGAAACAAAGTAAGGCGGCGACTAGCTGCGAGTTGGTTCCTCCATACGGGTTTTCCATACAAAGTACTATCGTTCGATGAAGATAACTTAAAAATTTAAGAACTGATTGCTCAAACTTGGGCAACTTAGCTTTTCTGTCGTTTGCTTCCCGATAAGGTGAAACTTCCTCGAGCAACGCTTGGTCCATAGTATTATCTTCGCCAGGATGTCGGGGAGGCTGATCGGACCCACGAACACCTATGGGCCCGGCGGACCGAGCCCCTTTTGGTTCGGAGGGGGGCGGAGGTCGCACGAAGAGCGGATCGAGGCGAAGCACACGAGCAGTTTACCCAGCTTCGGAGCTCTCCGGAGAGATAATACTCCTACTGCTGCTTGTCTAATTGTATTGTGTTCTTGCTAGGGAGGGCTGAGAGCTATAGTATACTCCAGCTGCTAACGAGACCTAGCGTGAGCGTGTTCGAACCGAACCCCCCTCTACGTTGCGCATGGGCCTCCTTTTATATGCTCAAGGGTCTCCGACGGTGGCAGCGTAGATGAGGGTACAAATGGAAGCGATAGTTGGTACACCTACTTGAGCGATTATGCGGTGTACTCTACCTAACCACGGCGGCAAGGGACAAAAGCATTAAATGCCCGTCCACATCGCCTAAACAAAGGCAACAGGGACCATCGGGAGGCGCCACCGCTCGCCACGATGGCAAGCTTGTCGGCCGCTTATCGTTGCTCCCCGGCTGCCTGACCTCTTGACACGCAGCGCATGGAATGGTCCCATGGCGACACGTTGGTGGATGAGCTGAGCGGAGATGAAGAGAGGTCGCTTTGCGCGGCAAGTGCCTTGCCGCAGTTGAATCCTTGTTGCGTCCGGAGGCTTGTCGCTCTCCGAGCCTTCCGGCAAGCTCCTCTTGCCGTGGTCTTGTCTTCTGCGTGCCTTGAGTGGCCTTCCGGCAAGCTCCTCTTGCGGGGCCTTGTCTTCTTGGTTAAATACTTTGTTCTTGAATGGCTCCAAAGGAACCACGGAGGATTTTGGCGGTGACCAGGCAAGCCTTGCCGCGGGGTGCTGCAACTGCCCGTGCACGAGTTCGGGATACTAGGGTACCCCTACTCTAGTACACCGACAACATTCCACTATAATCCCATGTTTTTCCTATTCCCGTGTTCTTAGCTTTTTTTATAAAAACTAAGAGGGTGCTTGGATCCAAGGTACTTATTTTAGTCTGACTAAAAATAGTCTCTTTAAGAGACTAAAGTTCCAAGCACCCCTGACTAAAGAGGGGCTAAAACTAGTCTTGAGACTAAAATTTTTTAGTCAGGGGTACCCCTATTAAAATGTGGATTAGTCCTCTCTCTCCTCATTTAACTCCTCTCCTTTAACACGGGCGAGTTCTGGATTGGAGGGTTTGGAGGATAATAAATTCTCATTAACTTGATTTTAGTCTCCTTAGTACTACCTCTCTCTCAGTTTACAGGGCGTGCGCGTACCCCTAGGTCGTCAATTTGACCAACCTAATATAAGTCATATATTACAAAAAATATACCAACATTAACTTTGGAGTTTCTACTTTCAAAAGGTATAATTTTTGTGTTATATAGTTTATATTAGAGTGATAAAATTGGCAATCTAGGTATACGCGCAGGACTTGTAAACTGAAAGCAGGTAGTATTTGGATCAAGCATGGATGAGGCTAGCATGTTTTAGTCTCACTACTTTTAGTCATGGGACTAAAACGTATCCAAGCACCCTCTAATTGATTTTCAATGAGATGAACTATAAGAATTAAGCGAAGGGCTACATCAGGCATATATGACTCAGAGCTTACATGCTATAGTGTGGTATTTATTCATAATTTGGTTGCAAAATCTGATGCGTGCAATGCACGTGTACCTTACTAGTACTTCGAGTATGTGCAAAGCACGTAAATTAGAATACCAATGGCATGCTACATAGTGTCTCACCTAAAGTTCATGAAGCCATGTGGCACATGTGGAGGCGTTATCGCGACCTCCTTGCATGGATTGATCACAGTGACGTGCTGCTGGTTCCAGAAGAATGTACTCGTCCTCCCTGAGCCATACTGGCGGTACATGCACGAAGGAAGATGTGCACTTACGCCACACACGCACTCATTCCCTCGCACGCACACGCGGGTACACGGGCGGACGCAATTTTGTACCAAGATCCACCCCATGTGATAATTTGACGCGTGTAAAGTCGTTCACTTCATTGATGGTCAATTAATACAGCGCATGCAAATTGAGTGGACGTGAGGGCGGAAGAAAGACATTACTACTCCACTGCGCGCATGCGAGTAGTTAAATCATGGGTTGCTAAGTACTATCTTCATTGGTCTCCTTCGTGTTTGTGCCAATTTTTGAGAGTAACATAATATTTACGCATTTGAGTAGTGTAGTACTTGAAATTTATGTTCCGCTAAACTCATCGGGAGCCGTTTCGGGCCTCGAAACCAAAATCGTCAATTAATCTTTACCTTGTTCCCATCACATTTGAAAGCCTTCTCACACCTACTAGTACGTACCAAACCTGAACATGTTCCCACTATGCAGGTATTAGTACTAGTGCTAGTACTTAGGTTATAAAAAGGGGAACTACCTAACCGAAAATTACACTACCTTTCCTCCTCATAAGTGCTTCTTCTTCGTCCGTCGTTGCCATGGCCGGTGAGCAGAGCTCTAGGTCGAGAACTACTCGTAACAAGGGAGCGGCAACCAAGGCTGCGGAAAAAAAAGAGAGGGCTCGCCGCCACGCAGAGACCTCGAAAGATCTCTCACGGGCAGGCGATGGCTCCCAGGAGCACCCTAGCCGCGGAGGCGAACATGCCGAGCCGGCGGAGCTGGAGTCGTTATCCCTCGACGGCATGCCCGATCAGCTCAATAAGCACCTCAATAAGAAGGAGTTCATCCAAGGCTTGATGGAGTTCTTGACGAAAACCTCGACGACATGCCCGCCGAGCTCAATCAGCGGGGAGTTGATCGCCCGGCTTGGTGATCTTCTTTGAAGAAGAGCATTGCCTCAGAGAAGAAGGCGACCGACGAAATCCTGCGACTTCAGGAGGACAAGGCGAAGCTCTGCCACGAGATCGACCTATTGAAGGAGAAGAACGCCGGCTGGAAGAAGCTGCATGAGATAGTAGTTCCTCGATGAAGATGCTGCAGGCCCTCGTCATGGAACAGAAGGAGGAGTTGGCGAAGCTCGCGCCGAGCACCGGCTGCTATCAAGGATGCGTAATGCGGCCGTGGAGCAGATGATGAAGGCTCAGATCGAGAAATCGCGTCATGGACAGAATGAAGAAGATGGCGGAGGAGACGCGCAAGGAGATGGAGGTCGTGGAGGCGATGAAGAAGCAGTTACGACTCCGCGGCAAATTAGATCATTTGGGGTGATAATCTTCCTTCTTCTTTTGCTGCTGTGTTTCATCTTTTGCTTCAGGTGTTTCGCCGTACGTGTCACGTTCTCTGCGAGGCATGAATAGTAAAATGGTTTTTTTTAGGGAATGAATAGAACAATGCTAACAATGAGATGACTAGCAAATTAGATCATTTTATCGCCATATGGCACTGGGCTGTCGTGTTTCATGCTCCTCCGTCGCAGTACTACTCCAGTTGAAAACTTGAGTATACCGCACGGTTCTTTGCTCCTCCTCGATCAGGTCGTTGGCACATTTATACGAGCATTCAAATCACAAGGCCCCGCCTTCCAGCAATAATGAGCCGTCAAATCACAAAGGCCATCGCCTCTCATGAAACCGACCAAGCTAGACTGCCCCGCCCTCTAGCCTTTTAAAAAATGTATACTTTTGTACAGCAGTAGTATCGATGGATTGCGCCATGGAGCAAAACTTGAAATTAAAAAAAAAGTGGTACATATAGAGAGCAATGGTCGCCAAATTATGCATATAGTAGTATTAAAAAGGCTAGTCACAATAATGGTGTCCAGCACAACCCACCCCTCAAATAAAACAAAGCACCACGAATTCTTTGACAAAACTAAGCACCCTGAAATTCTTTGACAACTAAACTGCTAGCTATATGATGTTGGCCATATATATTGTACGTATATAATGTGAAGAAACGAGTGGTAGTACTATACCAACTAAAAGACGAAATGTAAGAAATACTAGTATGTACGTACTGAAGAGTTAAAGTAACAAGAAGAAACATAACATAGTTCTACTGGGGGCTCAGCACAACACACCCCTCAAATTAAATTAAGCACACCTGAAATTAAACTTTGCAACTATCCCGGTAGACACTGCATTAGAACCACCAGGAGCAACGACACTGCCACCTTACTCGGAGTCCTCGTCCATGTCCTCGACTTCGTCCTTGTCCCTCTTCCTCTTGGCCGATACTTCTTTGCTTGAACCGCCAACTTGGCTGTTGCTCTTCATCCAACCCTTGTAGATATTGAAACAAAGGTAGCCATCCATTGCAGCGTAGTGGATGTGGTCTATATCTAGTACATTCCGCTGCCATGCATGACGATGAAAGCGTGTATGGAGGTTTCTCCGCCACTGCGTCTGAAGGATGAACCATGGCTCCTGCCAGGGTCAGCATTGAAGGCTGACGAGAGGACACCAGTCGATTCTTTTGGAGGTTGAAGGTGTTGCGTACAACGAGGCCTATCCGACGCAGGACTTCTTTGTCGTTACCAAAGTCTACAGTAACGAATTTGACTAGGTTCCTCTCGAGGAAGTCCTTAAAATCCTGGCACTCAACATCGGCATGGCATATGTGGTAGACCAAGCATAAGTCATGCACGCAAACCTGGATCACGGCGGGCTTCTTCCTCTCTTCGTCCTTTAGATCCTTCTCTCGTCCCGGGGACTGTGGTGTACTCAACATCTAGCCCATGACCCACTCATCATCCGAGTCTTGAACATGCGTGCAAGCGAGAAAGGCATCCTTTCACCGTCGCGGAAGAACGGGTGTAGATGACGTCGAACTCATTGCCGGTGATGGTTCTGACCTTGTACTCACCGCCGATCGGGGAGATTTGGGACGCCATGGATTTGGGAGGAGGGTTAGGATTAGTGGAACTGCCGTAATGTGAATGGACGGGGCGACTAGGAGCGAACCGGCGTAGTATTAAAGGACGTGCGGGGACGAGTAGGAGCGAACTACCAGCGTGTAAACGGCAGGGTAGTGGCTTTCCATTCTCCCATGATACGGGCTTCCCAGAGCCCTTGGATCCGACATTGAACGGTTGCATGGCGTGATTCTAGACCTATGGGTGAATATCCTATCCTGGAGGGTTATTCTGCAAATTTTCAGCAACTTAGCATGCGAACGTTTGATCTCAAATCCAAGGGCTGCCGCAGCCCGTATCATGGTCGCGCCTACCATGACCGTCAGCGTCGCTTTCATGGTCGCATATGGAGATTTAACACGGTGTGTTAGCTATCCGATGTTGGCATGTCATACATAGTCATCACTTAGTCACTCATACTACAACAAGGTTGGCTATAAGTGTATTTTTTACTCCTCTCTATCTCTTTCTTCGTACTCCCTCCGTCCCATAATATAAGAACGTTTTTGACACTAGTGTAGTGCCAAAAAAGTTCTTATATTATGGGACACATGGAGTACTAGTATTTATTGCATTTGCCAAGGAGTGAACTCTTCCAATGAAATGGTGTTGCTAAGTTTGCTTCATTTAATTAGCTATAGACTCAAAATTGTCTTTTCACCTAGGTACACGCGCTTAGCACCGTTTCTTCCTTGGGTCACCAAACTAGTCTCTCTCTTCTTGATTAACTTGCCACATCGGACTTTATGCCTATGTGGCAAGCTTAAGCACCTGTAGGGAGCAAGTAAGTACAATAGTGCGCTTTACATGGCATTTTGCATATGTGGAGGAAAGAGAGGCAAGGAAAAAGTGGAGAAGTGGGCTCTCATGCAAGAGCCAGCCTCTACTACATGGTGGAGCATTGGGAGAGGCACTGTATGGAGGTGGTCGAGAATCAGGAGACTCACGCCGGTCGTGGCGCCTTGATTAAAATGATAATGGCAAGTCAAATCACGGGGCCCCACCTGTCCGATGAGTAACTTCATTGTCAAATCACACAGCCCTACATTTGCAGCAGCCTACTCCCTCGTCTTCTCGCGCCTCTGTCGAACCGACTAGGCGAAACTGCCCCATCGCCTACCGCGCAGGAAAAGCCCCATCCTCGACTTTTAAATAGTGTACAGTATACTAATTTTGTATCCATGAATTGCGCCCGCACCATGGAGCAAAGCGTTTAGAAAACGGCAGTACCCATGTACGGAGTATATAGCACGCCCGTCGCATTCGCGTCGCACCCCAGACGGTCGGTCGGTCTGGCACGCTGCTCTCTGAATGGAACGCGCGTCATATTGCGTTCACACACACATGTGGGACGGCAATTAAGAACCGACCATAGGCACACTCCCCTGCCCCGCAAGTCGGGTGACTTAATAGAAGAGGGAGACGAGCGATAGTACTAGAGAAGTGTTGTAGTACTACGTTGGTGCCTGGATGATCCATGCAAGACACGGAAGATCAGTTCGTCCATGCATGTGACCAGACTCCAGCAGACACGTCTGGATTGGCTATCGTCTACATATCGTGCAGGCTGTGTTGTACATGGTTGTAGTTGTGGTGAGAAATCTAAAAAAAGGTTTCTTGTCATCTCGCAAAATTAGGTGTCATGTGCTTCAGATCACTGCGAGGGTTAAACAGCGACAACTGAGTTGGGCTAGTCATTGGGGGCACATGCACAAACAGTGACTACTCGGCTGCCATCTAAGTCAAGCCGGCTATATTAATTAGGACATCTATCGACGGACCCCTTTTCTATGAGTTTATCTTTAATTTGAGCTTTGTTCCTCGTCTAGTTTGTCCATCGGGATTCATGTTGTCTCCTTTGGGCAGTGAGATTATGATTTCTTGTCATGTGGCATTTTTTCGTGTTATATGTTATAATCCGGCGCTTCAGATCAAAATGACGACAACTGCGCCTTGAGACCCACGTGCATGAAGACTACTCGACAGTCATTGACGAGGTCAAGCCGGCTCCGGTAGACAAAAGAAAACTAGTACTACTCCACTATATAGGCAGGAGCCTCCGCGCTTGCTTGCTAGTGTTGCTCTCTTCACACTGTCTCGGCCTCTTCAGATCTAAACACAACAGCGGTGGCCACACTCTCTCTCTCTGCTCACCGCTGGTCACAGATCTAGCCGGATCCTCTCCACCGGGGAAGGTGATAAGGTGCAACGTTCACGCGGTCGTCCTCGGCGACAGCTCTTACCCACTGCTGGGCGCGTCTCGATCAGCCTGCCTTGCCGTTCTCTCCCAAGCACCGCTCGCGAGGGAGGGCCTCCGACCCCTTGTTCCTCGCTGTCATAGTGTGGGCAGATCTGACCTCCCGCCGCCCACCTAGCGACATCCCGGCGACCATTCAAAAACCTTCGCCGGCGAGTGAAGGTGCCGTGGAGAAGTAGATCGATGGAGGAGTACAACAAATACGTGAGGATCGCAGACGGCGACCCTGTGAAGCTAGCTAGGATGTTGGAGATACAGTCTTGGTTTGACAACAAGGACCAACTAGCGGCGACGGCGACATCCATGGCCAAATATCTGCAACAGAGCGAAAGGCGGCGATTCTCCCGAAGGGAGTCGCGCCGGAGTACATAGAGCTGCTCCTCACGGGCCAGGGAGCAAACAGATTCACCGAATCCAGTCGTGAGGGAGCGGTGGTGGGAGTATCGATCCCAGATGGAGCATCCACCAGAGATTGAAGGATCGAGCATCTACAGGGTGCCGTTTGTGAGGGTGTCCTGCCAGAGCGAGCCGGTGGAGTCTTCATCGACCGAACCCAACTGCAAGAGAAGAAAAGCAGTTGGCCTGACGACGCTTCCCTGCCATCGTCTCCCTCGCAGTTCACATCATCTCACGGGGCGTCTGTCTGCCACCGAGGAATAGGAGGGGGCTGCCCCCCCCCCCCAGTCCAATAGTCGGGGCAGGTTGTGAATTGTCAGGAGGAGCTTAGGGTTCTCAGTATTTGCAGGTTGTGAATTGTGTTTTATGTTGTGTATTTTGAGAGTACTTTCAGATATGAAGGTCTTTTGAATTTCAGATTTGCAGTATTGAGCATATGAAGTATTTTACGAATTCTAGAGATCTATTTTTAGCACTTAAAAAATGTAGTTTCATAGGAGTATAAAAGTGCAGACAATGTGATTCTCAGAGAAGAAACTGAAAGTTTCAGTTTCAGATAAGAAACTGCAAGTTCAGTTTCAGATAAGAAACTACAAGTTTCAGTTTCAGATAAGTGATACGTCTCCAACGTATCTATAATTTTTGATTGCTCCATGCTACTTTATCTACTGTTTTAGGCAATATTGGGCTTTATTATCCACTTTTATATTATTTTGGGACTAACCTATTAACCGGAGGCCCAGCCCAGATTCTTTGTTTTATGCCTATTTCGGTGTTTCGAGGAAAAGGAATATCGACGGAGTCAAACGGAACTTAATCAACTGGAGAAGTAATTTTCGGAAGTAATCCCACCTGATGGACTTGGACCCCACGTCAGAAGATACGGGAGGTGCTCACGAGGGTGGGGGGCGCCCCCTGCCTCGTGGGGCCCCCGTAGCTCCACCGACGTACTCCTTTCACCCATATATACCTACGTACCCTAAAACTTCCAGAAGAGAAGTTAGATCGGGAGTTCCGCCGCCGCAAGCCTCCAGAGCCACGAAAAACCAATCGTGAATCCTTTCCGGTACCCTGCCGGAGGGGGGATCCATCTCCGGTGGCCATCTTCATCATCCCGGCGCTATCCATGACGAGGAGGGAGTAGTTCACCCTCGGGGCTGAGGGTATGTACCAGTAGCTATGATTATGATCTATATCTCTCTCTCTCTCTCTCTCGTGATCTTGAGGTGATACGATCTTGATGTATCCCGAGCTTTGCTATTGTACTTGGATCTTATGATGTTTCTCCCCTCTATTCTCTTGTGATGAATTGAGTTTCCCCTTTGAAGTTTTCTTATCGGATTGAGTCTTTTATGAACACTTGATGTATGTCTTGCCGTGATTATCTATTGTGACAATGGGATATCATGTGCCACTTGATGTATGTTTTGGTGATCAACTTGCGGGTTTCGTGACATTGGGAACCTATGCGTAGGGGTTGGCACACGTTCTCGATTCTCCGGTAGAAACTTTGGGGCACTCTTTGAAGTACTTTGTGTTGGTTGGATGAATCTGAGATTGTGTGATGCATATCGTATAATCATGCCCACAGATACTTGAGGTGACAATGGAGTATCTAGGTGACATTAGGGTTTTGATTGATTTGTGTCTTAAGGTGTTATTCTAGTACGCACTCTTTTATAGATTGATCCGAAAGAATTGCTTTGAGGTGGTTTCGTACCCTACCATAATCTGTACGTTTGTTCTCCGCTATTAGTGGCTTTGGAGTGACTCTTTGTTGCATGTTGAGGGATTGTTATATGATCTATCTATGTTATTATTGTTGAGAGAACTTGCACTAGTGAAAGTATGAACCCTAGGCCTTGTTTCCTATCATTGCAATACCGTTTACGCTCACCTTTATCACTTGTTACCTTGCTGTTTTTATTATTTCAGATTACAAAAACCTATATCTACTATCCATATTGCACTTGTATCACCATCTCTTCGCCGAACTAGTGCACCTATACAATTTACCATTGTATTGGGTGTGTTGGGGACACAAGAGACTCTTTGTTATTTGGTTGCAGGGTTGTTTGAGAGAGACCATCTTCATCCTCCGCCTCCCATGGATTGATAAACCTTAGGTTATCCACTTGAGGGAAATTTTCTACTGTCCTACAAACATGTGCACTTGCAGGCCCAACAACGTCTACAAGAAGAAGGTTGTGTAGTAGACATCAAGCTCTTTTTCAAGCGCCGCTGTCGGGAGGCTAGGTAAGTGAAGGTATATCTTTAGATCTTGCAATCGAATCTTTTGTTTCTTGTTTTATCACTAGTTTAGTTTGTAAAGAAAATTACAAAAAAATGGAATTGAGTTTGTCTCATATGCTTCATCTTTTTTAATATCTTTCGTGAGTATGATGGAAAGGAAAATTGTGCCAAAGTGTTAGAAGAAGAATGCATTAAATTGTTTGGCACTAAATATTTGAATGATGAGCATGATTGCAATGTTGTTAGTATGAACTCCTTGAATATCCATGATGCTAATGATATGCAAAGCCACAAGCTTGGGGAAGCTATGTTTGATGAAGATGATATTTTTGTCCCCCAAGCTTTGATGAGCAAATTTACTATGATGAAAGCATGCCTCCTATCTATGATGATTATTGTGATGACACGTATGCTTTAAATAATAATGATAACCATGAAACTTGTCATCTTGATCTTAATTCTCAATCATATGATAGTTATTTTGTTGAGTTTGCTCCCACTATTATTCATGAGAAGAATTTTGCTTATGTGGAGAGTAGTAAATTTTCTATGCTTGTAGATCATGAAAAGAATGCTTTAGGTGCTGGTTATATTGTTGAATTCATTCATGATGCTACTGAAAATTATTATGAGGGAGGAACATATGCTTGTATGAATTGCAATAATATCAAGTTTCCTCTCTATGTGCTTAAAGTTTTGAAGTTATGCTTGTTTTACCTTCCTATTGAAGTTGATTATTGTGCATAGGAAGTGGGTTAGAATTAAATGTGCTATTCATATTCTTCATGATGCTCTTTTTATGTTTCAATTCTTATCTTTTATGTGAGCATCATTGAAATCATCATGCCTAGCTAGGGGCGTTAAATGATAGCGCTTGTTGGGAGGCAACCCAATTTTATTATAGTTTCTTACTTTTTGGTTCTGTTTAGTAATAAATAATCCATCTAGCTTCTGTTTAGATTTGGTTTTATGTTTTAATTAGTGTTTGTGCCAAGTAGAACCTTTGGGAAGACTTGGGTGAAGTCTTTATGATCATGCCGTAAAAAACAGAAACTTTAGCGCTCACGAGATTAGCTTCAACTTTTTACTGGAGAGTGCTATTTAGTTGATTCTTTTTGCAGATGATTACTAGACAAATTCCTCAGGTCCAACAATTAATTTTAGAATTTTTGGAGTTCCAGAAGTTTGCGTTAGTTACAGATTACTACAGACTGTTCTGTTTTTGACAGATTCTGTTTTCATTGTGTTGCTTGCTTATTTTGATGAATCTATGGCTAGTAAAATAGTTTATAAACCATAGGGAAGTTGGAATAACGTAGGTTTAAAACCAATATAAATAAAGAATGAGTTCATTACAGTACCATGATGTGGTTTTTTTTTTCTTTCGCTAACGTAGCTCACGAGTTTTCTGTTAAGTTTTGTGTTGTGAAGTTTTCAAGTTTTGGGTAAAGATACGATGGACTATGGAATAAGGAGTGGCAAGAGCCTAAGCTTGGGGATGCCCAATGCCCCTCAAGGTAATATTCAAGGATAACCAAGAGCCTAAGCTTGGGGATGCCCCGGAAGGCATCCCCTCTTTCGTCTTCGTTCATCGATAACTTTACTTGGAGCTATATTTTTATTCACCACATGATATGTGTTTTGCTTGGAGCGTCATTTTCTCTTGTTAGTTTTTGCTTGCTGTTAATTAGATTAGTGTTTTGCATCTTTATTTTCAATAAAAAAGTCAAGGATACCCTCCGTCAAGAAAGCTCTGAGGCGGCCACGAGGGTGGAGGGCGCGCTCCCCCCTAGGGCGCGCCCCCTACCTCGTGGGCCCCTATAGGCTCCACCGACGTACTTCTTCCTCCTATATATACCTACGCACTTCGGATCAGATACGGAGCCAAAACCTAATTCCACCGCCGCAACTTTCTCGTATCCACGAGATCCCATCTTGGGGCCTGATGCTCGAGCTCTGGGAAGGGGATTCCACCACGGAGGGCTTCTACATCAACATCATAGCCTCTCCGATGAAGTGTGAGTAGTTTACTTCAGACCTTCGGGTCCATAGTTAGTAGCTAGATGGCTTCTTCTCTCTTTTTGGATCTCAATACAATGTTCTCTCCCTCTCTCGTGGAGATCTATTCAGTGTAATCTTCTTTTTGCGGTGTGTTTGTTGAGACTGATGAATTGTGGGTTTATGATCAAGATTATCTATGAGCAATATTTGAATATTTTATGAATTGTTTTATGTATGATTGAGTTATCTTTGCAAGTCTCTTCGAATTATCCGTTTGGTTTGGCCAACTAGATTGGTAGTTCTTGCAATGGGAGAAGTGCTTAGCTTTGGGTTCAATCTTGCGGTGTCCTTTCCCGATGTGAGGGGGCAGCAAGGCACGTATTGTATTGTTGCCATCGAGGATAACAAGATGGGCTATTTATCATATTGCATGAATTTATTCCTCTACATCATGTCATCTTGCTTAAGGCGTTACTCTGTTTTGAATAACTTAATACTCTAGATGCATGCTGGATAGCGGTCGATGAGTGGAGTAATAGTAGTAGATGCAGGAAGGAGTCGGTCTACTTGTCTCGGACGTGATGCCTATATACATGATCATACCTAGATATTCTCATAACTATGCTCAATTCTGTCAATTGCTCAGCAGTAATTCGTTCACCCACCGTAGAATACTTATGCTCTTGAGAGAAGCCACTCGTGAAATCTATGGCCCCCGGGTCTATTTTCATCATATTAATCTTCCTACGCTTTATTATTTGATTTTCTCTTTACTTTGCCTTTTTATTTTACTTTGCGTCTTTATACCAAAAATACCAAAAATATTATCTATCATCTCTATCTTATCTCACTCTCGTAAGTAACCGCGAAGGGATTGACAACCCCTATTCGCGTTGGTTGCGAGGAGCTATTTGTTTTGTGTAGGTACGAGGGACTTGCGCGTGGCCTCCTACTGGATTGATACCTTGGTTCTCAAAAACTGAGGGAAATACTTACGCTACTCTGCTACATCATCCTCTCCTCTTCGGGGAAAACCAACGCAAGCTCAAGACGTAGCAAGAAGGATTTCTGGCGCCGTTGCCGGGGAGTCTACGCAAAAGTCAACATACCAAGTTGTAACGCCCCGGATTCGATGCGCCAGGTGTCTGCCAGTTATTCGCCGTCTTTGCCATGTCATTTGCTTGCGTGTTGCATTTTTCCATGTCATCGTATGCATTTCATATCATGTCGTCATGTGCATCGCATTTGCATACGTGTTCGTCTCATGCATCCGAGCATTTTCCCCGTTGTCCGTTTTGCAACCGGCACTCCTTTGTCTCCCGGCGCCCCCTTTTACCTCTTTTCGTGTGCGGGTGTTAAACGGTCTCGGAATGGACCGAGGTTTGTCAAGCGGCCTTGGTATAGCACCGATGAGACCGCTTTGTCAAGTTTCGGATTATTTGGAGGTCGTTTGGTACTCCAACGGTTAACCGGTAACCGCAAAGCCCTCTTTTGTTTACAGCCCAACACCCCTCCAAAGTGGCCAAAACCCACCAAACTCCCTCCATGCTCTCGGTCGTTCGATCACGATCACGTGGTAAAACCGCACCTCATTTGGACTCTCCTAGCTCCCTCTACCTTTAAATTAGTTCCCCCCTTCGAAAGTCGCGGATGAACTCTCCCCCCTAAACCCTAAAATCGCCTCCGCCGCCACCGGACGCGTCCGCTCCCTCGCCAGACACGTCCCGCCGCCATGACCAATCGTGGCTCGCCACGTGTCGCGCCATCGTCGCCACAATGTACTCCGTCGGCCGCCGCCCTTCGCGCCGCGCCTCCGCCGTCGCTCCGCGCCGCCGCCTCGGCAGGCCCGGCAAACGCCGTCCCGCCTCGCTCACGCCGCCCGGCCTTCTCCATCGGCGCCGCCTCCGCCCGACGCGCGCCGCCCGAGCCTCGCTTCCCGTCGCCCGCCAGCTCTCGCCTGCCGCCGCGGCGCGCCTCCCGCCGCCGATGACTCATGGCGCCCTCCGCGCCTCGCATGCCCGTCAGATCCCGTCGCCCTCCGCCGTCCCCGGACCGGATCCGGCGAGATCCGGCCGGAGGAGCCCCGGATCCGGCGCCCCCCCTCGCCGGCCGCCTCGTCTCCGGCCGCCGCAGCCCGCAGCACCGGCGAGCCACCTCCTGCCTCAAAGTCCGTGCCATGCGGTTGACCTTTTTCCCCCCTCCAAATTCATCTAAGTCCCAGATCTGCTAACTTTTTCATGCAATTTCATTGCATCATAACTCTGCATCTGTGGCTCCGTTTTGTGTGTATAATATGTCAAATTGTTCGCCTCGATGAGTAGATCATTTCATCGCATTGCATCATTTTCATCTGAGCTCATCTCGATGCCCGAAATGCTGTTCGAAAAGTGCTATGTGATGTTAGTTTCTGTTTCTTAACAGAACATGCACTTTTGTCATTTTTGCCATGATTGATGTGTGCACCCTATGAACTTGAGTCCTACATGTGTTTTGTAATATGCTATGCCATCTTTCCAGAGGTGCTTGCCATGTATTTTTGTGAGTTGTGTAGTGAGTGCATCAAGCTTGTTAAGTAGGGTACTTGCTGTTGCTGTTTTCCTGGCAGATTCTGTTATATTTTGTTGCCATGTTAACTTGATGCTACCGAGAGATCCATGCTTATTTTGAGATACTTCAGTAATGATGTTTTGAACATATGGTTATGCTCTATCCATGAATGCCCTTGTTTGCAATTATGGAGTACCATAGGTTGAGTCAATCGAGCTCTACTTTTGCTATAAAATGTTCCTGGCAGATTGTTTACATGTTATTCAATTTTGCCAAGGTTTTTGTTGTTGATACTTGCATGCTATGATGTTGTTTTTGCTATGTATAGATTCTATGCCATGTCTTATTGTTGTTGGTTGCCTTGCCATGCCATGTATTGCTCTGTGGTGAGTGGTTCAAGCTCACCAACATGCCTACTTATTGTTGTTCCTGCCATGTGTGAATCTGTAATATTACTTGCCATGTTTACATGGGTGCCATCATATTTTCTGATCCTTTTTGGCTCATGGTCACTAAAGGACATTTGTTCTATGAAATTAGTAGATTAATGCCATGCCTTTGTTTTCCATGTTAAGTTCCTGTAATAAGTTGTTTCATAGCTCTAAACATTGCAACCTGATGTTATTTCTGCCAATGCCTGAAACTGTTGCTATTTGCAATCTTGTCATGTGTTTTTGAGCATGTTCTAGTTGTTTCTGGAGATAGCTCAGTGTTCATGTTTTGTCATGCTTTACCTGTAGATCATGCCCATATCTTTTGTTCTTACGTTGAGATGCCTTAGCATGTTGTTTTGATGCTTGCAATATGCCTAGTTGCTGTTTTGGACAGATTGTTGTCATATCTTGTAGAGTGTATGTGTTGAACCGTTGCTCCGTTTTGAGTGTGCTCTATATGAAACTTGCTTGAATTTGCATGTAGTTCCATATTATCATGTTGCATCCTTGTTTTGAGGTGTTTGCTTGATGTTTGTATGCATTTTGCATCAATGCCATACTTATCTTGTTTTGCTCATATCTTCTAGGCCGTAGCTCCGAATTAAATGAACCTTATATGTAACTTGACTAGAATTTCGTGTAGATCATCGTGGTGCATCTTAACTTGCTTTTTAACAACTTGAACATAAAGTTATTCAGATCTGGGCCAATTTCGAAATTTGCATATGAGGACTTACCGGAGTTGTTCTATGTTGTTTCCGGCCTCATTTAAACTTGCTTTGGTTTGTTGCTCTTGTTTGCATCATCTCTTGCCATGAGTAGCTTCATGTAGCTTGTCATGCATCATGCTTGATTGTGCATCATGTCTTGTTCATGTGTGGTGTGTCAACTATGTTGTGTGCTTTTCTTATTAGTTCCCGTTTCGTTGCGATCGTGAGGATTCGTTCGTCTACGCTTGGTTCGGCTTCATCCGTTCGTCTTCTTCATGGACTCGTTCTTCTTCCTTGCGGGATTTCAGGCAAGATGACCGCCACCTGGATCTCACTACTATCATTGCTATGCTAGTTGCTTCGCTCTTTCGCTATGCTGCGCTACCTATCACTTGCTGCTCAAGCCCCCCCTATTTTCCATGTCAGCCTCTAACCTTTTGCACCCTTCCTATGCAAACCATTGTTTGGCTATGTTACCGCTCTGCTCAGCCCCTCTTATAGCGTTGTTAGTTGCAGGTGAAGATGAAGTTTGTTCCTTGTTGGAACATGGAGATGTTGTTCCTTGTTGGAACATGTTTACTTGTTGGGATATCACAATATATCTTATTTAATTAATGCATCTATATACTTGGTAAAGGGTGGAAGGCTCGGCCTTATGCCTAGTGTTTTGTTCCACTCTTGCCGCCCTAGTTTCCGTCATATCGGTATTATGTTCCCGGATTTTTGCGTCCCTAACGCGGTCGGGTGATTTATGGGACCCCTTGACAGTTCGCTTTGAATAAGACTCCTCCAAAGAAGGCCCAACATTGGTTTTACCATTTGCCTCACCTATGCCCTTTTTCCTTGGGTTTAGGAGCCCAAGGGTCATCTTTATTTTAGCCCCCGGCCGGTGCTCCTTCGAGTGTTGGTCGAACCGAGCAACTTCTTGGGGCCACCACGGGCAACTCGAGGATTGGTTTTACTCGTAGCTTGACTTATCCGGTGTGCCACGAGAACGAGGTACGTGCGACTCCTATCGGGATTTGTCGGCACATCCGGCGGCTTTCTTGGTCTTGTTTTATTCTGTGAAATGTCTTGTAGCCGGGATTCCGAGACTGATCGGGTCTTCCGGGAGAAGGAATATCCTTCGTTGATCGCGAGAGCTTATCATGGGCTAAGTTGGGACACCCTGCAGGTATAAACTTTTCGAGAGCCGTGCCCGCGGTTATGTGGCAGATGGGAATTTGTTAATGTCGGTTGTAGAAAACCGAAGTTGATCTTAATTAAAATACACCAACAGGTATGCGTAACCGTGAGTGTCTCTTTTCGGGGTTGATCGAGAGGAGAACACGGTTTCTGGGTTATGTTTGACGTAAGTAGGAGTTCAGGATCACTTCTTGATCATTACTAGTTGACGACCGTTCCTTTGTTCCTCTTCTCGCTCTCATTTGCGTATGTTAGCCACCATATATGCTTAGTCGTTGCTGCAACCTCACCACTTTATCCTCTTCCTTACCCATTAAGCTTTGCTAGTCTTGATACCCATGGTAATGGGATTGCTGAGTCCTCGTGACTCACAGATTACTACACCACCAGTTGCAGGTACAGGTTTGCAGTGATCATGACGTGAGAGCGATGTTTGCTTGTGTTGGAGTTCTTCTTCTGCTTCTTCGATCGGGGATAGGTTCCAGGTCGGCAGCTGGGCTAAAGGTGGTGGATGTCGTTTGAGTTCCTGTTTATGTTTCATCCGTAGTCGGATGTTGTTTTCTTGTGTATGATGTTGATGTTTTCTTGTGGCATTTGTGCCTTATGTATGTATCCCCATCTATTATGTAATGTTGATGTAATGATATCCACCTTGCAAAAGCGTTTCAATATGCGGGTCTATCCTTGGTGGGACCGTCGAGTTCCTTTTGGATAGGGTCGCATATTGGGCGTGACACAAGTACCCATCACAATCCCTTAGCTCTCGCATTACATTATTTGCCATTTGCCTCTCGTTTTCCTCTCCCCCACTTCATCCTTGTCGTTTTATTCGCCCTCTCTTTCCCAATCTCCTCCTCTCTTTTCGCTTGCCCTTTTTCTGTTTGCTCGTGTGTTGGATTGCTTGCCTGTCACTATGGCTCTACCTAGATTTGATGATCTCCACCTTAAAAGCTTGGAAGAGAACGAAAGCAACGTCAGGAGTTTTATGGTTTTGCAACTTGAGCATAATAATTTCTTCAGAAACGAGCTTAAGGAACAAAAAAGTTTTATGAATTATTTGAACAAAGAGCTCGATGATATGTCTAAAGAATTTGAAGGTTTAAGATTCCGAATTTCTCGTCTTGAGAAATTGACTATTGAAATATCTGATAAGCAAGCTACCTTGGTCAATAAGATGGCTGCTAAACCTAATTTCCATGAAAATCAAGATGAAGATCTAAAAGTTATTGATGTGTCTCCCATTAAATCTTTGTTTTGCAATATTAATCTTGATAATGATGAGATTGAATATGAGTCACCTTTACCTAGAAGGCGTTCTAAAAATTGAGCTTTTAGATTATGATGCTAAAATTGATAAAAGTGGGATTGAAGAAAGTAAAACCTTAGATGTTGCTAAACCCACTATTTTGGATCTCAAGGAATTTAATTATGAAAGTTGCTCTTTAGTTGATTGTATTTCCTTATTGCAATCCGTGCTAAATTCTCCGCATGCTTATAGTCAAAATAAAGCGTTTACTAAACATATCGTTGATGCCTTGATGCAATCTTATGAGGAAAAACTTGAGTTGGAAGTCTCTATCCCTAGAAAACTTTATGATGAGTGGGAACCAACTATTAAAATTAAGATTCAGGATCATTAATTTTATGCTTTATGTGATTTGGGTGCTAGTGTTTCCACTATTCCCAAAACTTTGTGTGATTTGCTAGATTTCCGTGATTTTGATGAATGCTCTCTAAATTTGCACCTTGCGGATTCCACTATTAAGAAACCTATGGGAAGAATTAATGATGTTATTATTGTTGCAAATAGGAATTATGTGCCCGTAGACTTTATCATTCTTGATATAGATTGCAATCTTTCATGTCCTATTATTCTTGGTAGACCTTTCCTTAGAACGATTGGTGCAATTATTGATGTGAAGGAAGGGAATATTAGATTCAATTTCCATTAAAGAAAGGCATGGAACACTTCCCTAGAAATAAAATAAAATTACCATATGAATCTATTATGAGAGCCACTTATGGATTGCCTACCAAAGATGGCAATACCTAGATCTATCCTTGCTTTTATGCCTAGCTAGGGCGTTAAGCGATAAGCGCTTGTAGGGAGGCAACCCAATTTTATTTTTAGTTTTTGTTTTTGTTTCTGCTTAGCAATAAATAATCCATCTACCTTCTGTTTGTATGTGGTTTTATGTTTTAATTAGTGTTTGTGCCAAGTTAAACCTATAGGATCTTCTTGGATAATAGTTATTTGATCTTGCTGTAATTTCCAGAAACTTTCGGTTCACGAAAACAATTGTTAAAAATCACCAGAACGTGATAAAATAGTGATTCCAATTGCTGATGATCAATAAACAAATTTCCTAGGTCTTTCTATTTTGGCTGAATTTTTGGAGTTCCAGAAGTTTGCGTTAGTTACATATTACTACAGACTGTTCTGTTTTTGACAGATTCTGTTTTTCGTGTGTTGTTTGCTTATTTTGATGAATCTATGGCTAGTAAAATAGTTTATGATCCATAGAGAAGTTGGAACACTGTAGGTTTAACACCAATATAAATAAAGAATGAGTTCATTACAGTACCTTGAAGCGGTCTTTTGTTTTCTTTCGCTAACGGAGCTCACGAGATTTCTGTTGAGTTTTGTGTTGTGAAGTTTTCAAGTTTTGGGTGAATTTTTTGATGGATTATGGAACAAGGAGTGGCAAGAGCCTAAGCTTGGGGATTCCCATGGCACCCCAAGATAATCTAAGGACACCAAAAGTCGAAGCTTGGGGATGCCCGGAAGGCATCCCTCTTTCGTCCACTTCCATCGGTAACTTTACCAGGATCTATATTTTTATTCACCACATGATATGTGTTTCGCTTGGAGCGTCTTGTATTATTTGCGTCTTTGCTTGTTAGTTTACCAAAATCATCCTTGCTGTACACACCTTTTGAGAGAGCCATTCATGAATTGGAATTTGTTAGAATACTCTATGTGCTTCACTTATATCTTTTGAGCTTGATAGTTTTACTCTATGTGCTTCACTTATATCTTCTGAGCTTGATAGTTTTGCTCTAGTACTTCAATTATATCTTTTAGAGCACGGTGGTGTATTTGTTTTAAAGAAACTATTGATCTCTCATGCTTCACTTAGATTATTTTGAGAGTCTTAAATAGCATGGTAATTTGCTTAATAATAATATGCTTGGTATTCAAGATTTGTAAAACTTTCTTTTGAGTGCGTTGAATACTAAGAAAAGTTTGATTCTTGATAATTGTTTTGAGATATGGAGGTGATAATATCAAAGTCGTGCTAGTTGAGTAGTTGTGAATTTGAGAAATGCTTTTGTTGAAGTTTGCAAGTCCCGTAGCATGCACGTATGGTAAACGTTATGTAACAAATTGGAAACATGAGGTGTTATTTGATTGTCCTCCTTATGAGTGGCGGTCGGGGACGAGCGATGGTCTTTTCCTACCAATCTATCCCCTAGGAGCATGCGTAGTGCTTTGGTTTTGATGGCTTGTAGATTTTTGCAATAAGTATGTGAGTTCTTTTATGACTAATGTTGAGTCCATGGATTATACACACTCTTACCCTTCCATCATTGCTAGCCTCTTGATCTTGTGCATTGCCCTTTCTCACATTGAGAGTGGTGCAAATCGCGATGCATCCAAACCCCGTGATATGATACGCTCTTTCACACATAAACCTCCTTATATCTTCCTCAAAACAGCCATCATACCTACCTATTATGGCATTTCCATAGCCATTCCGAGATATATTGCCATGCAACTTTCCACCATACCATTCTTCATGACACATTCATCATTGTCATATTGCTTAGCATGATCATGTAGTTGACATAGTATTTGTGGCAAAGCCACCGTTCATAATTCTTTCATAAATGTCACTCTTGGTTCATTGCATATCCCGCTACACCGCCGGAGGCATTCATATAGAGTCATACTTTGTTCTAGTATCGAGTTATAATCATTGAGTTGTAAATAAATAGAAGTGTGATGATCATCATTAATTAGAACATTGTCCCATGTGAGGTAAAAAAAGAGAGGCCAAAGAGCCCACCAAATAAAAAAGAGGCCAAAGAGCCCACCATAAAAAAATGAGAGAAAAAGAGAAGGGACAATGTTACTATCCTTTTCCACACTTGTGCTTCAAAGTAGCACCATGTTCTTCATATAGCTAGTCTCATATATTGTGCTTCGAAGTAGCACCATGTTTTTCATATAGAGAGTTTCATATGTTGTCACTTTCATATACTAGTGGGAATTTTTCATTATAGAACTTGGCATGTATATTCCAACGATGGGCTTCCTCAAATGCCCTAGGTCTTCGTGAGCAAGCAAGTTGGATGCACACCCACTTAGTTTCTTTTGTTGAGCTTTCATACATTTATAGCTCTAGTGCATCCGTTGCATGGCAATCCCTACTCCTTGCATTAACATCAATTGATGGGCATCTCCATAGCCCGTTGATTAGCCTCGTTGATGTGAGACCTTCTCCTTTTTGTCTTCTCCACATAACCCCCATCATTATATTCTATTACACCCATAGTGCTATGTCCATGGTTCGCGCTCATATATTGCGTGAAAGTTTATAGGTTTGAGATTACTAAAGTATGAAACAATTACTTGGCTTGTCATCGGGGTTGTGCATGATGAGAGCATTCTTGTGTGACGAAAATGGAGCATGACTAAACTATATGATTTTGTAGGGATGAACTTTCTTTGCTCATGTTATTTTGAGAGGACATAATTGCTTAGTTAGTATGCTTGCAGTATTATTATTTTTATGTTAATATGAACTTTTGTCTTGAATCTTTCGGATCTGAATATTCATACCACGATTAAGAAGAGTTATATTGAAATTATGCCAAGTAGCACTCCGCATCAAAAATTCTCTTTTTATCATTTACCTACTCGAGGACGATTAGGAATTAAGCTTGGGGATGCCTGATACGTCTCCAACGTATCTATAATTTTTTATTGCTCCATGCTATATTATCTATTTTTTTGGACTATATTGGGCTTTATTTTCCAATTTTATATTACTTTTGGGACTAACCTATTAACCGGAGGCCCGGCCCAGAATTGCTGTTTTTTTTGCCTATTTTAGTGTTTCGAAGAAACGGAATATCAAACGGAGTCCAAACGGAATGAAATCTTCGGGAACGTGATTTTCTCATCGGATAAGACCCAGGAGACTTGGACCCTCCGTCAAGAAAGCTCCGAGGCGGCCACGAGGGTGGAGGGCGCCCACCCCCTAGGGCACGCCCCTCACCTCGTGGGCCCCTCGAGGCTCCACCGACGTACTTCTTCCTCCTATATATACCTACGCACGTCGGATCGACACGGAGCCAAAACCTAATTCCACCGCCGCAACTTTACGTATCCACGAGATCCCATCTTGGGGCCTGTTAGGAGCTCACGGAAGGATTCCACCACGGAGGGCTTCTACATCAACATCATAGCCTCTCCGATGAAGTGTGAGTAGTTTACTTGACCTTCGGGTCCACAGTTAGTAGCTAGATGGCTTCTTCTCTCTTTTTGGATCTCAATACAATGTTCTCCCCCTCTCTCGTGGAGATCTATTCGATGTAATCTTCTTTTTGCGGTGTGTTTGTTGAGACCGATGAATTGTGGGTTTATGATCAAGATTATCTATGAGCAATATTTGAATATTTTATGAATTCTTTTATGTATGATTGAGTTATCTTTGCAAGTCTCTTCGAATTATCCGTTTGGTTTGGCCAACTAGATTGGTAGGTCTTGCAATGGGAGAAGTGCTTAGCTTTGGGTTCAATCTTGCGGTGTCCTTTCCCAGTGACAGTAGGGGCAACAAGGCACGTATTGTATTATTGCCATCGAGGATAACAAGATGGGCTATTTATCATATTGCATGAATTTATTCCTCTACATCATGTCATCTTGCTTAAGGCGTTACTCTGTTTTCATTAACTTAATACTCTAGATGCATGCTGGATACCGGTCGATGAGTGGAGTAATAGTAGTAGATGCAAGCATGAGTCGGTCTACTTATCTCGGACGTGATGCCTATATACATGATCATACCTAGATATTCTCATAACTATGCTCAATTACATCAATTGCTCAACAGTAATTCGTTCACCCACCGTAGAGAATACTTATGCTCTTGAGAGAAGCCACTAGTGAAATCTATGGCCCCGGTCTATTTTCATCATATTAATCTTCCTACGCTTTATTATTTGCTTTGCTCTTTACTTTGCCTTTTTATTTTACTTTGCATCTTTATACCAAAAATATTATCTATCATCTCTATCAGATCTCACTCTCGTAAGTGACGGTGAAGGGATTGACAACCCCTATTCGCGTTGGTTGCGAGGAGCTATTTGTTTTGTGTAGGTACGAGGGACTTGCGCGTGGCCTCCTACTGGATTGATACCTTGGTTCTCAAAAACCGAGGGAAAGACTTACGCTACTCTGCTGCATCATCCTCTCCTCTTCGGGGAAAACCAACGCAAGCTTAAGACGTAGCAGATGACTATGTAAACAGGATGACATGATATAACTATACGATGTGTCTATTAAAGTGGTTGGCATGCCATAAATCACAAACATGCCGTCGATGGAAACATGATGGCATGATATAATTCACGGATAGAATGACATAATTTAAACTATGATGACTATGTAAACAGGATGAGATGATATAACTATATTATGACTTTAGAAAATGGGTTGGCATGCCATAATTCAGATACATGATGTCTATGTAAACATCATGGCATGACATAATTCAAATATATGATTTATATACTAAGGAAGTGAGCAGAGGGCAATCGCATATATGATGTGTATATGATGTAAAAACTAAGCATTGCAATACAACATATGCATTATATGAGTAATATAACCCCGCCAAGTTTGAGCATACACCTCGTGGGGGATAATAGGATCGGTCATTCCGCCTCTGAATCCTCCTCTGAAGAGCTATCTGTAATCACCAAGATATACGCTTCGGCAGTAGCATTGTCTCGCTCAAGACCTTGTTTTCACTCCGGATTTCTCCATCACCATTTCAAATGGCTGATGCAGGAAGAGCAGTTGAATATACAAACATTTTCGACAAAAGCAATGAGAAATACAAAGAAGGACGGCATGATATAATTCACATATATGACGCTTGCCTAAACAGCATGACATTGCATAATTCACATACATAATGCCTTGCAACAAGATAACATTGCATAATTCACATATATAATGTCTTGCAACAAGATGGCATTGCATAATTCACATATATGGTAATTAGACACTAAACAGGTGGCATTCACACAAAGCATGTCTAAACTAAGCAAATGACTTAGCAATGCAAGATACCATACGCACGATATGAGCAACATAACCACTGCCAAGTTAAGGCATGCACCTCGGGGGATATGACTAGTCATCTGTCTCGAATCCTCCTCCGAGGAGCTATCGGTAACCAAAGAAGACATGCGCCGTCAAATATCATTGTTCCGCTCACGAAGACCTTGTTTCCACTCCAGATTTTTCCATGACCGTGCCGAATGGCTGATGCATAGGAAGAGTAACTGAATGTACTATAATTGTTAACAAATTTAACACGTGATTAAAAATGATGGCATGATATAATTCACATATAAGATGACTGGCTAACCAGGGTGGCATTGCAAAATTCACATATATGATGCCTGTCTAGACAAGATGGCATTGCATGATTCACATATACGATAAAGAAACTAAACAGATGGCATTGACACAAAGCATGTCTAAACTAAGCAGATGACATCTTTAATGTATACAATAAGCAATGCAAGGCACCATATGCATGATATTACCAACATCAGCATGCCAAGTTAGAGCGAAGACCTCATGGGGTAAATAGGAGTGGTCTTCTCCTTCTGAATCCCCCTCAGAACAGTTATCTTCCTCTTGATTACGATCCGAAATGGGTGTAGGGGGGCTGCCTTTGCGCCCACCATGGGCAACGTCTGCATGAAATTTTATTGCCACGCAAGGCTCATCTCTTTTGCTCTACATGATCAGTTCCATTGTGTACAATAACTGGCATGCATAGGAATAAAACATAGTGATATTATGTAAGGAGTGCATGCACAAATCCAGAGTGATGGTAGCAAACTGTGGATAGACCCAAAACCAACGATAGCGGTGCAGATAATAGATTTAGTTAAAAAACATGATAATGGCTCCTTTAATGTTTGTTTGCACCCAACATGAAACTCATAGTAGACACCAGAGATTAACGGATAGTAGGCAGATGATAGTACTGATTGCTGCCCCAATATGTACCCCACAACCATTTAAAAACTCAAGTTTCAGCATTAGTTTGGACCTGACTCGGAGTCTAATAGGTGAACACGACGATAATGTAGCATGTCATTATATGAAGCGACGCATAACGTAAGTAGACACGGAAGAGTGCGACCTCTCTTGCCGAACCGTGTAGTCCTCAAGGTCATCTGCTCAGTTGATGATGGTAATGCAGTTGTCGTGGCTGCGGCGGGAAGAAGATCCGAGGCGGCGAAAGACAGTCCGAGAGCGGATCCTGCTGTGGTGAACCCTTCCATCATTGGAGCAGCTGAGCTGGGTGGAACACTGGCCGCAGAGCAGGACAAACCACACAAGGTTTTCTTTGACACATATCATGTAATGAAGTAATTAAGTAAGGGCTTGTTTCAATTTGAGGATTCTAACAATGCGGGGATAGGAAATAGACAGGAATAGGATAGGAATGCACGTGCAAAACAGAGAATTTAAAAACACAGGATTTACGCCAACTGGGTGTTTGATTCACAACAATTGGAAGATCACAGGATGCAAAAAAGCATGGTGAGATTAAGTCAAACCACAAGAAAATGTACGGTTATAATGCTATTATGCTACTATCTCTTAGTCTTGTGCTTGATGAATAGGAATATGAAAAGGAGGATAAGTGGAAATTAGAATTCCTACGGTTTTTCTTTCAAGGAGACACTAAAGGAACAAATCCTACAGTTTTCCTTTGCTCCATTCCTTTGCACCAAATTCATGAAAACTAGTACCATAGGAAACTTTCCAATTCCTATGTTTTTCATTCACTTTTCCTTTCAAGCACTGGCTATTTTAGTAGGCAGGCTTGAGCAAGGAAAATCCTACACTAAAAAATGTTTTTGTGCTACTTCTATTACTTTGGACCCAGGCCACTGCCATACTAGCTCAACTCCCAGGCCCATCGACAAATGCACATCTCAAACACGCAGAGATAAATAATGATGGCGTTCAAGAGAGTCCATCACGGATATTTAAGTTGCCTGGTACCTCACTGCTTGTCATATAGTAGGATAAAATAATCGTATTTCCCGTTACTACGAGTGCTCAGTGGACTATATATATATAACATGTAGAGTAAAAAAGAGATGCAACAAGTGTACAACCTCTTTGGCGAAGCCATGTCAATCTCAGCGTGATTGGGTTGGCCGGTGAGAATGCTTCGGCTGACTTTGCTGTCGGAGGAGGGGAAGAAGATTTTAGGCGTCTGGAGATGGAGCCCGAGGTACTGCTCCGCTGTGATGGAGGGTTTCGTCGTTGGAGCAGCTCAGGTGAGTTGGACGACGCCGAGGCTAAAGCAGGGCAAGAGAGACAATGAACAACGTTAACCTGGGTGGAATTCTAATAACATCTCCAATACATGACGTAAAATACATAACCACAAAGTGCTAGATGTAAAATACATCAGCCGCTCATCTCTGAACTTAACTGTTGAAACTGAACTTAACTATCGAAACTGAACTTAATTGTCGAAACTGAATTTTGCTGTCAAAACTGAATTTTGTTGTCGAAACTGAACGCAATAGCAAGGTGAGGCTACACGTCGGTCGACTGACTTTGTCATCTCTGGTCAGTCGATTTTGCAGCCGTTGGATACGAAATCAAGGGCTGCGGTTCATCTTCAACCTCCACCCCTAAGCCGCCACCACCATCGGCCAAACAGCAGCCCGTCGCCCGCCCCGTGTGCGCCGCCCGCCCGCCTGAAAACACTCCCCACCGCCGGCCGCCGCCTGCCATCCCTTTAGGGCCCCGTGCCGAGCTTTTTCTCCGGCGATCCCCACGCCACCGCCCGCTAACGCCCGCCACCGCCGGTGACCATCGCCCCATCCACGAACCCTAAGATAGATAGTGGGTACCTCTCCCATGAGCCCTCCCCGCTACGGCTGGTTCTTCCTTCACCCCGGCGAGCCCCCCCACCCCCGGAAAATCGACTGACCCAAAAGTCGATTCAGTCAACTGAAGTTTAGCTAAATCGGAGCAGCATCGCAAGGAAGAGCAAGAGCGAGAGCAGCAGCGCGAGCAAGAGCAGACCAGGCTGGGGACCGAGAGCAAGAGCAGAGCAGCAGCGCGAGCGAGAGCTAAAGCAGCAAGAGCTCCTACTGATGTGGACGTCGCCGCCGAGGGAGCGACACCATGGAGGAAGTGGCCGGCGACTCCGCCGTTAATGGAGCCGCGCCGTGTCGGCTCGGGACCGAGCACTGGCAGCACAGTGAGATCGAATCAAGAAGAAAATGCGGCAATTAGTGTACAACCTCTTTGGTGGCGCCGATTAGGCCGCAACTTCATCCGAGGAAACGGTGATGATGATGCTCTTCCGGTGTTGTAGGTGAAGACGGCGGTGTGGGAATGGAGGTGGCGCAAAAGACAAGGGGAACGTCGACGCAGCTCCTTGGAGGTGGAGGACGGGGTGGCTGAACCGGCGGGACGATGAGATGGACGACGGATCCTCATCCGGTATGGTGGATGAGGGACATCAAGGTGTTGTTGTGGACTACGTCATCAGGGAAGAGGCTCCTGCTGGGTGGCGGACGGAGCAGGGTGTGGGGTTTCGTCGCAGGTTTTCGCGGCCTCGGTGTATGAATGGGTGGGCGGATGGGATGGCAGTGGGGAACCATGGCTTGGAGATGCGCTTCTCCAAAATGTGAGGTAAGTTATGAAAGTACCTCCCACCGATTTGAGGTGGTTCTTTCGGTTCAGGGGTACCACGGGCATTTCACGTGTCGGGATTTACAGGAGGTGGGAGTTTTCGCGCGCGTTGTAATTTCGGAATAGCAAGGCGCGGGTTCAGATGGAGGGAGTTTTCGGAGCACAACGAGACAAAGATATATCTTAAATATTTCGAGCTAACAAGGCGCGGGTGTAAGAGGCGGGAGTTTCGCAGCACGATAGACAGAGACGCTAGCTTGAATTTTCGGCATAACAAGGGGCGGCTTCAAATTTCGGAAGAACAAGCTTAACGTGTACCCAAAAAAAAGACAATTTGCACCTCAACACTCACAACACACACACAAACACCATTTAGACTAGAGTAAGGTACACGTGCATTGCACGCATGAGATTTGGCAACCAAATTATGAATAAATACCACATTATAGCATGCAAGCTTTGAGTCATATATGCATGATGTAGATGTTCGTTTAATTCTTATAGTTTATTTCATTCAAAATCATCTAGTTTTTATAAGAAAGCTAATATATTTTAAGATTCATGGAGTTGTGCGTTGTAATACATAAAGTAAAAACAAATAATGGCAAATCATGTAGAAAAACATTTGGGCAATTCTGATACGGAAGATTCTAGAACAAATAAGAAGTGCTTGTGTTTTGATGTTTGTGCATTATGCTTAAGTTCAACCATGGAGTCTTCTAGATTATACATGTGGCGAAATCTGGTGAAATCTAGATGATATCCAACGGCCAATAGTGCTCAAATTTGCCATCTTTGGACCATCGGATTCGCCTCATCCAACGGCCATCTTTCAAAGTTAAAGTTACCCGCACACAATATAAAAAATATAAAAGATAATATATATATATATATAGGGGTATAGATATGGATATGTGATGCGAAGCTGCCCATCATCTCCAATTAGAATAGTGTGTCCATGCATGGATGCGACGTGGCCAAATGATGTCTGCCATCGGTATCTCAAATTCAAATCAGTCTGACCTTTTTCAATGTGTATATATTACAACATGCTCGTTTCCAAACCACACCGCGCAGATCTCTGTTATATTCACGCATGCATGGGTTTCAAACATCAGGATCTCTTATTCAAATATTTGAATTCAAATTTACATTGACTATGACCTCACCTATTCTTTTACACACACACAGTAGTCTTCTCTTTATAATTGTACCACTAACTTTCTCTCGTGCATGCATGCACACACACTACCAGTCGGCATTATCCATCGCACGCATGCAATATTTTTCTTCAGGTCGGTCTCCCATGAAGGCACACACCCACACACACCCCCTCTCCATCATATCGGGCATTCTTTATCTCTCACGCGTGCATGCGCAACGATCGATGTTCCTCTATGTATGTGTGTATATAGCTAGGTCTTTCATAGTTTTCCACACGAACTGATCAATCGATATATCCAGTGTGGTCTCACCCTCTTTCCCACGTCCACATCGATCAATCTATACCTCTCTATATAGGATCAACATATATAGCTAATACACCCACATTAATTATATATCCAACATCCCCCTCTCATCATCCATGCCTTCCGCTTCATCTCTCGGGACAGCGTGCACAATGGCGGAGGCAGTAGTGATAAGGGCCCTGCCCCTAACATCACTATATATCAAGGCTAATATGAATGTGATCATTAGACAATTGCTGCTAAAAAAGGTTTAATTTCAAGAATTGACCCTCCTCGTAAAGGATTAGCAATGCTTGGCCCCCTAGCTCATTTATTTTTCATGGCTCCGCTCCTGCGTGCAATAGCGCACGTGTTCGCCCCCTCTCTCTAAATATCGATCTCGCACTTGTGCATTCCTTCATAGTCTCCCTCCACTCGGCCCCTCGCACCATCTTCTAGCCCCCACCGGATTTTGCCACATGTACAATCTAGCAGACTCCATGGTTGAACTTAAGCATAATGCACAAACCTCAAAACAACAGTGGTTCTCTTTTGTTCTAGAATCTTCCATATCATAACTGCCCAAACATTTCTTCTAGTTGAATTTCCATTATTTGTTTTTACTTTATGCTTTACAACGCACAATTCCATGAATCATAAAATAGATTAAGGGCTTCTTTGATTCAAAGTATTCTCAAAGGAATTTTGGAGGATTCTAATCATTAGGAATTTTTCCTATCTTGGTTGTTTGATTTGTAGGATTGTAAACCATAGGAATTTTTCCATATGATTCATTTGCACTAGATTTCATAGGAAACATCCCATCCACTCAAACCTCTTTGAAAGAATTCTGCGTTTTTTCCATGCACAATCAAACACTCGTACAATCCTGTAGGATTCAAGACGACATTCCACTATAATCCCATGTTTTTCCTATTCCCGTGTTCTTAGCTTTTTTATAAAAACTAAGAGGGTGCTTGGATCCAAGGGACTTATTTTAGTCTGACTAAAAATAGTCTCTTTAAGAGACTAAAGTTCCAAGCACCCCGACTAAAGAGGGGCTAAAACTAGTCTTGAGACTAAAATTTTTTAGTCAGGTACCCCTACTAAAATGTGGATTAGTCCTCTCTCTCCTCATTTAACTCCTCTCCTTTAACACGGGCGAGTTCTGGATTGGAGGGTTTGGAGGATAATAAATGCTCATTAACTTGATTTTAGTCTCCTTAGTACTACCTCTCTCTTAGTTTACAGGGCGTGCGCGTACCCCTAGGTCGTCAATTTGACCAACCTAATATAAGTCATATATTACAAAAAATATACCAACATAAACTTTGAGTTTCTACTTTCAAAAGGTATAATTTTTGTGTTATATAGTTTATATTAGAGTGATAAAATTGGCAATCTAGGTATACGCGCAGGACTTGTAAACTGAAATGGAGGTAGTATTTGGATCCAAGCATGGATGAGGCTAGCATGTTTTAGTCTCACTACTTTTAGTCATGGGACTAAAACGTATCCAAGCACCCTCTAATTGATTTTCAATGAGATGAACTATAAGAATTAAGCGAAGGGCTACATCAGGCATATATGACTCGAGCTTACATGCTATAGTGTTGTATTTATTCATAATTGGTTGCAAAATCTGATGCGTGCAATGCACGTGTACCTTACTAGTACTTCGAGTATGTGCAAAGCACGTAAATTAGAATACCAATGGCACGCTACACAGTGTCTCACTTAAAGTTCATGAAGCCATGTGGCACATGTGGAGGCATTGTTGCGACCTCCTTGCATGGATTGATCACAGTGACGTGCTGCTGGTTCCAGAAGAATGTACTCGTCCTCCCTGAGCCATACTGGCGGTACATGCACGAAGCGAAGATGTGCACGCACGCCACGCACACACTCATTCCCTCGCATGCACACGCAGGTACACGGGCGGACGCAATTTTGTACCAAGATCCACCCCATGTGATAATTTGACGCGTGTAAAGTCGTTCACTTCATTGATGGTCAACTAATACAGCGCATGCAAATTGAGTGGACGTGAGGGCGGAAGAAAGACATTACTACTCCACTGCGCGCATGCGAGTAGTTAAATCATGGGTTGCTAAGTAGTATCTCCATTGGTCTCCTTCGTGTTTGTGCCAATTTTTTAGAGTAACATATTATTTACGCATTTGAGTAGTGTAGTACTTGAAATTTATGTTCCGCTAAACTCATCGGGAGCCGTTTCGGGACTCGAAACAAAAACCGTCAATTAATCTTTACCTTGTTCCCATCACATTTGAAAGCCTGCTCACACCTACTAGTACGTACCAAACCTGAAGGTGTTCCCACTATGCAGGTATTAGTACTAGTGCTAGTACTTAGGTTATAAAAAGGGGAACTACCTAACCGAAAATTACATTATCTTTCCTCCTCATAAGTGCTTCTTCTTCGGTAAAATCGTTGCCATGGCCGGTTAGCACAGCTCTAGGTCGAGAACTACTCGTAACAAGGGAGTGGCAACCAAGGCTGCGGAAAAAAAGAGAGGGCTCGCCGTCACGCAGAGACCTCAAATGATCTCTCACGGGCAGGCGATGGCTCCCAAGAGCACCCTAGCATGGAGGCGAACATGCCGAGACGGCGGAGCTGGAGTCGTTACCCCTCAACGGCATGCCCGATCAGCTCAATAAGCACCTCAATAAGCAGAAGGAGTTCATCCAAGGCTTAATGGAGTTGCTGAAGGAGAGCCTCGACGACATGCCCGCTGAGCTCAATCAGCAGGGGGAGTTGACAGCCGGCTTGGTGATGCTGCTGAAGAAGAGCATTGCCTCGGAGAAGAAGGCGACCGACGAAACCTTGCGACTTCAGGAGGACAAGGCGAAGCTCTGCCACGAGATCGACCTGTTGAAGGAGAAGAACGCCGGCTGGAAGAAGCTGCATGAGATAGTAGTTCCTCGATGAAGATGTTGCAGGCCCTCGTCATGGAACAGAAGGAGGAGTTGGCGAAGCTCCGCATCGAGCACCTGGCTGCTATCAAGGTACGTAATGCGGCTGTGGAACAGATGATTAAGGCTCGCATCGAGAAATCCCGCGTCATGGACAGAATGAAGAAGACGGCGGAGGAGACGCGCAAGGAGATGGAGGCCGTGGAGGCGATGAAGAAGCAGTTACGACTCCGCGGCGAATTAGATCATTTGGGGTGATAATCTTCCTTCTTCTTTTGCTGCTGTGTTTCATCTTTTGCTTCGGGTGTTTCGCTGCACGTGTCACGTTCTCTGCGAGGCATGAATTGTAAAATCGTTTTCTTAGGGAATGAATAGAACAATGCTAACAATGAGATGACTAGCAAATTAGATCATTTTTTATCGCCATATGGCACTGGGCTGCCGTGTTTCGTGCTCCCCCGTCGCAGTACTACTCCAGTGGAAAACTTGAGTATACCGCACGGTTCTTTGCTCCTCCTCGATCAGGTCGTCGGTGCATTTATACGAGCAGTCAAATCACAAGGCCCCGCCTTCCAGCAGTAATGAGCCGTCAAATCACAAAGGCCCTCGCCTCTCATGAAACCGACCAAGCTAGACTGCCCCGCCCTCTAGCCTTTTAAAAAATGTATACTTTTGTACAGCAGTAGTATCGATAGATTGCGCCATGGAGCAAAACTTGAAATTAAAAAAAACTGGTACATATAGAGAGCGATGGTCGCCAAATTATGCATATAGTACTATTAAAAAGGCTAGTCACAATAATGGTGTCCAGCACAACCCACCCCTCAAATAAAACTAAGCACCCTGGAATTCTTTGACAAAACTAAGCACCCTAAAATTCTCTATATGATGTTGGCCATATATATTGTACGTATATAATGTGAAGAAACAAGTGGTAGTACTATACCAACTAAAAGATGAAATGTAAGAAATACTAGTATGTACGTCTTTGAAGAGTTAAAGTAACAAGAAGAAACATAACATAGTTCTGCTTGGGGCTCAAAGACAACACACCCCTCAAATTAAATTAAGCACACCTGAAATTAAACTTTGCAACTATCTCGGTAGACACTTTGCATTAGAACCACCAGGAGCAACGACATCGCCACCTTACTCAAGTCCTCGTCCACGCCCCCGACTTTGCCCTTGTCCCTCTTCCTCTTGGCCGATACTTCTTTGCTTGAACCGCCAACTTGGCTGTTGCTCTTCATCCAACCCTTGTAGATATTGAAACAAAGGTAGCCATCCATTGCAGCGTAGTGGATGTGGTCTATGTCTAGTACATTCCGCTGCCATGCATGACGATGAAACGTGTATGGAGGTTTCTCCAGCCATCACGTCTGAAGGATGAACCATGGCTCCTGCCAGGTCAAGATTGAAGGTGACGAGAGGACACCGGCCGATTCTTTTGGAGGTCGAAGGTGTTATGCATAACGAGGCCTATCCGACGCAGGACTTCTTTGTCGTTACCAAAGTCTACAAAGAACGAATTTGACTAGGTTCCTCTCGAGGAAGTCCTTAAAATCCTGGCACTCAACGTCGGCATGGCATATGTGGTAGACCAGGCATAAGTCATGCACGCAAACCTGGATCATGGCGGGCTTCTTCCTCTCTTCGTCATTTAGATCCTTCTCTCGTCCCAGGACTGTGGTGTACTCAACATCTAGCCCAGTGACCCACTCATCATCTGAGTCTTCGAACATGCATCTGAAGCGAGAAAGGCATCCTTTCACCGTCACGGAAGAACGGGTGTAGATGACGTCAAACTCATCGCCGGTGATGGTTCTGACCTTGTACTCACCGCCGATCGGGGAGATTTGGGACGCCATGGATTTGGGAGGAGGGTTAGGATTAGTGGAACTGCCTTAATGTGAATGGACGGGGCGACTAGGAGCGAACCGCAGTAGTATTAAAGGACGTGCGGGGACGAGTAGGAGCGAACTGCCAGCGTGCGAACGGCAGGGTAGTGGCTTTCCATTGCCCCATGACATGTGCTTCCGAGAGCCCTTGGATCTGAGATCGAACAGTTGCATGGCGTGATTCTAGACCTATGGGTGAATATCCTATCCTGGAGGGTTATTCTGCAATTTTTCAGCAACTTAGCATGCGACCGTTTGATCTCAGATCCAAGGGCTGCCAAAGAGCCCGTATCATGGTCGCGCCTACCATGACAAATCACGTCGCCAAGGCTGTCGCGCCCTTGGAGATTTAATATGGTGCGTTAGCTATCTGATGTTGGCATGTCATACATAGTCATCACTTAGTCACTCATACTACAACAAGGTTGGCTATAAGGTTGGATATAAGTGTATTTTTTTACTCCTCTCTATCTCTTTCTTCGTACTCCCTCCCTCCCATAATATAAGAACGTTTTTACACTAGTGTAGTGCCAAAACGTTCTTATATTATGGGACATGTGAGTACTAGTATTTATTGCATTTGCCAAGGAGTGAACTCTTCCAATGAAATGGTGTTGCTAAGTTTGCTTCATTTAATTAGCTATAGATTCAAAATTGTCTTTTCACCTAGGTACACTCGCTTAGCACCGTTTCTTCCTTGGGTCACCAAACTAGTCTCTCTCTTCTTGATTAACTTGCCACATCAGACTTTATGCCTATGTGGCAAGCTTAAGCACCTGTAGGAGCAAGTAAGTACAATAGTGCGCTTTACATGGCATTTTGCATATGTGGGGAAAGAGAAGCAAGAAAAAAGTGGAGAAGTGGGCTCTCATGCAAGAGCCAACCTCTACTACATGGTGGAGCATTGGGAGAGGCACTGTATGGAGGTGGTCAGGAATCAGGAGACTCACGCCCGGTCGAAGGCCTTGATTAAAATGATAATGGCAAGTCAAATCACGGGGCCCCACCTGTCCAGTAGTAACTCGCTGTCAAATCACACAACCCTACGTTTGCAGCAGCCTACTCCCTCGTCTTCTCGCGTCTCTGTCGAACCGACTAGGCGGAACTGCCCCACCGCCTACCGCGCAGGAAAAGCCCCATCCTCGATTTAAATAGTGTACATTATACTAATTTTGTACCCATGGATTGCGCCCGTGCCATGGAGCAAAGCGTTTAGAAAACGATAGTACACATGTACGGAGTATATAGCACGCTCGTCGCACTCGCGTCGCACCCCAGACGGTCGGTCGGTCTGGCACGCTGCTCTCCGAATGGAACGAGCGTCATATTGCGTTCGCACACACATGTGGGACGGCAATTGAGAACCGACCATAGGCACACTCCCCGGCCCCGCAAGTCGGATGACTTAATAGAAGAGGGAGACGAGCGATAGTACTAGAAAAGTGTTGTAGTACTACATTGGTGCCTGGACGATCCCTGCAAGATACGGAAGATCAGTTCGTCCATGCATGTGACCAGACTCCAGCAGATACGCCTGGATTGGCTATCGTCTACATATCGTGCATGCTGTGTTGTACATGGTTGTAGTTGTGGTGAGAAATCTAAAAAAAGGTTTCTTGTCATCTCGCAAAATTAGGTGTCATGTGCTTCGGATCACTGCGGGGGTTAAACAACGACAACTGAGTTGGGCTAGTCATTGGGGGCACATGCACGAACAGTGACTACTCGGCTGCCATCTAGGTCAAGCCGGCTATGTTAATTAGGACATCTATCGACGGACCCCTTTTATACGAGTTTATCTTTAATTTGAGCTTTGTTCCTCGTCTAGTTTGTCCGTCGGGATTCTTGTTGTCTCCTTTGGGCAGTGAGATTATGATTTCTTGTCATGTGGCATTTTTTCGTGTTATATGTTATAATCCAGCGCTTCAGATCAAAATGACGACAACTGCACCTCCGGGCCACGTGCATGAAGACAACTCACAGTCATTGACGAGGTCAAGCCGGCTCCTGTAGACAAAAGAAAACTAGTACTACTCCACTATATAGGAAGGAGCCTCCACGCTTGCTTGCTAGTGTTGCTCTCTTCACACTGTCTCGGCCTCTCCAGATCTAAACACAACAGTGGTGGCCACACACTCTCTCTCTCTCTCTCTCTGCTCACCGTTGGTCACAGATCTAGCCGGACCCTCTCTGCCGGGGAAGGTGAGAAGGTGCAACGTTCACGCGGTCGTCCTCGGCGATGGCTCTTACCCACTGCTGGGCGCGTCTCGATCAGCCTGCCTTGCCGTTCTCTCCCAAGCACCGCTCGCGAGGGAGGGCCTCCGACCACTTCTTCCTCGTTGCCGTAGTGTGGGCAGATCCGGCCTCCCGCCGCCCACCTAGCGACATCCCGGCGACCATTCAAAAACCATCGCCGGCGAGTGAAGGTGCTGTGGAGAAGTAGATCGATGGAGGAGTACAACCGATACGTGAGGATCGCATACGGCAACCCTCTGAAGCTAGCTAGGATGTTGAGATACAGTCTTGGTTTGACAACAAGGACCAACTAGCGGCGACGGCAACATCCATGGCCAAATATCTGCAACAGAGCGAAAGGCGGCGATACTCCCGGAGGGAGTCGCGCCGGAGTACATAGAGCTGCTCCTCTAGGCCATGGAGCAAACAGATTCACCGAATCCAGTCGTGAGGGAGCGGTGGTGGGAGTATCGATCCCAGATGGAGCATCCACCAGAGATTCAAGGATCAAGCATCTACAGGGTGCCGTTTGTGAGGGTTTCCTGCCAGAGCGAGCCGGTGGACTCTTCATCGACCGAACCCAACTGCAAGAGAAGAAAAGCAGTTGGCCCGACGACGCTTCCCCGCCAACGTCTCCCTCGCCGTTCACATCATCTCACGGGGCGTATGTCTGCCACATAGGAATAGGAGGGGGCTGCCCCCCCCCCCCCCAGTCCAATAGTCGGGCAGGTTGTGAATTGTCAGGAGGAGCTTTGGGTTGTCAGTATTTGCAGGTTGTGAATTGTGTTTTGTGTTGTGTATTTTGAGAGTACTTTCAGATATGAATGTCTTTTGAATTTCAGATTTGCAGTATTGAGCATATGAAGTATTTTATGAATCCTAGAGATCTATTTTTAGCACTTAAAAATGTAGTTTCATAGGAGTATAAAAGTGCAGACAATGTGATTCTCAGAGAAGAAGCTGCAAGTTTCAGTTTTAGATAAGAAACTGCAAGTTCAGTTTCAGATAAGAAACTTCAAGTTTCAGTTTCAGATAAGTGATACGTCTCCAACGTATCTATAATTTTTGATTGCTCCATGCTACTTTATCTACTGTTTTAGGCAATATTGGGCTTTATTATCCACTTTTATATTATTTTTGGGACTAACCTATTAACCGGAGGCCCAGCCCAGATTTGTTGTTTTATGCCTATTTCGGTTTCGAGGAAAAGGAATATCGGATGGAGTCAAAACAGAGCGAAATCAATCGGATAAGTTATTTTGGAAGGAAACCCACCGATGGACTTGGACCCCACGTCGAAGATACGGAGGTGCTCACGAGGGTGGGGCGCGCCCACCTGGCGCGCCCCCGCCTCGTGGGGCCCCGTAGCTCCAGCGACGCATTCTTTCACCCATATATACCTCACGTTGCCCTAAAACTTCTAGAAGAGAAGTTAGATCGAGTTCCGCTGCAAGCCTCGAGCCACGAAAAACCAATCGGGACCCCTTTCCGGTACCTCACGGAGGGGATCCATCTCCGTGGCCATCTTCATCATCCCGACGCTATCCATGACGAGGAGGGAGTAGTTCACCCTCGGGGATGAGGGTATGTACCCGATGGCGATGTGTTTGATCTCTCTGTCTCTCGTGTTCTTGAGGTGATACGATCTTGATGTATCCCGAGCTTTGCTATTGTAGTTGGATCTTATGATGTTTCTCCCCCTCTACTCTCTTGTGATGAATTGAGTTTCCCCTTTGAAGTTATCTTATCGGATTGAGTATTGAACACTTGATGTATGTCTTGCCGTGATTATCTATGGTGACAATGGGATATCATGTGCCACTTGATGTATGTTTTGGTGATCAACTTGCGGGTTTCATGACATTGGGAACCTATGCATAGGGGTTGGCACACGTTCTTGATTCTCCGGTAGAAACTTTGGGGCACTCTTTGAAGTACTTTGTGTTGGTTGGATGAATCTGAGATTGTGTGATGCATATCGTATAATCATGCCCATGGATACTTGAGGTGACAATGGAGTATCTAGGTGACATTAGGGTTTTGATTGATTTGTGTCTTAAGGTGTTATCCTAGTACGAACTCTTTTATAGATTGATCCGAAAGAATAGCTTTGAGGTGGTTTAGTACCCTACCATAATCTGTACGTTTGTTCTCCGCTATTAGTGGCTTTGGAGTGACTCTTTGTTGCATGTTGAGGGATTGTTATATGATCTATCTATGTTATTATTGTTGAGAGAACTTGCACTAGTGAAAGTATGAACCCTAGGCCTTGTTTCCTATCATTGCAATACCGTTTACGCTCACCTTTATCACTTGTTACCTTGCTGTTTTTATTATTTCAGTTTACAAAAACCTATATCTACTATCCATATTGCACTTGTATCACCATCTCTTCGCCGAACTAGTGCACCTACACAATTTACCATTGTATTGGGTGTGTTGGGGACACAAGAGACTCTTTGTTATTTGGTTGCAGGGTTGTTTGAGAGAGACCATCTTCATCCTCCACCTCCCACGGATTGATGAACCGTAGGTTATCCACTTGAGGGAAATTTGCTACTGTCCTACAAACCTGTGCACTTGCAGGGCCAACAACGTCTACAAGAAGAAGGTTGTGTAGTAGACATCAAGCTCTTTTCTGGCGCCGTTGCCGGGGAGGCTAGGTAAGTGAAGGTATATCTTTAGATCTTGCAATCGAATCTTTTTGTTTCTTGTTTTATCACTAGTTTAGTTTGTAAAAGAAAATTACAAAAAAATGGAATTGAGTTTGTCTCATATGCTTCATCTTTTTTAATATCTTTCGTGAGTATGATGGAAAGGAAAATTGTGCCAAAGTGTTAGAAGAAGAATGCATTAAATTGTTTGGCACTAAATATTTGAATGATGAGCATGATTGCAATGTTGTTAGTATGAACTCCTTGAATATCCATGATGCTAATGATATGCAAAGCCACAAGCTTGGGGAAGCTATGTTTGATGAAGATGATATTTTTGTCCCCAAGCTTTGATGAGCAAATTTACTATGATGAAAGCATGCCTCCTATCTATGATGATTATTGTGATGACACGTATGCTTTAAATAATAATGATAACCATGAAACTTGTCATCTTGATCTTAATTCTCAATCATATGATAGTTATTTTGTTGAGTTTGCTCCCACTATTATTCATGAGAAGAATTTTGCTTATGTGGAGAGTAGTAAATTTTCTATGCTTCTAGATCATGAAAAGAATGCTTTAGGTGCTGGTTATATTGTTGAATTCATTCATGATGCTACTGAAAATTATTATGAGGGAGGAACATATGCTTGTATGAATTGCAATAATATCAAGTTTCCTCTCTATGTGCTTAAAGTTTTGAAGTTATGCTTGTTTTACCTTCCTATGCAAGTTGATTATTGTTCCAATAAGTTGTTTGCTCACAAAATCCCTATGAATAGGAAGTGCGTTAGACTTAAATTTGCTATTCATATTCTTCATGATGCTCTTTTTATGTTTCAATTCTTATCTTTTATGTGAGCATCATTGAAATCATCATGCCTAGCTAGGGGCGTTAAATGATAGCACTTGTTGGGAGGCAACCCAATTTTATTATAGTTTCTTACTTTTTGGTTATGTTTAGTAATAAATAATCCATCTAGCTTCTGTTTAGATGTGGTTTTATGTTTTAATTAGTGTTTGTGCCAAGTAGAACCTTTGGGAAGACTTGGGTGAAGTCTTTATGATCATGCTGTAAAAACAGAAACTTTAGCGCTCATGAGATTAGCTTCAACTTTTTACTGGAGAGTGATATTTAGTTGATTCTTTTGCAGATGATTACTAGACAAATTACTCAGGTCCACCAATTTATTTTAGAATTTTTGGAGTTCTAGAAGTTTTCGTTAGTTACATATTACTACAGACTGTTCTGTTTTTGACAGATACTGTTTTCATTGTGTTGCTTGCTTATTTTGATGAATCTATGGCTAGTAAAATAGTTTATAAACCATAGGGAAGTTGGAATACAGTTGGTTTAACACCAATATAAATAAAGAATGAGTTCATTACAGTACCATGATGTGGTGTTTTGTTTTCTTTCGCTAACGTAGCTCACGAGTTTTCTGTTAAGTTTTGTGTTGTGAAGTTTTCAAGTTTTGGGTAAAGATTCGATGGAGTATGGAACAAGGAGTGGCAAGAGCCTAAGCTTGGGGATGCCCAATGCACCCCAAGGTAATATTCAAGGATAACCAAGAGCCTAAGTTTGGGGATGCCCCGGAAGGCATCCCCTCTTTCGTCTTCGTTCATCGGTAAATTTACTTGGAGCTATATTTTTATTCACCACATGATATGTGTTTTGCTTGGAGCGTCATTTTCTCTTGTTAGTTTTTGCTTGCTGTAAATTAGATTAGTGTTTTGCATCTTTAGTTTCAATAAAAAAGTCAAGGATACCCTCCGTCAAGAAAGCTCCGAGGCGGCCACGAGGGTGGAGGGCGCGCTCCCCCCCTAGGGCGCGCCCCCCTACCTCGTGGGCCCCTCGAGGCTCCACCGACGTACTTCTTCCTCCTATATATACCTACATACCCCCGTCAGATCAGATACGGAGCCAAAAACCTAATTCCACCGCCGCAACTTTCTGTATCCACGAGATCCCATCTTGGGGCCTGTTCCGGAGCTCCGCCGGAAGGGGATTCCACCACGGAGGGCTTCTACATCAACATCATAGCCTCTCCGATGAAGTGTGAGTAGTTTACTTCAGACCTTGGTCCATAGTTAGTAGCTAGATGGCTTCTTCTCTCTTTTTGGATCTCAATACAATGTTCTCCCCCTCTCTCGTGGAGATCTATTCAGTGTAATCTTCTTTTTGCGGTGTGTTTGTTGAGACCGATGAATTGTGGGTTTATGATCAAGATTATCTACGAGCAATATTTGAATCTTTTCTGAATTCTTTTATGTATGATTGAGTTATCCTTGCAAGTCTCTTCGAATTATCCGTTTGGTTTGGCCAACTAGATTGGTAGTTCTTGCAATGGGAGAAGTGCTTAGCTTTGGGTTCAATCTTGCGATGTCCTTTCCCAGTGACAGTAGGGGCAGCAAGGCACGTATTGTATTGTTGCCATCGAGGATAACAAGATGGGCTATTTATCATATTGCATGAATTTATTCCTCTACATCATGTCATCTTGCTTAAGGCGTTACTCTGTTTTCATTAACTTAATACTCTAGATGCATGCTGGATAGCGGTTGATGAGTGGAGTAATAGTAGTAGATGCAGGCAGGAGTCGTTCTACTTGTCTCGGACGTGATGCATATATACATGATCATACCTAGATATTCTCATAACTATGCTCAATTCTGTCAATTGCTCAACAGTAATTCGTTCACCCACCGTAGAATACTTCTGCTCTTGATAGAAGCCACTAGTGAAATCTATGGCCCCCGGGTTATTTTCATCATATTAATCTTCGTACGCTTTATTATTTGATTTGCTCTTTACTTTGCCTTTTTATTTTACTTTGCATCTTTATACCAAAAATACCAAAAATATTATCTATCATCTCTATCAGATCTCACTCTCGTAAGGGACCGCGAAGGGATTGACAACCCCTATTCGCGTTGGTTGCGAGGAGCTATTTGTTTTGTGTAGGTACGAGGGACTTGCGTGTGGCCTCCTCTTTGGATTGATACCTTGGTTCTCAAAAACTGAGGGAAATACTTACGCTACTCTGCTGCATCATTCTCTCCTCTTCGGGAAAACCAACGCAAGCTCAAGACATAGCAAGAAGGATTCTTGGCGCCCGTTCTTGGGAGTCTATGCAAAAGTCAACATACCAAGTAAACATCACAATCCCTTATCTCTCGCATTACATTATTTGCCATTTGCCTCTCGTTTTCCTCTCCCCCACTTCATCCTTGTCGTTTTATTCGCCCTCTTTCCCAATCTCCTCCTCTCTTTTTCGCTTGCCCTTTTTACATTTGCTCGTGTGTTGGATTGCTTGCCTGTCACTATGGCTCTACCTAGATTTGATGATCTCCACCTTAAAAGGTTGGAAGAGAACGAAAGCAACGTCAGGAGTTTTATGGTTTTGCAACTTGAGCATAATAATTTCTTCAGAAACGAGCTTAAGGAACAAAAAAGTTTTATGAATTATTTGAACAAAGAGCTCGATGATATGTCTAAAGAATTTGAAGGTTTAAGATCCCAAATTTCTCGTCTTGAGAAATTGACTATTGAAATATCTGATAAGCAAGCTACCATGGTCAATAAGATGGCTGCTAAACCTAATTTCCATGAAAATAAAGATGAAGATCTAAAAGTTATTGATGTGTCTCCCATTAAATCTTTGTTTTGCAATATGAATCTTGATAATGATGAGATTGAATATGAGTCACCTTTACCTAGAAGGCGTTCTAAAAATTCGGAGCTTTTAGATTATGATGCTAAAATTGATAAAAGTGGGATTGAAGAAAGTAAAACCTTAGATGTTGCTAAACCCACTATTTTGGATCTCAAGGAATTTAATTATGAAAGTTGCCCTTTAATTGATTGTATTTTCTTGTTGCAATCCGTGCTAAATTCTCCGCATGCTTATAGTCAAAATAAAGTGTTTACTAAACATATCGTTGATGCCTTGATGCAATCTTATCAGGAAAAACTTGAGTTGGAAGTCTCTATCCCTAGAAAACTTTATGATGAGTGGGAACCAACTATTAAAATTAAGATTCAGGATCATGAATTTTATGCTTTATGTGATTTGGGTGCTAGTGTTTCCACTATTCCCAAAACTTTGTGTGATTTGCTAGATTTCCGTGATTTTGATGAATGCTCTCTAAATTTGCACCTTGCGGATTCCACTATTAAGAAACCTGTGGAAAGAATTAATGATGTTCTTATTGTTGCAAATAGGAATTATGTGCCCGTAGACTTTATCGTTCTTGATATAGATTGCAATCTTTCATGTCCTATTATTCTTGGTAGACTTTTCCTTAGAACGATTGGTGCAATTATTGATGTGAAGGAAGGGAATATTAGATTCCATTTCCATTAAAGAAAGGCATGGAACACTTCCCTAGAAATAAAATAAAATTACCATATGAATCTATTATGAGAGCCACTTATGGATTGCCTACCAAAGATGGCAATACCTAGATCTATCCTTGCTTTTATGCCTAGCTAGGGGCGTTAAACGATAGCACTTGTTGGGAGGCAACCCAATTTTATTTTTAGTTTTTAGTTTTTTTTATGTTTAGGAACAAATAATCCATCTACCTTCTGTTTAGATGTGGTTTTATGTTTTAATTAGTGTTTGTGCCAAGTTAAACCTATAGGATCTTCTTGGATAATAGTTATTTGATCTTGCTGTAATTTCCAGAAACTTTCGGTTCACGAAAACAATTGTTAAAAATCACCAGAACGTGATAAAATAGTGATTCCAATTGCTGCTGATCAATAAACAAATTTCCTACGTCTTCCTATTTTGGCTGAATTGTTGGAGTTCCAGAAGTTTGCGTTAGTTACATATTACTACAGACTGTTCTGTTTTTGACAGATTCTGTTTTTCGTGTGTTGTTTGCTTATTTTGATGAATCTATGGCTAGTAAAATAGTTTATGATCCATAGAGAAGTTGGAACACAGTAGGTTTAAAACCAATATAAATAAAGAATGAGTTCATTACAGTACCTTGAAGCGGTCTTTTGTTTTCTTTCGCTAACGGAGCTCACGAGATTTCTGTTGAGTTTTGTGTTGTGAAGTTTTCAAGTTTTGGGTGAATTTTTTTGATGGATTATGGAACAAGGAGTGGCAAGAGCCTAAGCCTTTGGATTCCCATGGCACCCCCAAGATAATCTAAGGACACCAAAAATTCGAAGCTTGGGGATGCCCCGGAAGGCATCCCCTCTTTCGTCCACTTCCATCGGTAACTTTACTTGGAGCTATTATTTTATTCACCACATGATATGTGTTTCGCTTGGAGCGTCTTGTATTATTTGCGTCTTTGCTTGTTAGTTTACCACAATCATCGTTGCTGTACACACCTTTTGAGAGAGCCATTCATGAATTGGAATTTGTTAGAATACTCTATGTGCTTCACTTATATCTTTTGAGCTTGATAGTTTTACTCTATGTGCTTCACTTATATCTTTTGAGCTTGATAGTTTTGCTCTAGTACTTCAATTATATCTTTTAGAGCACGGTGGTGGATTTGTTTTAAAGAAACTATTGATCTCTCATGCTTCACTTAGATTATTTTGAGAGTCTTAAATAGCATGGTAATTTGCTTAATAATAATATGCTTGGTATTCAAGATTTGTAAAACTTTCTTTTGAGTGCGTTGAATACTAAGAAAAGTTTGATGCTTGATAATTGTTTTGAGATATGGAGGTGATAATATCAAAGTCGTGCTAGTTGAGTAGTTGTGAATTTGAGAAATGCTTGTGTTGAAGTTTGCAAGTCCCGTAGCATGCACGTATGGTAAACGTTATGTAACAAATTTGAAACATGAGGTGTTATTTGATCGTTCTCCTTATGAGTGGCGGTTGGGGACGAGCGATGGTCTTTCCCTACCAATCTATCCCCCTAGGAGCATGCACGTAGTGCTTTGGTTTTTGATGGCTTGTAGATTTTTGCAATAAGAGTATGTGAGTTCTTTTATGACTAATGTTGAGTCCATGGATTATACGCACTCTTACCCTTCCATCATTGCTAGCCTCTTCGGTACTGTGCATTGCCCTTTCTCACATTGAGAGTGGTGCAAACTTAGCGATGCATCCAAACCCGTGATATGATCGCCCTTTCACACATAAACCTCCTTATATCTTCCTCAAAACAGCCACCATACCTACCTATTATGGCATTTCCATAGCCATTCCGAGATATATTGCCATGCAACTTTCCACCATACCATTCTTAATGACACATTCATCATTGTCATATTGCTTAGCATGATCATGTAGTTGACATAGTATTTGAGGCAAAGCCACCGTTCATAATTCTTTCATACATGTCACTCTTGGCTCATTGCATATCCCGGTACATCACGGAGGCATTCATATAGAGTCATACTTTGTTCTAGTATCGAGTTGTAATCATTGAGTTGTAAATAAATAGAAGTGTGATGATCATCATTAATTAGAACATTGTCCCATGTGAGGTAAAAAAAGAGAGGCCAAAGAGCCCACCAAATAAAAAAGAGGCCAAAGAGCCCACCATAAAAAAATGAGAGAAAAAGAGAGAAGGGACAATGTTACTATCCTTTTCCACACTTGTGCTTCAAAGTAGCACCATGTTCTTCATATAGCTAGTCTCATATATTATGCTTCAAAGTAGCACCATGTTTTTCATATAGAGAGTTTCATATGTTGTCACTTTCATATACTAGTGGGAATTTTTCATTATAGAACTTGGCTTGTATATTCCAATGATGGGCTTCCTCAAATGCCCTAGGTCTTCGTGAGCAAGCAAGTTGGATGCACACCCACTTAGTTTCTTTTGTTGAGCTTTGATACATTTATAGCTCTAGTGCATCCGTTGCATGGCAATCCCTACTCCTTGCATTAACATCAATTGATGGGCATCTCCATAGCCCGTTGATTAGCCTTGTTGATGTGAGACCTTCTCCTTTTTTGTCTTCTCCACATTACCCCCATCATTATATTCTATTCCACCCATACTGCTATGTCCATGGCTCGCACTCATATATTGCGTGAAAGTTTATAGGTTTGAGATTACTAAAGTATGAAACAATTGCTTGGCTTGTCATCGGGGTTGTGCATGATGAGAGCATTCTTGTGTGACGAAAATGGAGCATGACTAAACTATATGATTTTGTAGGGATGAGCTTCCTTTGGCCATGTTATTTTGAGAGGACATAATTGCTTAGTTAGTATGCTTGAAGTATTATTATTTTTATGTTAATATGAACTTTTGTCTTGAATCTTTCGGATCTGAATATTCATACCACGATTAAGAAGAGTTATATTGAAATTATGCCAAGTAGCACTCCGCATCAAAAATTCTCTTTTTATCATTTACCTACTCGAGGACGAGCAGGAATTAAGCTTGGGGATGCGATCGTCTCCAATGTATTTATAATTTTGATTGCTCCATGCTATATTATCTATTGTTTTGGACTATATTGGGCTTTATTTTCCACTTTTATATTACTTTTGGGACTAACCTATTAACCGGAGGCCCAGCCCAATTGCTGTTTTTTGCCTATTTCGGTGTTTGAAGAGACGGAATATCAAACGTAGTCCAAACAGAATGAAATCTTCAGGAACGTGATTTTCTCATCGGATAAGACCCAGGAGACTTGGACCCTCCGTCAAGAAAGCTCAGAGGCAGCCACGAGGGTGGAGGGCGCCCCCCTACCTCATGGGCCCCTCGAGGCTCCACCGACGTACTTCGTCCTCCTATATATACCTACGTATCCCCGTCAGATCAGATACGGAGCCAAAAACCTAATTCCACCGCCGCAACTTTCTGTATCCACGAGATCCCATCTTGGAGCCTGTTCCGGAGCTCCACCGGAAGGGGATTCCACCACGGAGGGCTTCTACATCAACATCATAGCCTCTCCGATGAAGTGTGAGTAGTTTACTTCAGACCTTCGGGTCCATAGTTAGTAGCTAGATGGCTTCTTCTCTCTTTTGGATCTCAATACAATGTTCTCCCCCTCTCGTGGAGATCTATTCGATGTCATCTTCTTTTTGCGGTGTGATTTATTAGATCGATTAATTGTGGGTTTATGATCAAGATTATCTATGAGCAATATTTGAATATTTTATGAATTCTTTTATGTATGATTGAGTTATCTTTGCAAGTCTCTTCGAATTATCCGTTTGGTTTGGCCAACTAGATTGGTAGTTCTTGCAATGGGAGAAGTGCTTAGTTTTGGGTTCAATCTTGCGGTGTCCTTTCCCAATGACAGTAGGGGCAGCAAGGCACGTATTGTATTATTGCCATCGAGGATAACAAGATGGGCTATTTATCATATAGCATGAATTTATTCCTCTACATCATGTCATCTTGCTTAAGGCGTTACTCTGTTTTCATTAACTTAATACTCTAGATGCATGCTGGATAGCGGTCGATGAGTGGAGTAATAGTAGTAGATGCAGGTGAGTCGGTCTACTTGTCTCGGACGTGATGCCTATATACATGATCATACCTAGATATTCTCATAACTATGCTCAATTCTGTCAATTGCTCAACAGTAATTCGTTCACCCACTGTAGAATACTTATGCTCTTGACAGAAGCCACTAGTGAAATCTATGGCCCCGGGTCTATTTTCATCATATTAATCTTCCTACGCTTTATTATTTGCTTTGTACTTTACTTTGCCTTTTTATTTTACTTTGCATCTTTATACCAAAAATATTATCTATCATCTCTATCAGATCTCACTCTCGTAAGTGACCATGAAGGGATTGACAACCCCTATTCGCGTTGGTTGCGAGGAGCTATTTGTTTTGTGTAGGTACAAGGGACTTGCGCGTGGCCTCCTACTGGATTGATACCTTGGTTCTCAAAAACTGAGGGAAATACTTACGCTACTCTGCTGCATCATCCTCTCCTCTTCGGGAAAAACCAACGCAAGCTCAAGATGTAGCAGATGACTATGTAAACAGGATGACATGATATAACTATACGATCTGTCTATTAAAGTGGTTGGCATGCCATAAATCACAAACATGCCGTCGATGGAAACATGATGGCATGATATGATTCACGGATAGAATGACATAATTTAAAATATGATGACTATGTAAACAGGATGAGATGATATAACTATATTATGACTTTAGAAAATGGGTTGGCATGCCATAATTCAGATACATGCTGTCTATGTAAACATCATGGCATGACATAATTCAAATATATGATTTATATACTAAGGAAGTGAGCAGAGGGCAATCACATATATGATGTGTATATGATGTAAAAACTAAGCATTGCAATACAACATATGCATTATATGAGTAATATAACCCTGCCAAGTTTGAGCATACACCTCAGGGGGATAATAGGACTGGTCATCTGCCTCTGAATCCTCCTCTGAAGAGATATCTGTACCCAGCTCTGAAGACCTTGTTTTCACTCCGGATTTCTCCATCACCAATTCAAATGGCTGATGCACAGGAAGAGCAGTTGAATATACAAACATTGTCAACAAAAGCAATGAGAAATACAAAAAAAGGACGGCATGATATAATTCACATATATGACGCTTTCCTAAACAGCATGGCATTGCATAATTCACATACATAATGCCTTGCATCAAGATAACATTGCATAATTCACATATATAATGTCTTGCAACAAGATGAAATTGCATAATTCACATATATGGTAATTAGACACTAAACAGGTGGCATTCACACAAAGCATGTCTAAACTAAGCAAATGACATAGCAATGCAAGATACCATACACACGATATGAGCAACATAACCCTGCCAAGTTAGGGCATGCACCTCGGGGGGGAAATATGACTGGTCATCTGTCTCTGAATCCTCCTCTGAGGAGCTATCGGTAACCAGCAAGACATGTGCTTCGTCAGATAGCATTGTCTGCTCTGAAGACCTTGTTTCCACTCCAGATTTTTCCATGACCGTGCCGAATGGCTGATGCACAGGAAGAGTAACTGAATGTACTAAAATTGTTGACAAATTTAACACGTGATAAAAAATGATGGCATGATATAATTCACATATAAGATGGTGGCTAACTGTGGTGGCATTGCAAAATTCACATAAATGATGCATGTCTAGACAAGATGGCATTGCATGATTCACATATACGATAAAGAACTAAACATATGGCATTGACACAAAGCATGTCTAAACTAAGCAGATGACATCTTTAATGTATACAGTAAGCAATGCAAGGCACCATATGCATGATATTACCAACATCAGCATGCCAAGTTAGAGCGAAGACCTCATGGGGTAAATAGGAGTGGTCTTCTCCTTCGGAATCCCCTCGAGCAGTTATCTTCCTCTTGATTACGATCCGAAATGGGTGTGGGGGGCTGCCTTTGCGCCCACCATGGAGCAACGTCTGCATGAAATTTTATTGCCACGCAAGGCTCGTCTCTTTTGCTCTACATGATCAGTTCCATTGTGTACAATAACTGGCATGCATAGGAATAAAACATAGTGAGATTATGTAAGGAGTGCATGCACAAATCCAGAGTGATGGTAGCAAACTGTGGATAGACCCAAAACCAATGATAGCAGACAGATAATAGCTTTAGTTAAAAAATACAGATAATGGCTCCTTTAATGTTTGTTTGCACCCAACATGAAAATCATAGTAGACACAGGAGATTAACCAGATAGTAGACAGATAGTACTGATTGCTGCCCCAATATGTACCCCACAACCATTTAAAAACTCAAGTTTCAGCATTAGTTTGGACCTGACTCGGAGTCTAATAGATGAACACGACGATAATGTAGCATGTCATCATATTAAGCGACGCATAACATAAGCAGACACGGAAGAGTGCGACCTCTCTTGCCGACCCATGTAGTCCTCAAGGTCATCTGCTCAGTTGATGATGGTAATGCAGTTGTCGTGGCTGCCGGCGGTGGGGAAGAAGATCTGAGGCGGCGAAGAGCGACCTGGAGAGCGGATCCTTGCTGTGGTGAACCCTTCCATCGTTGGAGCAGCTGAGCTGAGGTGGAACACAAGCGCCGCAGAGCAGGACAAACCACACAAGGTTTTCTTTGACACATATCATGTAATGTAATTGAGTAAGGGCTTGTTTGAATTTGAGGATTCTAACAATGCAGGGATAGGAAATAGACAGGAATAGGATAGGAATGCACGTGCAAAACAGAGAATTTAAAAACACAGGATTTCTGCCAATCTGGGTATTTGATTCACAACAATGGGAAGATCACATGATGCAAAAAAGCATGGTGAGATTAAGTCAAACCACAAGAAAATGTACGGTTGTAATGCTATTATGCTACTATCTCTTAGTCTTGTGCTTGATGAATAGGAATATGAAAAGGAGGATAAGTGGAAATTAGAATTCCTACGGTTTTTCTTTCAAGGAGACACAAAAGGAACAAATCCTACAGTTTTCCTTTGCTCCATTCCTTTGCACCAAATTCATGAAAACTAGTACCATAGGAAACTTTCCAATTCCTATATTTTTCATTAACTTTTCCTTTCAAGCACTGTCGATTCTAGTAGGCAGGCTTGAGCAAGGAAAATCCTACACTAAAAAATGTTTTTGTGCTACTTCTATTACTTTGGACCCATGCCACTGCCATACTAGCTCAACTCCCAGGCCCATTGACAAATGCACAACTCAAACGCGTAGAGATAAATAATGATGGCGTTCAAGAGAGTCCATCACGGATATCTAAGTTGCACAGTACCTCCGCTTGTCATATAGTAGGATAAAATAATCGTATTTCCCGTTACTACGAGTGCTCGATGGACAATATATATAACATGTAGAGTAAAAAGATATGCAACAAGTGTTCAACCTCTTTGGTGAAGCCATGTCGATCTCAGCGTGATTGGGTTGGCCGGTGAGGATGCTCCGGCTGACTTTGCTGTCGGAGGAGGGAAGAAGATCTTAGGCGTCTGGAGATGGAGCCCGAGGTACTGCTCCGTTGTGATGGAGGGTTTCGTCGTTGGAGCAGCTCAGGTGAGTTGGACGACACCGAGGCTAAAGCAGGAAAAGAGAGACAATGAACAACGTTAACCTGAGTGGAATTCTAATAACATCTCCAATACATGACGTAAAATACATAACCACAAAGTGCTAGATGTAAAATACATCAGCCGCTCATCTCTGAACTTAATCGCTTAAACTGAACTTAACTATCGAAACTGAACTTAATCGCCGAAACTGAATTTTCTTTGTTGAAACTGAATTTTGTCTTTAAACCGAACGCATAATAGCAAGGTGAGGCTACACGTCGGTCGATTGACTTTTTCATCTCTAGTCAGTCGATTTTGCAGCCGTTGGATACGAAATCAAGGGCCTGCGGTTCATCTTCAACCTCTACCCCTCTGAGCCGCCAGCCACCACCGGCCAAACAGCAGCCCCCCGCCGCCCGCCGCCCGGCGATGCGCCACTGCCCGCCCCAAAAACTCCCCACCACGGTCCGCCGCTTGGCCATCCCTCTAGGCCCCCGTGCCGAGCTTTTTCTCGGCGATCCCCACACCACCGCCCGCCAACGCCCGCCACCGCCGGTGACCACCGCCCCCATCCCGAACCCTAAGATAGATAGTGGGGTACCTCTCCGGCGAGCCCCCCTCCCCGCTGCGACTGGTTCTTCCTTCACCCCGGCGAGCCCCTCCCCACCCCCTGAAAATCGATTGACCCAAAAGTCGATTCAGTCAACTGAAGTCTAGCTAAATCGGAGCAGCATCCCAAGCAAGAGCAAGAGCGAGAGCAGCAGCGCGAGCAAGAGCAATAGCAAGAGCAGACTAGGCAGGGGACCGAGAGCAAGAGCAGAGCAGCAGGGCGAGCGAGAGTTAAAGCAGCAGGAGCTCCTACTGATGTGGATGTCGCCGCCGAGGGAGCGACACCGTGGAGGAAGTGGCCGGCGACGCCGCCGTGGATGGAGCCACGCCGTGTCGGCTCGGGACCGGGCGCCGGCAGCACCGTGAGATCGAATCAAGAAGAAAATGCGGCAATTAGTGTACAACCTCTTTGGTGGCGCCGATTAGGCCGCAGCTTCATTCGAGGAAACAGTGATGATGATGCTCTTCCGGTGGTGTAGGTGAAGACGGCGGTGTGGGAATGGAGGTGGCGCGAAATACGAGGGGAACGTCGGCGCAGCTCATTGGAGGTGGAGGACGGGGTGGCTGAACCGGCGGGACGATGAGATCGACAACGGATCCTCATCCGGTACGGTGGATGAGGGACATCAAGGTGTTGCTGTGGACGACGTCGTCGGGGAAGAGGCTCCGGCTGGGTGGCGGACGGAGCAGGGTGTGGGGTTTCGTCGCGGGTTTTCACAGCCTCGGTGTATGAATGGGTGGGCGGATGGGATGGTAGTGGGGAACCATGGCTTCGAGACGCGCTTGTCCGAAATGTGGGGTAAATTATGAAAGTACCCCCACCGATTTGAGGCGGTTCTTTCGGTTCAGGGGTACCACGGGCATTTCGCGTGTCGGGATTTCACAGGAGGTGGGAGTTTTCGCCGCGTTGTAATTTCGGAATAGCAAGGCGGCGGGTTGAGATGGAGGAGTTAGCCGAGCACAATGAGACAAAGATATATCTTAAATATTTCGGGCTAACAAGGCGCGGGTTGAAGAGGCGGGAGTTTCGCAGCACGATAGACAGAGACGCTAGCTTGAATTTTCGGCATAACAAGGCGCGGCTTGAAATTTCGGAAGAACAAGCTTAACGTGTACCAAAAAAAGACAATTTGCACCTCAACACTCACAACACACACACAAACACCATTTAGACTAGAGTAAGGTACACGTGCATTGCACGCATGAGATTTGGCAACCACATTATGAATAAATACCACATTATAGCATGCAAGCTTTGAGTCATATATGCATGATGTAGATGTTCGTTTAATTCTTATAGTTTATTTCATTCAAAATCATCTAGTTTTTATAAGAAAGCTAATATATTTTAAGATTCATGGAATTGTGCGTTGTAAGACAAAAGTAAAAACAAATAATGGCAAATCATGTAGAAAAACATTTGGGCAATTATGATACAGAAGATTCTAGAACAAATAAGAAGTGCTTGTGTTTTGATGTTTGTGCATTATGCTTAAGTTCAACCATGGAGTCTTCTAGATTATACATGTGGCGAAATCTGGTCGAATCTAGATGATATCCAACGGCCAATAGTGCTCAAATTTGCCATCTTTGGACCATCGGATTCGCCTCATCCAACGACCATCTTTCAAAGTTAAAGTTACCCGCACACAATATAAAAATTATAAAAGATAATATATATAGGGGTATAGATATAGATATGTGATGCGAAGCTGCCCATCATCTCCAATTAGAATAGTGTGTCCATGCATGGATGCGACGTGGCCAAATGATGTCTGCCGTCGGTATCTCAAATTCAAATCAGTCTGACCTTGTTCAATGTGTATACATTACAACATGCTCGTTTCCAAACCACACCGCGCAGATTCCGTTATATTCACGCATGCATGGGTTTCAAACATCAGGATCTCTTATTCAAATATTTGAATTCAAATTTACATTGATTATGACCTCACCTATTCTTTTACAGCCACACAGTAGTCTTCTCTTTATAATTGTACCACTAACTTTCTCTCGTGCATGCATGCACACACACTACCAGTCGGCATTATCCATCGCTCGCATGCAATCTTTTTCTTCAGGTCGGTCTCCCATGAAGGCACACACCCACACACCCCCCTCTCCATCATATCGGGCATTCTTTATCTCTCACGCGTGCATGCGCAACGATCGATGTTCCTCTATGTATGTGTGTATATAGCTAGGTCTTTCATAGTTTTCCACACAAACCGATCAATCGATATATCCAGTGAGGTCTCACCCTCTTTCCCACGTCCACATCGATCAATCTGTACCTCTCTATATAGGATCAACATATATAGCTAATACACCCACATTAATTATATATCCAACGTCCCCCTCTCATCATCCATGCCTTCCGCTTCATCTCTCGAGACGCGTGCACAATGGCGAAGACAGGCGAAGGGCCCTGCCCCCCTAACATCACTATATATCAAGGATAATATGAATGTGATCATTAGACAATTGCTGCTAAAAAAGGTTTAATTTCATGAATTGACCCTCCTCGTAAAGGATTAGCAATGCTTGGCCCCCTAGCTCATTTATTTTTCGTGGCTCCGCCACTGCATGCAATAGCGCACGTGTTCGTCCCCTCTCTCTAAATATCGATCTCGCACTTGTGCATTCCTTCATAGTCTCCCTCCACTCGCCCCCTCGCACCATCTTCTAGCCCCCCACCGGATTTTGCCACATGTACAATCTAGCAGACTCCATGGTTGAACTTAAGCATAATGCACAAACCTCAAAACAACAGTGGTTCTCTTTTGTTCTAGAATCTTCCGTATCATAACTGCCCAAACATTCTTTCTAGATGAATTTCCATTATTTTTTTTTACTTTATGCTTTACAACGCACAATTCCATGAATCATAAAATAGATTAAGGGCTTCTTTGATTCAAAGTATTCTCAAAGGAATTTTGGAGGATTCTAATAATTAGGAATTTTTCCTATCTTGGTTGTTTGATTCAGAGGATTGTAAACCATAGGAATTTTTCCATATGATTCATTTGCACTAGATTTCATAGGAAACATCCCATCCACTCAAACCTCTTTGAAAGAATTCTGCGTTTTTCCATGCACAATCAAACACTCGTACAATCCTCAGTAGGATTCAAGGCGACATTCCTTTGTAATCCCATGTACTTCCTATTCCCGTGTTCTTAGCTGTTTTATAAAAACTAAGAGGGTGCTTGGATCCAAGGGACTTATTTTAGTCTGACTAAAAATAGTCTCTTTAAGAGACTAAAGTTCCAAGCACCCCTGACTAAAGAGGGGCTAAAACTAGTCTTGAGACTATTTTTTTTAGTTAGGGGTACCCCTACTAAAATGTGGATTAGTCCTCTCTCTCCTCATTCAAGTCCTCTCCTTTAACATGGGCGAGTTCTGGATTGGAGGGTTTGGAGGATAATAAATGCTCATTAACTTGATTTTAGTCTCCTTAGTACTACCTCTCTCGCAGTTTACAGGGCGTGCGCGTACCCCTAGGTCATCAATTTGACCAACCTAATACAAGTCATATATTACAAAAAATATACCAACATAAACTTTGGAGTTTCTACTTTCAAAAGGTATAATTTTTGTGTTATATAGTTTATATTAGAGTGATAAAATTGGCAATCTAGGTATACGCGCAGGACTTGTAAACTGAAACGGAGGTAGTATTTGGATCCAAGCATGGATGAGGCTAGCATGTTTTAGTCTCACTACTTTTAGTCATGGGACTAAAACGTATCCAAGCACCCTCAAATTGATTTTCGATGAGATGAACTATAAGAATTAAACGAAGGGCTACATCAGGCATATATGACTCAGAGCTTACATGCTATAGTGTGGTATTTAATCATAATTTGGTTGCAAAATCTGATGCGTGCAATGAACGTGTACCTTACTAGAACTTCGAGTATGTGCAAAGCACGTAAACTAGAATACCAATGGCACGCTACACTGTGTCTCACTTAAATTTCATGAAGCCATGTGGCACATGTGGAGGCGTTGTCGCGACCTCCTTGCGTGGATTGATCACAGTGACGTGCTGCTGGTTCCAGAAGAATGTACTCGTCCTCCCTGAGCCATACTGGCGGTACATGCACGAAGCGAAGATGTGCACGCACGCCACGCACACACTCATTCCCTCGCACGCACACGTGGGTACAGAGGAGGACGCAATTTTGTATCAAGATCCACCCCATGTGATAATTTGATGCGTGTAAAGTCGTTCACTTCATTGATGGTCAATTAATACAGCGCATGCAAATTGAGTGGACGTGAGGGCGGAAGAAAGACAGTACTACTCCACTGCGCGCATGCGAGTAGTTAAATCGTGGGTTGCTAAGTAGTATCTCCATTGGTCTCCTTCGTGTTTGTGCCAATTTTTGAGAGTAACATAATATTTACGCATTTGAGTAGTGTAGTACTTGAAATTTGTGTTCCGCTAAACTCATCGGGAGCCATTTCAGGCCTCGAAACCAAAACCATCAATTAATCTTTACCTTGTTCCCATCACATTTGAAAGCCTGCTCACACCTACTAGTACGTACCAAACCTGAACGTGTTCCCACTATGGAGGTATTAGTACTAGTGCTAGTACTTAGGTTATAAAAAGGGGAACTACCTAACCGAAAATTACACTACCTTTCCTCCTCATAAGTGCTTCTTCTTCGGTAAATCGTTGCCATGGCCGGTGAGCAGAGCTCTAGGTCTAGAACTACTCGTAACAAGGGAGCGGCAACCAAGGCTGCAGAAAAAAAAGAGAGGGCTCGCCGCCACACAGAGACCTCGAAAGATATCTCACGGGCAGGCGATGGCTCAGGAGCACCCTAGCCGCGGAGGCGAACATGCCGAGCCGGCGGAGCTCGAGTCGTTATCCCTCGACGGCATGCCCGATCAGCTCAATAAGCACCTCAATAAGCAGAAGGAGTTCATCCAAGGCTTGATGGAGTTGCTGAAGGAGAGCCTCGACGACATGCCCGTTGTGCTCAATCAGCAGGGGGAGTTGACCGCCGGCTTGGTGATGCTGCTGAAGAAGAGCATTGCCTCGGAGAAGAAGGCGACCGGCGAAATCCTGCGACTTCAGGATGACAAGGCGAAGCTCAGCCACGAGATCGACCTGTTGAAGGAGAAGATCGCCGGCTGGAAGAAGCTGCATGAGATAGTAGTTCCTCGATGAAGATGCTGCAGGCCCTCGTCATGGAATAGAAGGAGGAGTTGGCGAAGCTCCGCATCGAGCACCAATCGCTATCAAGGTACGTAATGCGGTCGTGGAACAGATGATGAAGGCTCGCGTCGAGAAATCCCGTGTCATGGACATAATGAAGAAGACGGCGGAGGAGACGCGCATGGAGATGGAGGTCGTGGAGGCGATGAAGAAGCAGTTACGACTCCGCGGCGAATTAGATCATTTGGGGTGATAATCTTCCTTCTTCTTTTGCTGTTGTGTTTCATCTTTGCTTGGTGTTTACGCAAGACGTGTCACGTTCTCTGCGAGGCATGAATAGTAAAATGGTTTTTTTTAGGGAATGAATAGAACAATGCTAACAATGAGATGACTAGCAAATTAGATCATTTTATCGCCATATGGCACTGGGCTGCCGTGTTTCGTGCTCCTCCGTCGCAGTACTACTCCAGTGGAAAACTTGAGTATACCGCACGGTTCTTTGCTCCTCCTCGATCAGGTCGTCGGCGCATTTATACAAGCAGTCAAATCACAAGGCCCCGCCTTCCAGCAGTAATGAGCCGTCAAATCACAAAGGCCCTCGCCTCTCATGAAACCGACCAAGCTAGACTGCCCCGCCCTCTAGCCTTTTAAAAAATGTATACTTTTGTACATCAGTAGTATCGATGGATTGCGCCATGTAGCAAAACTTGAAATTAAAAAAAATTGGTACATATAGAGAGCGCTGGTTGCCAAATTATGCATATAGTACTATTAAAAAGGCTATTCACAATAATGGTGTCCAGCACAACCCACCCCTCAAATAAAACTAAGCACCCTGGAATTCTTTGACAAAACTAAGCACCCTGAAATTCTTAGACAACTAAACTGCTGGCTATATGATGTTGGCCATATATATTGTACGTATATAATGTGAAGAAAGCAGTGGTAGTACTATACCAACTAAAAGATGAAATGTAAGAAATACTAGTATGTACGCATCAAGAGTTAAAGTAACAAGAAGAAACATAACATAGTTTATTGGGGCTCAACACAACACGCCCCTCAAATTAAATTAAGCACACCTAAAATTAAACTTTGCAACTATCCCGGCAGACACTTCATTAGAACCACCAGTAGCAACGACACTGCCACCTTACTCGGAGTCCTCGTCCACGTCCTCGACTTCGCCCTTGTCCCTCTTCCTCTTGGCCGATACTTCTTTGCTTGAACCGCCAACTTGGTTGTTGCTCTTCATCCAACCCTTGTAGATATCGAAACAAAGGTAGCCATCCATTGCAGCATAGTGGATGTGGTCTATATCTAGTACATTCCGCTGCCATGCATGACGATGAAACGATGTATGGAGGTTTCTCCGGTTTACCATCTGAAGGATGAACCATGGCTCTGCCAGTCGGCGTGAAAGGTGACGAGAGGACACCAAAGCGATTCTTTTGGAGGTCGAAGGTGTTGCGCATAACGAGGCCTATCCGACGCGAGGACTTCTTTGTCGTTACCAAAGTCTCTGAAACGAATTTGACTAGGTTGCTCTCGAGGAAGTCCTTAAAATCCTGGCACTCAACGTCGGCATGGCATATGTGGTAGACCAAGCATAAGTCATGCACGCAAACCTGGATCACGGCGGGCTTCTCCCTCTCTTCGTCCTTTAGATCCTTCTCTCGTCCCAGGATTGTGGTGTACTCAACATCTAGCCCAGCGACCCACTCATCATCCGAGTCTTTGAACATGCGTCTGAAGCGAGAAAGACATCCTTTCACCATCGCAGAAGAACGGGTGTAGATGACGTCGAACTCATCGCCGGTGATGGTTCTGACCTTGTACTCACCGCCGATCGGGGAGATTTGGGACGCCATGGATTTGGGAGGAGGGTTAGGATTAGTGGAAGCCCGACATAATGTGAATGGACGGGCGGGGAGCTAACCGCAATAGTATTAAAGGACGTGCGAGGGGACGAGTAGGAAGCGAACTGCCGGCGTAACGAGCAGTGGTAGTGGCTTTCCATTCTCCCATGATACGGGCTTCCGATAGCCCTTGGATCTGAGACCGAACGGTTGCATGGCGTGATTCTAGACCTATGGGTGAATACCCTATCCTGGAGGGTTATTCTGCAAATTTTCAGCAACTTAGCATGCGACCGTTTGATCTCAGATCCAAGGCCTGCCAGCAGCCCGTATCATGGTCGCGCCTACCATGACCGTCGCGTCGCTCGCGCCCTTGGAGATTTAACACGGTGCGTTAGCTATCTGATGTTGGCATGTCATACATAGTCATCACTTAGTCACTCATACTACAACAAGGTTGGCTATAAGTGTATTTTTTACTCCTCTCTATCTCTTTCTTCGTACTCTCTCCGTCCCATAATATAAGAACATTTTTGACACTAGTGTAGTGCCAAAAACGTTCTTATATTATGGGACCAGGGAGTACTAGTATTTATTGCATTTGCTAAGGAGTGAACTCTTCCAATGAAATGGTGTTGCTAAGTTAGCTTCATTTAATTAGCTATAGACTCAAAATTGTCTTTTCACCTAGGTACACGCGCTTAGCACCGTTTCTTCCTTGGGTCACCAAACTAGTCTCTCTCTTCTTGATTAACTTGCCACATCGGACTTTATGCCTATGTGGCAAGCTTAAGCACTGTAGGAGCAAGTAAGTACAACAAAGGCGCTTTACATGGCATTTTGCATATGTGGAGGAAAGAGAGGCAAGGAAAAGTGGAGAAGTGGGCTCTCATGCAAGAGCCAGCCTCTACTACATGGTGGAGCATTGGGAGAGGCACCTGTATGGAGGTGGTCAGAATCAGGAGACTCACGCGGTCGTGGCGCATGATTAAAATGATAATGGCAAGTCAAATCACGAGGCCCCACCTGTCCCAAAGAGTAACTCGTTGTCAAATCACACAGCCCTACGTTTGCAGCAGCCTACTCCCTCGTCTTCTCGCGTCTCTGTCGAACCGACTAGGCGGAACTGCCCCACCGCCTACCGCGCAGGAAAAGCCCCATCTTTGACTTTTAAATAGTGTATAGTATACTAATTTTTTATCCATGGATTGCGCCTGCGCCATGGAGCAAAGCGTTTAGAAAACGGCAGTACACATGTACGGAGTATATAGCACGCACGTCGCATTCGCATCGCACCCCAGACGGTCGGTCGGTCTGGCACACTGCTCTCCGAATGGAACGCGCGTCATATTGCGTTTGCACACACATGTGGGACGGCAATTTAGAACCGACCATAGGCACACTCCCGGCCCCGCAAGTCGTGTGACTTAATAGAAGAGGGAGACAAGCGATAGTACTAGAGAAGTGTTGTAGTACTACGTTGGTGCCTGGACGATCCCTGCAAGACACGGAAGATCAGTTCGTCCATGCATGTGACCAGACTCCGGCAGACACGCCTGGATTGGCTATCGTCTACATATCGTGTAGGCTGTGTTGTACATGGCTGTAGTTGTGGTGAGAAATCTAAAAAAGGGTTTCTTGTCATCTCGCAAAATTAGGTGTCATGTGCTTCGGATCACTGCGAGGGTTAAACAGCGACAACTGAGTTGGGCTAGTCATTGGGGGCACATGCACGAACAGTGACTACTCGGCTGCCATCTAGGTCAAGCCGGCTATGTTAATTAGGACATCTATCGATGGACCCCTTTTCTACGAGTTTATCTTTAATTTGAGCTTTGTTCCTCGTCTAGTTTGTCCGTCGGGTTTCATGATGTCTCCTTTGGGCAGTGAGATTATGATTTCTTGTCATGTGGCATTTTTTCGTGTTATATGTTATAATCCGGCGCTTCAGATAAAAATGACGACAACTGCGCCTCCGGGCCACGTGCATGAAGACTACTCGACAATCATTGACGAGGTCAAGCCGGCTCCGGTAGACAAAAGAAAACTAGTACTACTCCACTATATAGGCAGGAGCCTCCGCGCTTGCTTGCTAGTGTTGCTCTCTTCACACTGTCTCGACCTCTCTAGATCTAAACACAACAGCGGTGGCCACACTCTCTCTCTCTGCTCACCGCTGGTCACAGATCTAGCCGGATCCTCTCCGCCGGGGAAGGTGAGAAGGTGCAACGTTCACGCGGTCGTCCTCGGCGACGGATCTTACCCACTGCTAGGCGCGTCTCGATCAGCCTACCTTGCCGTTCTCTCCCAAGCACCGCTGGCGAGGGAGGGCCTCCGACCCCTTCTTCCTCGGTGCCGTAGTGTGGGCAGATCCGGCCTCCCGCCGCCCAACTAGCGACATCCCGGCGACCATTCAAAAACCACCGCCGGCGAGTGAAGGTGCTGTGGAGAAGTAGATCGATGGAGGAGTACAACCGATACGTGAGGATCGCAGACGGCGACCCTGTGAAGCTAGCTAGGATGTTGGAGATATAGTCTTGGTTTGACAACAAGGACCAACTAAGCGGCGATGGCGACATCCATGGCCAAATATCTGCAGCAGGCGAAAGCGGCGATACTCCGGAGGAGTAGCGCCGGAGTACATAGAGCTGCTCCTCTGGGCCATGGAGCAAACAGATTCACCGAATCCAGTCGTGAGGGAGCGGTGGTGGGAGTATCCATCCCAGATGGAGCATCCACCAGGGATTGAAGGATCAAGCATCTACAGGGTGCCGTTTGTGAGGGTGTCCTGCCAGAGCGAGGCGGTGGAGTCTTCGTCGACCGAACCCAACTGCAAGAGAAGAAAAGCAGTTGGCCCGACGACGCTTCCCCGCCATCGTCTCCCTCGCCGTTCACATCATCTCACGGGCGCCTGCGCCAATGAGGAATAGGAGGGCTGCCCCCAGTCCAATAGTCGGGCAGGTTGTGAATTGTCAGGAGGAGCTTAGGGTTGTCAGTATTTGCAGGTTGTGAATTGTGTTTTGTGTTGTGTATTTTGAGAGTACTTTCAGATATGAATGTCTTTTGAATTTCAGATTTGCGATATTGAGCATATGAAGTATTTTATGAATTCTAGAGATCTATTTTTAGCACTTAAAAATGTAGTTTCATAGGAGTATAAAAGTGCAGACAATCTGATTCTCAGAGAAGAAACTGCAAGTTTCAGTTTCAGATAAGAAACTGCAAGTTCAGTTTCAGATAAGAAACTGCAAGTTACAGTTTCAGATAAGTGATACGTCTCCAACGTATCTATAAATTTTGATTGCTCCATGCTACTTTATCTACTGTTTTAGGCAATATTGGGCTTTATTATCCACTTTTATATTATTTTTGGGACTAACCTATTAACCGGAGGCCTAGCCCAGATTTGCTGTTTTATGCCTATTTCAGTGTTTCGAGGAAAAGGAATATCATACGGAGTCAAAACGAACGAAATCAAGCGGAGAAGTTATTTTGGAAGGAAACCCACGATGGACTTGGACCCCACGTCGGAAGATACGGGAGGTGCTCACGAGGGTGGGGCGCCCACCCCTGTGGCGCGCCCCGCCTCGTGGGGCCCCTGTAGCTCCACCGACGTACTCCTTTCACCCATATATACCTACGTACCCTTAAACTTCCAGAAGAGAAGTTAGATCGGGAGTTCCGCCGCCGCAAGCCTCCAGAGCCACGAAAAACCAATCGGGACCCCTTTCCGGTACCCTGCCGGAGGGGGGATCCATCTCCGGTGGCCATCTTCATCATCCCGGCGCTATCCGTGACAAGGAGGGAGTAGTTCACCCTCGGGGATGAGGGTATGTACCAGTAGCTATGTGTTTGATCTCTCTCTCTCTCTCTTTCTCTCTCTCGTGTTCTTGAGGTGATACGATCTTAATGTATCCCGAGCTTTGCTATTGTAGTTGGATCTTATGATGTTTCTCCCCCTCTACTCTATTGTGATGAATTGAGTTTCCCCTTTGAAGTTATCTTATCGGATTGAGTCTTTTATGAACACTTGATGTATGTCTTGCCGTGACTATCTATGGTGACAATGGGATATCATGTGCCACTTGATGTATGTTTTGGTGATCAACTTGCAGGTTTCGTGACATTGGGAACCTATGCATAGGGGTTGGCACACGTTCTTGATTCTCCGGTAGAAACTTTGGGGCACTCTTTGAAGTACTTTGTGTTGGTTGGATGAATCAGAGATTGTGTGATGCATATCGTATAATCATGCCCACGGATACTTGAGGTGACAATGGAGTATCTAGGTGACATTAGGGTTTTGATTGATTTGTGTCTTAACGTGTTATTTTAGTACGAACTCTTTTATAGATTGATCCGAAAGAATAGCTTTGAGGTGGTTTCGTACCCCACCATAATCTCTATGTTTGTTCTCCTCTATTAGTGGCTTTGGAGTGACACTTTGTTGCATGTTGAGGGATTGTTATATGATCTATCTATGTTATTATTGTTGAGAGAACTTGCACTAGTGAAAGTATGCACCCTAGGCCTTGTTTCCTATCATTGCAATACCGCTTACGCTCACGTTTATCACTTGTTACCTTGCTGTTTTCATTATTTCAGATTACAAAAACCTATATCTACTATCCAAATTGCACTTGTGTCACCATCTCTTCGCCGAACTAGTGCACCTATACAATTTACCATTGTATTGGGTGTGTTGGGGACACAAGAGACTCTTTGTTATTTGGTTGCAGGGTTGTTTGAGAGAGACCATCTTCATCCTCCGCCTCCCACGGATTGATAAACCATAGGTCATCCACTTGAGGGGAATTTGCTACTGTCCTACAAACCTGTGCACTTCAGGCCCAACAACGTCTACAAAAAGAAGGTTGTGTAGTAGACATCAAGCTCTTTTCTGGCGCCGTTGCCGGGGAGGCTAGGTAAGTGAAGGTATATCTTTAGATCTTGCAATCGAATCTTTTTGTTTCTTGTTTTATCACTAGTTTAGTTTATAAAATAAAATTACAAAAAAATGGAATTGAGTTTGTCTCATACGCTTCATCTTTTTAATATCTTTCGTGAGTATGATGGAAAGGAAAATTGTGCCAAAGTGTTAGAAGAAGAATGCATTAAATTGTTTGGCACTAAATATTTGAATGATGAGCATGATTGCAATGTTTTTAGTATGAACTCCTTGAATATCCATGATGCTAATGATATGCAAAGCCACAAGCTTGGGGCAGCTATGTTTGATGAAGATGATATTTTTGTCCCCCAAGCTTTGATGAGCAAATTTACTATGATGAAAGCATGCCTCCTATCTATGATGATTATTGTGATGACACGTATGCTTTAAATAATAATGATAACCATGAAACTTGTCATCTTGATCTTAATTCTCAATCATATGATAGTTATTTTGTTGAGTTTGCTCCCACTATTATTCATGAGAAGAATTTTGCTTATGTGGAGAGTAGTAAATTTCTATGCTTGTAGATCATGAAAAGAATGCTTTAGGTGCTTGTTATATTGTTGAATTCATTCATGATGCTACTGAAAATTATTATGAGGGAGGAACATATGCTTGTATGAATTGCAATAATATCAAGTTTCCTCTCTATGTGCTTAAAGTTTTGAAGTTATGCTTGTTTTACCTTCCTATGCAAGTTGATTATTGTTCCAATAAGTTGTTTGCTCACAAAATCCCTATGCATAGGAAGTGGGTTAGAATTAAATGTGCTATTCATATTCTTCATGATGCTCTTTTTATGTTTTAATTCTTATCTTTTATGTGAGCATCATTGAAATCATCATGCCTAGCTAGGGGCGTTAAATGATAGCGCTTGTTGGGAGGCAACCCAATTTTATTATAGTTTCTTACTTTTTGGTTCTGTTTAGTAATAAATAATCCATCTAGCTTCTGTTTAGATGTGGTATTATGTTTTAATTAGTGTTTGTGCCAAGTAGAACCTTTGGGAAGACTTGGGTGAAGTCTTTATGATCATGCTGTAAAAAACAGAAACTTTAGCGCTCACGAGATTAGCTTCAACTTTTTACTGGAGAGTGATATTTAGTTGATTCTTTTTGCAGATGATTACTAGACAAATTACTCAGGTCCACCAATTTATTTTAGAATTTTTGGAGTTCTAGAAGTTTTCGTTAGTTACAGATTACTACAGACTGTTCTGTTTTTGACAGATACTGTTTTCATTGTGTTGCTTGCTTATTTTGATGAATCTATGGCTAGTAAAATAGTTTATAAACCATAGGGAAGTTGGAATACAGTAGGTTTAACACCAATATAAATAAATAATGAGTTCATTACAGTACGATGATGTGGTGTTTTGTTTTCTTTCGCTAACGTAGCTCACGAGTTTTCTGTTAAGTTTTGTGTTGTGAAGTTTTCAAGTTTTGGGTAAAGATTCGATGGACTATGGAATAAGGAGTGGAAATAGCCTAAGCTTGGGGATGCCCAAGGCACCCCAAGGTAATATTCAAGGATAACCAAGATCCTAAGCTTGGGGATGCCCCGGAAGGCATCCCCTCTTTCGTCTTCGTTCATCGGTAACTTTACTTGGAGCTATATTTTTATTCACCACATGATATGTGTTTTGCTTGGAGCGTCATTTTCTCTTGTTAGTTTTTGCTTGCTGTTAATTATATTAGTGTTTTGCATCTTTAGTTTCAATAAAAAAGTCAAGGATAGCCTTTGCCATGCTTATTTTGCTAGTATACATGTTGCTGTTTGAAAACAGAAAGTTTACCGCTGTTGCAAAATTCTCTAGAAAAGTCAGAGAGTGGTATAATGTTAAATCTTTTTGCATATTGAGATCTGATAAATTTATTACAGTGGGAATTTTAGTTCATAATTTTTGGAGTCAGGTAAGTATTGATACTCTTGCATTCTTTACAGACTGTACTGTTTTGGCAGATTGCTGTTATGTTTGCATTGTTTGCATATGTTTGCTTGTTTAATGACTCTATTTGGATAGGAGTATTTAGTATGCAGAGGCATTTAGTATGCAATGTTGAATAATAGTGTTAGTGATTTGTTACAGTAGAAAATGATAAGGTTTTGCATTGGTTATACTAACCTATCTCATGAGTTCTTGTTGAGTTTGTTGTGAATGATGCTTTTTGATAAAAAGAGAAACCATGATATGAGAGGAATTAAGGAGACACAAAAGTTCAAGATTGGGGATTCCCAAGGCACCCCAAGATAATATTTCAAGAAGTCTCAAGCATCTAAGCTTGGGGATGCCCTGTAGGCATCCCACCTTTCTTCTTCAACAACTATCGGTTAGTATCGGTTGAGCCTAAGTTTTGCTTCTTCACATGATTTGTGCTATCCTTGCAATGTAGTTTTCTTTAGCTTTGCTTGCTGTTTGAATAAAGTATCAAGATCTGAAATTATTAAATGGGAGAGTCTTCACATAGTTACATAATTATTCGACTACTCATTGATCTTCACTTATATCTTTCGGAGTAGTTTGTCATTTGCTCTAGTGCTTCACTTATATCTTTTAGAGCATGGTGGTAGTTTTATTTTGAAGAAATAGATGAACTCTCATGCTTCACTTAGATTATTTTGAGAGTCTTAAATAGCATGGTAATTTTCTTAAATAATCCTAATATGCTAAGTATACAAGATTTGTAAGGATTCTTATGAGTGTGTTGAATACTAAGAAAAGTTTGATGCTTGATAATTGTTTTGAGATATGAAGGTGATAATATCAAAGTAATGCTGGTTGGGTGATTATTGTGGCGACCGAATTCTCCGGGTGCTAATCCCAGGAAAAATGGTCCTTGTGCTTATCAACCCCAGGATAACTGTTAGCTGATAAGGCACTAACTTGATACAGAAAATCCAAGCAAAAAATACAATATATGTAGCACAAGACCATTTTGGCCTGTGAGTACAACAAAAGGTTTTACTAAAGGTTGATGGTGGAAGCGGGTTATGAAATATCCTCGTCTATGGGACTCCATTTCCCACAGGAACAACTGACCAGGATAACTCCTATCTTCGCGTGGTTGTGATCACCATTGCCTAGGTTCTGGGACAGTCACCGCTACGCTCCTCTCCAAGCATGAAATCTGGCCAAGACAATAGCGAGGACAAGCGGTGAGTACTTTCAATGTACTCGCAAACACAATGAACACAGGCATGATGTAACAATGATGTACTGAAAATATATTATGCTCAAGACGTTAGTCACATGAGATAAGTAAAACTCGGATGCGTACAAGCATGTTATTTATGGATATACAATAATATAGTAGTATAAAAATCATGAAGTAAATAACACAAAAGAAATGCCACAATCGGGCGTCTGAGCGACACCGCATAGAGGGCTTATAAATAAACAAGAACAATGCCACAGTCGGGCGTCTGAGCGACACCACATAAAGGGCTTTAAAAGAAATGCCACAGTCGGGCGTCTGAGCGACACCGCATAAAGGGTTCTAAAAGAAATGCCACAATCGGGCGTCTGAGCGACACCGCATAAAGGGCTTTAAAAGAAATGCCACAATCAGGCGTCGAGCGACACCGCATAGAGGGCTTATAAATAAACAAGAACAATGCCGCGATCGGGCGTCGAGCGACACCGCATAAAGGGCTTTAAAAGAAATGCCACGGTCGAGGCGTCGGCGACACCGCATAAAGGGCTTTAAAAGAAATGCCACAATCGGGCGTCTGAGCGACACCGCATAGAGGGCTTATAAATAAATAAGAACAATGCCGCAGTCGGGCGTCTGAGCGACACCTCATAAAGAGCTTTAAAAGAAATGCCACAGTTGGGCGTCTGAGCGACACCGCATAAAGGGCTTTAAAAGAAATGCCACAATCAGGCGTCTGAGCGACACTGCATAAAGGGCTTTAAAAGAAATGCCACGGTCGGGCGTCTGGCGACACCGCATAAAGGGCTATAAAAGAAATGCCACGATCGGCGTCTGGCGACACCGCATAAAGGGCTTTAAAAGAAATGCCACGGTCGGGCGTCTGGCGACACCGCATAAAGGGCTTTAAAAGAAATGCCACGATCGGGCGTCGGCGACACCACATAAAGGGCTTTAAAAGAAATGCCACAATGAATATCCAGGAGGTAGAACCATCCCAGGGATATTCGATGATACCAGAAAAATATCACGGGTTAGTTCACATCCAAAATAGAAATCATAAATTTTCACAAGTCACAATCGTGCTTCCAGGTTTAACAGTTTCACCTCCGAAGACCGACACTAAGACCGACACTTGACCCATCCCAAACTGTAATCCTTAACCAGGGACACGGCTATTCGAATAGGTTTAATCTCTGCAGAGGGTGTACTCTTTACCCACGAGTAACGGATTTCTTTAGTCCATCGGGACTAATTCCGTCTACGGTCTTTTGTTGAAAACACACCTAACTTGCACACACCGACTTAACTCACATGTGTCCGGAATCACCCACGACACTGTTAAGCAAAACTCTAAGTGGGAGGCCACAACCTCGATGTAACATGGGATCACAAAATTTATACTGCACAAGAACCGGGGAGCTACCCCCTTTCGGCTACAACCGAAACACCCATGCTCCCGGACCCGGTGGTATGACTACCGGATGCCTCCAGTATCTTCCACCACGACCTCTCTGTATGGTGTGTGCTAGGAAAGGGTTGACAACTTACTGAGCCGTACCCTACTTGGTGTAGGGACGAGTGGTAATCTGAAGCAAGTATGGGGTTCTTGGCACAAGACTCGATCTACGGTCGACTCGGGAGGTTGCACTAGTAGAAAGCAGGGCTGGCCCGTCCAGCCGGTTTAGCCCATTAGTCCCGGTTCAATCGAACCGGGACCAATGGAGCTATTTGCCCGGTTACGTGAGCCTGGGGGCGGCCGGGCCACGTGGGCCATTGGTCCCGATTCGTCCGGACCTTTTGGTCCCGGTTGGTGGGACGAACCGGGACCAATGGTCCTGGCTCTGGCCCACCACTATTGGTCCCGGTTGGTGGTTTGAACCGGGACGAAAGGCCCCCCTTTAGTCGGCTCATGCCACCAACCGGGTCTAATGGTGCTGCCTATATATAGCCCCTCGCGCAAGAGAAGCGAGCACACTGCTCTGCTTTTTTTACGGCCGAGGGGAGAGGGCTTGGTGGTGCTCTAGCTCACCTCCTATGCACGCAAGGTGTTCGATGGAATGCCCGAGCCACACTACTTCAGGTTTCTCCTCTCCAAGCTCGACCGCCAAGCTCCATTTTGCTCAATATTTATCTAGGTTTAGCGGTCCGTCATGCCCCGTCCCCGTCTTCATCGCCGTCGATCACCCGCGCCGATCTCATCGCCGGCACCACCGTGGTGAGCCTCTTGTTCTTATCTTCTTTCTGAAAGGAAAAATATTATTACTTGTTTGTTTAGATAGATACTTGTATTATTTTCTTACTTTTATTATTGCATCTTATATAGTGCGATGGTTTTGGTATCCGCCCCGTCGGCCCTCGTCTGTCTATGATTCGGATGTGGTATATATTATCTTTTCATAACTATTGGTTCATTTATTGTTTATGAAAATTATGCCGACCAACGTGACATAGATTTTATTTATCTAGGAGGTTGTTGAACCGGAAATTCCAACCGACCCTATTGTCGAGAGGTTAATTTTAGTTGAAGAAGAAAACAATTTCTTGAAGGAAAAAATAAAAAAACTTGAGGAGGAGAAGATGATATTGGAGTTGCATGTTGCGGATGTCGTTGATGATCACAAGATCAAGATGGATGCAATGCGCTTGAAGATGAGAAAGATTAGAAAATATGCCATTCATACCGAGGCTTGGTATCATTATGCCGTTGGATCAGTTGTTACCTTGGTTGCGATTATGATCGTATTTGTTTTCGCATTGAAATGTTTTACATAGTTTCAATGTATGGTTTAATTAATTTAGATGCTCTGCAGAGCTTTATGTTGTTAGATGAGAACTATGTATGTACTTTGGTTTTATGTGATGATGAACTTCTATTAATTTGGTCACTTAATTATCTATTCATGATGTTCTGTAATGATTTTTGACACACTTAATTATATATAATGCACGCAGATGAACCGGCAATGGATGTACGGTGATGACACACCTCAAAGTACATTAAGGCGTGCATGATTTTCTCGAAGTGGCTTAGGCAAACAAGCAGAATGATTTATGTGTTGTCCATGCCCTATATGTGGGAATACGAAGTCTTACTCTGACCGGAAAATCCTTCACACCCACCTGCTTTACAAGGGTTTCATGCCACACTATAATGTTTGGATGAGGCATGGAGAAATAGGGGTTATGATGGAAGACGGCGAGGAAGAAGAGTACGATGACAACTATGTGCCCCCTGAATACGGTGATGCTACTGAACATCAAGATGCACCAGATGATGTGCACGATGGTGCTTTGGAGCAGGCGAAGCTCTTGAAGATCAAGAGGAACCAGACGATGTGCCCGATGATGATGATCTCCGCCGGGTCATTGTCGATGCAAGGACACAATGCGAAAGTCAAAAGGAGAAGCTGAAGTTCGATCGCATGTTAGAGGATCACAAAAAAGGGTTGTACCCCAATTGCGAAGATGGCAACACAAAGCTCGGTACCGTACTCGAATTGCTGCAGTGGAAGGTAGAGAATGCTGTGCCTGATAAAGGATTTGAGAAGCTATTGAAAATAATGAAGAAGAAGCTTCCAAAGGATAACGAATTGCCCGACAGTACATACGCAGCAAAGAAGGTCGTATGCCCTCTAGGATTGGAGGTGGAGAAGATACATGCATGCCCTAATGACTGCATCCTCTACCGTGGTGCCTACAAGGATCTGAACGCATGCCCGGTATGCGGTGCATTGCTGATATAAGATCGACGAGATGACCACAGTGATGTTGACGGCGAGCCTCCGGGAAGAGGGTTCTGCGAAGGTGATGTGGTATGCTCCTATAATACCACGGTTGAAACGTCTGCTCAGAAACGGAGAGCATGCCAAGTTGATGCGATGTACAGTGAGGACCGTAAGAAAGACGGAAGTTGAGAGCACCATTGACGGGTCGCAGTGGAGAAAAATCGAGAGAAAGTACTGGGATGAGTTTGCAAAGGACCCAAGGAACGTATGGTTTGCTTTAAGCGTGGATGGCATTAATCCTTTCGGGGAGCAGAGCAGCAATCACAGCACCTGGCCCGTGACTCTATGTATGTATAACCTTCCTCCTTGGATGTGCATGAAGCGGAAGTTCATTATGATGCCAGTTCTCATCCAAGGCCCTAAGCAACCCGGCAACGACATTGATGTGTACCTAAGGCCATTAGTTGAAGAACTTTTACAGCTGTGGAATGGAAATGGTGTACGTACGTGGGATGAGCACAAAAGGATATGCTAAGGTGATGGTCGATGAAATAACGGAGGGATTTGAGGACCTCCGGCTTGACCACCCTACCGGTGAAGGGGAGTATCGGCTGGGTTCTGCTCTGAAGACTCCATGCCTATGGCGGAAGGATCTCATCAACCTTCCGAACTGGACGCCTTCGCCTCCTCCTCCTGCTCCGGCGAGTCAGGGCACTCCGCCTCCTCTACCGCCTCCTCCTCTGGCGAGTGACGATCAGGGCACTCGGCCGGCTCCTTCTCCGGCGCGTGGCGGCACTCCGCCTCCTTCTCCGCCTGCACCGGCGCGCCCGAGCAGCCAGCCTCCTCCTTCTCCGCCTCGTCAGCAAGGGCGGAAGAGACCCGCCGCCGCTCCGGCTGCTCCGGCGCGTCGTAGTCCTTCTCTCCGCCTCGTAAGCAAGGAAAGAAGACATCCGCTACGTCTGCTCTGCCGGCGTCTAGCAGTACAGCCAAAGGCGGGAGGAGATACAGATTCGGTCCTTCTCTGAAGACTCCAGAGAAGTTACCGTACGAGAGGAGCGAGGAGGAAAACGCGAAGATCGCGCAGACCGAAGTGGATGACTGGTTTCAAGGGTTGAAAGAAAAGAGACATCCACCTCCGGAGGAGAAGGTAGATCCGGTCAAAGCGAAGCGCACTCTGGCTTCCCTGACAAAACCACCCAAGTCTCCGCCGAAAGGCAACTATGAGCGCATTATTGGAAAGGCATTTGCGAAGCGGAGAGGTCGGGAAGTACTGTCGGTGATCAAAGGATGAAAGAACGACGAGCTGGGAAACAAATTGCTCAGCTCGGCGAACAAGCAAGCAATCGTGCCCCGCTGAAGGTGCTGCTAGCGACATCGTCGATCCGAGGATGGTGCCCGGTTATGGCAATCCTGCAGATTACCTGCCCGACGATGTACATTATGATTTCTTGGAGGTGCAGATACAAAGATACGAGTACGGGAAGCCTCTCGTCAAAGATGAAAGCTCTCTATCAACGATGATCCGAAGATTGCATGATTGGTACATGAAAACCTGCAAAGAGTGCGAGGGGAGGAGTACTTTGTATGTGAGAGTTAAAAGGAGCATGACCTCCTTGGAATTGAACTGCTGCCTATTCCATTTGAGGAGTTCTATCAGTTTTTCAATCAATTGGCCCTCGATAAAGCAACGGTCACTGCTCATCGTCTGTAAGTAGTACTACTTACATCATTAAGTATCTCTATATAACTCAGCTCTTTCATTGCATGTATTTATAAATATCCTCACCATATTATGCAGATTGAAGATCGCCGAAATGAAGAAAAGACAAGTGGGTGATATTGGGTTCATTAACACATATCTCATAGATGCAAATGAGGTTAAATATCGTGTCGACGAAACCGAGGCCAACTTGCTACGATCGTTGGAAATAAATGAACACAAAAATATAATACTCTTTCCTTACAACTACGGCGTGAGTATTCTTGTCTTGTGGCATATTCGGTTTCCCTTATTAGTCCAGGTTATAGTAATGTAATATTGATGAGTTATGCATGCGCGCAGAGTACCACTATATTCTCCTAGAGATAAAGCTTGAGCAGGAGTAGTAAGCATCTTAGACTCGAGACGAAAAGATCCCAAGGAGTATGCGGACATGACTGAAATGCTCGAGAAGTAAGTTAAATCGATCATTATCCACCATATCAGCAACTTTGTTCATTTCGATATCAAGTAATTGTTTTCTTTGTATGGCAGGGCTTGGGGAAAATTCACCAAAAAGCTCCGGGACTACCGAAGAAGCTGCAATTTAGACACCCGAAAGTAAGTACTATATAGTAGCATATTCCACGCGCATCTCCTAGTGATTCAAGCGCTAGTTTCATCAATACCATTTAGCATGCTTGCTAATTATCAGTTTGATTGACCTCTGTTTCTTGTAAAGTGGTTGTGGCAGGAACAAGGGAATGATTTACGTGGATACTACGTTTGCGAGTCCATCCGCCACACGACCTGTGAGAGGGGCTACTCCGACAAACAATATGAAGTGCGTAAATAAAAATATTCACAATTTTATTTTATTACCATCATTGTGTTGAGTTTCATTCATTCATATATATATATGTATTGACCCCTTTCTTAAAATTAGATGTTTCGGAAGCGGGATGAACTCCTAGCACCAGATCGCATGCGAGCAATTCAAGAGGAATTGGCGGCATTGTTTCTTGACAACGAGATCGCTGAAGACGGAGAATACTATGTGGACCACGTCCGTATTGTAAAAGATAATTATTGTATATATGTAGCCGGTAGTGTTGGATAGATATACGAGAACTTGTTGTTCGACCAATCTCTCGGAGAAGGAGAGGTGGTCGATATCACTTCTCTCTGTATGCATATATGTTCATGACGATCTTCTGTTTGCTTAATTACTAGCTAGCTAGCGTGTCTAGCTAGTCCTCTCTATCCGTATGTATAGTACGTAGCGTCGACCAAGCACGGACAAAAGAGAGGACACTTTTCTCTATTAATTAGCTAGCTATAGCACAATATATGAAACACCTAAATTAACCCCCCACAACCCCAACCCCCCTTTAAAAAACAAAAACCACAGCCATAGAAATGCTGACGCGTGGATGCCTATCGGTCCGGTTGGTGCCACCAACCGGGACCAAAGGCCCTCCTGCCTGGGCTCAGCGGACAGGCCACATGGAGGTCCATCAGTCCCGGTTCTGGATTGAACCGGGACTAAAGGGCCAGGGCCATCAGTACCGACCCTTTAGTCCCGGTTCATTAACCGGGACTAAAGGCCCTCACCAACCGGGTCAATAGGCCCCTTTTCTACTAGTGTTGTAATATTTCCTGCATGATTAGCATAACAATGCATATATCCCAAACAACAGATGGAAACATCACGCGACATCCCCTCATGTCATACCGGACACGACCGTCTCGACGGAGGACTAGGGGCAAGCCCGTGTCTACCCAAGACAGAGGCCTTCCCGTCTTTCCTTCCGGTATGCATGGAAGACGTATGACGGTGATTTCCATCACAAATCATGTCAACTTCATTAGCATAGACTTATTAATATGCACCCACGAATAGGATCACATCCTCACATAAAATGACGCATGTATGTGTCGGGGTGGTGTTGCCACGGTGCTATGCAACACAAAAAAAAGATTCACCAGGGTTCAGGATGCTTGCCTTCAGGTCATGGGAAGGAAGGGTGCATCCAAATCATCATGAAATCTTCAAAAACCCTATTTAAAATAATATATTTGAATTTACACACAAAATAAAAACAGCACAAAAATTTGTTTTGATTTTTTTAAATAATTCTTAAAATAAACTAGACAATATTTGAGAGAGGTAGCAAAAAGAATCAATTCATTTGGAGTTGTTTTCAAAAAGATACAGCCGGTCAAAGTTTGGTCAAAATCTGATATTTAAAATAAAAACAGAAAGAAAACGTTTCGAAATATACGTACACATCGAAGGTGCATTTTGAAAATGCGCTTCCACTTATCCAGCGTGGACTGCGCCTGAGTCACTGCCAGTGGGTCAAGGGGGGGCCCCACTGGTCAGGTTTGACCAGTCTCCTTCCCTCTCCTTCCTCTGGCCGAACGGAGGCGAGCACTCCGGTGATCTTCGCCGGCGTTAGGCGGCTCCTCGAGGGCATCCGAGTGCAGGGACGGATCCGCCACTCCTAGGCGGTCCTTCCGGTGGTCGTAGGGTCGCCGGGGTGGAGGAGTCGCCCGGCGAAGCTCATGGGCGGAGGGCATTCGGGTGGATAGTGAGTTTGGGGATGCGGTGGTCTCGGCCAAAATTGAGCGGGGTTGTGCTCGCGAGAGGAAGGGAGAGTTCTTGGTGGAGAGAGTGGAGAGGGAGAGGCACTGGTGGCGATGGAATCGGCCAGGGCTTGGCGGCGACCGAACCGGCCGGACTCGGGGAAGAAGGCCTTCCCTTGCTCGACGGTTGGCCAAGGCGACACTAGGAGGAACATATGAGGTTGCTCGAGGACTCGGTTGAGCTCCGGGGCCCTTATATACGCGGTGGAGGTCGGTTCTAGGGCGGCCGGCGATAAGGACGACGGCGAACCGCCTCCCTTTAGCTTGGGCGACGTGGCGGCGACGAGCGCTAGCGGACGAGGCTGCGGATGAGCTCGCCTTGTTCGAGGCGGTGGCAAGCTGGGGTGGCTTTGGCGGCGCCGACCACGGTCGGGCACTGCTAGCGGCAACAGCTAGCCGCCACGGCCATCTGGCGGTGGCGCAATAAGTGCCAGGGGTGGTCGGGTGGCGTGGCGGTGCAAGGGACCTGGCGAGCTGGCTGGGGCCGGTTTTTGAGTCTTGAGGTGTGTGTGGCGGCTCGGGTGCATGCGGGTGCCAAAGCGACGCCTGGCGGCGCGCCGAGCACGCCTGAAAGGTGCTTGATGAAATGCCATGGCCTGCTACAGGGCTTGGGTGAGGCTGGCAAGGAACCGAGGCTAGGTCAAGGTTAGCAAGGGGATCAAGGGCACGATGGATAGGCCAGGGATCAAGTTCACAATGTAAACTTGAACTCATGCCAAAACTGGTCATGCACACAGGTGTTTGACAAAATGCCAAAGGCACCTAGGTAGCTCTTGGAGTGGCCAAACTCTCCAGATCAGTGTCTCTATGGATATAAGAGAGGGTGGTGAAGTCAGTTTGCAAAAAGGAGAAACTTGCTAGTGCAAGTTTTGCAAAACTTCAGTTCTGGGCAGGGAGTGAGTGGCATCATTTCATGGACCATAAGTGTTCCAAATAGAGTATGCTCCTGGACTTAGGGGTTTTGCATGGTTGACTACAAGCATGAGAAAACACAAGGTCATTAGAGCAAGAAATAATAGAGTTGTAGTAGAAAACACAAGTCTGGTCTAGAATGAAAAAGAGGCTGTTGTACTCAAATTTTCCAAAGAACATCACCATGTTTTTGCATAAAGTTGGATGGCATGCTACTACTGACATCCCAAAATTTTGGTGGAGGCTCTAGGGAAATATTTAAATGGGTTGTAGTGCAAAAATGCCTTTGGACCAGAGAAGCAAACCAGGTGAAAGAACCCAAAATAAGCAATGAAATAATTTTATTAGTGCACATAATTGATTTAGAGACATCTCATGACATCTCCAAATTTTGGTTGAAATTTTAAGTGATTCTATCAAATGGTTGTAGTACAAACAGAGCTCCAAAATCTAAAACAATCCATTTTAATGAATAAAGCTCAGGATGAAATGATCTAATAAAATAAATCCACTGATTAAGAAAATGTTATAGTGAGCTGGCATAAAAGTCCAATACATTTTGGAAAGCTCCACTTGGGAAAAGATGAAAAACTCATTAATAATAAAAGAAGAGTTCTGAAAATTCACCGAAATAAAAATTTAAAACTCCTGGCAAAAATTTTAATATCAAAAACTTGGCCAGAAAATTTGGGGTGTTACAATTATGAATTTGAGAAATGCTTGTGTTGAAGTTTGCAAGTCCCGTAGCATGCACGTATGGTTAAAGTTGTGTAACAAATTTGAAACATGAAGTGTACCTGGCTTGTGCATCCTTATGAGTGGCGGTCGGGGACGAGCGATGGTCTTTTCCTACCAATCTATCCCCCTAGGAGCATGCGCGTAGTACTTGATTTTTGATGGCTTCTAAATTTTTGCAATAAGAATACGAGTTCTTTTGACTAATGTTGAGTCCATGGATTATACGCACTCTCACCTTTCCGCCTTTGCTAGCCTCTTAGGTACCGTGCATTGCCCTTTCTCACCTTGAGAGTTGGTGCAAACTTCGACGGTGCATCCAAACCCCGTGATACGATACGCTTTATCACACATAAACCTCCTTATATCTTCCTCAAAACAGACACCATACCTACCTATCATGGCATTTCCATAGCCATTCCGAGATATATTGCCATGCAACTTTCCACCGTTCCGTTCATCATCATTATGACATACATTACTTTTGTCATATTGCCATTGCATGATCATGTAGTTGACATCGTATTTGTGGCAAAGCCACCATGCATTATTTTTCATACATGTCACTCTTGATTTATTGCACCATCGATTACACCGGAGGCATTCATATAGAGTCATATCTTGTTCTAGTTTCGAGTTGTAATCCTTATGTTGTAATCAATAGAAGTGTGATGATCATCATTATTAGAGCATTGCCCAAAAAAAAGAGAAAGGCCAAAAAAAAGAAAGGCTCAAAAGAAAAAGAGAAAGGCCAAAAAGAAAAAAAAGAAAGGCCCAAAAAAAGGGCAATGCTACTATCTCCTTTTCCACACTTGTGCTTCAAAGTAGCACCTTGTTCTTCATGTAATGAGTCTCATATATTGTGCTTCAAAGTAGCACCTTGTTCTTCATGTAGTGAGTCTCATATATTGTGCTTCAAAGTAGCACCATGTTTTTCATATAGTGAGTCTCATAAGTTGTCTTGTTCATACTAGTGGGAATTTTTCATTATAGAACTTGGCTTGTATATTCCTACGATGGGCTTCCTCAAATGCCCTAATTCTTCGTGAGCAAGCAAGTTGGATGCACACCCACTAGTTTTCTTTTGTTGAGCATTCATTTATAGCTCTAGTGCATCCGTTGCATGTCAATCCCTACTCCTCATGTTGACATCAATTGATGGGCATCTCCATAGCCCGTTGATTATCCTCGTCAATGTGAGACTTTCTCCTTTTTTTTCTTCTCCATAGCCCATTGATTATCCTCGCCTATGGAAGAATTAATGATGTTCGTATTGTTGCAAATAGGAATTATGTGCCCGTAGATTTTATCGTTCTTGATATAGATTGTAATCCTTCATGTCCTATTATTCTTGGTAGACCTTTCCTTAGAACGATTGGTGCAATTATTGATATGAAGGAAGGGAATATTAGATTCCAATTTCCATTAAAGAAACGCATGGAGCACTTTCCTATAAAGAAAATAAAATTACCATATGAATCAATCATGAGAGCCACTTATGGATTGCCTACCAAAGATGGCAATACCTAGACTATCCTTGCTTTTATGCCTAGCTAGGGGCGTTAAACGATAGCGCTTGTTGGGAGGCAACCCAATTTTATTTTTAGTTTCTTTTTGTTTTTTCTCCTGTTTAGGAATAAATAGTCCATCTAGCCTCTGTTTAGATGTGGTTTTATGTTTGTGCCAAGCTAGACCTATTGGATCTTCTTAGATGATAGTTATTTGATCTTGTTGTAATTTCCAGAAACTTTGCGCTCAGTGCCCGAAATATTAAAAATCACCAGAACGTGATAAAATACGGATTCCAATTGCTGCTGATCAATAACAAAAATTCTAGGTCGTCTAATTTTGGTAGATGTTTTGGAGTTCCATAAGTTTGCGTTAGTTACAGATTACTACAGACTGTTCTGTTTTTGACAGATTCTGTTTTTCGTGTGTTGTTTGCTTATTTTGATGAATCTATGGCTAGTAAAATAGTTTATAATCCATAGAGAAGTTGGAATACAGTAGGTTTAACACCAATATAAATAAAGAATGAGTTCATTACAGTACCTTAAAGTAGTCTTTTGTTTTCTTTCTCTAACGGAGCTCACGAGATTTCTATTGAGTTTTGTGTTGTGAAGTTTTCATGTTTTGGGTAAATTCTTTTGATGGATTATGAAACAAGGAGTGGAAAGAGCCTAAGCTTGGGGATGCCTATGGCACCCCCAAGATAATCCAAGGACACCAAAAAGTCAAAGCTTGGGGATGCCTCGGAAGGCATCCCTCTTTAAATCTACTTCCATTGGTAATTTACTTGGAGCTATATTTTTATTCACCACATGATATGTGTTTTGCTTGGAGCGTCTTGTATTATTTGCGTCTTTTGTTGTTAGTTTACCACAATCATCCTTGCTGTACACACCTTTTGAGAGAGCCATACATGAATTGGAATTTGATAGAATACTCTATGTGCTTCACTTATATCTTTTGAGCTTTATAGTTTTTCTCTAGTGCTTCACTTATATCTTTTAGAGCACGGTGATGGATTTGTTTTATAGAAACTATTGATCTCTCATGCTTCGCTTAGATTATTTTGAGAGTCTTAAATAGCATGGTAATTTTCTTAATAATAATAATATGCTTGGTATTCAAGATTTGTAAAACTTTCTTTTGAGTGCGTTGAATACTAAGAAAAGTTTGATAATTGTTTTGAGATATGAAGATGGTGATATTAGAGTCATGCTAGTTGAGTAGTTGTGAATTTGAGAAATACTTGTGTTAAAGTTTGTGATTCCCTTAGCATGCATGTATGGTTAACCGTTATGTGATAAAGTCGGAGCATGATTTATTTATTGATTGTCTTCCTTATGAGTGGCGGTCGGGGACGAGCGATGGTCTTTTCCTACCAATCTATCCCCTAGGAGCATGCGCGTAATGCTTTGCTTTGATAACTTGTAGATTTTTGCAATAAGTATATGAGTTCTTTATGACTAATGTTGAGTCCATGGATTATACGCACTTTTCCCATCCTTCCACCTTTGCTAGCCTCTCTAATACCGCGCACTTTTCGCCGGTATCATACACCCACCAATATCTTCCTCAAAACAGCCACCATACCTACCCATCATGGCATTTCCATAGCCATTCCAAGATATATTGCCATGCAACTTTCCACCGTTCCGTTTATTATGACACGCTCCATCATTGTCATATTGCTAGCATGATCATGTAGTTGACATCGTATTTGTGGCAAAGCCACCGTTGATAATTCTTTCATACATGTCACTCTTGTTTCATTGCATATCCCGGTACACCGCCGGAGGCATTCATATAGAGTCATACTTTGTTCTAAGAATCGAGTTGTAATTGTTGAGTTGTAAGTCAATAAAAGTGTGATGATCATCATTATTAGAGCATTGTCCCAGTGTGGAAAGGATGATGGAGACTATGATTCCCCCACAAGTCGGGATGAGACTCCGGACGGAAAAAAGAGAAAAAAAGAGGCCATAAAAAAGGCCCAAATAAAAAAAATGAGAGAAAAAGAGAGAAGGGACAATGCTACTATCCTTTTACCACACTTGTGCTTCAAAGTAGCACCAAGATCTTCATGATAGAGAGTCTCTCATTTTGTCACTTTCATATACTAGTGGGAATTTTTCATTATAGAACTTGGCTTGTATATTCCAATGATGGGCTTCCTCAAATGCCCTAGGTCTTCGTGAGCAAGCGATGCACACCCACTTAGTTTCTTTTGTTGAGCTTTCATATACTTATAGCTCTAGTGCATCCGTTGCACGCCAATCCCTATTCACTCACATTGATATCTATTGATGGGCATCTCCATAGCCCGTTGATACGCCTAGTTGATGTGAGACTATCTTCCCTCTTTTTGTCTTCTCCACAACCACCATTCTATTCCACATATAGTGCTATATCCATGGCTCACGCTCATGTATTGCGTGAAGGTTGAAAAAGTTTGAGATTATTTAAGTATGAAACAATTGCTTGGCTTGTCATCGGGGGTATAGAAGTTGGGAACATCTTTGTGTGTGAAAATGAAGCATATCCTAACTATATGATTTTGTAGGGATGAACTTTCTTTTGCCATGCTATTTTGAGAAGACATGATTGCTTTGCTAGTATGCTTGAAGTATTATTATTTTTATGTCAATATGAACTTTTGTCTTGAGTATTTTGGATCTGAATATTCATATCACAAGTAAAAAGAACTACATTGAAATTATGCCAAGTAGCACTCCGCATCAAAAATTCTTTTTTATCATTTACCTACTCGAGGACGAGCAAGAATTAAGCTTGGGGATGCTTGATACGTCTCCAACGTATCTATAATTTTGATTGCTCCATGCTACTTTATCTACTGTTTTAGGCAATATTGGGCTTTATTATCCACTTTTATATTATTTTGGGACTAACCTATTAACCGGAGGCCCAGCCCAGATTCTTGTTTTATGCCTATTTCAGGTGTTTTGAGGAAAAGGAATATCAGACGGAGTCAAAACGGAACGAAATCAACTGGAGAAGTTATTTTTGGAAGGAAACCCACCTGATGGACTTGGACCCCATGTCAGAAGATACGGGAGGTGCTCACGAGGGTGGGGGGCGCGCACCCCCCTAGGCGTGCCCCCTGCCTCGTGGGGCCCCCGTAGCTCTACCGACGTACTCCTTTCACCCATATATACCTACGTACCCTAAACCTTCCAGAAGAGAAGTTAGATCGGGAGTTCCGCCGCCACAAGCCTCCAGAGCCACGAAAAACCAATCGGGACCCCTTTCCGGTACCCTGCCGGAGGGGGGATCCATCTCCGGTGGCCATCTTCATCATCCCGGCGCTATCCATGACGAGGAGGGAGTAGTTCACCCTCGGGGCTGAGGGTATGTACCCGAGCTATGTGTTTGATCTCTCTCTCTCATGTTCTTGAGGTGATCTGATCTTGATGTATCCCGAGCTTTGCTATTGTAGTTGGATCTTATGATGTTTCTCCCCCTCTACTCTCTTGTGATGAATTGAGTTTCCCCTTTAAAGTTATCTTATCGGATTGAGTCTTTTATGAACACTTGATGTATGTCTTGACGTGATTATCTGTGGTGACAATGGGATATCATGTGCCACTTTATGTATGTTTTGGTGATCAACTTGCGGGTTTCGTGACATTGGGAACCTATGCATAGGGGTTGGCACACGTTCTTGATTCTCCGGTAGAAACTTTGGGGCACTCTTTGAAGTACTTTGTGTTGGTTGGATGAATCTGAGATTGTGTGATGCATATCGTATAATCATGCCCACGGATACTTGAGGTGACAATGGAGTATCTAGGTGACATTAGGGTTTTGATTGATTTGTGTCTTAAGGTGTTATTCTAGTACGAACTCTTTTATAGATTGATCCGAAAGAATAGCTTTGAGGTGGTTTCGTACCCTACCATAATGTCTACGTTTGTTCTCTGCTATTAGTGGCTTTGGAGTGACTCTTTGTTGCATGTTGAGGGATTGTTATATGATCTATCTATGTTATTATTGTTGAGAGAACTTGCACTAGTGAAAGTATGAACCCTAGGCCTTGTTTCCTATCATTGCAATACCGTTTACGCTCATGTTTATCACTTGTTACCTTGCCGTTTTTATTATTTCAGATTACAAAAACCAAAATCTACTATCCATATTTCACTTGTATCACCATATCTTAGCCGAACAAGTGCACCAAAACAAATTAACATTTTATTGGGTGTGTTTGGGACACAAGAGACTCTTTGTTATTTGGTTGTAGGGTTGTTTGAGAGAGACCATCTTCATCCTCCGCCTCCCACGGATTGATAAACCTTAGGTCATCCACTTGAGGGAAATTTGCTACTGTCCTACAAACCTGTGCACTTGCAGGCCCAACAACGTCTACAAGAAGAAGGTTGTGTAGTAGACATCAATAAGAAACTGGAAGTTCAGTTTCAGATAAGAAGCTGCAACTTTCAGAGGCAGAGCATTTATATTAACACGGCCTTTTCAAACAGGGTTAACATCATGTTGGAAGTTTTATTCATGGTTGAAAATGGAACTACCAGCCAGTTAACATCATGCTGATCAACATTCATGCATATCACATCTTCATATGATGCACAGTCAAAATGCCCACACAATGTCGAGTGTGCGAAACACAGAGAAAACGAGGGACGAAGTTTTGGCAAGTGTTGGACCTGGTTTTGGGCTGCCCCTTCTAGGCTTTCATTTTTAACATGTGCAGTCCACGACCTCAGATGGGAGGTCCATAGGCCTGTTTGTATTTTATTAGGGTCGTCATGTATCGACCGGCCTATGGACCTCCCATCCGAGGTTTTATTTTTGGCAGCCCAATTTATGTATTTTTTGAAGAAAGCAGAGGTCTGTTCTATTTTTCTATATAATAAGAATAGGAACGCATGAGTCCAACTTATGTTTCCCATCTAACTATATTATATATATTCAAATTATTTTATATGTTGACTGTTTAGTTCACATAATTCGCAAATAGATGACCGCTCTCGCGATCCCCTTCGCCCCCGCCACCACCTCCACCCTCGCCGCCGCCCCCGCCACTACCTCCACCCTCGCCGCCGCCATAGATCTCGCCGCCACCCCCCGCCTCCTGACTCCGGGCGCGCCTGCCCCCCTCAGCAAGTCCGCTCGCGCGCCCCATGGAGTCGCCGGCCATATCCACGGGGGAATGGCTGGAAGACATGCAGATGTACAAGATGCATCTCCCACATGTCTACAAAGCCTTCCCGCGGATGCTCCAGCCGCTCGACTCCGTCGCGCCGGCGGTGCTGCGGGAGACTCGAGGGAGGAGATGGAGGGAGCGGGCGATGCGGATCCGCGATGATGCTCTCTCCTGGACCCAGTGCACGCGCGAATGGAGGGAAGCAAAGGAGGAAGCTGTGAGGAAGCCGAGGAGAGACCGAATCCGTTCTCTCACTCGCGCAGGTATGCCCAGATGTGCAAGGATCATGTGGATTGGGAGCTGCTGAATCTAGCCTTGTGGATCTACTTCGAAGGAGATTTCTAGGAGAAGCACATGATGCCCCACCCCAGTGAGCCGCCGATTGTGTTTGTTCGATGGGCGAAAGGAGAAGTGAATTCAGGAGATCCACGCCGTGCTGCGAGATGGGAATGCTTGACTGGACTCCTGCCCACCAAAGACGCCCACGGGAGGCTGGAGCAGGTGGATCCCCTACCTTACCTCTCCCCCAAACCTGCAGAAGATTGAAATTAGGCTTGCAATCTGCTTCAATTGAGCTGTCTGGTGGTTATTTCTGCTTCCTGAGAGACAACATCTGGCTGGAGGATGAGAAGGAACCAGGAACTCCGATGAATTTCCCCGATCACAATGGGGGGGAGCGCCGGTTGGGCTGTGGTAGAGCCCACCTCCGCCCCAAATGGGGGCACAATCTGGGCAGGCTCCTGTAATTGCCCAAGATCAATCTGCTGGTGGTTCTGACTCTCAGATCAGTGGGAAATCTCAAGGCAAGAATCAGCAAAAGAAGAGATAGGACATCGAGAAAACTGCTCCTGCCCCTGCTTCGGGCCTTATGGCATACTCTGAGGTGATCTGCTACAACTGTGGGGAACCAGGGCATCATTTGGATAAATGTGTCAAGCCCAAGAGTTGTTTTATCTGCAAAATGGTTACCCATAAAGTTGAGAATTGCCATGTCAGAAGGAAAACCCACAGTTCTTCTAGATATGTTGGAAGTGCTGCTCCAGGATTATGTCCACCATTGACAGAATTTTCTGTGACACATAATTAGATAGTTTCTTTCCCCTTTCTAGTTGTAGAGCTACGCTTGAGATGTGGTAGTGACCACACTCCTTTGCTCTGGGACTCTGGTCGTAACCAAACTCCAAAGAGCAATAGTTTTAAATTTGAAAAGTGGTGGTTGCTTAGAGAAGATTTTCTTGAGCTAGTCGGGAAAATCTGGAATGAGCCTCTTGAGAACAAGCGCCCCCTAGAAAATTGGCAGATCAAAATCAGGAGATTTAGAAGAACTACCAAAGGGTGGAACTCCAATGAGGAAGCTAATCTTAGAAGATACAAAAGTCTTCTCCTCCTTGAGTTTGATTCTCTAGATATTAAGGCAGAAACCAGTGACCTCTCTTAGGCTGAGACTAATAGATTAAACTTTGTCCATGGAGAGCTCAAGAAAATTTGGCTTCAAGAAGAAATCAAAGCCAAACAAAGGTCTAGAGATAGGAACATTAAGGAGGGTGATAGAAATACTGCTTACTTCCATGCAGTAGCTAACCAGAGGAGGAGGAAAACCCTCATTCACTCCCTTGATGGCCCTAATGGCCCTGTTACTGAGGTAGATGAGATGCTGAAAGTGGCTAGTGACTGTCGGATTTCGGGTTCCGGCAGACCCTTGAGGTTCGAACACTGGGGTGCACGCGGAATCTCGTCCTCGACCTACCTGCGCCCCGCTGTGTCGCTAAGATCTAAGCTATGAAAGGAACAACACAAGAGACACATGGTTTATACTAGTTCGGGCCACCATTGTGGTGTAATACCCTACTCTAGTTTGTGGTGTGGTGGATTGCCTCTTGGGCTGATGGTGATGAGCAATACAAAGAAGAACAGCCTCGCGAGGGTCTGTTCTTGGCTGGTGTGATGAACTGCTAGGGGGAGTTCAGTCGCCTCTCTCTATCTCTCTCGCTCGTTCTCTTGCTATCTTTCCTTGGATCCCCTTTTTGATCTTCGATCCTCCCTCTTCGATCTTCGATCCTCCCTACCCTGTGGGTGGCTAGTCCTATTTATAGGCAGAGGCCCTGGGCCTCTTCCCAAATATTGAGCGGGAAGGGCGCCAACAATTGGCCATTTTGAAGGGGAACATATGGTACACTTATCCTAACTAAAGTTGGTCCTCGCCTGTCAAAAGGCTCACGAGTGGTGACGTTGGCTTGGGCTCCACAATGACTTCCTTCCTGCCGTTGGACTGGTCTTGGTCTCGTTGCACCAAAATGGACGCCTTTGCTTGATGCTATCGCCTGCGCTTGCTACCTTTGCACAAAATAGGAAAGGAGGACACTGCGCGGGCTGGCGCCCGCCTGGCGCCCTTGGTAAATCATGGCTTGCGTCATGGGCACCTCGTGAGGTACCCGCCTTGATCTCTCCGCCTCCTCGCGAGCCAGCCCGATGAGGCCTTGCACGAGAAGCTCCACAGCCGTCCGCCCATGAGGCTTGGCCCCTCGCGAGAGTCTTGAGCTCGTGTTGATGAAGATGGGCCGTGACGGGCCCCCCTTTGAGCCACGCCGCAGGCAGGCAAGTCCGGGGACCCCCGTTCCCAGAACGCCGACAGTAGCCCCCGGGCCCAAGGCGCGTCCGGACTTGGCCGAGCAGAGAGGCGAAGGGGCAAGTGGGAAGCGCTGCAGGCCCTAACAGCCTGCGGCCTTGGGCGCCGCGTGGAGGTTGATTGGACGTGGGTGCCTCAGCAACCGCATGAGTCGACAAAGGAGCGGCGTCTGCCTAGGCTTTGCTTCCCTTGCTTTCTCTGGTTACCGCTCAGATCCCCTTTCTTGTGCCTCTCCTTCCTGCCTCCGAAATCTTCAGATCCACTCCGACTGCACGCCCTAGCAAGGCATGGCGCCTCACCAGACCCCGGCCGGAGCTTGGTATGCGCCTGCCCTGGACTCGCCGAACGTGTCGAAGGCGAGCCTTGCCCGGGTGCGCCAGATGGTGGCGGCGCAGGGCATCGACTGGGCGAAGGTGTTCAAGGCCGGATCAGCCCTCCCTGAAGGCCAAGGGAGCACCTTCTGTCTGCTCTTTGTAAGCGCCATTGTTGCTGGCCTGATGCCTCCATTTTCCGAGTTCTTCTTCTCTGTCCTCCGCCATTACAAGCTACAAGCTCTGCATCTCCACCCCAACTCTGTTCTCCTCCTGGCGATCTTTGCCTACTACTGTGAGGCTCACGTCGGGGTGCAGCCCTCAGTGGCCCTGCTACGCCACTATTTCTCCCTCTGAACCTCCCGTGGTTCCCCTTCTGCGTGTCTGAGCTTAAATGGCGTATGGTAGCTCCATCGCCATTTGAACCCCGGGAAGAGGATTGAGGGCTTCAGGAGCAAGTGGGTCTTGGTGGGCGTTGGGCGCATCCACCTCGGCTAATCTTGCCCACGGAGCACCCCACGCACTCCGACGATTGGTCTCGAGTGGAGCTCGTGGACTCCTTGAGGCAGTCTTTGGAGAAGATGGACGCGGATCTAAGGCAGCCCGGCATGGCGGCAGCGAGGCTGACCGCGGCGCCGGCCGAGGGAATTCTGGAGCACCAGTTGGCTCCGCCCGTCGATACCCGCCGATGTGGAGGCCCCACCCGAGCCCCGCGGTCTTGGCCGACGGAGACCTGGCTGCGGTTCTCCAATCTCTGGTTGGGGGCGACGTGGCGAGGTTGGAGGGCGCTCCTACGCCCCTGTTCCTCCACGAAGACTGGGAGCAGGTAGTGCAGCCCATGCCCGTCTTCAACGGGGACGGGCCCGTGCCCGCGGAGACTCCCGAGGAACTGGTGGATGTGTCCTCCGGCGACTCCAGCGAGGAGAAAGGAGAAGGGGAGCGGGAAGGAGGACTCGACCCCGAGGCGACTGACGGAGAGTCGAGGGCTCCTCTCCCCCGGTGCAAGTCATGCGCTCTCCGCCTCTCACCGAGCGATGACGATGATGACGAGCGGGGCGGCGGAAGCTTGCCCCCGATTCCGAAGAAGGACAGGACCGGGCTGGTCCCCCGCGGGTCCGCCCCGGCATCGAGGCGATTCGCAGGCACGCCTCCTGCTTCAGAGCTCCTTGAGGCTGATCCTTGTAGCCGGCTCTCGGGCTTCAAGTATGGCCGGAGGTTGCTCGAGCTCGCGAGCGACGACCAGTAAGTGCTCGATCTCTGTCTTGTTTCTTGTTTTGTCGTTGAGGCTTGACGTCTGTATGTCTTGGCTAGGCTGGCGCCCGCGGCAAAGAAGCTGAAGGGATCTCTTGAGGTTCCGTCTGGGGCAGCGCCTCCGCCCCTGAAAGAAGGTGGCCGTCATGCATGGGCCTCTCCTGCCCGGTCATCCTCGCGAGGCCTGGTGGAGCTGGCTGTGGCGAGTCCAGCCCCCATGGCCCAAGCGACTCCTGAGGTGTCCCTGCCTGATGCCACCGCCACAGCTGTTGAGGCGCAGCAGGTCCCGCCTCAGGACACCGTGGTCACGTTGCCGTCCTCTCCTCCTACTCCACCAACTGTTGTCTCTCCGACTCCTCCTACCGTTCTGGATCGTCTTTGCTGCCCGGCTGGACCGGCTCTTGTGAGGATCTTTTGGGCGCCGACCCTCGCTTGGTAGCCGGGCGCCTGAAGCTGGCTTCTGGCTGGATTCGCTTCGACGCTTCAATCCGGGCGGCGCTGGTCTAGGCCTCGACAGCTTGCGACGAGGAGAAGCAGGCCGTCCTTGGGGCGAAAGCTGCTCGTGATGCCGCCTTGTGGGAGGTGGCCGACGTCCGAGGTCGCTGCAAGGTGCTGGAGAGCGAGCTGCAGGGCCTGCAGGACCAGCTCGCCAAGGAGGCCCGCCTTCGCCAAGAGCAGGAGGAAGGCATGAAAGCTCGCGAGGTGGCCGTCAAGGATCGGGACGCCAGGCTCAAGAAGCGCCATGAACGCCTAGGCGCGCTAGAGCAGGAGTTATAGGCGAGGAAGGTCGAGCTGGACGACAAGGCGCGGGTCCTTGCCGAGGATCACATGGCCTTCACAGACATGGAGGTGAAGGCTCACACCTTGCTGAGGGAGCTTTATGATAGCAGCTTGGAGAGCCCGCTGGCCGGCATGGAGGACGGCCCCGCCAATCTGCTTCCCTTCCTGGTTCGCGCTCTTGAAGATGTCGCCCTTGGCCTTGGCCCTACGGCTGAGGCCGAGGCGTGTGTCTTGTCTTCTGCAGCTCTGACGCGGGTCCTCACCCACGTCTACCTTCGCGATCCCAACGTCGACCTCGACACTCTTTGGAGCCAGTGACGGCGAGCTTGCCGCTATTCTTTGAGGCCGTGAAGGGTCGTGCGGAGGCTCTGCTGGGGAAGTTCCGGGCCTTCAGCACCAAGCCGAAGCGGGGCGCTGCCAACCCTGCGGCTCCACAAGGCGAACCCGCTCCGCGCAGCTCCACCGCCGACAAGTGACTCCGTTGTGGCTCCTGTTCTGCTTTTGGTTCCTGCACATGTATCATGCCTCGGTGAGGCGTTTAAACTTGCATTTGGCGTTGTGATAACAGTTATGGATGGTAATATTTGCTTTTGAATTCCTTGAAATTTGCGCTTCCTACTTGCTTATGTTCTACGCCGGCAGAGCCCGGCCCCGCGCATACCTCAGCCGCCGTTAGCCCCGACCGGAAACCAGGACGGGACCAAGGAGTGAGGGGCTATGTGACAAGTTAGGCTCCTGAGTCGCGATGCTCAGGAGTCCCCCTTGGCGCACGAACAACAAGTAGGGAGGTGAGATGTGAGTGGATCTACCGTTCTATGTCTGCAGAGCCCGGCCCCGCGCATACCTCAATCGCCGTTAGCCTTTCGGAACTAAGGAGTGAGGGGCTACGTGACCAGTTAACCTCCTGAGTCGCGATGCTCAGGAGTCCCCCTTGACGCTCAAACGGCCTTCGTACCTTGGCTCCGCTCGGGGAGGGACGCGCGACGAACCAGGCCCGAGGGGCCTGGCTGGGTGGTGTGCGTCTGGGCGTGACCCAGGCGCAGCCCCCGTGCCCAGCCCCCTCGCGCGGCACTCCCGAGGGGAGGCGTTGCAATGGGGCCAGACACTAAGCTCTGGGCTCCCTGAGGTTAATGCAGCCCGGGGGGCCACGCTCAGTTGTTTATCACCAGCGCGGAGCATAGCGCTTCCGTATGTGTACGGGCATAGCCGCTCCTCGGCAGTGTCGTCAGCCAGCGCGGAGCATGGTGCTTCCACTGGTGCGTGGGAGGGGCCTCCCCTCCGGGAGGAGCCCCCGGGGCGTGTACAGCCCATACGACATGTGGCTGGCATGGTAGGGCTGACGAGGTGTATCTGGGCACCCGTGAGCCAGTAGCAGGACTCACGGGGCCCTACCTCAAGGCGGGTTGCGTGCTGCACTGGGCCTTATCTTGTGATGTGTTCCTGCAGATTTGGTTAGATGCGGCGCTCCACGTCCTCGGGTCCCGGCCCTCGAGCTGGTCTCACCGTCATTTGGTATGCTGTGTCGCGATGTCGTAGACAAGGCTAGAGGGTGAGGGCTGGAGAGCCAGTAGGAGCCCTGAGTCATGATGCTCAGGTACCCCCCCTTTAATGTGCAAGCGGTCGACATGAACAAAGAGAAGGTGCCATGGATTGGAATCAAATAACAAGCATGATGGGTCGAAAGCATGACCCGAAATAAACGCAAGAGGGATACATGCCGCCGGGTCTGGCCCAAGCGACTTGGGGATGATGCAGCCCGAAAGGCGCCCCCAACTAGGTAAGCTAGGAACAGGAAGTAAAAAGGGATACACGCCGCAGGGACGGACCCACGCGGCCTGGGAATAATGCAGCCCTGGGGGACGCTCCCGGCTGGAAATGAAAATGGAAAGATGTCACCTGGTAGCGTTGAAGACGAAAGGGTGTTGGTGCGGCAGACTCGGTGGGCTGCGGGAGCCGATCGTCACGAGCCCCCAGGCCCGGGGGCCTCGGGAGGCTCCGGAGGCGCTGGTGGCTCCTCGTGGACCATCTCCATCTCCGCCAGGGCTGCTGAACGCCCAGCCTCTTGAGCCTCCAGGATGTCCATCATGAGGCGCTGGTACGTGGCGGCTGCGTTCGGCAGGCCGTAAGGCATGCAAACGTAGCTGTGGGGTGGACCTTCGCAGCGCCCCACGCGAGAGGGCCAGAGGCGCTCTTGAGAGGCGGCTCAGTTGAGCCCTGGTATGTCGATGCAGACGTGCAGCCCACCATCCTCGACTGGATGGGGAGCCACGGCAGGTAAGCGGCGGCTGCCACTCATGACTCTTGACTCTTGCAGCTCTTGAACGATCTTGCTGATGAACTCTTGAGGGTTTGGCCCTCCTTGCCTTGTTCCTTCTTGAGGGAAACATGCTTCGAAACACGCCTCCAAGTGGTGCTCCAGCGCCTCCCTCGTGACCCCAGCAAGGTCGGTGGCCCTCCAGGGGGAGCCCCCGAGCCCTGTCTGAGGAGGGCGCCGGGCGCGCTTGCCTATGCAATAGAAGGAGGTTCCCCTTGAGCAGGCGCGGACCCTGAGGGGCCTGCCTCCTGAGGGGCCGGGCCGGGCGATGTCTTCTTCTTCTTGGGAGCGGTTTCGGGAAGCCTCCTGCTTCCGCGATCCGGGTCCTCCAGTGATGCGGCATGAAAGGCTCTCTCCAGGGAGCACACTGCGTCTTTCTCTTCGTAGGGCACCGTGATGACTCCGCCACTTCCTGTCATCTTGAGGACGTTGTAGCCGTGGTGGGTTACGGCCATGAACTTGGCCAGCACTGGGTAGCCGAGGATGGCGTTGTAGGGCAGGCGAATGTGGGCGACGTCGAAGTCGATGAGCTCGGTGCGGTAGTTGTCGCGTGCGCCGAAGGTGACAGGGAGGCGAACCTGCCCGATCGGGACCGTGGAGCCGTCGGTGACCCCAGAGAAAGGCTTGGTCGGCTGGAGCTGATTGTCAGGCACTTGGAGATTGTTGAACGTTTCCACGGACAGGACGTTGAGCCCTGCCCCGCCATCGATGAGGGTCTTGGTGACTAGCACGTTGCTGACGATTGGGGAATAGAGCATCGGGAGGACTCGGCTGTGGCCGCACACTTGAGCTGATCCATCGAGCTGAGCGTGATGGTGCACGCTGACCACACGAGGCTTGTGGCTTCGAGCTTGGGGAGGACTGCATTCACTTCGCGAGCGAACTGCTTGAAGATGCGTTGAGAGGCTGGGGCTTGAGCTCTGCCCAGGATGCAGGCGATTGCGCGCGGCTCCTGGAAGCCCCCAGCCCCCTCGTCCTGATGATGGTCTTCATTCCTCCTTGGCTGCGGTGGGAGAGGAGGGAGGCCCGCGTTGCCTTGCGGGCGATCCTCGCGAGGCTGATCCCTCCAGCCACCCTCGTGAGGCGGGTCCTGCCAGCGATCCTCGCGAGGTTGGTCGCGCCACCCTAGGCGAGGGCCACGGTCTTCCCAACGTCCTGCGTTCCTTCCTCCTCCTCGACCGTAGCCCCAGTCGTTGCGGTCGGGGCGTCGGCCGATCCTCCCTTCTTGCATGGCTCGGAGCTCTTGACATTCGTTGGTGTTGTGGGTGTGGAGGTCGTGGTACACACAGTACCGGCTGCCCTTGCAGGACTCGGGCTGATCTCTGCCCCGCTTGGTGTCCGGTTCTGGCGAGCACGGCAGCCCCTTGCGCTTCACGTCCTTGGCCTTGGGTTTCTTCTCTTACGGGTGCGGCGGCAGCTTCGAGGAGGAGAGACGCCCTTCCTCGGCCCTAGAGCACTTGGTCGCTAGGTTGAACAGCTCCAAGGAAGTGCATAGATCTTCATGCATCGCCAGCTGCTCCTTCATCTTGACGTCACGCACACCGTCGGAGAAGGCGGAGATGATGGCCTCCTCGGTCACCTTGGGAATCTTGAGGCGTGCGTTGTTGAAGCGCTGGATGTACTTCTGCAGGTCTCTCTGGTTGCTGCTTGATGCGGTGCATGTCGCTCACGGCGGGTGGCGGTCGCGAGTACCTTGGAAGTTGGCGATGAAGCGGCACGCATCTCGTCCCAGAGGAGATCGTGCACAGGGCCAGTTCGGGAGCAGTGCAGGCCCGTCTTTGAGCGCCATGGGAAACCAGTTTGCCATGACCTTCTCGTCTCCGTTATGCGGCTTGATGCCCAGCTTCGTAGAGCTGGAGGAACTCGCGGGTCGGCCGTGCCGTCGTAGCGAGGAGGCAGGTCCGGCTTGAACTTGCCGGGCCACGCGGCCTGCGCCTTCGGGGGTGAAGGCACGGCAACTGCTGTGGCCACGGGAGGCCTTGGATGACGAAGAGCTTGGTCTTGCGGGTCCCCGTGCGCTGGCTGGGAGCAGCGGGGTCTTGACGTGCGGAGCAGAGGCGTGTTCGCGGCGAGCGGAGCGAGGAGCACTCGGGCAGCTTCTTGCGGGCGAGGACCTCGACAGCTCTGCTCTTGCAGCGTTGGCGGGACAGAGCGGAGTTCCGCCAGGGCGACGCGCCTTGGGGCGAAGCGCCTTCTTGAGGCGGGCGGCGCCCCGGATCTTCGTGCGCTGCGCGGGGCGGGGAGTTGGTGCAGCGGGGCGGGCGATCGAGAGCCCCTGCGGCGCCAGACGAGCTTCGGCGGCAGCGGTCGAGCCACTCTTCGTGAAGCGTCGTCAACGGGCGGTAGCGCAGGAGCTCGTTTGCTATGATGGCGCAGCTTCGAGCCTCCATGGCGCTGAGCAGGCAGCGAGACGAAGAACCAGCCGGGGTGACCGAGGGGGTGGCAGTGCGGCCGTCTTGCCTCACAGAGGGATGCTGGGACGATGCTTGCTGCTTGTTCCTCGCCGGGCCGGTGGATGCGTTGACGGCAGGCGACGGGGAACGACGAGGGCGCCCGCCGACGGGAGCCGTCTGGGTGACGCGGGAAGCGAGAGCGGCTCGGCGCTTCGGCCGCAGGCAACGGCGTCGGAACATGGATGCGGTGGTCGATGAAGAACATGGCGGCGGAAGACGAATTACTGCGCACCCCTGCCTGGCGTGCCAAATGTTGGATTTCGGGTTCCGGCAGACCCTTGAGGTTCGAACACTGGGGTGCGCGCGGAATCTCGCCCTCGACCTACATGCGCCCCGCCGCCTCGCTAAGATCTAAGCTATGAAAGGAACAACACAAGAGACACAGGGTTTATACTAGTTCGGGCCACCATTGTGGTGTAATACCCTACTCTAGTTTGTGGTGTGGTGGATTGCCTCTTGGGCTGATGGTGATGAGCAATACAAAGAAGAACAGCCTCGCGAGGGTCTGTTCTTGGCTGGTGCGATGAACTGCTAGGGGGAGTTCAGTCGCCTCTCTCTATCTCTCTCGCTCGTTCTCTTGCTGTCTTTCCTTGGATCCCCTTTTTGATCTTTGATCCTCCCTATTCGATCTTCGATCCTCCCTACCCTGTGGGTGGCTAGTCCTATTTATAGGCAGAGGCCCTGGGCCTCTTCCCAAATATTGAGCGGGAAGGGCGCCAACAATTGGCCATTTTGAAGGGGAACATATGGTACACTTATCCTGACTAAAGTTGGTCCTCGCTTTGTCAAAGGCTCTGGTGGTGTTGGCTTGGGCTCCGCAATGACTTCCTTCCTGCCGTTGGACTGGTCTTGGTCTCGTTGCACGAAATGGGCGCCTTTGCTTCATGCTCTCGCCTGCGCTTGCTCCCTTTGCACCAAAGAGGAAAGGAGGACACTGCACGGGCTGGCGCCCGCCTGGCGCCCTTGGTCGTCATGGCTTGCGTCATGGGCACCTCGTGAGGTACCCCGCCTTGATCTCTCCGCCTCCTCGCGAGCCAGCCCGATGAGGTCGTGCCTGAGGAAGCTCCCTGTCGTCCGCCCCACGAGGCTTGGCCCCTCGCGAGGGTCTTGAGCTCGTGTTGATGAAGATGGGCCGTGACGGCCCCCCCTTTGAGCCACGCCGCGGGCATGAGCGAGCAAGTCTGGGGACCCCCGTTCCCGGAAGCGCCCGTGATGACTTCTACAAAGACTGTTTAAGAAAGAAAACCCTTTTGGGTTCTCTCTACAAAACAATTTTTCTCTGCTTACGAAAAAGTCTCTCCTGCTGAAAATGAGCTGCTAGAAGCCCCTTTTGAGAGAGAGGTGAAGGAAGCCATTTTAGCTCCTCGTCACGATGGGATTCCTTCTTGTTTTACCGGCATTTTTGGGACTTGGTGAAAATGATCTCTTAGATCTTTTCCAAGCCTTTCATAGAGGAGAGTTGGATCCAACAACTTACTCATGGGGGTCTGTTGGGGTCAAGTTAAATAACTGTGAAAGTGATTTTTTTCCTTCTTTGGTAAAGGCCTTAGGCAAGGTGACCCCATCTCCCGCTTTTGTTTAATTTAGTAGTGGATGTTCTTACTAAAATGCCGAGCAATCTTGCTGATCATAGTGCGATTGCAGGGCTCTGTCCTGAGGTCTGCCCTGGTGGCATCATCTGCCTTCAATATGCAGATGATACCATCCTTTTCTTAGTCAATGACTCCACACATGCTAGCAATCTGAAAACTGTTCTAACCTGTTTTGAACAAGTCTCATGCATGAGAATCAACTACTCTAAAAGTGTACTCATCCCTGTCAACATGGATGATAAGGAGTTAGCTGACTTCCTCTCTATTCTATTTTGTAATAAAGGTAACTTCCCCATTAAGTACCTAGGTATCCCTCTCCACTATGATAAACTGAGGAGAGAGGATATCCAACCCCTTCTGGATAAAATTATTAAAAGGATTGCTGGGTGGAGGGGCAAACTTCTCTCTTACAGAGGTAGATTGATCCTCATACAAGCTTGTTTGTCTAGCATTCCAGTGTATCTCCTCTCCTTCTTCAAGTTCCCTAAATGGGCAGTGAACCTCATCAATTCTCTGATGTCTCATTGCTTGTGGAATGATTTTGAGGAAATAGGAAGCTACACCTTGCTAATTGGGCCCTAGTCTCTATGAAAAAGATTTTGGAGGCCTAGGCATACCTAACCTCCAAGAAATTAACATCTGTCTTCTAGGGTCTTGGATTAAAAGATTCTATGAGGAAGACACGAAACCACTGGAAGCTTCTTATTGCCCATAAATACCTAGGAAATAAACCTAATATTTTTGTCCCTTCCTCCAACCCTAAGACCTCTAGATTCTGGAAAGGACTAAAATCTATTATGCATCTGTGAAATTTGGCTCTGAGATGGAACATAGGGGATGGGAGCAGAACCTGGTTGCAGGAAGATACTTGGTTTGGCACATCCCCCTAGCAGTCCAATTTTGGCCTATTTACTGCATGCGCAATGATCTTAACAAAAGTGTCAATGAAGTTTGGGATGGTCAATGCCTAAAACTCTCTTTTAGAAGGAACTTTAGTGATAGTCTCATGGATCAATGGTTCCAGTTGGAGGAAATTGCCAAAAGCATTACCTTTACTGCCGAGCCGGATGCCCTAATTTGGCAGGTGGACAATAAGGGGAAGTATTCCTCCAGCTCCCTCTATCATGTTATCAACTTTAGAGGGGTTCAACCCGTGTTTATCCCTGTTGTCTGGAAATTGAGAGTTCCCCCTAAAATTCATGTATTTCTCTGGCTTCTCTCCAAAAACAAATTGATGACTAGGGATAACCTTAGGAAGAGACACATCATAAAACCCCTTGATTGTGTTTACTGCTTGGAACAAGAGTCTTGTTCTCACTTATTTTTTGAATGTATAGTTGCTAAACATCTCTGGGCCCACATTGAGGAATATTTCTCTAGTCAGATTGGCTCATCCTTCGAATCTGTCGCCAGATTCTGGATTGCTACCAAAAAGTGCTCAGTTTTAAACACTGTTAGCTCAGCTGTCCTTTGGTGCCTCTGGAAATGTAGAAATGCTATGATTTTCAGTAACACCTCCTCGATTTCCATTCCGCAGGTCTTGAGGTTGATCAGGAACATGGTGAGGAACTGGGCGATTCTCTCCTCCAGATCAAACAAGGACAAGTTGATGAGCTTCATGGAAACCCTAACAAGATCTCTCCAGAAACCGTTGGTGATCACTTGTGGCTGAACAAGGCTCGACCTGCTCTGGGGCTGGACCCGTGGGCTCGTCTCAAGATCTCTAATGAAGATGATGGGCACCTGGCGCCAAAAAAGAGGGACATCCACCATGCTATGCCTTCCAGCCCGGTGTCTCCGCTTGCTTACTGGTCGCCGCAGGCTGACACGACCCCTCGGCTGAAGACCATGAAGGCTTCACTGGACCCTCCTTGTGTCATTTGAGTGCTCTATCCGCTCTGCCTTTGGCACCGCTCGGGTGATTTGTGTTATTCAGAGAACTTTTTCATCCACCCCCTAGTTTGTAGCTTTTCTACCTTTGCTTTCGAACTGCTCTTTGAGCTGCTGTATCAGAATATGTTGTGGTTTCGTTCTCAGCAATGGAACCGGGGAGATGCTCCCTGTTTTTCTAAAAAAAATATATGTTATTATATATTATTTTTATTGTCATCATATATTTAACAGATACTTACATATGTAAGAAAACAATATCCCACATCTTATTAACTTATAAAAACAATTTCTTAACAAATAAAATCCTGGATTGTTTTGTACGAAAATCCTAGTGATTGTGTACAAAAGCTTGGAAAGATTTAAGGACAAATGTAATAATATCACTTATTATTTAAATATATTTATAACAAAATGCTCAGCCCCTTTTTATTTTTTTGATAACATTGCTGGCCCAACCCAACATTATAATTAGAATCAGCCCAGCAAAATCGTGTATTTCGAGAAAGTGCAAATGGCCTGTAATTTTTTAGGAAATAAAATAAACGGGCCGCATGGACGCTACATTATTTGTTCACCCAGCCTAGCTAATGGCTCTAATTCAAAAAAAAGATCAAATTGACTGTAAATTCTACCGCACAAAAAAAAGACTGTAACTTCTGAAAAAATGGGTTGAATACGTGCCACATTTTTGGAGGCTGAAATGTGGGCCAATAGGTCAAAGCCAACGCAAGTCATTGTCAATTTAGTCAACAAATGATTCTGACATGTTAGCCGTTGGATTTACATCCAACGACCGACATCCATCTTCAATCTCCCGTCTTCTTCCTCCAGCGCCGCCGGGACCACCTCCCGCCTCCTGCTGCTAGCAGCTCTGCTTAGCACGCTTTGTTATGAAGCGCTACTCCACCGTTGGCTTGGCCATCCCTCCACCCCTCCACACCTTCTGTTCTTCTCCACTGACTGTCAAACCACACTGCACTAGAGCCAGTTAACCCTCGTACACCTCTCCGTCTGCGACTCTACTCCCGCGTCTTCCCATCTCTGGCTCGTTGTTGTCCGGGGCCTCGCCGTCGTCCACCACCTTGGATGCGCTCGGCGCGGCGTGGTCAACATGGTCAATGAACGACACCATCGGAAGTAGATTGTGCGTGGAGAGGCTGACAGCTGGGTCCACGGCCACACACAAGGAAATGCCTCCTTATTACGCACAAAATAATGATTCCTCCACCTGATATCCGGGACCCACGGAAGGGCCTCCTCAGATTTCGTGAAAAAGGTGCCTCACGACATGTCGGACCCACCAGCTATCTTCGCATGCAAGGAAGTGCCTCCTTATTACGCACAAAAATGAATACTCCCCTGCCACCGGAAGCCAAAGATAGTGGGAGGCTGACTTGTGGGCCTACCAAGTTGACAGGGACGGAGGGCTTTGTCAACTTAGTCAATATGAACGATTCTAGCTCCTATTACCGTACGATGTTCATCCAACGGCCGTAGTGCTTCTTCAACCTCTGGTATTCTTGCTCCAGCCGCCCAAACCAACGCCGGTCGTGCCGCGTGCTCCTGCCTCCCGTGGCCGGCTGTGATGCCGCGGAGGCCTCACCGCCCCCTACTACTCCCACCGCTGGCCAGGCCATCCCTCTACTCACCCACACCCCCTATTATTCTGCGGCGACAACAGCGTCACACCGCAGCCGAACCAGTGAACCCTTGTACTCCTCTTCGCGTGGGCATCCACGGCTGCGTCTTCCCCGGCTCCGAGTCGTCCCCTTCCTAGGCCTCGCTGTCGTCCACCGTCATGGTGCTCTCGGCGCGACGTGGTCAACGTGGTCAAGGAACGACTTCCATCGGACGTGGATTGTGCGTGGAGAGGCTGACAGCTGGGTCCACGGCCGCAGCAAGGAAGTGCCTCCTTATTACGCGCAAAATAATGATTCCTCCACCTGACAACGGGGACCCATCGGACGGGCCACCGTATTTCACGAAAAAACGTTTCCCCTGACTGCTGGGACCCACCAACTACATCTTCGCATGCAAGGAAGTGCGTCCGGGCAAAAAAACGATTCACCCTCCTGACTGCTGGGACCTACCAGCTACATCTTCGCATGCAAAGGAAGTGCGTCCGCGCAAAAAAAATTACAATTCGCCCCTCTGACTGCTGGGACCCACCAGCTACATTTTCGCACGCAAGGAAGTGCCTGACAGTCGGGACCCACCTGGTCAAAGCGTACGTAGCGTTGTCATTATGGTCGCGAACGTGTACGTACATACTGGTCGTTGTAGAGGCGCGCACATGAAGTAGTAGAGGCGCGCACGTAGCATGTACACGTACGTACAGCGGCGAGGGTGCAAGAAAGAAAATACGGCCACGTATGTACATACGGGCAGGGTCTCGAACGCCTACTCGCGCATACGTACATGGCTGGGTCGGAACAGAGAAACAGCGTCGTCGTCGTGTTCATGGGGAGGCAACGAAATGCGTCGTGTTCATGGGGTGGCAACGAAATGCGTCGTGTTCATCGGGAGGCAACGGAACGCGTGTGAGCCAACCGGCTTGGACGGAACAGACGATGGAAACGAGGCCTGGCGTACCGCACAACGGAGGAAATGGACCTCCTATGTTCGGTACGGGGTCCTGTTGATCGGGAGGGGTGTGGCGTACCGCAAAACGGAGGAAACGGACCTCCTACGGTCGAAACGGGGTCTGTTGATTGGCGAGGTGTGGCGTACCGCCAAAGCGGATTTAAACGGACCTCCTACGGTCAAACGGGGTCCTGTTGATCGGGAGGTGTGTGGCGTGCAAAAGCAGACGAAACAGACTTGTGTTGGAGCGCTACGTTGAAACAGGGGTCCTGTTCATCGGGAGGGTGTGGCGTACCGCAAAACGGGACTCCACGGGATACTGTTCATCTCCACCGTCGACCTCCTCCAGCCTCCACGGGCTACCGTCAACCTCCTCCAGCCTCCACGGGCTCCTGTTCATCCAGCCTCCACCGCGCGCTACTCCATCGGCTACTGTTCAACCACCCCTCCACAGGCACCGCTCCACCGTCTACTATTCATCCAACCCTCCACACCACGGGGTCCTGTTCAACCACCCCTCCATGGCCACCCCTCCACCATCTACTGTTCATCCAGCCCTCCACACCACGGGGTCCTGTTCATCCAGAGGCAACGCCACCGCTCACTGTTCATCCAACCCCCCGCAACGCCACTTTGTTCATCCAATCGATCGACTTGATTAGCAGCGATGGCGAAGAATCGCTCCATGGGTTCGATTAATAGCCATCGATCGATCGCTTCGGGTTCGATAACGCGTAACTGCAGTCTGCAATCGCCGGGTTCGATTAGAGCCCAACGCCTTGCTCGGGTTCGATTAGAGCCAACGCCGCACACACGCTGCAGCGTGCGTACGAGAGAAACGCACATCGCTCGGCCCCCGACCTCCCACCGTAACCGGGAACTCCCCAAAATTTTCCTCCCCCTCCCTTCTACCAGGGTTTTTTCCGTCATGGACGGCCCAAAGAATGTCATGCAGCTGTGTCTCCGGCCCGCCCAGGACGAAAAGCCCATTTTCTGTCATGATTTTTTGTCATAGAAGTAGGAGCCCACCACATCTATGATGATACCGGGGTTTGTCACAATTATCGTCATAGAAGTGTCATATGTATGACAGAAATATTTATCGTTCGGCCCAAAATGTCACGGATGTGTCTTTTTTTGTAGTGTTAGTAAAGCCGGGGTCGCGAAGTGCGGCCCTCCGGCGCCGATGATTCATTGCGCCCTCCACTTCAGAGTTCGTGATGGATACATTATCCGAATCCTCTGAAGGAGGACAATCCGGCGTCACACATGTATCAACTCCCTCCCTAGAGGCAGGGTCCGGAACTTGATTTGTGGAGGTGCGACCGGCAGGATCCCCGGACATAGTCCGGCGAACGCTCTTCCTGATAAAACACAGCGGACAATGTCACGGTTCGATATGACTACCAATGGGCATCTTTAAATCCATACCTCTTCGATGAAGGCTCGGCCGAATTGCCATTTGCCTTCCTCTTCAAAGATCCGCCCAGCGCAGGCATCACTCTCTTATGAGACGCCTCAGGTGCGACATGGCGAGTCAAGCGCCTCCCCTTTGAAGCAGGAGTCGGTGCGGTGGGTGAGGCATAATGAGAAAGCTCTTGTGGAGGAGACGTCTCCTGATTACTTACATGAGAGGCAGGAAGGAGGCCGGGATAATCGGCCATGATGGGCACTTCTGTGCCATCATAGATCGCCTGGTAGAAGACTCCCTCCACGAGCTCTACAAATATATCCAGATCTTCTTCAAATCCGGGGTCAAGGTCCTAGTTATGGTCTTCCGGCTGTGGAGCGGGACTATGGATCCCCGCGATGACTTTCCGCCACTCCTATTAAGGATGGATGTGTTAATATTAATCAAACATCATTTAGGGAGGAAATTAAGCAAGGTGACGAGATTACAACTCACCCAGCTAGGGGGATTGTACATGGAAAAGCCCTCTCGGCGGTTAAGGCGAGTGAACTCCTCTTTCTCCCCTTTATACAGATCGGCCAACATAGCGGCCAGGGCGGCGGGGGTGTCCGGACCCTTTCGTCCGCAGCGTGAGGCGCCATCTTCCCCATTGTATTCCCACATGGGGAGCCCTCTGAATTGGAGTGGCTGAACACGTAGTGCTAGGGAGGTCGCCATTACCTCGATTATCGATAATCCGGACTGGGCAAGTGTTCTAATCTTGCCCATTAGTTGTCGGACTTCCGCACTATCTTCCTCTTCGAGGCTCCGAGGACGCCAGCTGTGACGTTTCCACAATGGAGCGTTGGAGAATTCGGGAAGGCCCATCCGGACTGGGTCGGGGAGAGCGACATCTTCAATATAAAACCACTCCAAAGGCCATTCTTCGGACGCCTTCTTCGGTGTGCCAGATAGGTATCCGATCCCGGCTATGCGCCATACTTTGGCACCGCCCACCTCAAATACAGATCCCTCTTGGGTGCGAGGGACGAGGCAGAAAAGCTTCCTCCATAGCTCAAAATGGGCCTCACAGCCTAGGAACAGCTCGCAAAGTGCGACAAAACCCACGATGTGCAGAATAGAGGCCGGCGTAAGGCTGTGCAGTTGGAGGCCGTAGTACTCTAGGAGACCTCAGAGGAAAGGGTGGATTGGAAATCCGACGCCTCTTAGTAAGAAGGAAACGAAGCACACTCGTTCCCCCCTAGTTGGATTGGGGAAATTTTCCGCCAGCGCTTCGCCGGTGAAGGAGGTTAATCCTGCCCAAACAGGGACTAGATCCGCGGGGGAAGGAATCCCTGCATTTGAAGCTTAACTAGCTGGTCATGGGACACTGAACATCTCTCCCAATCGCCTTTTTTGGGGTCGTGCGGGCGGGAGGAAGAACTGGGAGCGCTAGCCATGTTTGAGTGGTTTCTCCTAGCAAGCTCTAAGGATTTTCCGCTTGGTGTGGAATGGCATCTGAGATCCAATCCCTTTAAATAGACGCTTTTCTTACATGGTCAGGGTGTTATCTGCAAAAAATACTCTGACCTTTTGTATTCGCCCGACATGTGGAAGCAGAAGCAATGAAGGCGCAGAAGATGAAGGGTATGGCATTTAATGAACAATTGGATACAACTCTTCAGGTCAGATGCTTTGAAGTACTCAGCGGAGGAACCCGCCTTCCAATGTTGAAGACAATTTGCGCACCGGACACATCGTCATTGAAGCCTGGTTCGGGGGCTACTGAGGGAGTCCTGGATTAAGGAGTCCTCGGGTGTCCGGGCTATGTGACGTGGGCCGAACTAATGGGCCGTGAAGATACAAGACAGAAGACTCTCTCCCATGTCCGGATGGGACTCTCCTTTGCGTGGATGGTAAGCTTGGCGTTCGGATAGGAAGATTCCTTTCTCTGTAAACCGACTCTGTACAACCCTAGCCCCTCCGGTGTCTATATAAACTAGAGGGTTTAGTCCGTAGAGGCAATCATAACCATCATATAGGCTAGACATCTAGGGTTTAGCCATTACGATCTCGAGGTAGATCAACTCTTGTAACACCCATATTCATCAAAGACAATCAAGCAGGAAGTAGGGTATTACCTCCATCAAGAGGGCCCGAATCTGAGTAAACATCGTGTCCTCTGTCTCCTGTTACCTTTGATCCTCAGACGCACAGTTCGGGACCCCCTACCCGAGATCCTCCTGTTTTGACACCGACACCCATTTCAAGATAAATAGATCAAGTTGGCCAAACAAAACCCAAATATCGGAGAAGAAATATGAGGCTATAAGAGATCATGCATAAAAGAGATCAAAGAAACTCAAATACTTTCATGGATATAAATAGATAGATCTGATCATAAACTCAAAGTTCATCGACCCCAACAAACACACCGCAAAAGAGTTACGTCATATGGATCTCCAAGAGACCATCGTGTTGAGAATTTAGCGAGAGAGAGGAAGCCATCTAGCTGCTAACTATGGACACGAAGGTCTACAAAGGACTACTCACGCATCATCGGAGAGGCACCAATGGAGGTGGTGAACCCCATCCGAGATGGTGTCTAGATTGGATCTGGTGGTTCTGGACTATGCGGCGGCTAGATCAATATTCCGTTGACTCCCCTAGGGTTTCTGGAATATTGGGGTATTTATAGAGCAAAGAGGCGGTCCAAGGGGCACCTGAGGTGGGCACAACCCACCAGGGCACACCTGGGCCTCCTGGCACGCCCTGGTAGGTTGTGCTCTCCCCGTAGCACCCCTCAGGCGTAGCCATGGCCCATTATGTGTCTTCTGGTCCATACAAATTCTCCATGAAGTTTCATTGCATTTGGACTCCGTCTGATATTGATTTCCTGTGATGTAAAAAACATGCAGAAAACGGCAACTGGCACTTGGCACTATGTCAAAAGGTTAGTACCAAAAATGATATAAAATGACTATAAAATGATTATAAAACATCCAAGATTGATAATATAACAGCATGAAACAATCAAAATTTATAGATACATTGGAGACGTATACGCGAGCTATTGATCTACAACATAATCTGCAAATACTATCGGGACTAAGTTCATGATAAATTAAAGTTCAATTAATCAAATTACTAATGAACTCCCACTTAAATATACATCCCTCAAGTCATCTAATTGATACGTGATCAAAATCAACTAGCCCATGTCCGATCATCACGTGAGATGGGGTAATCATCAATGGTGAACATCTCTATGTTGATCATATCTACTATATGATTCACATTCGACCTTTCGGTCTCCGGTGTTCCGAGGCCATGTCTGTACATGCGAGGCTCGTCAAGTTTAACCTGAGTATTCCACATGTGCAAAACTATCTTGCACCCATTGTATGTGAACGTAGAGTCTATCACACCCGAACATCATATGGTGTCTCAACACGACGAACTGTCGCAACGGTGCATACTCAGGGAGAACACTTATACCTTGAAATTTTAGTTAAGGGATCATCTCATAATGCTACCGCCGTACTAAGCAAAATAAGATGCATAAAACAAAAACATCACATGCAATAAAAATATGTGACATGATATGGCCATCATCATCTTGTGCTTTTGATCTCCATCATCTCCAAAGCATCGCCATGATCTCCATCGTCACCGGCTTGTCACAGCCCTAGAATTGTTTGCAATTAGTGGCACAAGCATCCATGCATCTTGTCTAATTACTTCTTTAATTTGAAATGGGGATTGGTAAACCCTAGCACCAAATGAAATTCAAATAGGTTCAAATAAAATATTTTTCAATGACCCAGAATGCCCTTTGGAAATGTTCATCATTTCTGATAAATGTGAAAACCTCTTCCAAAAATGATGAACATATTTATAGGTCATTCCTGGATTTTTGAATTAAATCTTAAATTATTTGACTTTGGGCATTTAAACACTATAAATAATTTAAATGCTCAATTAATGTTGGAAGTATTTGCGGGCCACTGAAATAATTCAGAAAGTGCTCATGAATATTTTCAGGATTTATAAAATTGATTTGGTTTTTAAAACTGGATCAAAAACAAACTGCAAATTAGAAAACAAAAACAAAAATAGAAAAGGGTTAGAACTCACCTGGCTTACCTGCGCAGCCCACCGACCGACCCAACACTGTAGCTGGCCGGCCCAGCCCACCACCGCCTCTTTCCCTGTCGTCTTCCTCCTCTGCCAGGAGGACGAGCGCGTGCCCAATGCACGCGCACCGCCGTGCGCCACCTCCTGCTTGCCGCCGAGGGCCTGGACGCCTCCACGACGCCACGCAGCCTCCCTAGTCTCTCTCTCACTCTCCCCGTGCTCCTCCCCCTCCTCTGTCTCGACCTCTCACGCACACCCGAACGTGGCCGTCGGCACCGATGACGATCACCGTGGCCACCGTCCAACCTACCCCTCTCCATACCATCCAACGGCTCCGCCGCGACGCCCTCTTCCTCATCGCCAAGCCACGTGACGCCGGGAGCCTCGTGCCGTCATCCTCGCCTTCGTCTTCTTCCGCGGGATCCGACGAAAACCACCGACGATTCGACGCCGTCCGACCTCCCCCGAGCTCGCCGTCTGCTCCGTCGACTCCGCCGTGAGCTCCTCAATCGAATCCCCTCTCCTCCGACTCATTTGCACGCCGTAGCCGCCGCCCCCTTGCTGACTGTAGCACACCGCCGCCTGAGCTCGCCGCCGGCGTGACTCCGGCCACGTAATGGCTCAACCGTCACGTCCATCTTGCTCACCGCGCCTCGTAGAGAACGTAGCTGACCCGCACGAGCTACCCCGACCGCCGTAGCGTCGACCCCGAGCTCACCCGAGCTCCGGCGACCGCCAAGGTCGACGTCGGCGACGACTCCGACCACCCCAGGCCCAACCACCGCCACTACTCGACGCGGATGAGTGCCCACGTCACGTAGATGCCCTCCGACGGCCATTCGGTCGCCGGACGGCGAATCCCGAGCGCCTCCGCCGCCCTGTTTGGTCGCCGGCGGCTAACCGCCGGTGCGCCGACGTGGCCGCATGACTAGCGGCTAATCACCCCACTAAACAACCCCCTGATCTAATGACACATGGGCCCCACGCCCTAATTAACTCTAGTTTTATTTCTGCTTAGATTAGTTATAACCCAACGGGACCCACGCGTCAGCTTTGACCAAGCTGACGTGGCTGTTGACTGGGCCCACTTGTCGGCGACACTAACCAGCTCCAGCCCATCGACGGTGGACCCCACTGGTCAGGTTTGACCTGGCCGACGGGCTTGACCTGCCGACGTTACCACCCGACGTCATGTCCGACGTAAGTTAACCTTTTTCTGGATTTAATTTTATACAGGAAATTCCAGAAAATCCCAAGACTTCTAAAAATCATAGAAAATCAATCGTAGCTCCAAATCAAACAAATTATATATGAAAAATGATCAGAAAAATCCAATCTTTCCATCTGTACTGGTTTCATGCATGTTAGAACACTTTAACCTTGCTGTTAAGGTGAAACAAGTTAATGCACTAATATGACCTCTTAAAATGGGTTTGCATTTGAATCTTTGGTTCAAATGGACTCATCTCAATCTGTTCTAGCTTGCATTAGCCCAAAACACATTCATATTGCCATGTCATAGCATGCATCATATTGTGCATTGCATTGATCGTGTTCCTTCTCTGTTTGCGGTGTTGTTCCCCTCGGTAGACGCGTTACCGACGTTGTGATCGTTGACACTGATGAAGACTCAATGCTATCTTCAGAAGTGCCAGGCAAGAAAAACCCCCTTGTTCATTCCGATACAATCCTACTCTCTCGCCCCTGTTCTCTTTTATTGCATTAGGACAACAATGATTCATCTCTTACTTGCTGTGGTAGCTGAACCCCCTTTATCCTCTGCATGACCTGTCATTGCCACAGTAAATAGATGAAACCCACTAGCATGAGTAGGAGTTGTTTGAGCCCTGTTGTGCCTACTCATTCATGCTTGTTTGTCATGCCTGCTACTGCTTAGAGTTGAGTCAAGTCTGATTCATCGGGGATGAATCGGAGGTGTGTGAACATGTCCTACTGTTGAGAGCTAAGTGTGTGAACACGATTTGGTAAAGGTATCGGTGAGAGGCCATGTAGGAGTACATGGTGGGTTGTCTCATTGAAGCCGTCCTCGAGGCCCAGTTACGTGTTTGTGATCCATGATACTGACTACTACCATGCATTGGGCCTCAAATATGACCCCGCCGACTTCTTAATCACCCTTGTCCTCTGTCCAGGAGTTGCAAGTAGTTTCTGGTGTTTGTAGTATGCTGGAGGCCGTGGGCAGCGCTGACCCGAGGGGTGGGCTGTGATGCGGTAGGCACGTGGCCGGGTATACCGGGCACCCGTTAGGTGTCGCGGAACCCTGTACACATCGTTCGGGGCCGTATGTGGAAACCTCGGCCGGACTCCCTGCGGATGGAACCTGGATAGGCGATAAACCTGGACTAGACACTTGAGTGTTTAGGTAGGTTGTGTTCTACACCCACGTCGGCTTTCGCTTGAAGTCTGCCGAGCACATGTCGTGTGTAGACGCTAAGTGGTGGAAACATGTATGAAGAAGTACACCCCGACAGGGTTAACATCATCTATTCGAATAGCTGTGTCCGCGGTAAATGACTTCTGGGTTGCCTATAACAGTTCATAGACAAGAGAAAGTGGATACTCTAAAATGCGCAAGATAAGCGCGAGTGCTATGGATGGCGTTCTCGTAGGGAGACTGGAGCGGATCCATAGTGGTGTATTGATATGGTGAATATGTGGACTCATGTGCGCCACCTCAAAGAGTTACTTGCAGTCGTAGTTTAGGATAGCCACCGAGTCAAAGCTGGCTTGCTGCAGTCAAACTCCACTACCCCCTTTGTTGATACTGATGCATATGTAGCTAGTTCTGATGTAAGTCTTGCTGGGTACATTTGTACTCACGTTTGCCTATTTTATGTTTTGCAGAGAGACGTCAGTCTCGCTAGTAGTTCTGTGTGGACTTTGACGTTTAGCTTGATACCTCAGTTACGATCTTGTGCCCTCGGTAGGATCTGGTAGATAGTCAGGCTTCTAAGCCTTTTTCATTTGTAGATGTCTGTACTCAGACATGTTAAGCTTCCGCATGTGCTTTGATTTGTATGCTCTAAATGTTGGGTCATGAGACCCATGTTTGTAATATCTCACTCCTCGGAGCCTAATGAATAAATACTTTGAGTCGTAGAGTCTTGTTGTGATGCCATGTTGTATTTGCACATATTGAGCATATTGTGTGTATGATTGAAATGCTTGGTATGTGTGGGATCCGACAACCTAGTTGTTTATCCTTGGTAGCCTCTCTTATGGGGAAATGTAGTCTTGTGCTTCCATGAGCCATAGTAGTCCGCTACAGCCGGTTCACTGAGTCCTGCTAGCCCAAAGACTACCGCTTCCTGAACACTTGATTGGCCGCATGTGATTCACTTTGTTCCTGTGGTTCCGTCCCTTCAGTGGAAATGTCACGTGGTGACATCCGGGGTCTGCCTAGCCTGCTATAGCCGGATTCCTGAGTCCTGTTAGCCTGCTACAGCCCGGATTCGACGCTGTCAATCCGACATGCTCGATGTTGATTCATGTATGCATGTCCCTATAAGTTAGTGCCACTTTGGGTTCACGACTAGTCATGTCGGCCCGGTTCTCTGTCATATGGATGCTAGCGACACTATCATATACGTGAGCCAAAAGGCACAAACGGTCCCGGGCCATGGTAAGGCGACACCCGTGGGAATACCGTGCGTGAGGCCGCAAAGTGATATGAGGTGTTACCGGCTAGATCGATGTGACTTGGAATCGGGGTCCTGACAGCTTTTGTATCAGAGCCTGACTGCCTGTAGGATTACCAAGCCAAACCGGTCGAAGTTGTGTCTAGAAATGCTTTAGTTATGTAAGGGAATTGATTTTGGAAGGGAACGTAAGGCTCTTTTTACTCCTTATACCTCATGAGCTTCTGATCTGAGTCATCCTCTTCTCTTCTACGGAGATTTAGAACTAGGCCTTCTCATCTATCTATCAGGATCACGTGTTACTAATCCGTAGACTTATAGGATTGATGGATTTAAGTCTCAATTCAGTTTCTATTACTTCCGTATGATCATAGCTGGCCTCAGAACCTTGATATTGAGATGTTGAGTGGTCATGCCACTATTTTGCATGATGTCTCAAATATTTTTGAGCATTTACAGCCGTTATGCTGTCCGAGTCATCCCAGGTTCCTAAATAGTCTGATGCATTTGCAAATTCCTTCCTACCGTTCCGATGTTCCTTTGTTCTAGATCAACCACACTAATTAGTGTGTTGAGGTACTTTACTGCCTCGACATTTATGTTGGAGCTATTATTATGACCCTAGGAGTCTAGAGTATAACCTAGTAATCTATCCATGTTTTATGTTTCCAGTGTGATGATTTTGGCCACCATTCTCGAAAGCATCCCGTGATGCTATTTAGTAGTAGGTATTCTATTCCTGGGTTCTTGAACCCGAGATTCACCCTACTTACCTCCTGTTGATAAGTGTTTGCTAGTTCCTTTAGGATATTAGTAACTTTGCGATAGTCCTCGAGGTCCGTGGTATTTCCTTCTTCCAAATACTATGAACCGCTTATGGCAGAAGTTCCTCGCTAAACCGAAGGATCACAATCAGAGTACTCTTGAGGAGTTGTCCATTCATAATTGTGAATCTGCCAGTTCTACCTTTCCGCATGGGTTACCCGGAAGAAATGTTGAGCTTCACTCGACATACTAATCTATGCATCCACAACTCAAAAAAACATATGTTCCTTTGAGTTGTCCCTCTTTAGTTGTTTCCTGACCTCCATCTATCAATTGATAATCAAGAGTATGCGTGCATTCGTTCATCGATGCCTATTATTCTTGTGGTCTGTCAAGCCATTCTATTCTGGAATGACTAGGGGAAACAAACTCCAGTACCTCATCCATATCCAAGATTGGGTCAAAGCAGTTGTAATCCGCAAATCAAATGCCAATCCAGCTTTTGATTCTGTTCTACCTCGGAGTATTACCCCCTTTATGTCAGGATTGTCATGATAATTGCACCATTTCTCGTGAATTATTGACGTAGTGATACTTCTCACTATCATTATTCATTCCTCGGTCCCGTGTTGTTGTAGCCGGAATGCCGACATGTGAACTGTGATGTGTGAAATCAATACTCCTAGCAACCTCGTTGCTTGGTAGTTAATGGACAATATTCTCATTCTTAGCGTGTTGGTTATTAAATCATTAACCTAAGATTGATCGTGCTACCTAGTCCTTATTTCTGGTGCAATCGCTCGATCAATGAGTTAGGATTGTGTCAATCCTCACTCTTTTGATCATATCATCTTGCCCTGAAAAGCAAGGTTGTTCTCGAGATTAGTAACATACCGGTGGTTCGTGATTTTCCGAATATCTTCTCGGAAGTATTACCAGGTTGTCCCCTGACTGTTATGTTGAGCTCGTGATCAAGTTGGTTTCTTGTGAACCACCCTTTCTCCAAGAACCTGTGTTGGATACCCCTGAGCTAGTTGGTTGAGCTAAACAACAACTTTTAGAGTTGAAAGATAAAAGCTTGTCCGACTTAGTTCATCACTAAGGGATATCCTTGAGTGCACGTGTGTGCTGAAGAAAGATGATATCTTCATCGACTGATCCCGTGATCAGTTGTTGAACCTATTGTCTTATCAAACTTTGACTTGAGTATGGGCTATCCTCAAGTCAAATCAGAACCAACGATGTTTGTAATGTTGTCTTACTCGTGGTTGATCCCTCGAGCATACACCATTACATCTTTTGGTCTGACCAATGCTATCACCGTGTTCACATGATGATGGAAGTCCAGTGATATGGAAATTCCGATGAGTTGCTATTGAGTCCATCGACGGCATTCTGTCTCCCCCATGAGTCATGTTGGACATCAAACTAGTGTTGGAAACTTTGTAAGCAATGCCTTCGTGTTCCATTCATGAAGCTTATGCTTGGATGGAAGAAGTGACTTCCTCGGATTCATGTGCATTTGGTGCAAGTTGCCGCCATGAATTTGAGAAAGGTTTGTTTTGCTTCCTTCGGAATCATCCCAAGTCAGTCATGCATTCGTGCGAGGTATTCTATGGTTTGGTAGATTAATTACCTCTAGTCCATTCGTATTCCTAGCACACCAAGCCACTGATTTATTTGTTCAAGGAGAAGAAGTTCCTTCTTAAGAGCATGCCTTATGCAAGGACTTCAATATCCTCGTTGATGGTTCCCAACCAGAACTCGGTAGTGTTTCATTGTAAGACTACCATGTGGTCATGCTTGTCTGGGACAGCGTGTTCACATGTTTGTAGCGGAACCTGCTCATGTTTTGGAGCTTGCTATCGTAGTTCATTTCCCGAGAATCCCGCAACATTATCTCGCGAATTGGAGTTGCAACTGTTCCTTCTCCAGACATGCTGTCTGAAATATCTTGTTAGCAACCAGATCTGAATCTCAGGCGGATATGATGGCTGAAACTTCTCTAAGATCTATGATGTAAGTCCCGACAAGGTTGATGTTCTGGCCGACGCACCTAGCCGGAGGATCTATCACTATAGTATCTTGATTGGGCAATTTGTCCATCTTCTCTACGAGGATTTCATGTGGCTTATTCTATAAGTTGTTCCTTAGGGATTCTTGTGCTCTTGGTTTCCCCGATAAGCTATAACCATTCAAACGGTGGAATCACTCTCGTTGAGTTATTCCCAGTTACCAGAATCATTCCCATCATTTGCATTTTGTTTCCAGCTTGCACCTCAGTAACTACGGTTTAGGATCATCTTCAAAAGTGGTCCTACCATGGGTCCCATCCATTTCCGATGATAAGAAAAATCATCCATTGCATTGTCTTCAACAAGGTAGTCCACATCATCCATTCTAGTCTGAGTATGTCATTCTTTCGAACTCCTTCAAATGATCGATTGTGATTGCCTTAGGCTGGTATAAAGAGTTTCAATGATCTCCGAATCAAAAGTAATTCTTTTGCCACTTAAGGGAATATTTCTGCGAGTCACCTTCCTTAAGATGTCTCGTTATGGCATCATGGCAACTCAACTCCTCGCTACATTGACAACCGTTCTACGTAGTGAACCTCCGTCATCTGTTTCACGCCATCCCTCTAGATGTATGCTTCGTGTCTCAGCTCGAGAGATGTTGCCATGTCTCATTTCGTGATTTGATCCTAATTTGCTCGAACCTCAAGAAGATCGATACTTGTAAAATTCTCCCTTTCTTCTTGTTGTCATGTTGGATGTAGTTCTCAAAGCAAGACGTCGAGATCAAGGTGATGCAATGAATCAACCTCCTCGAGAAAGACATCTGGATCGTGAAGACCGTGTTAGCTTGTGCCCCCTCTGACTTCTTACCTCACGTCTTGAATGTCGGGACGAGATTCTTGTTTAGTGGGGGTGAGTTGTCACAGCCCTAGAATTGTTTGCAATTAGTGGCACAAGCATCAATGCATCTTGTCTAATTACTTCTTTAATTTGAAATGGGGATTGGTAAACCCTAGCACCAAATGAAATTCAAATAGGTTCAAATAAAATATTTTTCAATGACCCAGAATGCCCTTTGGAAATGTTCATGATTTCTGATAAAGGTGAAAAACTCTTCCAAAAATGATGAACATATTTATAGGTCATTCCTGGATTTTTGAATTAAATCTTAAACTATTTGACTTTGGGCATTTAAACACTATAAATAATTTAAATTCTCAATTAATGTTGGAAGTATTTGTGGGCCACTGAAATAATTCAGAAAGTGCTCATGAATATTTTCAGGATTTATAAAATTGATTTGGTTTTTAAAACTGGATCAGAAACAAACTGCAAATTAGAAAACAGAAATAAAAATAGAAAAGGGTTAGAACTCACCTGACTTACCTGCGCAGCCCATCGACCGGCCCAGCACTGTAGCTGGCCGGCCCAGCCAACCACCGCCTCTTTTCCCTCGCTGCCTTCCTCCTCTGCTAGGAGGGCCAGGCGCGTCACCTGCCCAGCACCGCACCGGCGCCACCTCCTGCTTGCCGCCGAGGGCCTGGACGCCTCCACGACACCACGCAGCCTCCCTGGTCTCTCTCTCACTCTCCCCGTGGTCCTCCCCCTCCTCTGTCTCGACCTCTCACGCACACCCGAACGTGGCCGTCAGCACCGACGACGATCACCGTGGCCACCTTCCAACCTACCCCTCTCCATACCATCCAACGACAACGCCGCGATGCCCTCTTCCTCATCGCCAAGCCACGTGACGCCGGGAGCCCCGTGCCGTCGTCCTCGCCTTCGTCTTCTTCTGCGGGATCCCACGACAACCGCCAACGATTCGACGCTGTCCGACCTCCCCCGAGCTCGCCGTCTGCTCCGTCAACTCCGCCGTGAGCTCCTCAATCGAACCCGCTCTCCTCCGACTCATTTGCACGCCGTAGCCGCCGCCCCCTTGCTGACCGTAGCACACCGCTGCCTGAGCTCGCCGCCGGCGTGACTCCGGCCACGCAATGGCTCAGCCGTCATGTCCATCTTGCTCACCGCTACCAGAGAGAACGAAGCTGACCAAGACGAAGCTACCCCGACCGGCCAGAAGGCCGACCCGAGCTCACCCGAGCTCGGCGACCGCCAAGGTCGACGTCGTGACGACTCCGACCACCCAGGCCCAACCACCGCCACTACTCGACGCGGATGAGTGCCCGCGTCATGTAGATGCCCTCCGACGGCCATTCGGTCGCCGGACGGCGAATCCCGAGCGCCTCCGCCGCCCTGTTTGGTCGCCGGCGGCTAACCGCCGGTGCGCCGACGTGGCCGCATGACTAGCGGCTAATCACCCCACTAAAAAGAACCCCTGATCCAATGACACATGGGCCCCACTCCCTAATTAACTCCAATTTTATTTCTGCTTAGATTAGTTATAACCCAACGGGACCACGCGTCAGCTTTGACCAAGCTGACGTGGCTGTTGACTGGGCCCACATGTCAGCGACACTAACCAGCCCCAGCCACTGACCAGTGGACCCCACTGGTCAGGTTTGACCTGGCCGACCCAGTTGACCTGCTGACGTCACCCTGACGTCATGCTGACGTAGTTAACCTTTTTCTGGATTTAATTTTATACAGGAAATTCCAGAAAATGCCCAAAACTTCTAAAAATCATAGAAAATCAATCGTAGCTCCAAATCAAACAAATTATATATGAAAAATGATCAGAAAAATCCAATCTTTCCATTTGTACAGGTTTCATGCATGTTAGAACACTTTAACCTTGCTGTTAAGGTGAAACAAGTTAATGCACTAATATGACCTCTTAAAATGGGTTTGCATTTGAATCTTTGGTTCAAATGGACTCATCTCAATCTGTTCTAGCTTGCATTAGCCCAAAACACATAGATATTGCCATGTCATAGCATGCATCATATTGTGCATTGCATTGATCGTGTTTCTTCTCTATTTGCCGGTGTTGTTCCCCCTCGGTAGACGTTGTACCGACGTTGTGATCGTTGACACTGATGAAGACTCAATGCTATCTTCAGAAGTGCCAAAGTAGCAAAACCCCTTGTTCATTCCGATACAATCCTACTCTCTCGCCCTGTTCTCTTTTATTGCATTAGGACAACAACGATTCATACATTTACTTGCTGCGGTAGCTGAACCCCTTTATCCTCTGTGATGACCTGTCATTGCCACAAAGAATAGATGAAACCCACTAGCATGAGTAGGAGTTGTTTGAGCCTGTTGTGCCTACTCATTCATGCTTGTTTGTCATGCCTCGCCATCGCTTAGAGTTGAGTCAAGTCCGATTCATCGGGGATGAATCGGAGGTGTGTGAACATGTCCCATCTTGTTGAGAGCTAAGTGTGTGAACACGATTTGGTAAAGGTATCGGTGAGAGGCCATGTAGGAGTACATGGTGGGTTGTCTCATTGAAGCCGTCCTCAGGAACTGAGTTCTGTGTTTGTGATCCATGATACAGCTACTACCATGCATTGGGCCCTGAAATATGACCCCGCTCGACTTCTTAATCACCCTTGTCCTCTGTCCGTGAGTTGCAAGTAGTTTACGGTGTTTGTAGTATGCTTTGGAGGCTGTGGGCGATCTTGACCCGAGGGGTGGGCTGTGATGCGATAGGCACGTGGCGGGTATACTGGGCACCCGTTAGGTGTCGCGGAACCTCAGTACACATCGCTCGGGGCCGTATGTGGAAACCTCGGCGGACTCCTGCGGATGGAACCTGAATAGGCGATAAACCTGGACTAGAGACTTGAGTGTTTAGGTAGGTCGTGGTCTACACCCACGCCGGCTTTCACTTGAAGTCTGCCGAGCACATCTCGTGTGCAGATGCTAAGTGGTGGAAACATGTATGAAGAAGTACACCCCTGCAGGGTTAAAATCATCTATTCGAATAGCCGTGTCCGCGGCAAAGGACCTCTGGGTTGCCTATAACAGTTCATAGACAAGAGAAAGTGGATACTCTAAAATGCGCAAGATAAGCGTGAGTGCTATGGATGGCGTTCTCGTAGGGAGACGGGAGCGGATCCATAGTGGTGTATTGATAAGGTGAATATGTAGACTCGTGTGCGCCACCTCAAAGAGTTACTTGCAGTCGTAGTTTAGGATAGCCACCGAGTCAAAGCTGGCTTGCAGTCAAACTCCACCACCCCCTTTGTTGATACTGATGCATATGTAGCTAGTTCTGATGTATGTCTTGTTGGGTACATTTGTACTCACGTTTGCCTATTTCATGTTTTGCAGAGAGACGTCAGTCTCGCTAGTAGTTCCGTGTGGACTTCGACGTTTAGCTTGATACCTCAGCTACGATCTTGTGCCCTCGGCAGGATCTGGTAGATAGTCAGGCTTCTAAGCCTTTTTCATTTGTAGATGTATGTACTCAGACATGTTAAGCTTCTGCATGTGCTTTGATTTGTATGCTCTGAGTGTTGGGTCATGAGACCCATGTTTGTAATATCTCACTCCTCGGAGCCTAATGAATAAATACTTTGAGTCGTAGAGTCTTGTTGTGATGCCTTGTTGTATTTGTACATATTGAGCATATTGTGTGTATGATTGAAATGCTTGGTATGTGTGGGATCCGACAACCTAGTTGTTTATCCTTGGTAGCCTCTCTTATGGGGAAATGTAGTCTTGTGCTTCCATGAGCCATAGTAGTCCGCTACAGCCCGGTTCACCGGAGTCCTCCTAGCCCAAAGACTATCGCTCAAACACTTGACTGGCCGGCATGTGATTCACTGCTCCTCGTGGTTCTGCTCCCTTCGTGGAAATGTCACGCGGTGACATCCGGGGTCCTGCCTAGCCTGCTATAGCCCGGGTTCCCGAGTCCTGTTAGCCCAAAGGTTACAGCCCGGATTCACACGCTGCTAACCGACATGCTCGATGTTGATTCATGTATGCCTGTCCCTATAAGTTAGTGCCACTTTGGGTTCACGACTAGTCATGTCGGCCCGGGTTCTCTGTCATATGGATGCTAGCGACACTATCATATACGTGAGCCAAAAGGCGCAAACGGTCCCGGGCCATGGTAAGGCGATACCCATGGGAATACCGTGCGTGAGGCCGCAAAGTGATATCAGGTGTTACCGGCTAGATCGATGTGACTTGGAATCGGGGTCCTGACACGGCTTGACACCTTGATCTCCATTATTGCGTCGTGGTCTGATATCTACTACACAACCTTCTTCTTGTAGACGTTGTTGGGCCTCCAAGTGCAAAGGTTTGTAGGACAGTAGCAAATTTCCCTCAAGTGGATGACCTAAGGTTTATCAATCTGTGGGAGGCGTAGGATGAAGATGGTCTCTCTCAAGCAACCCTGCAACCAAATAACAAAGAGTCTTTTGTGTCTCCAACACACCCAATACAATGGTAAATTGTATAGGTGCACTAGTTCGGCGAGATGGTGATACAAGTGCAATATGGATGGTAGATATAGGTTTTTGTAATCTGAAATTATAAAAACAGCAAGCTAACTAATGGTAAAAGTGAGCGGAAATGGTATTGCAATGGTAGGAAACAAGGCATAGGGTTCATACTTTCACTAGTGCAAGTTCTCTCAACAATAATAACATAATTGGATCATATAACTATCCCTCAACATGAAACAAAGAGTCACTCCAAAGCAACTGATAGCGGAGAACAAACGAAGAGATTATGGTAGGGTACGAAACCACCTCAAAGTTATCCTTTCTGTTCTATCTATTCAAGAGTCCGTAGTAAAATAACATGAAGCTATTCTTTCCGTTCAATCTATCATAGAGTTCATACTAGAATAACACCTTAAGACACAAATCAACCAAAACCCTAATGCCACCTAGATACTCCATTGTCACCTCACGTATCCGTGGGCATGATTATACGATATGCATCACACAATCTCAGATTCATCTATTCAACCAACACAAAGTACTTCAAAGAGTGCCCCAAAGTTTCTACCGGAGAGTCAAGACGAAAACGTGTGCCAACCCCTATGCATAGGTTCATGGGCGGAACCCGCAAGTTGATCACCAAAACATACATCAAGTGGATCATGTGATATCCCATTGTCACCACAGATAAGCACGTCAAGACATACATCAAGTGTTCTCAAATCCTTAAAGACTCAATCCGACAAGATAACTTCAAAGGGAAAACTCAATTCATCACAAGAGAGAAGAGGGGGAGAAACATCATAAGATCCAACTATAATAACAAAGCTCGCGATACATCAAGATCGCGCCATAGAGAGAACACGAGAGAGAGAGAGAGAGAGAGAGATCAAACACATAGCTCTTGGTAAATACCATGGCGACCCGACCTCAGATGGTCAAGTCTCGTGTTTCGTTGTCATCCTGGATCGGTAATGCCGACACACACGATTACTCAAGGATTTATAACAGAGTAGCAATCACACACTTATTACAACGAATGTCTCAAAAGAGAACTTATTACAATAATATGGCTTAAGGCCATCTAATGCGATAACAGCGGAAGGCTTGGAAGATAAAGTGAGTCCATCAACTCCAACGGCATAGCTGAGCTGCACGGCAACGACCTAACCATCCTCACTCCTCGTCTGAAAAGTCTGCAACATAATACGTTGCAGCCCGAGAACGGGTCAGCACATGGAATATGCTGGCTATATAACACAGTATAACAGGAACAGAATAATGCTATCACTACATGCAATATTTGGCTGTTGGAAATCTCTATGGTTATGGTTTTGCGAAAAGCCAATTTTTCCCTACAACATAGGAATATATTTTAATTTAACTATCATGGTAGTTGAAACATCATTGAGAAGGTATAACCCCAACTCAATCCCAATTAAAGTAGTTAGCAACCCAACAATATTAATTAAGAGTGATGAGATACATGTGAATACTCAGGTACTAGATACTCAGAATTGTCCATAACCGGGGACACGGCTAACCATGATTAGATTTTACACTCTGCAGAGGTTTGCGCACTTTTCCCCACAAGACTCGATTGCCTCCGTTGATTTCTCGCACTGCATGGTGTTTGAGAAGCGGATGACCGAGACACAGTCTTTCAGAAACATTAACTCTCTACTCCGGGTAGACCATACCAAACCTACAAAACCCACTACCTGCTGATCTACCTCTTCAAGAGCTTCACGTAACTTACTCAACTATGCTAGAGCCCATAATAGCTTGTGGCTGCACACAGAAGTTTCTAGCATGAATAAACTCAGTTCCCTTTGAGCCTGGGTGGCGGTCCATAGGAAGATCACACGGGTACCCCGGGATTTCCAAAAATAAAACAGACTACACTGGGTTCCCCAGGTGCCTCAATCCACCCAGATGTGTATTAAAGTTGCCAGCTTAAGCTGAACCATTAATTAATAATCTCACATCTGTCATGGAATACACTCAAACCCAATCCACATCTACGAGCATAGCATGGCAATATAAGCAACACGTAGAAGTAACTCCCTAGGGTTTGATAGTAACAGGGCAATAGGTTCTACCTCAATATCTACTTCCCAACCCATAAGTTAATGACATCCTAATCATGCAATGTTTGGGGATTGGAACTAATGCATAAAAACTGGGTATGAAAAGAGTATGATCAAAGTGTTACTTGCCTTGCTGACGATCCGCGAATCCTAGAGACTCGTAGTAACACGCCAGCACTCGGGAATTCTATCGCAAGCAAACAATAACATACATAAGCAACAAGCAAATATGCACAAGCAAAACTTTACTAAAAGAGGTTGACCGGAGATTTCAATTTAAGAACTCCGGTTCGCAAAAAGAATCAAACCAAACCGAGCAACGAAACTCAAACGGCGAAAGAAATAAGATCCGTTTACTAATCTGAACTAGGGTCAAATTTTACAGAGGCAAAAGCTGGTTTGAGTTGGTTATTCGGAAAGAGGGTTTCGAGATGAAACTCCAGGCGCTCGAATCGCCTGATTCCGGTAAACGAGCGAAAAGTTATACTAGATCGAACATCGGATCAGAAATCGCGATCAGGAAAATCGCGGGCTAAATCCGTATAAAAGAAAAACGACGAACTATTTAACGAATGAACGTTCGTTAACTGAGAATAAACGAAGAACGCGTTCGTTAAAACGAACGAACGAGCGAACGCTCGCTAAATAAATAAACCGGAGAATAAAACCAATTTATAAAAAAACAAAACTAGGGTTTTAAAAAAAACCGAAATGGATTTCTTCGGAAAACCGGCGGCGGGGCGGCTACCTCGCGGTAGCTCCGGCGGGGCTCAGGGTGGCTCGGGGTGGCGGCGGGAGGCGGCGGCGGCGACGGAGGGCGGCGGCGGCGACTCGGGCGGCGGGGAGGCGGCGGCGGGCTCAGGATGGCGCGGGCGGGGCTCGGGCTTGGCTCGGGCCCGGGCGATGTGATGAGAGGTGGCGGGGCGGGGTATTTAAGGAGGGGGAGGCGGTTTCTTGGGAAGGGGCGCCTGGGAGGAGTCCGCCTGGCTCCTCGGCGTCTGGAGACGGGCGCGGCCAAGGGAAGGCGGGCGGCGAGGCGGGACTGGCTGGGCCTCGCCCAAAGTGGTTGGCGCATGCAAGTTTTTTTTTTTAAATAAATTCCGCCGAGAATTAGAAAAATCCTAGAAAAATAAATAAAAATCGAAAAATGCCAAAACAAATTTTCACCGTCTAAATGAAATATTTAGAACGGAATGAACATTTTCTTGGCCCCTAAAATGCAATTTTCTAGGATGTTACAAACCTACCCCTCTTAAGATGAATCTCGCCCTCGAGATTCGGGTTGGCTAGAGAATAGGTGCGGGTGGTCCTTGCGGATATCATCTTCTCGTTCCCAGGTGGCTTCTTCCTCAATATGGTGGCTCCACTGAACTTTGCAAAACTTGATAACCTTGTTGCGGGTGACTCGGCTGTCAAAGTCGAGAATCTTTACTGGCTTCTCCTCATAGGTCAAATTACTGTCTAACTGAATCGCCTCCAGGGCCTTGTGTCTCTCAACGGTATATCAGCCATCTCAAAGATGACACTTCTTCAACTGTGATACGTGGAACACATCGTGAACTCCTGACAATCCTTCAGGTAACTCCAGCTTGTAGCCACTTCTCCCATCCGTTCCAAAACACGGTACGGTCCTACAAATCTTGGGGCTAGTTTTCATTTAACTCCAAAAAGTTTCACTCCTCGCAAGGGTGATACTCGCAGATAGGCTCTGTCTCCAATTTCATAGGTTACTTCCTTGCGTTTTGATTCTGCATAACTCTTCTACCTGGACTGTGCAATCTTTAATCTACATCTGCGTCCATACAGAGCTTCAAACGGTGCCATCTTCAAACTGGCTTGGTAGCTATTGTTGTACAAGCACTCTGCGTAAGGCAAATTGTCATCCCAACTAGATCCATAATCTAGCGCACAGGCTCTCAACATGTCCTCCAGAATCTGATTGACTCTCTCTGTCTGTCCATCCGTCTGTGGGTGGAATGCGATCTTGAACTCCAACTGGTACCCAAGGTCTGGTGTAGCTGATGCCAAAATTTGGAAGTAAATTGGGTTCCTCTATCTAATACAATGGTCCTCGGAACTCCATGCAAACATACGATCCTGGACATATATATTTTGGCCAACTTTGCTCTTGTATAAGTTGTTTTCACCGGGATGAAATGAGCTACTTTGGTCAAACGATCCACTACTACCCATATTGAGTCATATCCTGCTTTGGTTCTGGGTAGTCCGGTGATAAAGTCCATGCCTAGTTTATCCCACTTCCATTCGGGTATCGGCATAGGCTGTAACAGTCCTGCTGGCTTCTGATGCTCTGCCTTCACTCTCTGACATACATCACACACGGCTACATACTCGGCAATGTCCTTCTTCCACTAGTAGAAAACAGGGCAATGGTCTAGGCCCGGCCAGCCCATTAGTCCCAGTTCAATCCAGAACCGGGACCAATGGGGGCATTGGACCCGGTTCATGAGCCCCGGGGGCCAGCCGGGCCACGTAGGCCATTGGTCCCGGTTCGTCTGGACCTTTTGGTCCCGGTTGGTGGGACGAACCGGGACCAATGGGCCTCGCCTGCCCCACCACCATTGGTCCCGGTGGTGGCTCGAACCAGGACCAAAGGCTGCCCTTTAGTCCCGGTTCAAGTCACCAACCGGGACCAATTAGTTCCTATATATACCCTCGCCATGAAAGCAGAGCACTCCCAGTGCTCTGTTTTTCGTGGCCGGCGAGGGGAGAGCTTTATGGTGCTCTAGCTCACCTCCTATGCACATGAGGTGTTCGATGGAATGCCCAAGCCACACTACTTAAGCTTTCTCCTCTCCAAGCTCGACCTCCAAGCTCCATTTTCCTTAATATTTGTCTAGGTTTAGCGGTCCGTCACGCCCTGTCCCGTCTTCACCGCTGCCGATCGCTTGGCCGATCTGCCGCCGCTACCACCGTGGTGAGCCTCTTGTTCTTATCTTCTTTCTGAAAGGAAAAAAATTCTTACTTGTATGTTTATATAGATACTTGTATAATTTTCTTACTTTTATTATTGCATCTTATATAGTGCGATGATTTTGGTATCCGCCCCCATCGGCCCTCGTCCTGTCTATGATTCGGATGTGGTATATATTATCTTTTCATAACTATTGCTTCATTTATTGTTTATGACAATTATGCCGACCAACGTGACATAGATTTTATTTATCTAGGAGGTTGGTGAACCGGAAATTCCAACCGACCCTATTGTCAAGAGGTTAAATTTAGTTGAAGAAGAAAACAATTTGTTGAAGGAAAAAAATAGAAAAATTGAGGAGGAGAAGATGATATTGGAGTTGCATGTTGTGGATGTCGTCGATGATCACAAGATCAAGATGGATGCAATGCGCTTGAAGATTAGAAAGATAGAAAATATGCCATTCATACCGAGGCTTGGTATCATTATGTCGTTGGATCAGTTGTTACATTAGTTGCGATTATGATCGCATTTGTTTTCGCATTGAAATGTTTTACATAGTTTCAGTGTATGGTTTAATTAATTTAGATGCTCTGCAGAGCTTTATGTTGTTAGATGAGAACTATGTATGTACTTTGGTTTTAATGTGATGATGAACTTCTATTAATTTGGTCACTATCTATTCATGATGTTACGTAATGATTTTGACACACTTAATTATATATAATGCACGTAGATGAACCAGGAATGGATGTACGGTTCAAGACACACCTCCGAGTACATTAAGGGCGTGCATGATTTTCTCAAGTGGCTGAGGCAAATAAGCGAGAATGGTTTTATGTGTTGTCCATGCCCTATATGTGGGAATACGAAGTCTTACTCGACCGGAAAATCCTCCACACCCACCGCTTTACAAGGGTTTCATGCCACACTATAATGTTTGGACGAGGCATGGAGAAATTGGGGTTATGATGGAAGACGGCGAAGAAGAAGAGTACGATGACAACTATGTGCCCCTGAATACGGTGATGCTCTTGAACATCAAGAGGAACCAGACGATGTACACGATGATGTCAGAACGGCGAAGCCGCTTGAAGATCAAGAGGAACCAGACGATGCGCCCGATGATGATGATCTCCGCAGGTCATTGTCGATGCAAGGACGCAATGCGAAAGTCAAAAGGAGAAGCTGAAGTTCGATCGCATGTTAGAGGACCACAAAAAGGGTTGTACCCCAATTGCGAAGATGGCAACACAAAGCTCGATGCCGTCTTTGGAATTGTTGCGATGGAAGGCAGAGAATGATGTGCCCGACAAAGGATTTGAGAAGCTATCGAAAATATTGAAGCGTAAGCTTCCAAAGGATAACGAATTGCCCGACAGTACATACGCAGCAAAGAAGGTCGTATGCCCTCTAGGATTGGAGGTGCAGAAGATACATGCATGCCCTAATGACTGCATCCTCTACCACGGTGCATACAAGGATCTCAACGCATGCCCCATATGCGGTGCATTAAGGTATAAGATCAGACGAGATGACCCTAGTGATGTTGACGGCGAGCCCCCCAGGAAGAGGGTTCCTGCGAAGGTGATGTGGTATGCTCCTATAATACCATGGTTGAAACGTCTGTTCAGAAACGGGGAGCATGCCAAGTTGATGCGATGGCACAGTGAGGACCGTAAGAAAGACGGGAAGTTGAGAGCACCACCGACGGGTCGCAGTGGAGAAAAATCGAGAGAAAGTACTGGGATGAGTTTGCAAGTGAGCCAAGGAACGTATGATTTGCTTTAAGCGCGGATGGCATTAATCCTTTCAGGGAGCAGAGCAACAATCACAACACCTGGACCGTGACTCTATGTATGTATAACCTTCCTCCTTGGATGTGCATGAAGCGGAAGTTCATTATGATGCCAGTTATCATCCAAGGCCCTACGCAACCCGGCAACGACATTGATGTGTACCTAAGGACATTAGTTGAAGAACTTTTACAGCTGTGGAATGGAAACGGTAATGCGACGTGGGATGAGCACAAACAGGAGGAATTTCACCTAAAGGCGTTGCTGTTCGTGACCATCAACGATTGGCCTGCTCTCGGTAACCTTTCGTGACGGACAAACAAGGGATACCACGCATGCACGCACCGCTTACTTGACACCGATAGTATATACCGCAAGCTGCAGGAAGAATGTGTACACAGGCCATCGTCGATTTCTTCCGACCAACCATCACTGTCGAAAGAAAGGCAAGCATTTCAAAGGCGAGGCAGATCACCGGAAGAAGCCCGCCATGCGTACCGGTGATCACGTACTTGCTATGGTCAATGATATACACGTAATCTTTGGAAAGGGTCCCAGCGGACTAGCTGTTCCGAATGACGTTGAGAATCACGCACCCATGTGGAAGAAGAAATCTATATTTTGGGACCTACCCTACTGGAAAGACCTCGAGGTCCGCTCTTCGATCGACGTGATGCATGTGACGAAGAACATTTGCGTGAACATGCTAGGCTTCTTGGGCGTGTATGGGAAGACAAAAGATACACCTGAGGCACGGGAGGACCTGCAACGCTTGCACGAAAAAGAGGGCATGCCTCCGAAGCAGTATGAAGGTCCCGCCAGCCACGCTCATTTAAAGAAGAGAAAGAAATCTTCTTTGAATGCCTGCTCAAGATGAAGGTCCCGACCGGCTTCTCGTCGAATATAAAGGGAATAATAAATATGCGGCAGAAAAGGTTCCGTAACCTAACGCCTCATGACTGCCACGTGATTATGACGCAATCGCTTCCGGTTGCATTGAGGGGCTTCTACCGTAAAATCCGATTAGCCATTGTGAAGCTATGTGCATTCCTCAATGCAATCTCTCGTAAGGTGATTGATCCGTAAATCATACCAAGGCTAAGGAGTGATGTGGTGCAATGTCTTGTCGGTTTCGAGCTGGTGTTCCCACCATCCTTCTTCAATATCATGACGCACGCCCTAGTTCATCTAGTTGACGAGATTGTCATTACGGGCCCCATATTTCTACACAATATGTACCCCTTTGAGAGGTTCATGGGAGTCCTAAAGAAATATGTCCGTAATCGCTTAGGCCGAAGGAAGCATCTCCATGGACCATCAAATAGAGGATGTCATCGGGTTTTGTGTTGACTTCATTCCTGGCCTTAAGAAGATAGGTCTCCCTAAATCACGGTATGAGGGGAGACTGACTGGAAAAGGCACGCTTGGAAGGGACTCATTAATATGCAGGGACGGATATTCTTGGTCTCAAGCACACTACACAGTTCTACGTAACTCTACCTTGGTGACCCGTATGTCGATGAACACAAGAACAATCTGCGCTCCAAACACCCGAGCAAAGGCGAAGATCGGATTACATGTGAACACATCAGGACTTTCAGCAGTTGGTTGGAAGCACGTATCAGAGGTGACAACACTGTTTGTGATGAGTTGTACTTGTTGTCCAGGGGACCATCTTTGACTATATTGATTTGGAAAGGATACGAGATAAATGGGAATACATTTTACACGATTGACCAAGATCAAAAGAGCACCAACCAAAACAGTGGTGTCCTCTTTGATGCAAAAACCGAGAGGGGAAAGGACACATATTATGGTTACATAGTGGACATATGGGAACGTGACTACGGACATGATTTTAAGGTCCCTTTGTTTAAGTGCAAATGGGTCAATCTGTCGAGGCGGGCGAATGTAGACCCACAAAGATGGAATGACAACAAGGATCTGAAAAATCTTGGGTACACCGACGAACCGCTCGTCTCTAGCCAATGATGTGGCACAGGTTATCTATGTGAAGGACATGTCTACTGCATCGAGAAAGAGAAAAGATAAGGAAGCGAATACATCATACGATGAGCCAAAGCGCCACATAGTTCTTTCAGAAAAAGGGACATCGTGGGAGTGGAGGACAAGATGGACATGTCTCAAGATTATGAAAAGTTTCATGAAATTCCTCCCTTCAAAGTCAAGGCTGACCCCAAAGATCCCGATAAACGATGAAGATTATCCATGGTTACGCAAGCAATAAGGAAATGACACAAGCGAAGAAAAAGTGAAGACTTTCTCCGCAACTATTATGATGATACCATGCCAACTTTGTAACCCATTTAGTATGATACCATGCCAACTTTCAACTTTTTCAGAGTTCATTTGAAATGCTTTAATGGCACTAACAGAAAGTTTATAATTTTCCTAAAACTAAAAGCAAAAAGAATTGAAAAATAAAGCAAAAAACAAAAGAAAATAAATAATACAGAAATCAAAATAAAAAAACAACAATAAGTATTTTTTTGTAAGTAGAAACAAAATAAAATAAATAAAGCAAGCAAGAAAGAAAACAAAAAAACAAAAAAAGTGTTTTCAAATTTGAAAAGTAATGGCACTAACAGAAACTTTATAATTTTCCTAAAACTAAAAGCAAAAAGAATTAAAAAATAAAGCAAAAAACAAAAGAAAATAAATAATGCAGAAAACAAAACAAAAAAACTAGAAAAACATAAAAAATAGCAACAATAAGTAAAGAAAACAAAAAAATTGCCACCCATCGGGCCACCACAAATTGAATACGACTAGAAACCCATCAATGGGCCAGGATTCAGTTCAAGCAGAGGCCAGCAGGCCCATCGTGCATAGCAGTAAGAAGTAGGCCCGTAAACCTGCAATGGTGAGTAGGTTGAGAGTGGTGCGACAGTGGGGCTTATATACCACTGCACGCCCTCTCAACTAGCGAGGTGGGACTAAACTTTGGCCCGACGCGTGCAAAGACAGGGGCCTTTGGTCCCGGTTGGTGGTACCAACCGGGACTAAAGGGGGGCATTGGTACCGGTTCATGGCACCAACCGGTACCAAAGGCCGCCGCTTCCCGCCCTTTGGCTGCCGAAAAAGAGGCCTTTGGTCCCGGTTGGTGCCACGAACCGGGACTAAAGGGTGCATTAGTCCCGGTTGGTTTCACGAACCGGGACCAATGGCTTTGCTATATAAGCAAACACTTAGCAAAATTTCAGACTCTCATCACCGCTTGTTCTCGACGACGCCGACCTCCTCGACGCCGCCAGTTGCTCCACCTCGCCGTCGCTTCAACCCACGCCGTCCTCGTCGCTGGCCTCCCGAGCCTGCCCGTTCTGGCCCCGCCTCAAGACGCCGCCTCGAGCCTCGCCTGCCGTCTCGCCTGCCACTGCACCCTCGCCGCCCCACCATCGCCATTGTCATCTAGTCATTGTGAGCTGCCACACAAGACTGCCTGCTTTTTTTCATTTTTATTAGTTTAATTTTTTTGTTCATATATATATATATATAATGTATATGTGTATGTCTGTGGCTATGTGTATGTAGATGTTCAAAATGTATAAAAAATTGTTCAGAGCATGTTTTTCTTCATATATGTATTTTTTCATATGTGTATTAATGTTTTCATATATGCAAAAGATAGATTTTTAGAAAAGTTAGGTTTTTTTCCGTTCATAGAATTTTTTGGTGATATTAATTATTGTAGAAATATGCAAATGTTTGTATATTCATATGAACAATGCATTAGGCAAAATCTTTGTTTTTTTCAAAATTTTCTATTTGAACATTTTTTTAAACAAGCAATACTAAAAGAATGAGAGGAAAAAGGAAAATAAGAAAAGGAAGAAAGGAGAAGAAGAGGAGAGGAAGAAGAGGAGAAATAAATAAGAAGAGGAAATAAGAAGAAAAAGAAGAGGAGAAGAAGAAAGGAATAGAGGAGAAGAAGAAAAATAGAAAAATAGAAAAATTCTATTTGTCTTCTTCTCCTCTTTTTTTTCTTCTTTTTTTTCTTCTTCCTTCTTCATCTTTTCTTCAGTTTCATTATTTTCCTTTCTCGCGAGAATAAGAAAAAGAAGAGTAGAAGAAGAAGAAAGGAATAGAGGAGAAAGAAGAAACTTCAACACGAGGGGGGGGTACCGATACCCCCTCCCCTATAACATTATTTTCCCATGTATATGTATGTCACGCCGTTGTCGATATAACCCCCTCGAGATAACTTCGACATGAGGGGTGGTCGATATATATACCCCCTCTCGACCGTGATAACTTATACAATGGCAGCAACCCCCCTCGGCCCTCTCGCTCGACCAAAACTCTCGAGGACACCCAAACCCTAGAGAGAAAACGATGTTGGTCTCCTACCCCCTCCCGCCGCGCCCCTACCTGAAAAATTAACTCTCTCGAGGCCACCCAAATTAACCCTTGAAGCGGTGTGTCGAGGCGACCCCAAACCCTCTGTAGACATCCGTGCCACTAACATGATTACTTATTGTGTTTAGCTAGATAGTTATACTTTTGACACTAATATATATATATTTATATATATATATATATATATATATATATATATATATATATCTGTACCATGTTAATAATTGACATGTTGTAAATATTTGCGTAAACTATGGAGCACTCAGACGAAGAAAGCGAAGCTTATGTTGGGGCACATAATCGCACAAGGAAGTGATGAAGTTGCGTCATTTCTCAACGACAATGACCGGGGTGAAGAAGAGGGCTATGTTCATGATGGCTTCGACCCATTAATGCTGGTACAAGAAGAAGACTATGTTCATGATGGCTCCGTGACACAATGGAGGTACAAGCGAAGGAGACCGTACGATCGCTCCGGTGACCGAACCGAGTCCGCCAGTATATATATATTAGTTAAGCCCGTCTTGACTAGTTAATTGATGCATCCATTGTTTTGGTATATGTACACATATTAATTACTCTCGTCTTTTTCCTTATAATTTCTAGCCCTCCGGATCGAGCACAACTTCGGTAAGGAGACGAGGCCCAAGAAAAAGTTGAGCTCGGATGAAAAGTTTGAGATCATAGAAATCGCTACCGACGGCGAACCAATTGAACCCATGCGGACAAGGAAGGCATTTTACGCCCGGTCAAGGGGTTCTTGTTAGGACAAGACCCGATCAGCATCCATCAATGGTATAAGCCTAAGGAGGAAGACCCCGAGGTGTCTTATGTCAATGATATGCGAAGAAGATCTTTGGACTAAGCTGAAGGCAAATTTCACCCTACCGCCAGAGGAGGATCCGGAGAAGCAGGTTAAAGAGCAATTAATCAAGTCTTGTGCTCTTAAGAAGATGGCAACCCTAATGAGGAGGTGGAGGAAAGAGCTGAACCAGTTTGTCGAGAAAGATAAGACACCAGAATTCATCGGCAAATATGAGAAGATCAAAGATCACTGGCCCGCATTTCTGGCCCACAAGACATCGGAAAAGAGTAAGAAGATGTCGGCGACAAACAAGCAAAATGCTGCGAAGAAGAAGTTTCACCATCGCACGGGTCGTGGCTACCTCAAAGCCCGGCCTAAGTGGTCCAAGGCTGAGCATGATCTCGCTTGAAAAGGGATGGAACCAGAGACAATGTATCGCTGACCGCTTGCGGACTTGGTTCTTCGGGCTGGCGGAACCTTGGACTGTAACGAGGAAGTGCCAGTGGGACTGACGAGCAGCGCAAATACCGGTCGAAGCTTCGACACTATGTCGATGCAGCGCAGCGAGGGACGTTCCTTCCAAACAGGGAGAAGGACGAGCTCACAATGGCCCTAGGGAATCCTGAGCACCCTGGACGGACACGAGGCATGCCAGGCTCCCTTTCGTGGAAGGTTGGTTTTCCGGACGCAGGGGGTTACAAAACCCACGAGAGGAGGAAGAAACTGGAGCAGGACCACTTGCAGGCGCTGCACGAAAGGGTAATGGGGCTAGAGGAACGAGAAGAGGAACGAGAAGCTTCCCCCCAAGCTACCCCGCCATCTTAGCGGAGAAGCAGCGTGGCTTCCACCGAGCTGCTTCAGCCGGAGCATGTTTTGACGGCTCCTGCCGGCTATCCCGTGGATGGTTTCACGGAGTCTCAAAGTTGCCACATTATGGCGCGATGGATGACTTTGAAGGTCAAGGTGGCTGTTGGCCAAGTTTATCCTAGTGGACCCGGCACAACTTATCACCGCCACCGATTCCGAAGGATATGCTAAGGTGATGGTGGATGAAATAACGGAGGGATTTGAGGACCTCGTGCTTGACCACCCTACCGGTGAAGGGGAGACTAGGCTGGGTTCTGCTCTGAAGACTCCATGCCTATGGCGGAAGGAGCTCATCAACCTTCCGAGACGCCTCCGCCTCCTCCTCCTCCTCCGGCGAGTCAGGGCACTACGCCTCCTCCACCGCCTCCTCCTCCGTGAGTGACGATCAGGGCAGCGTGGCGGCACTCCGCCTCCTTCTCCGTGGCGTGGCGGCACTCCGCCTCCTTCTCCGCCTTGGCCCGGCGCCCAGGCAGCCAGCCTCCTCCTTCTCCGCCTCGTCAGCAAGGGCGGAAGAGACCCGCCGCCGCTCTGGCTGCTCCGGCGCGTCGTAGTCCTTCTCCTCCGCCTTGTAAGCAAGCAAAAAAGAAGACATCTGCTCCATCTACTCTGCCGGCGTCTAGCGGTACAGCCAAAGGGAGGAGGAAATACAGATACGGTCCTTCTCTGAAGACTCCAGAGAAGTTACCGTACGAGAGGACCGAGGAGGAAAACGCGAAGATCGCGCAGACCGAAGTGGATGACTGGTTTGCAGGGTTGAAAGCAAAGAGGCGTCCACCTCCGGAGGAGAAGATAGATCCGGTCAAAGCGAAGCGCACTGGCTGCCCCGAGGAAACCGCAAAGTCTCCGCCGAGAACCAACTATGAGCGACATTCGAGCAGACATATCTCCAAGCGGAGCGGTCGGAAGTAATCTTGTCGGACATCAAAGAACAAAAGAACGAGCAGCTAAGAAAAAATTGACCAGCTCGTGAACAAGCAAACCAATCGTGCCCCGCTCAATGTGTCTAGCGGCAACATCGCCGCTAATGTTCACAGGATGGTGGCGGTTATGGCAATCTACAAGATTACTCGCTCGACGATGCACTTCACGAATACATGAAGGTGGAAGAACACAGATCTGAGTATGGGAAGCCTCTCGTCAAAGATGAAAAATCTCTAACAACGATGATGCGAAGATTCCATACTTGGTACATGAAAACCTGCAGAGAGTCTGGGGGGACGAATTGTTTGTATCTGAACATTAAAGAGGAGCACGACCTCGTTGGAACTGATCATTGTGTGTTCCAATTGAGGAGTTCTTCGAGTTCTTCAATCAAAAGGCCCTCGATAAATTAACGGTCTTTGCTACTGCCTGTAAGTACTATTTCTGTCATTAAGTCTCTATATATAGCTCGGCTCTTTACGTTGCATGTATTTATAATTAATTATCCTCAATATATTATGCAGATTGAAGATCGTCGAGTGCAAAAAAATGAAATCTATGATATTGGGTTCATTAACACAAATATCATAGATGTATTTCTGGTTGAAAAGCACGTCAAAGAGGCCGAGGACAACTTGCTACAATCGTTGATGAAAAATCAAAACAAAGATACCATACTCTTTCCTTATAACGGTAAGTGAGTGTTACTGATCGTTTGCATATTCGGTTTCCTTATTACTCGGCGAGGTTATAGTAATGTAATTGATGAGTTATGCATGCGCGCAGGTTCCACTATATTCTTACGGAGATTAAGCTTGAGCGTGGACTAGTAACCGCCTTAGACTCGAGACGGAAAGATCCCAACACCTATGCGGACATGACTGAAATGCTCGACAAGTAAGTTCAATTAACCGATCATTATCGCACCATAGCGGCAACTTTTGTTCATTTCACGATATCTCAAGTAATAATAATTATTTTCTTTGTATTGCAGGGTTTGAAACAGTTCACCGCAAAAGCTCCGGATCGCCAAGGAGCTGCGATATACATACCCAAAAGTAAGTACTACTGGCTAGCTAGTTGTGCGCATCTCCCGTTGATTCTATATCTATACTTTCATCAATGCCATTTATAATGCTTCATTATCAGTTTGATTGACACCTCTATTTCTCGTAAAGTGCTTGTGGCAGGAACAAGGGAATAATTTCTGCGGATACTACGTGTGCGAGTTCATCTACAACGCGACTTTGAAAAACATGCGGGGCTACTCTCCAAGACAATATGAAGTGCGTAAGCAATTAATAATATTCACAATTTCATTTTATTACACCATCATTTCTGTTGAGTTTCATTCATATATATGTATTAATTAACCCCCTTCTTCAAATTAGACGTGGCAGATGCGGAATGAACTCCTAGAACCAGATCGCATTAAAGCAATTCAAGAGGAATTGGCGAGATTCTTTCTCGACCACGTCATCAATAAAGCCGGAGAATACCATACGGAAGTTGATTTCAAATGCTAGGGGACTGTAATTGAGAGATCTAATATATTGTACATGTATGTAGCCGATGGCGTCGGACGTACATGATACAAAAACTTGTTTTAAATTGTTCGACCAATCTCTCGGAGAAGGAGAGGTCGATCGATCATTTCTCTCGGTATGCAAGATGAACTTACGTACTCGATGGTTCCTTCATTTTCTTACTAGCTAGCGTGTCGAGGGCTATATGTATATAGTACGAAGGCGTCGACCAAGCATGTACATAATAGAAGACACTTCTCTCTATTATTTAGATAGCTAACACAATATATGAAACACCTAAATTAACCCCCAAAACCCCCAACCCCCCTCCTTTCAAAAAAACAAAACCCCAGCCTTTGGAATCTTGTGGCGTGGATGCCTTTTGGTCCCGGTTGGTGCCACCAACCAGGACCAAAGGACCCCACGGCTCGGCGCCAAGACCGGCCACATGGAGGACCATCTGTCCCGGTTCGTGTTAGAACCGGGACTAAAGGTGGGAGGTATTAGTAACGACCCATTAGTCCCGGTTCATGAACCGGGACTAAAGGCCCTTACGAACCGGGACTAATAGGTGTTTTTCTACTAGTGTTCATACCAGTCCACCAGAAACGTTCCTTCAAATCCAAATACATCTTGGTGTTTCCGGGGTGTATTGAGTATGGTGAGTCATGGGCCTCCTGAAGTATTAATTTCCTGATCTCTGGGTTATTGGGTACATAAACTCGGTCCTCAAACCACAAGGTATCGTGCTCATCCTCGCGAAAACCTTTGGATTTTCCTTTGCTCATCTTCTCCTTTATCTCAGCAATCTCTTTGTCCTCCTTCTGAGCTTCTCGAATCTTGTCCAACAATGTAGACTGAACCTCCATTGTTGCAATGAAACCTCTTGGAACAATCTCCAACCAAAGTTCCATGATATCCTCAGCTAACTCCTTTGGCAATCCTTTACTTTCAAGGATATTAGCGTAACTCTTCCGACTCAAAGCGTCTGCTACGACATTGCCCTTTCCTGGATGATAGTGTAGCTTCATATCGTAATACTTTATAAGCTCCAACCATCTCCTCTGTCTAAGGTTCAACTCCTTCTGTGTGAAAATGTACTTCAAACTCTTATGATCCGTGTACACATCACAACGGTTCCCAATAAGGTAATGTCTCCAAGTCTTCAATGCATGTACTACGGTTGCTAGCTCCAAATCATGCGTAGCATAGTTCAACTCGTGGGGCTTCAGTTGTCGTGAGGCATATGAAACAACTTTCCCGTCCTGCATAAGCACACATCCCAGTCCCAAGCGAGAGGCGTCGCAATAAACTTGGAACTCCTTATGTAGATCTAGCAATGTCAGCACTGGGGCTGTAGTCAACCGTTTCTTCAACTCCTGAAAACTTACCTCGCAATCTTCTGTCCATTTAAATTTAGTATCCTTCTTCAGCAATTCAGTCATTGGCTTGGCAAGTTTGGAAAATTTCTCAATGAATCTCCGATAATATCCTGCGAGTCCAAGGAAACTGCAGATCTCGCCAACTGAAGTGGGTGCCAACCATTCGATGTTGGATCGAACCTTCTTTGGGGTCCTTTGCTATACCTTCTCCTGATATAAAATGCCCAAGAAATCCAACTTCCTTCAACCAAAACTCGCACTTGCTGAATTTGGCGTATAACTGGTGTTCCCTGAGCTTCTCGAGAACCAAACGTAAATGTTCCTTATGCTCCTCTTTGTTCTTTGAATATACCATAATGTCATCAATAAACACCACAACAAACTTGTCCAAATACTCCATGAACACCTTGTTCATCATGCTCATAAAATAAGCAGGGGCGTTAGTTAGTCCAAACGACATGACCGTATACTCGTATAATCCATATCGCGTGGTAAATGATGTCTTCGGTATATCCTTCTCTCGAATCTTCAACTGACGGTATCCCGATCGTAGATCGATTTTTTGAAATCACCTTAGCTCCTTGCAGCTGATCAAACAGATCATTGATCATTGGTAGTGGATACTTGTTCTTTATCGTTACTTCATTCAAGGCTCGGTAATCAATGACCATCCTCAGGGATTTATCCTTCTTTTCGACCAAAAGTACTGGTGCTCCCCAAGGTGATGAACTCCTTCGAATATAACCTTTCTCCAATAACTCCTTGATCTGCTTCTTAATTTCCTCCAGATCATTTGCGGGCATCCAATAGGGTCTCTTGGATATTGGCCATGTACCTGGCAATAGTTCTATCAAGAACTCGATGTCTCGATCCGGTGGCATGCCTGGTAACTACTCTGGAAAAACATCCGGAAAATCTTTTACTATGTGCACTTCCTCTGTACAACTCCCGTGAGGGCATTCACTTGGCTCCTCCTAGGCACATGCCTGGATACATACTTAATCCTTTTTCCCTCCGGGGTGGTAAGATATATTGATTTGCTAGCACATTCAATACTTCCTCCATACTTTGGCATCCAGTCCATACCTAATATCACATCCAATCCTTGCGACTCCAAGATAATTAGGTCAGACGGAAAAACATGCGCTCCAATGGTTAGTGGTATCTGGGTGCACCATCTGCTAGCCATGTACTCTGCTCCAGGCGAGCTCACTAAAAGAGGGGTCCTAAGGGTTTGGGTTGTTAACTTAAACTTATCCACAAATCCCCTTGATATGTATGAATGCGATGCACCAGTATCAAAAAGAACAACAATGGTAAATGACTTAACCAAAAACTTACCTATTACCGCGTCCGGCTGCTCTTCAACTTCCTCCACGTCAACGTGGTTCACTTGTCCTTTGTTGAATGGATTTGGCTTCTTCCCAGCGCTCCCATTTTCGTTTCCATTCCTTCCTTCAGGGCAATGATTGGCTTAGTGCCCTGTCTTCCCGCACTTAAAGCAAATAACTTGGCTTAAGTCCCTCTTGGCGGGTGTAGATGGGTTTGGGCGGTTCTGGTTGTTATTAACTCCGTTCCCATTCCCATTCTTCGCACCATTGTGGTTATGCGATCCTCCTCCAGTATGGTTATGGCCTCCATGGTTATGAACAAGTCCTCCCGAGTTCGGGGTTAAGCGAGGCTTCTGGTGAGCTCCTGAGTTGTACTTCCCTTGTCCATACTTCCTCTTACGACTCTCAATTTGTTGCTGCTTTCCTTCAATCATTAGGGCCTTGTCTACCAACTCCTGGTAGTTGTTGAAAGTTGCCCCCATCAACTGCATGCTCATCTCATCGTTCAGCCCTTCCATAAACTTCTCCTGCTTCGGGGCATATGTGGCCACATCATCAGGGGCATAGCGTGATAACTTACTAAACTCTTCCACGTACTGGGCCACAGTACGGTTCCCCTGGTGTAAGTTGCGAAACTCGCGCTTCTTCATTTGCATGGCTCAAGTTGAGACATGGGCCGTGCGAAAGGCTTGCTGAAACTGGTCCCAAGTGACATTGGCTATAGGAAAAGTAGCTGTGTAATTCTCCCACCATGCGGCTGCTGGTCCATCCAATTGATGTGCAGCAAAGCGCACCTTCTCAGCATCCGTGCATCCCGCGGTGGTTAACTCCTTCTAATCTGGCGTAGCCAATCATCGACAACTATTGGCTCGGTGCTACTGGAAAACACCGGCGGTTGTAACCTCAGAAAACGGGCAAAATTGTCCACTGGCGGCGGGTTGTTATTGTTGTTGTTGTTGTTGTTGTTGTTGTTGTTGCCCTGGTTCTGAACTAGCAATTGCATCAAGGCATTCTGCTGCTGGATCAACTGGGTGAGCTCCGGTGGGAAAACAAAACCGGGGTCACGTCTCGGAGGCATCGATGGGTTTAGATGGAAGAGATTAGAATAGAAAAAGGTCTAGTGAGAAAACACTACCCATATGCACATGAGGCAAACACAATCATTTCACTCAATCAATCAAGCAAGGGCATACAACGGTCTAGGACTATCGCAAAAGTGCTCGGCTACTACTAGTTACATGGGGAAATACTACTAATATATGGTGGTCATCTAAAAATTTTGATCGGTGGAAGACTCCATGATGTCTCGCTTCCACTTCATCTTCGTAGTCATCATCACTTGGTTCGGAATCGGTGTAAATCGATGATGATGTAGTTATCCCGCAAGTGGGATCTTCTTCCTCTTCTTCCGGTGCGGATCCTCCCATGGATACTCCGATCTTCTTGACTAGATCGTCGTTCTTCTCCAGTAGTATCTTGATTTCCTCCTCATATCCATCGCGTGTAAACTTGAGTTCTTCCTCCAGCTCGATAATCTTGGTCTTTGCCTTCTTCAAATCCATCATGTCTGCGCACATCTGATTCTCCTGTCATCGAATGTGCTGGTTTAACTCCTGGATGAAAGCTGCAATGGATCTATCCTTCTTGGTGCTGATTACTTCCCATTGCTCGTCTCGGCGCCCACATATTTGGTAGATGGTGTCCTTAAGCTCCCTGTTGTAGACTTCTCCAATACGTCCCACGGTAATGTGAGCTGCCATACTTTTGCCAAGACTCCAGGTGGGTGCTTCGAAAGAAAACTCTATGGGCTTAGAAGTTGGCGAGAACGTCCTTCCTGGTACTTGTACTTGAATCATCCAGCGCTCCTCTTCTGGTAAGGTGGCGTTGTATGTCCCGGTGAAGCTTGGTATTCCAATGTTTAAGTACCTAGTGACTTCCTTCAAATGGCGTCCAAAAGGTGTGTCTTCATCCGGTTGTGCAAACTTGTTCTTCATCTCCGTCATCCTAAAGAGTGGAAAAATGGAGAGGAGTCAGAAATGAGTAGAGAAGAGTGTCCTATGGTTTATCTTAGTGGTCGTCTCCTACACTCAGCGTGTGCTCTGATACCATGTTGTAGCGACCCGACCTCAGATGGTCAAGTCTCTGTGTATCAGTGTCATCCCTGGATCGGTAATGCTGACACACACAGTACTCGAAGGATTTATAACAGAGTAGCAATCACACACTTATTACAACGAGTGTCTCAAAAGAGAACTTATTACAATAATATGGCTTAAGGTCATCTAATGCGATAACAGCGGAAGGCTTGGAAGATAAAGTGAGTCCATCAACTCCAGCGACATAGCTGAGCTGCACGGCAATGACCTAATGATCCTTACTCCTCGTCTGAAAAGTCTGCAACATAATACGTTGCAACCCGAGAACGGGTCAGCACATGGAATATGCTGGCAGTATAACATAGTATAACAGGAACAGAATAATGCTATCACTACATGCAATATTTGGCTGTTGGAAAGCTCTATGGTTATGGTTTTGCGAAAAGCCAATTTTTCCCTACAACATAGGAATATATTTTAATTTAACTATCATGGTAGTTGAAACATCATTGAGAAGGTATAACCCCAACTCAATACCAATTAAAGTAGTTAGCAACCCAACAATATTAATTAAGAGTGATGAGATACATGTGAATACTCAGGTACTAGATACTCAGAATTGTCCATAACCAGGGACACGACTAACCATGATTAGATTGTACACTCTGCAGAGGTTTGTGCACTTTTCCCCACAAGACTCGATCGCCTCCGTTGATTTCTCGCCTTTGCATGGTGTTTGAGAAGCGGATGACCGAGACACGATCTTCGTAAACATTAACTATCTACTCCGTGTAGACCATACCAAACCTACATAACCCACTACCTGCTGATCTACCTCTTGAAGAGCTTCACGTAACTTACTCAACTACGCTAGAGCCCATAATAGCTTGTGGCTGCACACGGAAGTTTCTAGCATGAATAAACTTCAGTTCCCTTTGAGCACTGGTGGCGGTCCATAGGAAGATCACACGGGTATCCCGGGATTTCAAAAAAAAACAGACAACACTGGGTTCCCCAGGTGCCTCAATCCACCCAGATGTGTATTAAAGTTGCCACCTTAAGGTGAACCATTAATTAATAATCTCACATCTGTCATGGAATACACTCAAACCCAATCCACGTCTATGAGCATAGCATGGCAATATAAGCAACATGTAGAAGTAACTCCCAAGCAAATATGCACAAGCAAAACTTTACTAAAAGAGGTTGACCGGAGAGTTCAATTTAAGAACTCCGGTTCGCAAAAAGAATCAAACCAAACCGAGCAACGAAACTCAAACGGCAAAAGAAATAAGATCCGTTTTCTAATCTGAACTAGGGTCAAATTTTACAGAGGCAAAAGCTGGTTTGAGTTGGTTATTCGGAAAGAGGGTTTCGAGATGAAACTCCAGGTGCTTGAATCGCCTAATTCCGATAAACGAGCGAAAAGTTATACTAGATCGAACATCGGATCAGAAATCGCGATCAGGAAAATCGCAGAAAAAATCCGAATAAAAGAAAAACGCAGCGAGCAGTTTAACGGCGAGCGTTAACGTTAATCGAGAATAACGAAGAACGCGTTCGTTAAAAGCGAACGAGCAACGGCGAACGCTTCGCTAAATAAATAAACCGGAGAATAAAACCAATTTATAAAAAAAACAAAACTAGGGTTTTAAAAAACCAAAAGCAGTTTTCTTGGAAAAGCCGTGGGCGGCTACCTCGCGGTAGCTCCGGCGGGGCTCGGGGTGGCTCGGGTTAGCGGCGGGAGGCGGCGGCGGTGACGGAGGGCGACGGCGGGAGGCGGCGGTGGGGCTCGGGATGGCTGGCGGGCTCAGGCTCGGGCGGTGGTGGTGGCGGTGAGAGGTGGCGGGGGGGCGTGGTATTTAAGGAGTGGGGCGGCGGTGGCTTGGGGAAGGGGGCGCCCGGGGAGGAGTCCGGCTCGGGCTCCCCTCGGCGTCCGTCTGAGACGGGCTGGCGCTTCATGAGGAAGGCGGCGAGGCGGCTGGCTGGGCCTCGGCCCGGTCGGTCTTGTGTAGCTGCAATTTTTTTAAAAAAAATTCCTCCGAGAATTAGAAAAATCCTAGAGAAATAAATAAAAATCTAAAAATGCCAAAACAAATTTTCACCGTCTAAATGAAATATTTAGAACAGAATGAACATTTTCTTGGCCCCTAAAATGCAATTTTTAAAACGTGCAAATTTTTCTAGGGCAAATAAAATTCCAAATAAACTCAAATAAAATCCAAATAATGATTTTAACATTTTCCTCCAATATTTCAATTGTTTTGGAGAAGTCATATTATCTCCCCTCATTTATTTGTAATAAGAAATATTTTCCGGAGAGAAAAATAATTAAAATCACAAATCCTCGTTTTCCAATATTTGATAAAATCAAATACGAAAATTCGGAAAAAATCCCCAACTCTCTCCGAGGCTCCTTGAGTTGCTTAGGATTTCGAGGATTACGGAACGAGGATGCAATAAAATATGATATGCGTGGATGACCTATGTATAACATTCCAAATTGAAAAATTGGGATGTTACAATACCCTCAGCCCCGAGGGTGAATGTAACACCCGGATAATCATGCTACAGTAATCTCACGTGATGGTGCCACGTCACCTCTGTCACTGTAGTTAACCACGGGTTAGATCGAAACGGTTTCGAAATTAAAATTCAAAATTATAATGACAATAAAAGTTTTCAAAAATTAAAACTAAAATGTTCGGGGGTTGTCAAATATTACAAAGTTAATTATGGTGGGGTGCACATATTTTTGTAAAGTGTCTGAGTATTTTCAAATAAATTAAAACAGAAAAGAAAAAAAAACAAAATGAGAGGAAGAAAAACCCCACAGGCCAAACTGGGCCAAGCCCACTGCCCACCAGCCACCCCATGGCCATCCGCCCACCCCTCGCTCCCATAACCCCCCCGGTCGGCATAAACCCTCGCCGACACCCACTCCCCCTCGATCCCCTTCTCCTCCCCCCCCCCCCCGCCGACCTGGATCGGGATCCGCCCGATCCCGTCGCCCCACCCCACCGACGCTCGTCCTCCTCTCCTCCCCGACCGCCAAGGCGAAGGCGCCGGCCACAGACGCCCGACGCTCCCCTCGTCGCCTCGGAACCGCCCGACTCCCACCTCGCGGATCCACATCGCCGGACGGCCGCCGCCTCTACCTCCTCCCCGCCGGACGCCCCGACCGCCCCGAGCCCGCTTGAGACCCTACGCGACTCCCCACCGTGAGCGTCGCCCGCTCTCCCTCTCTCCCGTCGCCCGGTTCGGCAGCCGCGTGCCCCCCTCGCGCCTCCTCCGCTCGGTCGAGGCCCCTCTTCCCCACTTGGGCCGCTCCGCCCCTCCCTCTCTCTTCCTCGGCGCCTTTCGGGTAGCCCGTGCCGAACAGCGCCCCCCCACCACCGACCCCGGCGAAACACGCGCGCCGAGGCCGCCCGTCGCCCGCCACGGGGATTCGCCTTTGCCGCGCCTCCCCTCGCCCGTCACACGCCCCCTGCGTCCGTAGCCCGTTCCCGAACCTCACGAAGCACCTCGCGCCCGGCGGCTTCATGCCTTCGCCTTCGTCGTTCCCAACCCCTCGGCCACCACCTCTCGGCCAGCGGCCTTGGCCCGCGTCGAGCAGCTGAACCCACGGCCAGCTGCCCCACAGGCGCGAAACCAGCGTCCCTCCCGAGCAGCGCCGCGCGTTTGGCTCGCCGGAGTCAACTCGGCGTGTCTCCGGCCGGTGTCGGCGTGGCATCCACATAGCCACCACAGGTCAGCGACCGTGGGCCCTAGGGGCCGGCACTGTTGACCCGATCGACCATCTTGGCTGGACCGAAGCCATGTCAATGACATGGGCCCCCCCCAGAACGTTTAATAAATAAATAATAATAATAAATAAAATTAATAAATAAAATAAAATGCTAATTAATTAATTAATTAACTTGATTAATCATGTTTAATTAACCTAATTAATCGGTTAATTAAACTAAACTAGGGTAATTAGTTAACAGTCACTGACTAACGGGACCCACCTGTCAGGTTGACCAAGTCAACCCCGTTGACTGCTGACGTCAGCATGACGCCATGCTGACGTCATAAATCCATTTTTTTTGAATAAATTAATTAATTAATTAAATTCCAGAAATTAATAAAATCTTTAAAAAATCATATCTTTTAATCCGTAACTCGGATTAAAATAATTTGAACATGAAAATTGCTCAGAACGACGAGGCGAATCCGGATCACGCAATCGTTCTTCCGCCACACACCCTAACCTATCAAACCTGCAACTTTCCTCCGCCTTCCGCTCGAAAACCACGAAACACCGGAATACTTTCCGGATGTTTCATAACCAAGATACCACCTCATACCACGTTAGGGCACGCCTAGCATCGCTACTTGTCATGTCATGCATCGATATGCATCTGTTTACTTGGTATTCATTGTTTCTTCCCCTCTTCTCTCGGTAGACTACGAGACCAAGCCGGCTGCTTGCGCCAGTTCCGACTACGGAGTTGTGACCCCTCTCTATTGCGAGCAACCAGGCAAGCCCCCCTTGATCACGGATATCGCGTACTCTCCTCTATACCGCTTGCATTAGAGTAGTGTAGCATGTTATCGCTTTCAGATACTCCTATACCGCTGCATAGCTTTGTCCTTGTTACTATCATTTGTTACCTTACCGCAATCCTATATGCTTAGTATAGGATGCTAGTACTTTCATCTGTGGCCCTACATTCTTGTCCGTCTGCCGTGCTATACTATCGGGCCGTGGTCACTCGGGAGGTGATCACGGGTATATACTATATACTTTATACATGATACATGTGGAGACTAAAGTCGGGTCGGCTGGTGGAGCACCCGTGAGTGGATCTTTGAGGCGGAGCGACAGGGCAGGTTGAGACCGCCTAGGAGAGAGGTGGGCCTGGCCCTGTTCGGCGTTCGCGGTTACTTAACACGCTTAACGAGATCTTGGTATTTGAGCTGAGTTGGCTACGAGCTTATACGCACTAACCATCTACGCGGGAGTAGTTATGGGTATCCCGGCGCCGTGGTATCAGCCGAAGCACTTCGTGACGTCAGCAACTGAGTGGCGCGCGCCGGATTGGAACGTAAGCCTGCTCTTGTATTAAGGGGGCTAGTTCTGCTTCCGGCCGCGTTCAACGTCTTGTGTGTGCATTGGGCGATGGGCCGGACCCTGTGCGCTTAGGTTTAGAACCGGCGTGTTGGCCTCTCTCACAGCCTAGGTGGGGCTGCGACGTGTTGATCTTCCGCGGCCGGGCATGACCCAGAAAGTGTGTCCGCCAAATGGGATCTAGCGTGTTGGGTAAGTTGGTGCACCCTGCAGGGAAGTTAATCTATTGAATAGCCGTGATCTTCGGTAACAGGATGACTTGGAGTTGTACCTTGACCTTATGACAACTAGAACCGGATACTTAATAAAACACACCCTTCCAAGTGCGGATACAACCGGTGGTCGCTCTCTCTCAGGGATATGAGGAGGGGATCGCCGGGTAGGTTATTGCTATGTGATGTTACTTGGAGGACTTCAACCTACCCTCTTCTACCTGTTGCAAGACGAAGGTGACCAGAAGCGTAGTCTTCGATAAGACTAGCTATCCCCCTCTTATTCTGGCATTCTGATTCGGTCCATCGATATGGCCTTTACACATATATCCATGCATATGCGGTGTAGCTCCTTGCTTGCGAGTACTTTGGATGAGTACTCACGGTTGCCTTGTTCCCCTTTTCCCCTATCTCTACACGATTGTCGCAAAGACGATGGAGCCCAGAGCGACGCCACTGCCGATGACGACTACTACCTCGGAGGTGCCTACTACTACTACGCAGCAGCCCAATGACGACCACTGTGAGTAGTTTAGGAGGATCCTGCAGGGAGGCCTGCGCCTCTTCGATCTGTATCCCGCTTTATGCTAGCCTTCTTAAGGCAACTTGTTTTAACTTATGTCCGTACTCGATATTGTTGCTTCCGTTGACTTCGTCTATGATCGAGCACTTGTATTCGAGCCCTCGAGGCCCACGGCTTGTATTTTGATGCTTGTATGACTTATTTTATTTGTAGAGTTGTGTTGTGATATCTTCCCGTGAGTCTCGTTCTTGATCGTACACATTTGCGTGCATGATTAGTGTACGATTAAATCGGGGCGTCACAAGTTGGTATCGAGCCGATTGCTGTAGGAATCCCCTTCCACACTCCTTGGCCGAAGTTGAGTCTAGACATTGCAAAAACTTTTGCTAACTTGGCTGTGAGCCTTACGGGCCCACGTCGCCATCGGGTGGTACTAGGATCTTTTACTCCTCGACCTTTACTCTGGGACTCTGAACTCTCTTCTACTCGGGTTAAACGATTTTACTAACTAACACTAGGATCATGTGACCACATTCACCCCAAAGTTGGATAAAGCCATAGTTGTTTCTTGGAATTGTATTTTGATCAATTTCCACACTATCATTTGACTCCTTTGAAACGTCTTTGTTTTCAGATGGAACCCACGAGGCAGGTCGTGCGCCACACGACGGCCATTGGTGCCTCGGGATCACCTGCGGTGCTAGCAGAGATGATGACCTATCTGGGTTATCGCTGGCACCCTGAGTACACCGTCTTTGAGGAGTACCAGGACTTTAACCAGGAGCAGTACCGAGCTATCGTCCACCTCTACTCTCGGGAGTATGACTCCACCATCTTGTCTTGCACACCGCACATGGTGTTGGGGTGACTATCGATATGGCAGTCCACGATGTCGCTTATGCCGCTCGACACGCCTTCGTGGAGAGTATCGGAGTTGGACACCTCCCCTTCGTGCACATTGTTATTAAGGCGTCGATGTTGGTGAGGAGGGTTACTACACCGCTGCCTACTCCTTTGTCACCAGAGAGCCCTTCTACCATCGTAACTTTGTTACGCATGTCGATGGGCTGGATCGAGCTAACCGAGCTCTTCGCCACGAGCTGTACATCACCCGTCAGCACCTTTACCGTGCTCTGACGCTACTGCACCCCTTTGTCCGATCCGGAGAGCTGCCGCATTCTGCGATCTACCCAGCTAGGACCTTGATGCCCCAGGGTGTCGGTTGGCCAGACGTGGGAGGCTACTCTCCCACACTTGGCCCTCTTCTGCCACTTGGTCGTCGGGTTCTGCACTGTGAGTATCCATGGCCCCTGTGTCACCGACGTGGAGGACTATCCGCTGCCGCACTACCGAGCTTACAAAGCTCTGACTACCTCCGCAGTACCGCGTGGGACTGATGTAGGCCTGCTTGTTAGTGTTAGATGCATCCGCCGCGAGCCTGCGCGCCGCCTATGATGTCTTAGTCTATGTACTGAACTCTGTGTACCGAACTCTATGCATGACCCCTTTTGTAAGATATGCCGACTACTATGTAGTTTCTATCGTGCTGCTTTCATTATGCATGTTTCATCATTAATGATTCTTGTCCTTTGCATAATTTTCTCAAATGCTGAACTACCCCTGTTATATATTAGCAGGATGGTTAGACCAGCTGGTCGTGGTCGTGGTGGCAACTTCCCACCACCGCTTTGAGTACATGGCTGGTATGATCCAACAGCTTGAGATGAATCGCCAGTTCATGGAGAACATGATGGCTCAGTTCCTCGCCCCAATATGAACCAAAGACCAAACACAACGACTCTGCAGGATTTCATACGCTGAACCCCAGCAGTGTACCGCAGCTCAACCCAGCCCACGGATGTCGATGGTAGCTCGGGACATCACCTATGAGATGGAGTCTGCTGATATAGCCCCTACCAGCTATGTCACTTTTGCTTCCTTCTTCCTGAAGGGACCCGCAGCTCAATGGTGGGACAGCCACAGCGCATTCGCGATTGGAACAATCATCACCGCCAGACTTCCAAGTTGCTTTCCGTGCCGCTTCATCCCTCAAGGAGTCATGGACGGAAGAAGCGTGAGTTCCGCAACCTCACCCAAGGCAACAAGACTGTTGAAGCTTATCGGCGAGAGTTCTGGACTTGTCTCGCTATCTTTGAAGAGGATATTGCAATTGATGCACGCAGACAAGAGAAGTTCCGTGACGGCCTTCAAGATGACATCAAGCTCGCACTTCTAGTGCACGACTTTGCTGATTTCGCCACCTTGGTGAACAAAGCTATCAATGTCGAAACTGGTCTGCAGGAATACCAGAGCTCTAACAGGCGTAACCGTGACACGGGCTCATCTTCAGGCCCGTCCTCGCAGAAGCGTAAGATATGGATTCCCAACAGCATGTACCAGCCGAATGCACCTGCTCCAAGACAGAGCTATGCTGCACCTCGCCCCGCCTACTTCAACTAAGCAGCCAAAGCTTCCAGCTCCACCACCCCAAGCTCCTGCTCCCACTCCCAATAATGTTACGTACTCTGGTGTGGTCAACCAGGTCACCGTGCTAGGGATTGCAATCAGAATCAGAATCAACTGGCACTTCCCGCAACTGGCCGTGGAAGCAACCAGTCCCGCAACAACAATGCCAAGCCTTATGGTCGAGTTCATGCCAACCACGTTGATCTGAACGAAGCTCAAGACCAGCCTGCTACTGTGATGGGTACACTCCTCGTAAATTCAGTACCGGCATCTGTTTTATTCGATTCGGGAGCATCGCATTCATTCATATCGGCAGAGTTTGCATTCATGCATGGCATTAAATATGAAGAGATGAACACTGCGCTAGTAGTGCACACTCCAAATGGGTCAATGTCAAACCTCTATGATTAGTCACGACGTTCCCTGCTGAAATCGAAGGACTGGAATTCCTTGTCTCACCCATCGTCTTTGAAGTCTTGTAGCATTGACCTCATTCGGGAATGAATTGGTTAAAGGCGCATATCGCTTCTATAGTTTGGCGCCACTAAGACCGTCCATCCGCTACACCCTTCCGATGAAATAGTCACTTACCAAGCTCTTACGGTGCAAAATGCCGAGGCAAGGCTCTATGCATTGAATGCATTGAACGCTGCACCACTCGAGGGTATTGAACACATTCCTGTCGTTCGCGACTTCCAGGACGTTTTTCCTGAAGAACTTCTAGGGATTCCCCCTGCTAGAGCTGTCGAATTCGTCATCGACTTGAAACCAGGCACCACTCCTATAGCCAAGCGACCCTACAAGATGCCGCCGCATGAACTCCTTGAGCTCAAGGAGGAAATCGACAAATCTCTTCAAAGTGGTTTCATTCGCCCAAGTTGCTCTCCTTGGGGAGCACCTTCTCTCTTTGTCAAGAAGAAGGATGGGACAAACCGATTGGTCCAAGACTACCATCCCATAAATCAAGCTACCATTCAGAATAAGTATCCTCTTCCTCGGATCAATGATCTTTATGATCAATCGGCTGGTTCGTCGGTGTTCTCGAAACTTCGACTTGAGGTTGGGTTACCACCAAATCCGTGTTCGTGAGGAGGATATCCCCAAGACCGCATTTGTGACTCGTTATGGTTCATACGAGTACACCATCATGTCTTCGGCTTAACCAATGCTCCAGCTACCTTCTCTACTCGATGAACTATATATTCATGGATTACCTCGACAAGTTCGTGGTTTATCCGGATGATATCCTGATATTTTCTAAGAATGAAGAAGAACATGCTGAACATCTTCGTCTTGTCTTTGGAAAAGCTACGAGAGCATCAACTCTATGCCAAGTTCTCCAAGTGTGAATTTTGGCTTCCCGAAGTAACCTATCTTGGGCATGTCATCTCTAAGGATGGTATTGCCGTCAACCCTGAAAGAGTTCAGGCTATTCTCGATTGGACTCCTCCGAAGAACGTTAAGCAAGTCAGAAGTTTTCTCGGTCTACTTGACTATTGCCGTCGATTCGCCGAGAACTTCTCCAAGATTGCCGTGCCTCGACTAACTTTGTTGCATAAGGGCGTCAAGTTCCAATGGATGATAAATGTCGTGACAGTTTCTGTGCTCTCAAAGACAAGTTGACTTGTGCCCAAGTGCTAGCTCCTCGATACTAAGAAGGACTTCGTCATATACAGCGACGCTTCTCGTCAAGGATTAGTCGGTTTCCTAATGCAAGAGAGCAAAGTGGTTGCTTATTCCTCACGACAAATGCGCACTCACGAAGAGAACTACCCAGTTCACGACCTCGAGCTTCTTCTGTCATTCATGCATCAAGCGATGGCGACATTACCTTCTCGGTAATCGCTATGAGATCTTCACTGACCACCAAAGTCTGAAGTATCTGTTTACTCAGCCAGACCTGAACCTCCGTCAGCAGAGATGGATGGAAACAGTTGCAGACTTTGATTTGGGTATTTCCTATACGCTAGGCAAGGCTAAATGTAATGGCTGATGCCTTGAGCCGCAAGTCTTACTGCAACCACCTTCAGGTTCACAAAGTTCAGCCCCCACTTGTTGAAGAATTCAGAAAGCTGAACCTCCATATTGTTCCTCCGGGTGCACTCGCTCCCCCTCCTCCGGAGTTCCGCAAGATGAATCTCCGTGTTGTTTCCCAGGGTTCCCTCTATACCCTGGCTGTTGAACCCGATCTCGTGGGCACCATAAAGACAATGCAGGGATTTGACTCTGAAGTCTACAAGATTAAGCGCGACCTCAAAGAAGGAAATCCTCATTCTTCACTATTCTCGATGATGGCGCCTTGTACTTCAAAGGCCGCCTAGTGGTGCCGTGTAAGAAGGAAAACCTGAATATGACTCGAAGGTTATGAAAGAAGCTCATGATACGCCTCTATGTATCCATCCCGGTAGTACGAAGATGTATCAAGACATTCGCCGAGATTACGGTGGTCTAATATGAAGCGGGACATTGCTTGCTATGTTGCTTTGAGTGTGACGTTTGCCGTCAGATCAAAGCGTAACATCAAAGGCCTCTGGAACTCTGCAACCTATCTCTATTCTGAATGGAAATGGGACCATGTTGAAATGGACTTCACATCGGATTTCCCAAATCGCAGAAAGGTAATGATGCTATTCTTGTCGTCATTGACCGGCTTTCTCAAGTTGCACATTTTCTGGCGGTCACAGAAACGATCACTGCTAGTCAGCTTGCAACTCTCTATATGTCCAGAATTGTTTCACTTCACGGTATTCCACTGGTTATCAGTTCGGACCGTGGCAGCTTATTCACTTCAAGATTCTGGGCAAGTTTTCAAGAAGCTATGGGTACTCATTTATCTTTCAGTACTGCGTTTCATCCGCAGTCACAAGGGAAAGTTGAACGTGTCAACCAAGTTCTCGAAGACATGCTTCGAGCTTGTGTTATTTCCTTCGCAAGAAGTGGGAGGAATCTCTCCCGTATGTTGAGTTCTCTTATAATAATAGCTATCAAGCTAGTGCGAAGATGGCCCCTTCAAGTGTTATATGGACGAAAGTGCGAACCCCTCGAACTGGTCGAAATCGGGAACGCCCACTCTTCGTCCAGATATTATCCAACATGTCAAGAACAAGTCCGCATTATTCGCGAGAATCTCAAGACTGCTTACCACGTCAAAAGAGTAATTATGACCGTCATCACAAAGACATGGTCTATCAACCTGGCGAAAAGGCCTATCTTCGCGTTACACCAATGAAGGGTGCTCACCGCTTTGGGATCAAGGGCAAGCTAGCTCCTCGCTATATTGGCTCATTCACTATTCTGGAAAGGCGTGGAAAAGCGGCATATCAACTGGAGCTTCCGTCGAACCTTTCTCAGGTTCACGATGTCTTCCACGTGTCACAACTCCGACGCTGCTTCAAGGACCCAATCCGAGCAGTGGACCATGAAGTGCTCGAATTGCAACAGGACCTCTCCTATAAAGAGCATCCAGTCCGCATTCTCGACCAAGCTGAACGCCGCACGCAGCGTCGGAAAGGCGATCAAGTTCCTCAAAGTCCAAAGGGTCGAATCACTCAAGACGAAGCCACACAGGGAACGCGAGGATCGTCTTTGAGATGAATACCCGCACTCTTTCCTTCTACCTCCTAAATCTCGGACGAGATTTCTTGTAGTGGAGGAGATTTGTAACACCGGATAATCATGCTACGGTAATCTCACGTGATGGTGCCACGTCACCTCACATCCTTGTAGTAAACCACGGGTTAGATCGAAACGGTTTCGAAATTAAAATTCAAAATTATAATGACAATAAAAGTTCTCAAAAATTAAAACTAAAATGTTCGGGGGTTGTCAAATATTACAAAGTTAATTATGGTGGGTGCACATATTTTTGTAAAGTGTCTGAGTATTTTAAAATAAATTAAAAAGAAAAGAAAAAAACAAAAGGAGAGGAAGAAAAACCCCACAGGCCAAACTGGGCCAAGCCCACCTGGCCCAGCCGGCCAGCCCATGGCCATCCGGCCCACCCCCTCGCTCCCATAACCCCCCCGGTCGGCGGAAACCCTAGCCGACACCCACTTCCCCCCGATCCCCTTCTCCTCCCCCCCGCCGATCTGGATCGGGATCCGCCCGATCCCGTCGCCCCCGACGCCGGCGCCCCACCCCACCGACGCTCGTCCTCCTCCCCTCCTCCCCGACCGGCCGCGAAGGACGCCGGCGCCCCCCCTCGCCGCACGCCCGACGCTCCCCTCGTCGCCTCGGAACCGCCCCCGATTCCCACCTCGCCGGATCCACATCGGGACGGCCGCCGCCTCGACCTCCCCCCCGTCGGACGCCCCCGACCGCCCCCGAGCCCGCTTCCGAGACCCTACGCGACTCCCCCCCCCGTGAGCATCGCCCCGCTCTCCCCCCTCTCCGTGGCGGTTCCGAGGCGCCACAGTCTCCCTCCCTCCCGCCTCCTCCGCTCGGTCGAGCACCTCTTCCCCCCCGCCGCGTCGGGCCGCTCCGCCCCGGCCCCTCCCTCTCTCTTCCTCGGCGCCGCTCGGGTAGCCCCGTGCCGAACCGCGCCCCCTTTTCGCCCCCACGAATGCGGCCCGGCGAGCACGCGCCGCGCTGAGGGCCGTCGCCGCCACGCCGGGTTGCGCCGCCGCACCCAGCGCCTCCCTCGCCCGTCTTGGCCGCCCCACGCGTCCGTAGCCCGTTCCCGAACCTCACTGAAGCACCTCGCCGCCCGGCGAAGCTTCAGAGCCTTCGCCTCCGTCGTTCCCAACCCCTCGGCCACCACCTCTCGGGCGACGCCAGGCAGCGTCGAGCTGAACGGGCCAGCCACGGCCCCACAGGCGCGAAACCAGCGTCCCTCCCGAGGCGCCGCCGCGTTTGGCTCGCCGGAGTCAGCTCCGGCGTGTCTCCGGCCGGTGTCCGGCGTGGCATCCACATGGCCACCCCCTGGGTCACTGACCCGTGGGCCCTAGGGGCCCGGCCGACTGTTGACCGGCCACCATGCCGTTGGACTGCCATGTCAATGACATGTGGGTCCCCGTAACGTTTAATAAATAAATAATAATAATAAATAAAATAAATAAAATTAATAAATAAAATAAAATGCTAATTAATTAATTAATTAACTTGATTAATCATGTTTAATTAACCTAATTAATCTGTTAATTAAACTAAACTAGGGCAATTCGTTAACAGTCACTGACTAACAGGACCCACCTGTCAGGTTGACCAAGTCAACCTCGCTGATCGTCGACGCCAAGATGACGTCATCTTCGACGTCATAAATCCATTTTTTTTGAATAAATTAATTAATTAATTAAATTCCAGAAATTAATAAAATCTTTAAAAAATCATATCTTTTAATCCGTAACTCGGATTAAAATATTTTCAACATGAAAGTTGCTCAGAACGACGAGGCGAATCCGGATACGCAGTCCGTTCTTCCGCCACACACCCCTAACCTATCGAACCTGCAACTTTCCTCCGGCTCCTTCGCTGAAAACCACGAAAACACCGGAATACTTTCCGGATGTTTCTTAACCAAGTACCACCTCATACCACGTTAGGGCACGCCTAGCATCGCTACTTGTCATGTCATGCATCGATATGCATCTGTTTACTTGGTATTCATTGTTTCTTCCCCTCTTCTCTCGGGTAGACTACGAGACCGACGCTTTGCTGCCCAGTTCGCCTACGGAGTTGACGACCCCTCTCTATTGCCAGAGCAACCAGGCAAGCCCCCCCCCCCCCCCGCTTGATCACCAGATATCGCCTACTCTCCTCTATACTGCTTGCATTAGAGTAGTGTAGCATGTTACTTCTTTCAGATACTCCTATACTTCTTTGCATAGCTTTGTCCTTGTTACTCTTTGTTGTTACCTTACCTGCAATCCTATATGCTTAGTATAGGATGCTAGTACTTTCATCTGTGGCCCTACATTCTTGTCCGTCTGCCGTGCTATACTATCGGGCCGTGGTCACTCGGGAGGTGATCACGGGTATATACTATATACTTTATACATGATACATGTGGAGACTAAAGTCGGTCGGCCGGTGGAGCACCCGCGAGTGGATCTTTGAGGCGGAGCGAGGCAGGTTGAGACCGCCTAGGAGAGAGGTGGGCCTGCCTGTTCGGGCGCTCATGTTACTTAACACGCTTAACGAGATCTTGGTATTTGATCTGAGTTGGCTACGAGCTTATACGCACTAACCATCTACGCTGGAGTAGTTATGGGTATCCCGGCGTCGTGGTATCGCCGGCACTTCGTGACGCCAAGAATCGAGTGGCGGCTACCGGATTGGAATGTAAGCCTGCTCTTGTATTAAGGGGCTAGTTACGCTTCGGCGCGTTCGCAACGCAGGTGTGCATTGGGCGATGGGCCTGCACTTCAGGCGCCTAGGTTTAGACCGGCGTGCTGACCTCTCTGTTGAGCCTAGGTGGGGCTGCGACGTGTTGATCTTCCGCGGCCGGCATGACCCAGGAAAGTGTGTCCGGCCAAATGGGATCAAGCGTGTTGGGTAAGTTGGTGCACCCCTGCAGGGAAGTTAATCTATTCGAATAGCCGTGATCTTCGGTAACAGGATGACTTGGAGTTGTACCTTGACCTTATGACAACTAGAACCGGATACTTAATAAAACACACCCTTCCAAGTGCCAGATACAACCGGTGGTCGCTCTCTCTCGTGGATATGAGGAGGGATCGCCGGGTAGGTTATTGCTATGTGATGTTACTTGGAGGACTTCAACCTACCCTCTTCTACCTGTTGCAAGACGAAGGTGACCTAGCGTAGTCTTCGATAAGACTAGCTATCCCCTCTTATTCGGCATTCTGCAGTTCACCTTGATATGGCCTTTACACATATATCCATGCATATGCAAGTAGCTCCTTGCTTGCAGTACTTTGGATGAGTACTCACGGTTGCCTTGTTCCCCTTTTCCCCCTATCTCTACACGATTGCTGCAAGCAGACGATGGAGCCCAGGAGCTGTGACGCCACCGTCGATGGCGACTACTACCCCGGAGGTGCCTACTACTACGCAGCAGCTCACCGACGATTTACTGTGAGTAGTTTAGGAGGATCCTGTGCGTAAGGCCTGCACCTCTTTCGATCTGTATCCTAGTTTGTGCTAGCCTTCTTAAGGCAACTTGTTTAACTTATGTATGTACTCAGATATTGTTGCTTCCGCTGACTCGTCTATGATCGAGCACTTGTATTCGAGCCCTCGAGGCCCCGGCTTGTGTTATGATGCTTGTATGACTTATTTTATTTGTAGAGTTGTGTTGTGATATCTTCCGTGAGTCCTCGTTCTTAATCGCATACATTTGCGTGCATGATTAGTGTACGATTAAATCGGGGCGCCACGATGAACTACTCCTCCTCGTCATGGAGAGTGCGGGATGATGAAGATGGCCACCGGTGAGGATCCCTCCGGCAGGTGCCGAACGGGCTCGAGAGGTTTTTGGTGGCTTCTGAGAGGCTTGCGGCGGCGGAACTCCCGATCTATCTTCGTATTCGATGGTTTTAGGGTATATGGGAATATATAGGCAAAGAAGTCGGTCGGGGAGCCACGAGGCCCACGAGACAGGGGCGCGCCTGTGGGTGGGCGCGCCCTCATATCTCCTGGCCTCCTCGAAGCTTCCCTGGCTTGTACTCCAAGTCTCCTGGATCATGTTCGTTCCAAAAATCACGCTCCCGAAGGTTTCATTCCATTTGGACTCCATTTTATATTCCTTTTCTTCGAAATACTAAAACAGGCAATAAAACATCAATATGGGTTGGGCCTCCAGTTAATAGGTTAGTCCCAAAAGTTATATAAAAGTATAATAAAGCCCGTAATCTTTCAAAACAGATAATAAAATAGCATGAATGCTTCATAAATTATAGATACGTTGGAGACCTATCAGCATCCCCAAGCTTAATTCATGCTCGTCCTCGAGTAGGTTAACGATAAAAGAAAGAATTTATGAAGTGTGAATGCTAGAAGGTGCAAAAGTTTGATCAATGATAATTTCAATCAGCTTTTCTAGCATGATTATATGTCATAAAAGTAGTTCATCTCATAAAACTTCTCACGATCAAGTAACAAGCTATTCACATATTAAAGCATAGACCATAAACTTTCTTGAAAACTAGAAAACTTCATTCTTAGTCATCAAACAATTGCAGTTCATTTTATTTTCAGGAAGGGTCTATGTCAGAGCTTTGATTTAGCAAACTCCACATACTCAACCATCATATAGTCTTCTACAATTGCTAACACTCACGCAATACTTATGGTTATGGAGTTTTAATCAGACACTAAGAAAGATAGGGGCTTATAGTGTTGCCTCCCAACGTATTCACCTTTGGGTGATGTCAACAATAATAGTTCATGCTAACTTACATCCAATTGGATATATATATCGTGATCTTTCCAACACGAGGTGCTTGCCAAAGGATAAAATGAAAAGGGAAAGGTGAAGATCACCTTGACTCTTGAATAAAAGTAAAAGACATAAAGTAAAAGATAGGCCCTTCGCAGAGGGAAGCAGGATTTGCAGAGGTGCCAGAGCTCAATTTTGAAATAGAGATAAATAATTTTGAGAGGTATGATCTCATTGTCAACATAACAACCAAGAGTTCCCAATATCTTCCATACTACATACATTATAGGCGGTTCCCAAATAGAATGGTAAAAGTTTTTACTCCCCCTTTACCAATAATCATCAATCCATGGCTTGCCCGAAACAACGGGTGCCTCCAACTAACATCAAACCTAGGGGAGTTTTGTTTGCAATTATTTTTGATTTGATTTTGATCTTTTGATCATGGGACTGGGCATCGCGGTTACCAGCCATTTTTCTCGTGCATGATGAGCGGAGTCCACTCATCTTGAGAATAACCCACCTAGCATGGAAGATACTAACAGCCCCTAGTCGCTACATGAGCGATTCACGCATACAAAACAGATTATTATTTGAAGGTTTAGAGTTCGGCACATGCAAATTTACTTGGAACGGCAGGTAAATACCGCATATAGGTAGGTATGGTGGACACTCATGGCAAAAACTGGTTTAAGGATATTTGGAAGCACAAGTAGTATCTCTACTTGGTGCAAGGAATTTTGGCTAGCCTGAGGGGGAAAGGCAAGCTCAACATGTTTGAATGATCAATGAAAATATACTTTAAGCGAGATGTGAGAAAACATAACCCATTACGTTGTCTTCCTTGTCCAACATCAACTCTTTAGCATGTCATACTTAATGAGTGCTCACAATTATAACAGATGTCTAGGATAGTATATTTATATGTGAAATCTCTCTTCCTTCAATATTCTTTCATGAATTGTTCAAGTGACCAATACAATGCTTGCTAACCTTCAATAAATTTACAACCTCTACTTCTTAGATGTGAAGTCATTACTCCCCATGGGATAAGCAAATGAAACATATATAATTTCAGATTTATGACATTCAACTCATTCAACCATTTACTCATAGGATATAAGTGAAGCACACGAGTAAATGACAAACTACTCCAAAAAGATATAAGTGAAGATCAATGAGTAGATAAATAATTATGTAACTAAGTCAAGACTCTCTCTCATTAAGAATTTCAGATCTTGGTATTGTATTCGAACAGCAAGCAAAACAAAATAAAATGACAATGCAAGGATAGCACAACTCATGTGAAGAAGCAAAAACTTAGGTTCAACCAATACTAACCGATAATTGTTGAAGAAGAAAGGTGGGATGCCTCACGGGGCATCCCCAAGATTAGATGCTTGAGATTTCTTGAAATATTATCTTGAGGTGCCTTGGGCATCCCCAAGCTTGAACTTTTGTGTCTCCTTAATTCCTCTCATATCATGGTTTCTCTTTTTATCAAAAAGCTTCATCCACACCAAACTCAACAAGAACTCGTGAGATAGGTTAGTATAAACCAATGCAAAACCTTATCATTTCATACTGTAACAAATCACTAAAATTATCATTCAACATTGCATACTAAATGTCTCTGCATATTTAATACTCCTATCCTCAAATAGAATCATTAAACAAGCAAACATATGCAAACAATGCAACCATAACAGCAATATGCCAAAACAGTACAATCTGTAAAGAATGCAAGATTCATCATACTTACCTAACTACAAAAATTGTGAGAAAAATACTATGCTGTAGAAGATTTATCAGAGCTCAATATGCAAAAATTTTCAACATTATACCATTCTCTGACTTTTCTAGGGAATTTTTGCAACAGCGGTAAACTTTCTGTTTTCAAACAACAATATGTATACTAGCAAAATAAGCATGGTAAAGGCTATCCTTGACATTTTTATTGAAAATATATATGCAAAACATTATTCTAAATAACAGCAAGCAAATACTAACAAAAGAAAATGACGCTCCAAGCAAAACACATATCACGTGGTGAATAAAAATATAGCTCCAAGTAAAGTTACCGATGAACGAAGATGAAAGAGGGGATGCCTTCCGGGGCATCCCCAAGCTTAGGCTCTTGCCACTCCTTATTCCATAGTCCATCGAATCTTTACCCAAAACTTGAAAACTTCACAACACAAAACTCAACAGAAAACTCGTAAGCTCCGTTAGTATAAGAAAATAAAACCACCACTTAGGTACTGTAATGAACTCATTCTAAATTCATATTTGTGTAATATCTAATGTTCTCCAACTTATCTATGGTTCATAACCTTCGATACTACTCATAGATTCATCAAAATAAGCAAACAACACATAGAAAACAGAATCTGTCAAAAACAGAACAGTCTGTAGTAATCTGTATCAAACGTATACTTCTGGAACCCCAAAAATCTTACCAAATTAGGAAGTCCTAAGTAATTTGTGTACCAATCCAGAGCAAAAAGAATCAGATCAGAATCACGTTTCTTTGAATTATCAAAACTAATTTACTGGGTGCAAAAGTTTCTGATTTTCAGCAGGATCAACACAACTATCACCGTAAGCTATCCTAAAGGTCTTACTTGGCACTTTATTAAAACAAAAGATATAAAACATGATTATTACAGTAGCATAATCATGTGAACACACAAAAACAGTAAGGGTAATTATTGGGTTGTCTCCCAACAAGCGCTTTTCTTTAATGCCTTTCTAGCTAGGCATGATGATGGCAATGATGCTCACATAAAAGATAAGAATTGAAACATAACAGGAGCATCATGAAGAATATGACTAGCACATTTAAGCCTAACCCACTTCCTATGCATAGGGATTTTGTGAGCAAACAACTTATGGGAACAATAATCAACTAGCATAGGAAGGCAAAACAAGCATAACTTCGAGATTTTAAGCACATAGAGAGGAAACTTGATATTTTTGCAATTCCTACAAGCATATGTTCCTCCCTCATAGTAATTTTCAGTAGCATCATGAATGAATTCAACAATATAACCAGAACCTAAAGCATTCTTTTCATGATCTACAAGCATAGAAAATTTACTACTCTCCACATAAGCAAAATTCTTCTCATTCGTAATAGTAGGAGTATCATAAAAGACTCGAATACTATAAATTGTTTCCACATTAAAAGAGTAATGTTCAGAAAAGGGGTAATCATAATCATGACAATATTTATAAATATAATCATCACTACTTTTTATAGCATAATTTTCATCACAATAATCATCATAAGTAGCAACTTCGTTCTCGTCATAATCGATTGAAACCTCTTCCAAGATAGTGGAATCATTACTAAATAAAGTTGACACTCTTCCAAATCCACTTTCATATTCATCACAACAATATTCAACATCCTCCAAAATAGTGGGATCACTACTTCCTAAAGTTGACACTCTTCCAAACCCACTTTTATCAATATAATCATCATAGGTAAGAGGCATGCTATCATCATAACGACTTTGCATATCAAAAATCGGGATGCTAAAAATATCATCTTCATTAAACGTAGCATCCCCAAGCTTGGGACAAACATTAATTTCAGCAAATATATTCTCAAATATTTCATCCTCATCAAACATAGCTTCCCCAAGCTTGGGCCTTTTCATATCATAAGCTTAATCACTCCCATCATTAATAGTATGGATAGCACCAATAGTATTGCAATTATCATCATCACAATGAGTAGTAGGAGCAACATCATTTGGGAGGGATACCGTTTTACCTTTGTTGCTCCTTCTTTTCTTTTTCTTCTTCACATTATGTGTGGGTTCAAGTTTCTTCTTTGAGATCCTTATTGATGAGATTGGTTGAATAGAAAACTCCTCCTCGTTACCTGATTCATCATAAGAAATAATAGGAGGAGATTGGGAAACTCTTCCCTTTCATTAGTATCATCTTATATTTGCTTTCTTTTCTTTATTTAATTGGCAATATAAGGATTTTCAATGCAATTCACCGCACAATACAAATAAATCTTCTCTAGATCAAAATCAAGACATCAATCAAGATTAAATTTTGGAATACCCTCAGTTATACGTTTCATTTCTTCATACCCCAAAAGAAGACTAAGCTCTTTATGATGCTCAAGGGTAATCAAGTTATCACAATTTTTGGACATGATTCGATCATGAAACAATTTGCATTTGGAGATTGAAATGACCTCGTTCATTGCAAAGTTCACAAGGAGCGCGAAAAATATTGAATTTTTCAGCACAAACATCAAGACTTTCTTGCAACCCTTTAGTTTCTAAATACTTATGCCTCTTGCAATATCTATTTTCCCTATTTGGTGTGTACTTGCAAACCCAATCTACTCCACAAAAATCGACATGCTTATAAGAGATATTTTCATCATAACTAGTGCAATCATCAATAGTACTATGGATATTCAAAGACTTCATACTAACAACATTGCAATCATGCTCATCATTCAAAGATTTAGTACCAAGCATTTTAATGCATTCTTCTTCTAGCACTTGAGCACAACTTTCCTTTCCATCACACGAAAGATATTAAAAAGATGAAGCGTATGAGACAAACTCAATTCCATTTTTTGTAGTTTTTCTTTTATAAAATAAACTAGTGATAAAACAAGAAACAAAAAGATTCGATTGCAAGATCTAAAGATATACCTTCAAGCACTCATCTCCCCGGCAACGGCGCCAGAAAAGACCTTGATGTCTACTACACAACCTTCTTCTTGTAGACGTTGTTGGGCCTCCAAGTGCAGAGGTTTGTAGGACAGTAGCAAATTTCCCTCAAGTGGATGACCTAAGGTTTATCAACTGTGGGAGGCGAGGGATGAAGATGGTCTCTCTCAAGCAACCCTGCAACCAAATAACAAAGAGTCTCTTGTGTCCCCAACACACCCAATACAATGGTAAATTGTATAGGTGCACTAGTTAATGAAGAGATGGTGATACAAGTGCAATATGGATGGTAGATATAGGTTTTTGTAATCTGAAATTATAAAAACAGCAAGGTAACTAATGGTAAAAGTGAGCGTAAACGGTATTGCAATGGTAGGAAACAAGGCATAGGGTTCATACTTTCACTAGTGCAAGTTCTCTCAATAATAATAACATAATTGGATCATATAACTATCCCTCAACATGCAACAAAGAGTCACTCCAAAGCCACTAATAGCGGAGAACAAAGGAAGAGATTATGGTAGGGTACGAAACCACCTCAAAGTTATCCTTTCTGTTCTATCTATTCAAGAGTCCGTAGTAAAATAACATGAAGATATTCTTTCCGTTCAATCTATCATAGAGTTCATACTAGAATAACACACTACAAAAAAAATACACTTCCGTGATGATACGTGTTTGTCACAGTAGGTCGCGTTTTTTGTCATGCATGTACATCCATGACAATTTTATGACAGAATCAAGATAGTCATACCTGTGCTGTCGTAGAAGTGTTCCATGACATTACCAAAATTATCATCACGGAAGTGTCCACTTCCATGATAATAAATCGCGCGTCACAGAAGTGCTTTCGTCAAGGGTGACCGACACGTGGCATCCACCATAACGGAACGCCGTTAAGCTATCGGGTCCGGTTTTGGATCCGATAACCCGTTAGCAGCCCGGACCAATGGGGATTTTCCACGTGTAAAATCATCATTGGCCGTAGGAAACACGTGTTGCCTCACCATTGGGACAGATGACATCCACTCATTGGACAGGAGGCGCCTATGATAGGTCAACACGTGGCACGGCCCAACAGTGGCCCATTCCGGTGAAAAAGGTCGGGCCCAGTAAAAATTAGCAAGCCGGCCCATATAAGGCCTACTTGTGTCAGGTCCATTTAAGCCCACGGCCCATACGAGATGTGCCAATTCGGCCCGTCAACGGCCCGTTAAAGATTTGACACCATTGCAGCCCATCGTCAGTTAGAGCCCTTTAACAGCCCGCTATATATTTGGGCTCAATATCGCCCGATGAGATTTAATCGTTAACGGCCCATTTAATGGATGGGCCAATTTTCGTGATGTACATCTTTCGCCTTTTAGCGACCCATTTAAATGTTGGGCTAATTTCGCCCGGTATGTCTTTCAAATTGCTGACGGCCCATAAATCTGATGGGCCATTTGTAGTCGGACCTGAGTTTCGGCCTTTTAGTGGCCCATTTAAGTTTTGGGCCAATTTCTGGCCCGGTGTCACTTTCAGCCTGTTGACGGCCCATAAATCAGTTGGGCCATTTGTAGTCGGACTTGAGTTTTAGCCTTTTAGCCACCCATTTAAGTGTTGGGCCAATTCCCGGCCCTGTGTGCCTTTCGGCCTATTAACGGACCATAAATTAGTTGGGCCATTTGTAGTCGGACCTTAGTTTTGGCCTTTTAACGGCCCATGCCCTTCATGGTCCAATGCCAGCCCGGTTTCTCTTTCAGCCTGCTAAAGGCCCACAACACAGTTGGGCCATTTACAATACGACATGACTTTCGGCCTCTTAGCGGCCCATGCTCTTCATGGTCTAGTGCAAGCCCGCTGTCTCTTTCGGCCTGCTAAAGGCCTATAGTATAGTTGGGCCATATGTAGCCCAAACTTAGTAACGGCCTGTTAACGGTCCGTGAAATAAATTGGGGCCACCTGTTGCCCGCTTCGATGTCGGCCTGTCAATGACCCGTGAGGTAAGAGGGCCGACCATTAACTTTCGGCCTAGTAACGTCCCATTAACTTAATGGGCCCACTAAAGTTCGTACATGTCTTTAGGCCAAATTAGATAATTTGAGCCCATTACGACGAGCAACTATGCACAGGACCAAAACCGATCAAGCAAAGGTACGGCATACAGGGAATAATGTTGCACATCCAGCATATATTACAGGAAATTACATCCACTGGGCAATCAAAGATTGATGCCAGTGCAAATAAATGAGCAGAACCTAACCATCTACAATGTCACAATCTGCAACCTCAGCACAGATGACGCCCATAAGCATGTGGGAAAGTTCTTGCTGCTTTGCTACACTGTCTCTGAAAACATTGATCAGTTGTTGTGTCGCACGACTTTGCACCTCGGATTGGTTCAGCCATTAATTGGTTCACAAACATACATTTATTCCGTTGCATTCGAGATGAGGATCTTGAATGATTCAGATGGCGATTTTGGCAGGCTTGTATTATTGATATTGGAGAGTGTCTCAACCACTGCATCATAACATAAATTAGAACGGGAACCAAACTGATTAATCATGAGTTATTGCCATATTACCTGGCCTAGATTTACTGGAAAGAAACAATGGGGTTGCCTTGCTGTTTTCGTAGTTTGTCTTCTTATCTTCAAAGACTGCACAAAATTAACACACTAGCATTGCTATCATTGGCCAAGTCGGATAATAGGAAAGCAACATTGACACAACAAACGTTTGGGCAACTAGCCTACACCAAATTAACACAATATGGCACAGCTATCATCAGCCGTGTAACGTAGTACGAAAGCAACATTGACACAATGAATGAATGGGCAACCAGAGAAGCAATCGCAATTCAAGAATGTGTGTGATATGAGATAGTACATTCATGCAGCTCAAGATGCAAAACTACCGAGCAGTTTTCCTTACAAAAATCAACATTGGCGCCTTTAACATTTTGCTACAACTAATTTTAGATCAGATAAAGGTTAGATTCACGCCGATTAACAAAATACATGTTGATGTAAAAATATAGTGATATACAACAGGTACTTACAACAGCATTGGAGCATAGTGAATTCCCGCAAGATACTTTCCTCGAATACGATCCCAATGGAGGAAGTCTTCTATCGTTTAACCTTATTTTCTAAAAGAGAGATGGGTAAGAAACATGTAGAAAATATGATCAGAATGCTATAAAATTTAATGATGCGAGGATACGCACACGCTTCTTAGAATGGAGTTGACATTCTTTTGCTGGACTGGAGCGGACTGGTTCTTTGGCCACTGGAATTTGCTTATTATCAGTGGGAGTTGGGTTTCTCTGTGCTGGAGCAGTATCTATGAAAAATGGAGTTGGTTTATTATCTCCTGACATTGGATCTTTTGCAAAGACCTAGTTTGTAACCCTTCAGATTCTAACATAGTCGTCTTCCCCTTGCAAGCCTTATATAGAAGAATGGTGATTCAGTTATAAAACATGCTACAGCAGAGATGGAATAGGTACTGAAGAATAGAAAGGCATGACATATTGACATGTATTCCCTCCATCCGGAAATAAATGGATGGGTCTAGGCGTATTTCAGTTCTAGATAAATCCAGTTTTATCCATTTCTGCGACATTTAATCCGGACGGAGGGAGTATGATGTAAGAGCTAGGGATACGAGATGACAACATAGTAAAAAAACACTGAAAAACCCACTACACAACCAAAGTATTCAAACCCACTTATATGAGATAGTACACTCATGCAGCTCAGGATGCAAAACTACCAGGCAGTTTTCCTTGCAAAAATCAACATTGTGGCCTTTAATCATACATTTTGCTACAACTAAATTTAGATTAGATAAAGGTTGGATTCACGCCGATTAAGAAAATACATGCTGATGTAAAAATATAGTAATATACAACAGGTACTTACATCTACATTGGAGCACAGAGAATTCCTGCAAGAATCTTTCCTCATAAACGATACCATTGCAGAAATTCTTCTATCTGTTAAGCTTATTTTCTAAAAGAGAGATGGGTAAGAAACATGTAGAAAATATGATCAGCATGCTATAAAATTTCATGATGCAAGGATACGCACACGCTTCTTAGAATTGAGTTGACATATATTTGCCGGATCGAGCGGACTAGTTCTTCGCCACCTTTGGAATCGCTTATTATCAATAGGAGTTGGGTTTCTCTTGTCTTTGGAGCAAGATCTATAAACTGGAGTTGGTTTATTATCTCCTGGCATTTGGATCTTTTGCAAAGGCCTTGTTTGTAACCCTTCAGATTCTAACATAGTCGTCTTCCCCTTGCATGCCTTGTATAGAAGAATGGTGCTTGAATTATAAAACATGCGACAACAGAGAGATGTAATATGTACTGAAGAATAGAAAGGCATGACATATTGACATGTATTCCCTCCATCCGGAAATAAATGGATGGGTCTAGGGGTATTTAAGTTCTAGATACATCCTTTTTTATCCATTTCGGCAACATGTAATCCGGACGGAGGGAGTATGGTGTAAGAGCTAGGGATACAATAGGACAACACAGCAAAAAAACACTAGTTGAATGTAAAACTATATGCTAGCGGAATACGTACAGAAATAACTAAGGCAACATACACGTGTATGATTGGGAAAATAAGATGGCATTGCAACAGAGCACTAGAAAAGCACTTCAATGTAAAAAACATGGTATGGCGAGATAGATGAAGTAAATCTTGATGAATAACAATGCATAAGATATTGAAGCATGATGTCCAAATTAAGCGAGATGGCATTGCGATAGAGTAGAATGACAACACTTGAATTTGAAAACATGTTATCATGAATGGAATAGGTCTTGAAAAACAGGAAGGCATGACATATTTACATGCATGATCGGCATGCTAAGCACATGGCATTGCAGTGAGTAGATACACTCCGGGACATTATATGCATGTTGTACCCATATCACGAGGCCAAGTTAGAGCAAGGACCTTGTGGGGTGAAGAGGATTCATCATCTTTCTGCAAGTCTTCTGAAGAACTTCCTTTACATGTTCCATCATATTGGGTATCATTGACATCAAGTTTATTGGTCTTTACATTGCTCCGTGAGGTTCTTGTGGATATATCAATGTGTGCAATTATGACATGCATGGAAGACAACTAGTAGTTAGATTTATGCAATGAGTGCCTGTAGGAGACAACATAAATAGTAGGACTGGGGTTAACTAGCGACAGAGGTCTCATAAACTAAAGGGAGAACACAGGATGAAAGCTATAGAATATGTATCGTTTGTACTCGAGATTAACTAGATGGCACACAAAAGTATTAAAGAACAACATAGGTAATACTAGAAGTGGTATAATACTATAATCACTGACTGTGGGATAGCATTGGCTGATGGATGATAACTATGGAACAGCGTTACCTAAATAACAAGTATCTTAGCTGAACTATGGAACATCGTGAACTCCTAAACAAGACCCGTAAGAGATCAGCATGAATATACAGTGAAATGTGATGATCTATTTTCCATGCTTAGATGAATAACAAAGCCATAAATGTTGCACACAAGTAAGATGCGGGTACAACCTATCTGGCTGCCATCCATAGGAGTGAGCATCATGTCTGACTTGTCGATGGCCCTGCAGTTGTTGTGGCTGTCCATGTCGGGCACGCAGCGCATTCGATGCGAGGAAGCTGTTGAGTGGGGACTATAGCTCCTTCCGGTGTATGCTTCCCTTGTTGGAGCAGCTATGGTGAGTCGGAAGACGGTGTGTGCGAAGATGCAGATAACGCATAATGTTAAGAACGACATATCTCTTTGATCTAAAGAAATACACTAAGAGATCAACAAAGAAGGTACGAGAGTGGTCACACGTCTGTTGGATCAAGAATAAATTGGGGTCACACGATTTTATTTTATTTTAGTACTGTCTCGGTCTACGCGGATGGCTTGATGGCCGTCTTGTGCCTCCCTGACACGTGTTCGAAATCTTCCCCGAAGAGCCAGCGACCAACGGCAGAGCAGCCTGCCTCCGCCGTCCGTGGCCCCGGCCAAAACCCCGCTCCCCGCCCCACTGCACTCCCGTGATTGCGCCGCCCCCGGGCCAATCCACAAAGACTCCCCGTCATCCAGATCCGGCGGCGGCAGTACCTTCAACCCACGCAACTCTAAAAGATAGCCATCTAAGCGCTGCTTCCGTGGTGAACTTGCGGCCCCGCACCCTTACGTTAGACACCAGCCAACCAGCAGCCTAGGAGCTCCACCGCCTCGAGGGGTGCTGCTTCCCATTGGGAATCGATTGGCCCAGATTAAAAATTCAGACAACTGACGCCTAAATAAAGTGATTTGAGATGAGGGTGCGACCTATCTGGCGGCATGGTGAAGTAGGCAGGTCCAGCTACCGAGTCGGTGAGGCCGACGTGGTTGTGGTGGCGACCGGTGGCAGGGAAAGAGCGATGTTGCGACGGTCGACGGCTATGCGGAAGCAGTGCCAGGACTCTGGACGGATCCGAAGTTGGAGCCGCTCCGGCGCCGTGAAAAACGGCGGGGGTGAATAGGCTCAGCAGTTCACACGGGCCGTCGTCCGAGGCAGCACCAAAGAAGACGGAGTAAGAGGCACATGGCCCAAAGGCACGATGGCAATCGGACAGCGTCTCCGGCATTAGGGAGGAGGGCGGCTGTGAAATTGGTGCGGGGGGCGCCTTGGAGGTGGGCACGAGGTTTCGCGGCTCGGGAGAAGGGAGCTTCCGGGGAGAAGGTGATTTGCGCCCACGAGGTATGGATGGGGGCGGCTGGGGGGATTGGGAGGAGTGGAACCATGTCTTACGGACGCATTTATGCGAAATGTGAGGGGAGTTACAGTTCTACCCTTGCCTATAGGCTTCTCGGCTTGGGTCTGTTTACTAAGGGTCGGGGATAGTAGAGTAACTTTGCTTCTCCCCAAATAGTGGGCAGGAGCGATTTCGGGCGAGGAGGGCGTGTTTTGAACTATAGTGGGCGCGAGCGATTTCGGGCGAGGAGAGCGTGTTTTGAAATAGTGGGCGCGAGCTATTTCGGGCGAGGAGAGCGTGTTTTGCCGACCATGGTTTATGAATTATTCCGCACATGTCATTTCGGTCGAGGAGAAGGCGCGCTTGGATGAAGTTACGAACCTACCCTTGATGTACAACGGGCCAATTGATGCGCGTCCCACATAGGACGGTAATTTTGCGTCTCCCATTTATTTGCTCGGGCGAATTCCACTGAGCAGAGAGGATGTTTAACGGTTCGTTCAAATTTTGGGAGAACGAGCATCCACGTCTACCTTACCAACTCGATTCGAATCAAATTTTGAAATATTAGCTTGCCACTTCTTTTTTAGATGGAGAGATGATGCTTGGGAGTAATGTGTTTTTACATGCTCGTTGCTAGCGATTTACTATATGACAAATAGTTGACCCACTCAAAAACGCTAATCAAACCCAAAATGAAACATCTCGATTCAATGAAATAGCTCGTTCAGTAGGTCAAAATAGTGGACTAAATCCAAAATTGAACACCTCAATCGAGTAGCATGTTGTACAGTATTATAGTACTCCATGAACATGTTGAAAGTCAAATTAATGAACTTGTTTGATATACGCATGTATCCGTTCATGTGTGGATTGCGCATAACATGTTCTCCAATTTAAATATTTGAATGCAAGTTTATATCGAAACATGGTTTATATCAGTCTTTGATGCATAAAACGCGACCTCCCCCTCTCCCGGACTCCTGTTCTCTCTCTCTCTCTCTCTCTCTCTCTCTCTCTCTCTCTCTCTCTCTCTCTCTCTCGCCGACAATCTTCAATTATGTCGCACGCATCCGACACAAAAACCTTGTTGGTTCCTCTCTCTCTCTCCCTCTCTCTCTCTCTCTCTCTCTCTCTCTTTGTGTGTGGGGGGTCTTTCTAGTTCGCATGCATATATACACCATCTATAGGTCTCTCTGACACTATGTATGATACTCTAGCTAGTACAAGCTAGATATCTTGGGTGCACTCATTGTACGCACACAAATTCCTTGGCTCTTTGCCCGTAACTCTCTCACGCACCACTCTGTCGCCCTGAGCTCTTCCCCCCCCTCTCTCAAACTCTCCATCCACAGGGTCACACATACACATGCATATCTCACTCGCACTCGATAGGCCCATCTAAAACTCTATCTCTCTCCCTCGTTCTCTCTCCATATCACATGCACACACACACAATCTCATGCCCAGCTAGCCAAGTATGATGGTCTCTCACTCAATTGTAGGCACACGCAGTCCCCCCTATATGTATATGACTAGCTAATCATAGTCTCCATCACAAACATGTGCATGGTCTATCTCAATTTCTCTCGGGGCATCTTTCTATCGCGCACGCACTCCCTCGATCTCCCATCCATATAGTCCCCTCACAATCTCGAGGGGATCTCTCTATCACAAACACACCCTCTCTCCCTCCCCATGCGTCCATGCCATCCATGTGTCCCTCTCGAACTTTTTTCCTTGTTGGCCAGACCTCTATTGGACATGTGCTACAGGGGTGTCTCTCTCCATTGCAAACAATCACACACTAGCTATCTTCGTGTATCTCCTTGCCTCGCTTTTCCATCTTGGAGATGCATGCGTGATATGTTTGCATAAGAAACGAAAAAACACACACTCTCTCTAATTTATCGTTTGTTGTCACTTTCTCTTTCACACACATACTCTTTTTGCACACTTACTCATTCTCCTTCACACGCACTTGATCTGTCTTGACTGAGGCACTCTCCTCGGTCCATAGCATATAGATTTATTGAAAAGTCAAACATCAGAAAGTTTGACCATGTATGTGGAGAAAAAGAATTACATCTAGTACGGCAAACATATACCATTAGATTCACCATGAGATGTAGTTTTGTATGATGTATCTTTGGTATTGTAGATATAAATAACATGCGTAAACCTGATCAAAGTTTCCAAAGTTTGACTTCTAAAAAATTTACATACCTTTGCATTATCGAGCGGATGGAATATCTCTTTCCCTCTCAGCTATCTCGACGCACCACTCAGCCTTATCGGGGCTCCTCGATCTCTCTCAAACTTTATTGGTCGGTTTGGTTCGTGACACGACCCTCATGCCTTGATGGCGGTACTGCTGGTGTGGACGTGAGATGTAAAATATTGCTGCTGGCCAGGCTTGTGTGGTCTTGAAGCGTTTGGTTCATTCTGGGCGAGCAAAGCATCAACGTCCCATCAATCAATCCATGCATCAATTATTTAATGATAATATCCATCCATGTTGCTGTTAGCCTTGTGGCCGCACGACCAGGCGTTCGAAATCGGTCGCTTGGGCCAGGCTACTTGCAGTGTCTGGAGTTCAGCCAGACTAATTAAAGTGCAAGGGAACCCAGGCCAGGCGGGCTTTCTTTTTCACATGGTAGCAACCAAACAAGCGTGCATGAAATCCAACCACAACCCCGGGCCAGGCAAAAGATGCTCAGGACGCAAGCCAAACTGTCCTTATATCTCCCTGGTTCACGCATACACATGTCTCGCTCGCGCTATACATATAGACCCATCCAACACTCTACGCCCTTGTTCTCTCTCCATGTGACACGCACCCCCCTAAGTACCATAATCCCACACTCCATCATAGGCTCTATTTAGATACATGGGTTAGAGTTAGTTTGGGTTAGTTTGGAGTCAACTAACCCAAAAAGATCCAAACATGAGGGTTAGTTTGGGTTAGATGCATCTAACCCATCCAAAAAAACTAACCCATCCAAGAGGTGCTTATTTGGGTTAGTTCTTCTCGGGACCACTAATAAACACTTTTTTCTCTCGCTCTCCCCGTAGCAGATCCCTCCCCACTTCCTCGAAGCTTCTCGTCCTCTCCCTCCCTCCCTCCCTCTCGCACCGCCCATGAAGGTGCCTCGCCGTATCCATGCTCCATCTAACCCTGCCATCCAAACACCTCTTTACTTAGAGTTAGTTCAGGGTTAGTTCAGGGTTAGAATCTAACTCTAACCTCTAACTGAGTTAGAGTATCCAAACAGGGCCATAGGCGCAAGCACTCCCCCTCCTAAGTATGATTATCTCTTACTAGCCATCAGGAACACACGTATTGTCTCCTTCCGTCCATACGTCTATCTTGATATCTCTCGGGGAATCTTCTATCGCGCACACACCTTGTCACTCGATCTCCCACCCATGTAGTCCCATCACTATCTCCAGGGGATCTCTCTATGACAAACATACACTCTCTCCTCCCCATGTCTGCATTTTCTCCGTACGTCTCTCTCGACCTCTCTCCCTTGTTTGTCAGACCCCTCTTGGCCACGTGCTAGGGGTCTTGCTCTCTCGGTTCCAAACAACCACACACTATCTCCTCACATTGCCTCCATTGTCGAAGATGCATGTGTGATATATTTGCATAAGACACGCACGCTTTTTCTCTACTTTTATCGAGTGTTGTCCATGTATCTTTCACACTTTTACACTTTTTCCTCTCTCTCTCTCTCTCTCTCTCTCTCTCTCTCTCTCTCTCTAGTTAGGGACTCATCACGTCCATAAGCATATGGATGTTTTGAAAAGTCAAACCTCGTAAAAGTTTGACCAGGTATATGTGGAGAAAAACATTTACATCTGGAACGATCATTAGATTCATCAACATGTACTTACTTCATACTATCATTTATCTTTGGTATTGTAGATATAAGTAATTTGTTTATAAACTTGGTCAAAGTTTCAAAAGTTTGACTTAAAAAAATGTTGGAACTACATTATCGAACGGAGGGAGTAGCTCTTTCTCTCTCTCTCTCTGCTATCTCTCACGGGCCTCCCCTCTCACTCTAACTCTCTATACCGACGGATTATACGCTCCCTGTGTCAGCGTATAGCTCCGTGTATTGTTTAGTTGATCGGTCAACCAATCCACATGCTGCCTTGTCAGCTCGTGTTCTGTATCTTCGTGTGCTGGCCCATGTGGCAGTGGGTGAAAATAAGTAAACTAGAGGCCCATCTGACACGCGCTGAAGTAAACAAAGTCGAAACCACTCAGGGTAGCACCCCGCATGCTAGTAAATTGAGGGCGCATTGAGGACAAACTTCTTGTGCGCGAAGGACGCACTCACAAGACACAATTCACCTGCTACAAGCGGCGGCATGCATGAAGGACGCACTTCGCGCACACCCAAAGACACAAGACACCCCAAAGACATCGCTACACCGCGTCGCCGCCGTTGAGATGGACGGCGAGGCAGCCAACAAGTGGAGGCGGCTCGAGCTAAAACCACATCCGGGCGAGCTCGACTTCATCAATGAGCCTCCCGATGACATGCTGCTCGTCATCATCGGCCTCCTCCCACCAAATCTGCCATGCGGACCGCCTTGCTCTCCCAGCGGTGGCACCCTCCGCACTGCGTCCCCTCAACCTCGCATCACGGCTGCCTCTGCGACGGGGATTGCAAACGCATGGCCGCAGTCTCCAAGATCCTTTCATCGCACCCTGGGCCAGCCAGATGCCTTGACATCCTCATGTTCAGTATCAACTGCAAGGTCCAACCCAAGTTCGACGAGTGGTTCTTATCCCCCGCCCTAGATCAGCTCGAGGATCTCAGCTTTGAAGCTAGACGATGTCGCTCTCTGCTGCCGTCCGCGCTCCACCTCACGCCAATGCTGCGTCGCGCCAGCTTCAGCTCCTGCTATCTTCCCCAGATTAATGTCGCGCCCGCCCTTCTTCGCCCTCAACTCAAGTAGCTCGACGTCTTCGACATTGTCATCTCGAAGAAGGCTATGGAGCACCTGCTCCGCAGTTGTACTGCGCTCGAGTACCATCGTCTTGAGCAGATCCACGGGTTAATTAGCCTCCACATCACCTCGACGAATCTCCGATGGATTTATGTGTCTTGCTGGCACCGCAACAAGACATCAATTGGGAAGAGATCACTCCAGCTGTTCCACGTTATGGTCATTAAGAATGCGCCTTTCCTTGAGAGATTGCTTGTATCGGATGTAGAAGGTCCAACAAAAATCAAGGTCATTGACGCACCAAAATTGACAGCGTTGGTGTACTCATTTGCCAAATTCTCCGAACTCTTTATTGGATCCGTAATCGTTCAGGTACATCACTCATCTTCTTCTCCGTCTTCTTGAAATTCACAGTTTTATATTTCTTCTTGATGTATTTACGACCGTCTTCCAGAAAATGATTCCCACAAGCTTGACCCACCCATGCGCACAGTGAAGATCTTAGCACTAAAATCTATCGGCCCCAATCTGGATCAAGTTGTTGGATTCCTTACATGCTTTCCGTGCACAGAGAAGCTACTCATCGAGGTGAAACTTCTTTCCTATAAGTAAACGGTAATCACAACGTAGCTCAATTTTTTCGTAATTTTCCCAAATTACGATGACAAGTGTAGTGTTCAAAACTCCATCTACGCGCTGCACCGAAAGAAATGTTTTTAGTATTTTTTTCTCACGTGATCACCGCATCGCTTTTTATGTTGTACTACTATAGTAGCCTAGGCTAGTCATAGTGGAAAGTAACTTAGACTACTCCGGCAACTCTATGGTTACCCTAAGAGCAAGTACTACCTTCGGCCCCGGTTTACTCTTCCAATTTTGTAGTATCAAAATTTGACCATAGATTTAATCGACAAAATGTTAATGCATGTCACTAAGAACTATATCGTTGGATTCGTATTTGAACATAATTTCAAATGGTGTAATTTTTAGTGACATGCATTGGCATTTTCTTAGGTAAATCTATGGTCAAAATTTTATACTAAATAGAGGTAGTATTGTACAAAAGTGGGCTATGTAGGCCAAAACATGTGCCAAATTCACTTGTGATGCATTTGGCATCGACGCCCCTCCATTGCTCACCTGGAGCCCCAATCTCGATCACCTACTTTGCTCCGGTGCCAAATTAACTCACGCAATGAAAAAACACTGTGTGGGAGAGAGAGAGAGAGAGGACTGAGGCAATAAAAAAACACTTGTTTGGGAGAGTGAGAGGCTAGTGTAGTTGGTTTGATTGATTTGTTTATACATGTGGGTCTGTGTGCACAGCGGTGCCAACTCTCTCGCATCGCGAGAGCGGTGCCAAAATCTTTTGATTTGACATCGATGCGTATTATGTGGAATACTTTTGCGAAATATGGCATCGGCCACATAGTGGAAGGCAACAAATGCCCAAGCTCTTCACGTGCTCCTAGTTAAATGAGAGGAAATAGAAAGAGAGAGAGAGAGAGAGAGAGAGAGAGAGAGAGAGTGAAAAAATATCACTAGCCAGCCAACCCTATTGTATGAGCAAATGATATTGGTACCTCTTGATGACACGACAATCTTATGCAGCCAGCTTCTCTAATATGTTCTCTTCTTTTGCAGATAAAAAAAGACCCGGAAGTGAAAAATGTGCTGCACTATAACAATCTCATCGAATGCCTTGATCTCCATCTTACAGAAATTGATTTGATCGACTACCGAGGCAACACATCTGAGATTAAATTGGCCAGGTTCTTTGTTCTGGAGGCAAGTGTGCTCAAGGTAATGTGGTTTGGTATTCTCTGGCGCAACAATGAATGGCATGCTGATCGCCGCAAGTGTCTAAGCCTAAATGACAAAGTCACCGCAGAAGCTGAATTTGTTTTTGAAACATCAAGTGGCCAGAGACTCGAAAACTTATTTGCCCATTAGTGACTTGTCAGGGCGGTGGATTTTAGTTTGTACGATAATGCTGCATCCACCTAAAGTAACGGAAGTTCTTACGTAAACTTCCTAGTAATTCCCTCTTCGTAGGTGCAGCATTACTCCTAACATTTGTAATATCAGTTTGAAACTTGTAATATTGCCGTGTCCTATTCCTGCGTTTTCAAAATCCTGCGAATCAAACAGGTCCCGAGTTGGTGATGATGTTGTGCCTCCCATCTTTCACCAATTGCCGTCGGATCTAGATCTAACGCATACAAACCAAGCTTCTCCATTTTTGCAAAAAGATGCCCGCACTTGTTCCCTATTTACAAACAACTTCTTGTCTCTCACAATCAGCCTTATCTCCTCCCCACCACATCTAGAAGGCCGTGGAAAAATCTGGCGTGATGGCCGCTGCCGGAGCCGTCCACCCCAATCTTGGTGTTCCGTGCAATGCACGGGCATCTACGCACGGGAAATTATGTCAAATAGGGCTAGTTGTAAGCAGGCTAGCTCTACAGCCATGATGATAGTGACTGCAGATGGTGAGGCTGACTATGGTATGCCGAACACGGCGCCTATACTCAGGTGTCATCTCCGGTAGCGAGGTCTTGTCACTTCACCGTGAGGAGCAGACGTAAGAATTTGACCAACGGGTAGTACAGTGCCAGTACTCCTACTAGTACTACATTGGTAGTACTACTACTAGTAGTAGTAGCACCACCGTCTGGATTTAGGAGTACTACCACGTCCATCTGGATTTTAGTATTTGACTAGCAATATCTAGTAATGCATGTCACAAAAATGTACTACTCCCTCTCAGAATAAATTCATGGTGTTTTATTCCTATCGTGAGAGAACTTAATTTTTTTGCTAACTAGAGTACTAATAGGATTACATGCAATGAACTAAACACTGCATGTCATGTTTGGTAGTCTCAAGTCATTGAAAGCATGCACGGCCCACATCTCTCATTGGTTGATATGTCACAAAATAAGAAACAAGGAGGAGTTAATGCACCGTGCCTAAGTGTTTTGGGATTATTTGGTTTTCGTAAGGTGACTTACACAACATTTTTGTTTACATGCATTAACATTTTATTAGTTAAATCAAAGGTCAAAACTTGGCGCCAAAATGCAAAGGGGACCAATAAACCAAGAAACATCAAACTTCTCTCGCTTTGGCCCCAACTAGAGGTCGGTGAGATGACTATACTGCACCGCACGGAGGGGACGCAGCTTCATTGACTTACGGCAATCGCTTTTGGGTGAATGACATGTGGGCCTGGGGTGGCTGGCCCACCTATCATACAGCCAAAGGCAAAAAGAGAGGGCCGAGGAGTAGTAATGAAATCCTACGCACCTACGCACGCTAACCAAGGGCAAGAGTGATCACTCGAATCGCAAGATCAGTTGACTAGAAGCTAAGCTAGACCCATGGAGGCGATGAGCGTGAGCATCAGCCGGCTGTGCCAGATGGTCCATGACGCCGGCCTGCGGCCCGACACCGAGGAACGTCTCCAAGTAGTATTGCTTGAGGCCGCCAGGGCGAGGGGCCGCTTGGACGACAGCTTCGTCTCCTTGTTCGACGAGGTCCTCGCGGTTTCCTCGACAAGTTCACCGTCATCAAGAAGCTCGCGGACGACTTTGATGTAAGCCTCCGCCGACGCGCCTGTGCTCGCGATGCCCGCCACCCTCAACGGCCACTATGTCGACAACCTCTTTGACGACTGGTGGCCTCTGCGACCGCCGCCGTCAGGCCGGAGAATGTCCACCTCGAGGTCGCGCCGCCAAGCAATACCGCACAAAGAAGACGCCATCGACATAATCACCCACGTCTATGCGCAAATCGTCCACAAGGACTACTACATGCAAGAGGAGGACGATAGGATGCTGGCCTTCTTGGACCGCAGGGCAACCTTGGACGGCACTGTTCAGAAGCACGTTGAGCTCGCCGCCAACGCCGCTGCTCCTCACACGTCGGTTGGTGACCCGGCGCACTAGGGCGTGAGAATGTCGTTGATGGATCCATATGTATTTTTATCTTTCCGTCAAATCCATGTAGTAGTATATGATACTACAGTAATTATCTTACCTTTCGCATCAACTTCATATTTTCGTACGTACTCCGTGCATGAACGGCGCCAGAACCAAACTTCTCATTACTCTAGGCAAAATCGTTATTTTCTATCTATCGGTCGCGCCATGGAGCAGAACCAAACTTTACAAGTTATGAGTTCAAAAGGAAAAGCCTGCCGTGTTCGCGTTGCACCCCCACGCGGTTGGTCCGGCACGCTGCTCAAGCAGGAATGCGTGTGGTGTTGCATTTTCACTTACAAGTGGGACCGCAGTTGAGCAAACCGACTATCGGCAAACCCCCACCCTGCCCACCGCGCGATGGCTGAGAAAACAGGAGGGAGAAGAGATGGCTGTAGCACGGACTCCAAGAAAATTGGTGTCGGATGGGACTCGTGTGGGTGGCGTGTGTCGTACTGCTAGACGTGAATGCTAGTTATGGCCCATGCCACACCACTATATCGAGCCTATATCGAGGTACGTAGAACAAATTTCCTGCAGTCCTTGCTCAGCCCTCCTCTATCTCTCTTCTCAGCCAGCCAGTGGACACGCGGAGCCCATCGTCTGTTTGCTCACATGCGGTCCCACATGTCAGTGAAAACGCAAGAGTACCCACTGAACCTGCACATCTTTCACCTCGACGTGCTGGTGATGAAAAACAAATCCAAGAAAGATCTTCGGTGGCCGCTTTTGGAGTTACTCAAGAGTAGTAAGATTCTATTTATAGTTTAACCCAAGATGCACATCTCGTGGCTTCAACTACCACTCTATTTTCTTTCATGACATGACCTGGATGCTGGATGTCCCACGTGTCGGCAAAAGGAGGAAGAACCTGACCAAATCTTTGGTTGTGCTCTCGGATTAGACTAGTTGTGCTAACTTAAAAAATTTATTGTGTACTCCCTCCGTTCCAAAATATTTGACTTCCATTTGTCCAAAAATGGATGTACCTATATACTAAAACATGTCTAGATACATATATATTTTGACAAATAGAAGGCATGTATTTAGCAACGGAGGGAGTAGACTGGATGCAAGTTTTTGTATTGGGAAGAAGAGTACATCCATATATTGATAGAGCGCAATTTAGTAGATGTTCTATCACTTTTAGCTAGCACAGAGGCTAGAGATGAGATTAGTGCACTTGTTGATATTCCTACTAGAATAGAGGCTATACATGAGACTAGATGCGAGGAAGCAACGTCTACTTCTTTACACTCGAAGAAGAAAGAAGCACACAAGATCGAGCCTCCGCAGATCAACAATGAATGCATCGAGAAGGCACTAATCCAACTTACAGGAGTAGTAAAATGTATTCTTGTGGTTCTTATTTTCTTTGGTCTTGCTTTTCTAGTCAAAATTATCGTTGGAGTTCGTGCAAAACGGAGGTCCGTTTGGGGTCGTGCGTTGGAGTTGGCCTTACAAGTGGGACCGCAGTTAAGTAAACCGACTATCGGCAAACCCCCACCTCGCCTGCCACGTGATGGCTGAGTTAGAGAAACGATGAGGTTGAAGAGATTGCTCTAGCACGGACTCCAAGAAATATGGTGTCAGATGGAAGTCGTGCTGGTGGCGTGTGCCGTACTCCTGGACGTGAATGCTTGTTACGCCCATGCCACCCTACTACTCCTACTACTTACTATATAGTACTAGTATCGAGGATTCGAGGTGCTGGTTACGTAGTACAATATGGCTACAAAGAAAACACCCGCACGACGCTGCCAAGCATGTTAAGCTAGTACAAATAGTGTACTACTATTGTTGATTGGCCTCATCCGATAACCTGTTGCAATGCACGTAAAATTATGTATTCGGAAAATATTTTTTTGCCTCGTCGCACCACTCACTCAGAGAAGCGACTCGAAAGCCATTCATAAATTTAGTAAGTTTATCACAGGCATATCATTTTATTACATACAACAGGTCATCAACCCACATCGACAACGAGGATACATTATAAATACTAAAGTTTTCACCACACAACAAATAACAAGCAATGAAATGAACTTCAACTCAACCATTCCTCGGCGTTGGAAACACTTTCTTTGAACCACAAGTGATTCTCTGGGACGGGCCATCCATTGTCGATCTGGAGACAAACGCGGGACTGATCATCCAGGCTGAAGCAGCCTACTATATCAGTACCAGGGTAGGGAACCACCCAAATGTCCAAGGTATAGACACAATTGCTTCTCATAAATGGTAGTAACGTTGTGTCAACAGCAGTTGGATCGCCTTTCACTATCATTGGATAGTTTTGTCCAAGGAAGAGCGAGTTTTCTCCAAGACTATCAATTCTGTACCAGGGAGAAGGAGTTGGCGCTAGCACACTAGTATCCATCCCGAATACCATGCAACAGGTGTTGGAATAGGTCTGGAGAGTGCGGCCATGGGAGACTACACCTACTTCCTTAGCAGTAACATCATCAGTGGGTTGTATACACACAAGAAGAGGTGATCCATCGGAATTAGTTGCCAGGCACCAAAGAGTATATGGGCGCTGCTCGTCCTCATGCTCGTGATCATCACCATCGTCATCTCCCCCTTGGTTATAAATTTTTTCAAGTATAGGTGGTGGAATGTTCACAGGACCTTGGAAACACAAGAAGAAGGTTAATAAGTAAAGGGAAACTTGCTAACCCACATGCATGTGGATGAAACAATTATAATTATGGTGGAAGACAAATGTACCGAAACTACGATGATGCCATGCAAAAAGCGATTGCCACAGTGGTGGCAGCAAACACAAGGCCCTCAGATTGAATTGCATCACGGTACTCATCCGTGTACAGAAACTAATTTTTGAGCAATATCCATCGAGTCAAACCACCAAGGACGGCAACAAGCTTGTCGAAGATAGCAACAACTTTATAGTTGTTGTAATTCCAAGAGCGGTTGAGAACTCGAAAAATTGCTATCTTCCGTAGAAGACAGTCACCATGATTGTATTTGAACGCATGCATAATACCGGTGTGCTCAACCTCCGGGCAGTCTGCTGAGATTTTTGGAAGTGGAACCCGGTCACGAGTGTACACATTCACAAGTTCCCACTCAGCTTGGACCCAATGTAAACAACCCAATCTCCATTTGCGCCTGCCCAAGCCTTGCCCTCAAGCGATGGCATCTTAACATCATGCGTATCATTATCAAGCGGCATCAACTTGCACAGGGCGAGGCCTCTGTCATGCCGGCGCCAGTCATCAGGGACACGGCGAAGAAGATAGGGGAGATCAAACCGCTCCTTAACTCTTGGGTTCCTTGTAATGATGTTATTAGTTGAGTCGAGAATGGGCTTGAACGAACCTGCCATGCTAGCCGAGGTGATGACGTCGCACCGATCAATGAGTTCCTCCACCACGTCATCTTTCAGATCGGGGCAAGAATAACGGGGTCGTTTCCGTCCTGTTCCCTCCATGGAGGAGACGATCGAACAATGGCAGAAGAAAGGGTGAAGGGCTGAAGAAAAATGGAGGGAGAGGAAGAGCGTGCGAAAGCAGTTCCAAATCGAGAGGGAAAGGCGAAGAGTCGATGGACGGTTGCCAGTTCGCCACGGTTCACGAAGGGGCGCCCCGGCCTACACGTCGGCTCGGAAATACTCCTACTACTCGCCATCGTCTCACTGATATGTTGGAACGGGACCACATGTCAACGAAACATGGTGTGTAATTTCTCGTGCAAAATGCGATCTGGCCGCGTTGGCCCGAGGTGCCGCATTAGTTATCGACCTTTATGTTTTTAATGGCGTGCCATTCAGTTTTGAAGCACGACTAATTGGTATTGTACGCAGAGAAAATATAAACTACCCTACCACTACTCCACCTCCAGTACTAGTAGTATAAAAAAGATATATAGGCTGGAGCTTCAGCGCTTTCTTGCCAAGGGCTGCCCACTTGCTTCTCACACTACCACCCTCTCTCCAGATCTAAAAAGATGGCCCTCTCTCCCTCCTCACCGGTGGTCACAGATCTGCCAGGGAAGAAAAGGACGTAGAAGCGTTGGCCTTTTCGTCCATCGGCGAAGCGAGGTCACGATCGATGACAAGGCCGTCCTCTCGGACCTAAGCGCCAGCATGGCATGGCCTCCGTCCCCAAGCTCGCTGCCATAGTGTGTGCGGAGGATCTACGCACCACGAGCGAATCCACTTCCCGCTGACCCTCGTGTATGCTACCCCTTTTGAACCATACCCTTGTTCTATTGCCCCATCTCGCCACGTCGTTGCATGTGGATCTTTTTCCACTCCACCATCTTCCCAATTTGCTATCCTCTCGCTCTCATCGCCACGCAGCATTTAAAAAACCATAATTTTCACTATTAAAGGAAACCCTACTTCATGCAGACTAATCCATATGCAGGTTGAATAAGGAAAGGAAGGGAGACTGTACTGTCCAAGAGAGTAGGCATCGAACCCGCATCTAGGTTGAAAAGGGGGAAATCAGTAGCTAAGGAACGAGTCTCGTGTCTCTTGGTTGAAGAAGGGTAGAAAGGCATGACAACGCAATAGAGAATGACTAGGTTGATCGGTTTGTTGTCCTCACATAGGAAAAAGGTGGCTAAAGAGAACAAAAATGGGACATAATCCACATATGCTGCCTGGATATTTGTTGCTCTAGGCAACCATACCTCCCTCACCACTCTGCGTCCGTGGAGGTACATCGCATCGCGCGCCCACCGTCCTAATGGGCCTCCCATGCTCTTATTACCACTTTTTTTGCTGTTAGTATAACGCCAGTAGTCAAGTCAAGCAATGCTACTGCTAAAGTGATGCCACATTTAACTAATGTCGCTCTCAGTCTAATGCCACCGATAAATTTAAGCAATGCCATTTAATGTCACTGGATTATTTCAGGGTTAGATTTTGATTATGGATGTATTAAAGATTTTTCAGCTAAGTCATTCTAATGTTGTTGCACAGCCAGTATACCAAAGATGGAACTTGTTACTACCTTCAGATTTTTGCACTGTTAATCCTTATAGATTACATACCTCACTTTAATGAGATAAGTTAATTTTTTTGTACAGTGTCACCAAAATGCCAAGGTGCTGATGTCATTTTATTTTGGTTAAACCGCATGCACAATTATGAAGACAAGAGGAAAGGTCAAGAGTGGGAACCTCCTCCTCCGGCTATTCTCTTGATTCGTTCGATCAAGTTTTTATGTTTGATCGATTATCAAGATTGGGATAGCAATTTTTAAGGTCCCCCCGAGTTCGAAATGATATTTACCTTGGAGGTACATGGTTTGTGATTTTTTTTATACTGTCATTAGTTAATAATGCTAGTTACCTTCAGACTTCTGTATTTGGTTTAATGCTCATGCACGGCTAGTATACCAATGCTGAAACTTGTTACCTTTACATTTTGTATTGTTAATTCTTATAGAAACCTTCCAGTGCTAGAGTTTATTGAAATCTGTTTAGTAAAACCATTGTACTATACCCTGTAATAAACTAACTACTCTACTGTTGCACTAGCAACTGGATTAGTGTATATTTGTAGTATTCGGATGGTGTTGCATTAGCGTATGGACATAAATAAAGTGTCGCAAGCTTTCCCAGATATGTGCTCAAGAAAACTACTACCTGTTTTTCTAAATACTAGACGTTTGGGTACTTTAAATTGAACCGCGAAAACGTCTTATATTAAGGAACAGAGGGTGTAGAGTTCACTCAAATTATCCCGGTAAAGCTAGTCACACCTTTGTTAAAATTAATGTTCATTATGTTATCAGAGGAAGTCTATATGTTTGTCTCTAATGCCTATTGACTACATACCTGACATCATAATGTAATGTTAAGTCATTTCCTTTTGCACAGTGTCACTGAATTGTCAAGGCGGTGATGGCATTTTATTTTAGTAGAACTGCACAAAATTTGCTTAAAAGAAGAGGAAAGGTCAGGAATGGCTCAGTTTTTCAGAAAAAACTATGTATGCCTTCCTGACATCAGCCGTTGTTGCTTTATTTATTCATTCAAACAGGTGGTTAGAAACAGTCTTGCTACATTTTCCCATTAAGAAATTGGAATGCTTATATTTGTGAGTCTGTGCTTCAACTAGTGCCACTTTTATAGTAATCACACTTTCAATATCTATGCAAACAGGGATGCTCGATTTTAGTGGAACTGCACAAAAATTCCAAATGGTTCAACATTACGAGCATGTTTTTTTTTAAAAACCTTTATATCCAATTGGTGGCACTATGAGCTGTTCATTACGAAGGTACATGGTTTGCTACTATCTTGCTGCTCTTTTTGTACTGTCATTAGATAGTAATACTAGTGGTTTGCATGTGAATTTATTAAGTGGTGGACCTACATTGGAGGTGCAGGACAGGATTCAATGATTGGATGCTCAATTTCGGTTGTATCGATTTCACCCCTTCCATCACTGCGAACATGGTGTCGTATATGTTTACTAGCTGCTTGATATTTGTCCGCATGTAGATGTACGCCCATTGCTATTTGGCAAACAAACAAAGTGTCCGCAATTTTGGTTGAACTGCACAAGAGAATAGTATAGTCCTTGCATGCGATTGCCATTTGAAAATAGACACAAAGATTGGATAGTCACTTCATGGACTGCAGAAAAAGTAGTACTGTACTATTTATCGCCAACACTAGGTGCTTCATTGCTTTGGTTTGATTATACAATGGGCATCATTTTCCCTAAGTTAAAGTTTGTATTACGAAAATAGTCTCATGGTGTGATCGAGAGAAGACCAAATCATATTGCAGTGGATGTTCCTCCATCATGTGTGGTTCATTCTCATGGTTCCAGCTGTTGGTGAAACCACTTACGTTTGCAAGAGGAATTGTAGACTTCACAAACAAATTTGTCTTTCAGTCTGTACTGAATGTTGGCCAAGAGAAGCATCCATGTTAGTAGGAAGAACAATTGTTTTTTCTAGATCTTTGCTTTTGGAGCTACATATTTGTATATGATCTGTGAATCATTGAGATGCATTAACATGTTGATCTTATGTATGGGAATCGTACTAGTTAGTTTTAGTCGCGACGCAAGATCCGAAGTGGCTGATCTTTGCTTTTGGAGCTACATATTTGTATATGATCTATGAATCATTGAGATGCATTAAAGGTTACTTATTTCTGTTCGCTCAGTGTTCACAAGTTACTGATCGATCACTAGCTAGCCTACAAAAGTGCTCCTGGCAGTTTTATTTGCGACGCAAGATGCGAAGTGGCAGTTTTTTGAATAAAAATGCCTACCTTTGAAGAAACTGACAAGCTACACTATCGATCCTACACGGATAAAAATGCCTACCTCTGAAGAAACTGACAATCTACACTATCGATCCTACACGGATAAATAGCGGATCACGCACGTACTACCTCCTTTCCGGTTTGCAGTGCTCAATTCAAGAAATGACCTACTTGATCCTACACGAATAAATAGCGGATCACGCACGTACTAGTACCTCCTTTCCGGTTTGTAGGGCTTAATTCAAACCTCTCACAAACCAAGGTACTCCCTCCGTCCGGGTTTATTAGTCACGTGAGCAAAGCAGCAAGGCCAAGGCATGGCAATAATTAACGGCATGCAGAAGTTTAATCCTAATTAATTTCAGCGATTTAAGTGGCTGCATGCGTGCCCTCGGCTGTGACTCGTTGCATGCTGCTTCGCCAGACGCCTCGTGAGCGATTCTGAGTGCCTCGCATGCAGCCGATCGTAATTAAGGCAGCTAACTGATGCAAAAAGATACGCTTTAATTGTTGCGGGCTTTTTAAATCCGGAATCATTATTGACAAGGAGGAGATGATTCGAGTGCACTCGTTTGACCGCCATGCCGGGCGTGTGACCCAGACGGGACGGACGACAGTCATAATTTCAGTTTCTCTAGTTTTCCACGGCAAGTCGGGCGCTTAAGCCATTATGCATTGAATTCCGATGACCGTCGTGACTACCTTCCCCTATAAGTACCGATTCCGGCCTTCTCCAGTGCCACTGTGACCCAACTCGCCATATCCTCATAAGCCCCCACAGGCCCGACGTCGCGCGCCACGTCCGCCATGCCCCCGCCCATCCGCTGTAGGCGACGCCGGAGGCGGTCACCGCCGGAACTAGTGTTCGGTTTTTCACGGAAGGCGACGGAGGGAGGAGGCATTCTATCTGTCTTTAGATGGCAATGCGGAGATCGAGGAGTTGTTGAGTGCGACCGCATGGTGGAGGAGCAGGAGTTGTTGAGCGCCATCACCGCTGGCGGAGGAGCAGCAGATCGCCGATTTGCCGCCAAGGACATGGAGCAAGAAGACCGACGCTCGAAGTCGCGAAAGCAGCGCCCAAGAATCGGGCCGACTACATGGAGGCCGACACCCGGCAAATAGCCCTGGAGACTGTCGGGCACGCATGCGTTCACGACGCCGATTTTTACTACCAGCTCGTCAAGTGAGTTTCCCGCTTGGAAGCCGAAGCTTCGGTGGACCACGCCGGCATGGAAAGGGCCAACGCGCGCGAGCAACACGCCCTATCGCACCTCTTGCAAGTCCGAGGCAGGCGCAGGACGCCGGTGCCGGCGTTTAGCGTGTACCACAGATGGCGGCCGGCATCGTCTAGTTAGCTAAGAGTAAGTGAGTACTTGTACGCTACTAGAGTATTAGTGGGAGTAGATAGTTAACTTGGCTATGATGGTTGTCAACGTGGAAGTTCAAGACTCTATATGTGGATCAGACTGTTACTTTACTCGAATGTTGAACTTTCTGTTTGAACGTATGGAATGGGCTGTTATTTTTTAAATGGGTTGTATTTGTCCTCCACGGGTTTAGAGGCTGACTTGTGGGCCTAGCAAGTTGACGCGCATACAATCGTAAGAAGATTGTACGTGGAGAGGATGACAGCAGGACCCGCCAAGGTCATGGCGACGCAAGCAAGTGCCTCCTTATTTCAAGCCAATAAAAAATGGCTCCTCCTAGTGGATTTCGACATCCGGGTCCCATGCCATTGTCAACGTAGTCAATAAACGAGAGAATTACAACGAGCGGCCGACACGGGGACCCAAAGAGCTCGCCCAGCTTATTTTTGTTTTGGGTTAATTTGATAAATGCCACTCCAAATCTGGTGTATCCGAGAAATGTTATCGCAATTTCCAAACTTTGAAAAATGCCATTTCTAGTGGCATTTTTCAAGTCTGAGTGGCGTTTCAAGTTTGCAAACTGCAGTGGCGTTTTTCAAAGTTTGCAAAAATTGCGATGGCATTTTCAAAGTTTGGAAATTGCAGTGGCATTTTTATGAATCACCATAATTGGAGTGGCATTTATCTAATTTGTTTTTTGAGACCGAAGCGGGGTGTCAATCGGGCTGTGCGGGACACTCTGGCCTGTCTAGATAGTCTTTTCTTTTATGTTTACCATGCTCCAGCCCAGTAGTTTTTTTTTTCTTTCTGAAAATGGCTAGCCCAGTTTTTTTGTGATTTGTCAAGTAAGTCGCTTTATCAGGCCTGTTGGGCTGCAAATCTTTCAAGACGAGGAGAGCTTCATTCGGCTGGCCGAGAAAATGGCATATCAGTAATGAGAAATGGGCTGTACATTTTTAAAACACATCAAACCGACAATTAGTTTCAAATATCTTTTTTTTATTTCGAGATTTTAAATTGCATTGATTTTTATGCATGGACAATTTATTGGATTTTATATTGATATACATTTATTTTTAAAATCAGTCTGAATGTGACTCGAAGTTTTGGGATTAAAAACAGTTTAGACCGCACCGACATATGCAAAATTTCGTATAATTTTTTAACCGTGGCCACAATATGGGCTGTAATGCTAACAAAAAGAATATGGGCTCCAAAAAAACCCGTAAGAATTAGCAAATGGGCTGTAAATTATTTGAAATAATGGCAGATGGGTTGTATGTTGTTTTCCACAGATTTGAGGCTTTCCACAGATGGCCTGTATACTGTTGGATGTCCATCCAACGGCCGTCGTGCTTCTTCAATCTCTGCTCTTCCTGCTCCAGCCGCTCAAACAAACGCCAAGGGACTGCCTACTCCTCCTCCCCGCCGGGTCTTTGCCAAGCAGCCTCACCGTCCCACCGCATTCCCATCGTTGGCCTAGCCATCCCTCTACTCACCCACAGTCCCCACACTGCTGTTATTCTCCGGTGACGGCAGACGACCAAGAAACCCTCAGACAGTCGTACTCCCCTCGGCGTGGGAAACAACTGCCGAAGTCTTCCTGCCTCCGTGTCGTTTCCTTCCTAGGCCTTCGCCGTCCCATCGCCATGGTGCTCTCGGCGCGGCCTGGTCAACGTGGTCAACGGCATCGACATGCATCTGAAGTGGACTGTACATGGAGAGGCCGACAGCTAGGTCCACGGCCGCACGCAAGGAAATGCCTCCTTATTACGCGCAAAATAATGATTCCTCCACCTGACATCTGGGACCCACCGAAAGGGCCTATGTATTTCGTGAAAAAAATGTTACCGCCACTGATAGCTCGGACCCACCAGCTATATCTTCACACGCAAGGAAGTGCCTCCTTATTACACAAAAAATGAATACTCCCCGCTAGCCGGGACCCAAGATAGTGGGCCTACTAAGTTGACGGGGATGAAGGGCTTTGTCAACTTAGTAAATATGCACGATTCTAGCTCTACTGACCGTACGATGTCCATCCAACGACCGTAGTGCTTCTTCAACCTCTGGTCTTCTTGCTCCAAAGAGCTCAAAGCAGCCGGTCGTGCCCGCTGCTTCCACGCCTCCCGTGGCCGGCTGTGCTGCCGCGGAGGCCTCACCGCCCCCATACTACTCCCACCGCTGGCCAGGCCATCCCTCCACTCCACTCACCCACACCCCCTGTTATTCTCAAGGGCGACGGCAACAGTGAACCAGTGAACCCTCAGATTCTCTCCGCATGGGCATCCACTGTCGCGTCTTCCCCGGCTCCGTGTCGTCCCCTTCCTAGGCCTCACCGTCGTCCATCGCCGTTGTGCTCTCGGCGTGGCGTGGTCAATATGGTCAACGACCGAATTCCATCGGAAGAATACTGTACGTGGAGAGGATGACAGCTGGGTCCACGGCAGCCGCAAGGAAGTGCCTCCTTATTACGCGGAAAATAATTATTCCTCCACCTGACAGCAGGGACCCACCGGATTGGCCACCAGTATTTTGCGAAAAAAAACGTTTGCCCCTGACTACTGGGACCCACCCGACGGGCCACCGTATTTCGCGAAAAAATTGTTCCCCCTGTTGTCAGCTCGGACCCACCGAAAGTGCCTCCTTATTACGCACAAAAAATAAATACCCCCCTGCTAGCTGGGACCCACCTTGGTGGGAGGCTGACTTGTGGGCCTACTAAGTTGACGGGGACGGAGGGCTTTGTCAACTTAGTCAATATAAACGATTCTAGCTCCAGTGACCGTACGATGTCCATCCAACGGCCGTAGTGCTTCTTCAACCTCTGGTCTTCTTGCTCTAGCCGCCCAAAGCACCGCCGGTCGTGTCGCATGTTCCTACCTCCCGTGGCCGGATGTGCTGCCGCGGAGGCCTCACCGCCCCCTACTATTCCCACCGCTGACCAGGCCCTGCGGCGACGGCAGCCTCACACCGCAGCCGAACTAGTGAACCCTCGTACTCCTCTCCGCGTGGGATTCCACTGTCGCGTCTTCCCCGGCTTCCCGTCGTCCCCTTCCTAGGCCTCGCCGTCGTCCACCGCCCTAGTGCTCTCGGCGCGGCGTGGTCAACGTGGTCAAGGAACGACTTCCATCGGACGTGGACTGTACGTGGAGAGGCCGATACTGGGTCCACGGCCGCAGCAAGGAAGTGCCTCCTTATTACGCGGAAAATAATTATTCTTCCACCTGACAGCGGGGACCCACTGGAAGGGCCACCGTATTTCGCGAAAAAAATGTTTCCCCCTGACTGCTAGGACCCACCAGCTACATCTTCGCACGCAAGGAAGTGCGTTCGGGCAAAAAAAAACGATTCTCCCCCCTGACTGTTGGGACCCACCAGCTATATCTTCGGGCGCAAGGAAGTGCCTGATAGTAGGGACCCACCTGGTCGAAGCGTATGTAGCGTTGTCATTCTGGTCGCGGACGTGTACGTACATATATACTGGTCGATGTAGAGGCGCGCACGTGTCGTAGTAGAGGCGCGCACGTAGCATGTACACGCATACAAATGGCTGTGGTGCAAGAAAGAAAATATGGCCACGTATGTGTACATACGGGCAGGGTCTCGAACGCCTACTCGCGCATACGTATGGCGAGGGCTCGTGTTCATGGGGAGGCAACGGAATGCATCGTGTTCATGGGGAGGCAACGAAATGCGTCGTGTTCATGGGGAGGCAACGGAATGCGTCGTGTTCATCGGGAAGCAACGGAATGCGTGGGAGCCAACCAGCTGGGTCGGAACGGAATGCGTGGTCGTGTTCATCGGGAGGGCTTGGACGGAACAGGCGATGGAAACGAGGCCTGGCGTACCGCACAACTAAGGAAACGGACCTCCTACGTTCGGAACGGGGTCCTGTTGATCGGGAGGGGTGTGGCGTCCGCAAAAAGCGGAGGAAACGGACCTCCTACGGTCGAAACGGGGTCTGTTGATCGGGAGGGTGTGGCGATCGCGAAAACGGACCTCCTACGGTCGAAAGGGGTGTCCTGTTGTTCGGGAGGGGTTTGGCGTACCGCAAATCTGACGAAACAGAATTGTGTTGGAGCGCTACGGTCGAAACGCGGGTCCTGTTCATCGGTAGGGGTGTGGCGTACCGCAAAACGGGACTCCACAGGATACTGTTCATCTCCATTGTCGACCTCCTCCAGCCTCCACAGGATACCGTCGACCTCCTCCAGCCTCCATGGGCTCCTGTTCATCTAGCCTCCACCGTGCGCTACTCCACCGGGTACTGTTCAACCACCCTCCACCGCTTCATCGCTCATCCAGCCCTCCACACCACGGGTCCTGTTCAACCACCCCTCCACGGGCACCCCTCCACCGTCTCATCGTTCATCCATCCCTCCACACCACGGGTCCTGTTCATCCATAGGCAACGCCACCGCCAATCGCTCATCCAACCCCGCAACGCCACTTGTTCATCCAATCGATCGGCTTCGATTAGAAGCGTACCAAAGGAATCGCCGATCGGGTTCGATTAACAGCCATCAATCAATCGTCCGGGTTCGATAGAACGCCAGAGTTCGCAGCAATCGCCGGGTTCAATTAGAGTCCAACGCCTCGCCGGGTTCGATTAGAGCCAACGCCGCACACACACGCTGCAGACGCGTAATGAGAGAAACGCGCATCGCCGCCCCCGACTTCCCACCGTAATCGGAACTCCCGAAATTTTCATCCCCTCGCTTCTACCACGGTTTTTCCGGCATGGATGGCCCAAAGAATGTCATGCAGCTGCGTCTCCGCCCGCCCAGACTTAAAAAGCCCATTTTATGTCATGATTTTTTGTCATAGAAGTAGGAGCCCACCACATCTATGATGATATCGGGTTTTGTCACAATTATCGTCATAGAAGTGTCATATGTATGACAGAAAAAATTTCGTTCGGCCCAAAATGTCACGGATGTGTCTTTTTTTTGTAGTGACACCTTAAGACACAAATCAACCAAAACCCTAATGTCACCTAGATACTCCATTGTCACCTCAAATATCCGTGGGCATGATTATATGATATGCATCACACAATCTCAGATTCATCTATTCAACCAACACAAAGTACTTCAAAGAGTGCCCCAAAGTTTCTACCAGAGAGTCAAGACGAAAACGTGTGCCAACCCCTATGCATAGGTTCATGGGCGGAACCCGCAAGTTGATCACCAAAACATACATCAAGTGGATCACGTGATATCCCATTGTCACACAGATAAGCACGGCAAGACATGCATCAAGTGTTCCCAAATCCTTAAAGACTCAATCCGACAAGATAACTTCAAAGGGAAAACTCAATTCATCACAAGAGAGAGGAGGGGAGAAACATCATAAGATCCAACTATAATAGCAAAGCTCGCGATACATCAAGATCGTGCCATAGAGAGAACACGAGAGAGAGAGAGAGAGAGAGAGAGAGAGAGAGAGAGAGATCAAACACATAGCTACTGGTACATACCCTCAGCCCCGAGGGTGAACTACTCCCTCCTCGTCATGGAGAGCGCCGGGATGATGAAGATGGCCACCGGTGAGGGATCCCCCCTCCGGCAGGGTGCCAGAACGGGCTCCCGAGAGGTTTTTGGTGGCTACAGAGGCTTGCGGCGACGGAACTCCCAATCTATCTTCGTATTCGATGGTTTTAGGGTATATGGGAATATATAGGCGAAAGAAGTCGGTCGGGGGAGCCTCGAGGGGCCCACGAGACAGGGGGCGCGCCCAGGGGATGGGCGCGCCCTCCTATCTCCTGGCCTCCTTGAAGCTTCCCTGGCTTGTACTCCAAGTCTCCCGGATCATGTTCCTTCCAAAAATCACGCTCCCGAAGGTTTCATTCCGTTTGGACTCCGTTTGATATTCCTTTTATTCAAAATATCAAACAGTAATAAAACAAAGAAGATGGGCTGGGCCTCCGGTTAATAGGTTAGTCCCAAAAGTAATATAAAAGTGTATAATAAAGCCCGTAATAATTCAAAACAGATAATAAAATAGCATGAATGCTTCATAAATTATGGATACGTTGGAGATGTATCATGGTCGTCTCATCAATTGTTGCTTGTACAACTATCGCTAACGCATAATGATAAAGTAAAGCAATTGCATGGCGTATGCATTTCATACAATAAAGATACAACCATAAGGCTCATGCCGGTTGTCGATAACTTTTACAAAACATCATAATCTCATACAATAACGTATATCTCATCATGTCTTAACCATATCACATCACAACATACCCTGCAAAAACAAGTTAGACGTCCTCTACCTTGTTGTTGCAAGTTTTACGTGGCTGTTACGGGCTTCTAGCAAGAACCGTTCTTACCTACGCATCAAAAACCACAACAGTGATTTATCAAGTTTGTTGTTTTAACCTTCCACAAGGACCGGCCATAGTCAAATTCGATTCAACTAAAGTAGGAGAAACAAACACCCGCCAGCCACCTTTTTGCAAAACTAGTTGCACGTCTGTCGGTGGAACCGGTCTCATGAACGTGGTCATGTAATGTTGGTCCGAGCCGCTTCATTCAACAATACTGCCGAATCAAAATAAGACATTGGTGGTAAGCAGTATGGCGATCACCGCCCACAACTCTCTGTGTTCTACTCGTGCATATCATCTACGCATAGACATGGCTCGGATGCCACTGTTGGGAAACGTAGCATGCAATTTCAAAAAAAATCCTACGCTCATGCAAGATCTATCTAGGAGATGCATAGAAACGAGGGGGGAGAGTGTGTCTACGTACTCTCATAGACCGTAAGCGGAAGCGTTTGACAACACGGTTGATGTAGTCGAATTTCTTCTAGCTCCGACCGATCAAGCACCAAACCTACGACACCTCTGAGTTCTGCACACGTTCAGCTCGATGACGTCCCCCGTCCTCTTGATCCAGCAAGATGTTGAGGAAGTAGATGACTTCCGTCAGCATGATGGCATGGTGACGGTGATGGTGAAGTGATCCGTGCAGGGCTTCGCCTAAGCACTACAAAGATATGACCGGAGGTGTAAACTGTGGAGGGGGACGCCGCACACGGCTAGACAATTGTCTGGTCTATGCTAGGGGCGCCCCCCACATATATATAGGTGGGGGAGGAGAGAGGAGGCAGCCAAGGAGGCGCCCAAGTAGGCCGAATCCTACTTGGGGCCTTCCTATGGCCAGCGCCCCCCTTTCCTTATCTGCCGGAGGGGGAAGGAAAGAGAGGGGGAGAGGGAAGGAAGGGGGAATCCTATTCCCTCTTTTTCCTTTCCCTTCCCCTCTTTCCTTCTCCTTCTTGGCCGGCCCATATGGGGGGGGCACCAGCCCCTTGTGGCTGGTGTGTTTCCCCTCTTGGCCCATATCTTTTGTCGGGGGTGTCCGGAACCCCTTCCGATGACCCGATATGTACCCGGTACCCTCTGGAACACTTCCGGTGTCTGAATACTATCGTCCTATATATAAGTCGTTACCTCTCAAACATTTCGAGACTCCTCGTCATGTTCGTGATCTCATCCGGGACTCCGAACAACATTCGGTCACCAAATCACATAACTCATATAATACAATATCCTCATCGAATGTTAAGCGTGTGGACCCTACGAGTTCGGGAACTATGTAGACATGACCGAGACACCTCCCCGGTCAATAACCAATAGAGGAACCTGGATGCTGATATTGGCTCCTACATATTCTACGAAGATCTTTACCGGTCAAACCGTAATGACAACATACGTTATTCCCTTTGTTATCAGTATGTTACTTGCCTGAGATTTGATCATCGGTATATTCATACCTAGTTCAATCCCGTTACCGGGAAGTCTCTTTACTCGTTCCGTAATACGTAATCCTGTAACTAACTCATTACTCACTTTGCTTGCAAGGCTTCTTATGATGTGCATTACCGAGAGTGCCCAGATATACCTCTCCGATACCCGGAGTGACAAATCCTAATCTCGATCTATGCCAACCCAACAAACACCTTCGGAGATACCTATAGAGCATCTTTATGATCACCCAGTTACGTTGTGACGTTTGATAGCACACAAGGCATTCCTCCGGTATTCGGGAGTTGCATAATCTCGTAGTCGAAGGAATATGTATTTGACATGAAGAAAGCAATAGCAATAAAACTGAATGATCAATATGCTAAGCTAACGGATGGGTCTTGTCCATCACATCATTCTCCTAATGATGTGATTCTGTTCATCAAATGATAACACATGTCTATGGTTAGGAAACTTAACCATCTTTGATTAACGAGCTAGTCTAGTAGAGGCTTACTAGGGACACGGTGTTTTATCTATGTATCCACACATGTATCAAGTTTCCGGTTAATACAATTCTAGCATGAATAATAAACATTTATCATGATATAAGGAAATATAACATAACAACTCTATTATTGCCTCTAGGGCATATTTCCTTCAGTCCTCCTCTTAAGTGACAACACACAATTGTGTTTGATCTATATTGGTTCGGGAAATTAAAACATGACCGTCCGATCTAGCTTGATGGACAGTCATGGACGTGCCACATAGCTAGGGTTTTGACCTCACCAAAATTTGCTGGCCGGAGATGAGACTGGCGGCGGTGGTGCATGGAATCGACGCTAAAGAGAGGTTATGGGCGCGCTTGGTATACCTCTCGATGTAGATGGCGACTAAGCTCGATAGAGTAGGATTACGGATCCATTCTTTTTAAACGTGCGCACGGGGTTGGGCTCGGCCTTTTTCTTTTTCTGCTTTATTTTTGTTCTCTTTCCTCCTTTTCTTTTTAATCTAGGATTTGAACTGAATTTGAACTGGCCCAAATTTATTTCATTTCAAATAATTTGAACACAAGAAAAACCAAATAAATAGTCGGGCTCATATTAATCATAGAAAAAAATATTTCCAACCCTAATGAAATTTTGATAATTCATTTTATGCAAATGGACTTAATATGACTAATATGGCAAACCGAACTAAGGTTTTATAAAACAGACAAATTAATTCCAATACAACCAAAATGCATTGAAATCATGGTGTGCATATGTTTTCTATATGTTTACCTAATTTGAAAATTCTGGGATGTGAATTGTGATACCTTGTGGTGAAAGAAAATAAAAGACTAGCCTGAATTGTTAGAATAGAGATGGATGGGGCCTTACACAAGTTGGTCCAAGTTTCAAACACTAACAAATTTCAAAACTTACATCGACAAATTTCAAAACCTATAACTAAACCTGGACCGTGTATCTCCAATCTGATGGCCCAAATTGAATTTATTTCTATACGTCTGTTCCTATTGGTAGTTATCTCTTGTCCTTCTGGACTTGAGGAATTATGTTACGTCACTTGACGCAAATAATTGGGGAACATTTGCAGGAATGGCAACTTTGGTTGAACGGCAGTTTTCAGTTTTTGAAGGCATTTTCTCACGAAAAAATTGCCGTCGTTTGATTAGGATCAAGCGGCTGTGCAGGCATTTGCTGGGGCCTCCTTCCGAGTGAACGTTCGCTATTTGTTTGAAACTCACGGCTGCATGGATATTTCTTAGCCCTTGTGGCCCTACCTACCTACGATTTCCATGTGCTAAGATACCTCTAAGAGACAGACTCCTTCCTTCTTTAGGGGTTGGTTTCCATTTATTTGATGGACTAGGAGACAGAAAATTGTCACTCACTAAAATTTAGTAAGCATTGTATAGAACTTCATCCATCAGAACTTCATGACAAGTAAGAAGCAAGAACGCTAGGGATCAGACTACTGATCCCTTGCTTCCCATCAGACCAGTGGATGGCCGAAGGATTAATATCATTCTATCCGTCTGATCTGAATGATGGTTAGTTGCTGAGTTTTCTCCCTCCTAATTAATTGCTTTGACCAGTCCCACGTAGTATATAGCATGTCCTCCCGCTGACCTCTCCATCCTTCCTAATTCTGTCCTTCTAGTTACTAATTGCTTCCTAGAAATTATGTTAGTTCTTTTAGTATATCATGATTGCTTCCCACAAACAAATACAGAGAATAATGCTTCCTGCTAATTAAAGATTTGCTTCCAATAAACAAATAAAGAAAATTAATCGTTTATGTAGAACTTTTTGCAACGCAAACTGGTATGGAAACATTATTTTATCCATGGAAGCACGTTTGATGAAAACATATTATTTGAGAAAATGCTTCAAAATAAAGATGATCCAAAAATCTGTTCTTGAAACTAGTACGTCTAAAGTGAAACATTGGGTTATACAGAACATGTAATCTCTAAATAGTTTAAGCATCGGGAAGCAATGGTGGAAGCATGCCTGATTAATGTGTAAGAGAAGCATGATTTATTTGGATGCATAGGAAGCATGCTATTGTTAGAAGCATGATTAGTGTCCAACCGGAGCTTTGTTCAACTACGTAGGAAGCATAAATATTTTGTAAACCCTCCATTGCTTGGTTATTCTGTAACTGAAGTTTCATCTTGTGGGTAGGAAGCAAAAATAGATATATTTTGAATAAAATATTTAGAAGATGGTGCAACATACATGTGCGACGTAACAATTACATCTACTACAAACAAAATGACCATGTGCTTCCAAAGCCGATGGTCGATTACAAAGTTTGCTCTAAGATGTGCAACGTAACAATTACAAAGTTTGCTTCCAAGCTGATGAAGAGTACAATATCCGTTGAGATGCTCAATTTCTTTCCACACGTCATGCCCACCAATGACCACCGCTCCATGCTCACCGTCGGCAAAGCATTTTCTTCCACTCCCGTCGGCATTGGAGGAATTTAGGAGGCATGAATTGTTTGACTTGACTACAAATATAATGCCTACAAAACAATATGAACAATGAAAATGAAGCAAACTGAACAGTACCGAAGCACTAGCCTCAAACATATGAAGGAAACTGTTGAAGAAACACAACCATGGTGCTTATGAAGCAAACTAAGCGTATGAAGCATGAAATTTTGGAAGCATCGTATCATGCAATCCAACATAATCTGCGTAGTGGAAGCATTTTTAAAAGTGGGAATAACAAAATATTTATACGCAGTCATTCAAAACCAGATCAGGAAGGGGGGCGATAGGCATCTTCTCCATAATATGTGGGAAATTAGGAAGCAACAATTGGTTGTCCATAATACATACGAAGCAAAGTTGAACACACCTATACGGACTGAAGATGCAAAAGTAGGGCACGCATGTAGCACGTCATATGGACTAGCGATGTATGGTCCTTCCGTCGTTGCGAACAAGGGACACCGGACCCAGACACCAGTAACATCGACCTCCTCTACGATGTTTTTTTTTTCACCACAACTTCCTCTACGATGTTGGCGAGGCTCCCGGACACCTTGGTGCGTCGATGTTGAAGGGCTACGCGGACGGCTAGGTTAGCAAAGGAGTTGCAGTGAGATGAGGACGGAGGAGCGAAATCATGTCCAGATCGGCGAGGTGCTCACCATTAAGGCCACCATGGTAGCCTGTAGGAGAGGACGTCGGCGCTACCGCGGCAGGTAGATTGGAGGGATCGCCGAGCGTGGCCGGAACAGCAGTGGATCAATCAATTATGGATCTGTTTTGATTTCCCTAACCGTGGGTGCATAATTACGGGGTTGGTGGGGGCAGCTTCCATTCTTGATTAATGTGTGCATTTAGTGGAGAGAGAGGCGAAGGTTTCTGGCCATACGATGGAAAACAAATCTACGGTGCATGATTGGTCTGACGAAGGGAAAACATTAGACGTACTCCCTCCGTTCGGAATTACTTGTCACGGAAATGGATGTATCTAAACGTATTTTAGTTCTAGATACGTCCATTTCCGAGACAAGTAATTCCGAACGGAGGGAGTATGAGGGAAAGTATTTCCCAAGACGCTTCCTCCTTTGGGGCGTCGCCTTGAAGAGCATTGGATCCCGTTTGCACTTTCCTTGGGCTGGACGCTCGCGGCATTGCGGTCGGTGGCTGTCTGTCCGGCAATGTGGATGTTGCGCGACTTCTAGTGTGGCAACGATGGCGGCTTCGAGCGAAGTTGGGCGGCTGCTGAGCTTTGGTAGTCGATCTCATCCGGCGTGTTCGAGGGGTTGCCGGGCCTCATTTGTCTTCTTGAAGTCGGAGCTGCAGAGGAGGTGTTTCCGCGGCAACGATGACACAAGACGGGTGGTCGGCTCCGGTGCCGGCTCGACGCAGGCCCAGCGCTTTCCCCCTACAATGCTCGTCGACAGAGTCGGAGCTGCCTGGTCGTCGGCGTGTGCGGTGGACTGTTTGGCATCGACCGACACAGGCCTCGACGTTTGTTCGTGGTTTTCTCTTCGACGGCGTGTGGGCGTTCTTATGTGGGTTGCCAGGTCCCCCTGTGTGCCTTGTTTTTGCGGGCATGTTGACGGTTTTCGCCCGGTTTTTCGTTAATTAACTAGGCACCTCTCTTCAACCTTTTTTAATGAATTGGGCCCTAAGGGATCGCGTTTCAAAAAAAAAGTGTTTCCCAAGAAGAAAACCACTCAGGTTGTTTGCTTATCGCACTTCACAAACACGGTACATCCCACATGCAATAAATGAGTAGATGACTGATTTGTGCACCATAGACCAGTCATACATAATCATAGTTCCTATGAAAATTACTACATATGCGAAAACCCTCTATATCTACATCATTCTATCTATGTAAAAATATATACAACAATGATCACCATGTACAATATGGCCATACAACAATCTGCACCTCTTTCTTCTACCATATTCTATCTATCTCGGTCAACTTTACAAAAAAAATACATACGAAAAAATCTGCAAGCAAGGTCAGTTTTATCTACACAACAATCTGTACGCAAGGTCATATTTATCTATCTTCTATTCCTGCAAGTATGCAGTTATGCACATACTTTTCTTCATACAATAGCATAAGGTCGCATTTATATTCATACAACAATGGCAACACAGAGCAGCCTCCTCTTTACTTTTTCATCAGCTTCCACAGCATGTTTAGCAGCTTCCGCTTAGTGTAATCTGAAAATTATTTGGAGAGAACTACAGCTTCATCGGAAAGCGAAATAATAGATTTACGAAGAGGGATGTTCTTTTTATTGAGCAAACAAAGAAAATTTATCCTGAAACAGAATAAAATGCCAACAAATTTACTTGCTGGCACGTTTGCAACGATACGATCCCACAGAATAGATATTGTTCAAGTAAGGTCGTTGCTGGCAGGTTTGATCCACAAAATATCTGACATCAGATCCTCAGTTGTGAGTAAATTAAGAAGTTTGTCACTACCACAGAGAAACTAAGTTGTCAACATCAAAGAGTTTCCTTTTCACTTTCCTAACCAACCATCCAACAGTAAATCTATAAATTTGATTGAACTAACCAAACACTGATATGTCAAGTAGTTGAAACGATAATCTCTTTATGTCGTAGATATCCAACATATATGCTTCTATCCTTGATGCCTAATGTCATGAACCATGATGGATGTCCGATTTGACGGTGCCGCAGATTAGAAAGAAAATCTTGCTACAATGAATATTGTAATCTTACGCCATGTAGAATTACTTTATGCAAAACCTCCTCTCGTAACTTGCTAATTTTAAATGAATAATCTCATCTTTGTATTAGTTTGTTGGAATTTTGAAGCTTGGGGCTAATTTCTAAGATCTTGAAATTGTCTCAAATGACATGGTGCGACGTGAAAAGCAACATATATTCGCTAATTCAGTTTAACAAAAACTGTAAGCTATGCCAATCATGCTAAACAGCAGCATGCTTTGATGCAATTAGACACTGAGCTCTGGCCTCTAGAAAAAAACTGGGTTGCCCCAAATATATACAATACAGGCAACCTCATTAAGTGATATGCCACAGAATTAATAAGAAAATTTATATGAACAACCTAAACCAACATGTCGTAACTAAATTGAAGTATGAGACAAAATTAATGCTGCTGTCAAGGGCCTATATTTGGTAGTTGATTGGCTGGAAATTCATGATTTATTTCTTCCTAGCCAACGGTTTGTTTACTGCACAAAATGCATCCCATATGAAAATGAATTCCGAATCCAGATGGAGCTCCAATTGACAGCAACTTGCATCTGCTCTTTTGTGCCTCTTTGTTGGCTACAACATTACAAAATATCTGTGTGTATATCCTACTACAGTATATATGAATAGAAACAACTCAACTTGTCATGTGTTGAGAATAAATAAGGACGCAATACCTAACAAGTAGGTGGAATAGCTTGTGGCGCATTGCCTGCCTTCAGTGAGGCAAGAATAGCAAGAAAAATAGTTTCAAAAATCCAAAACAACAACTGTCGTATACCTTTTCAAAACACCATCGAATAATGTGCATGAAAAAAGAAGTTCAAAAGATCAGGAGATACTCAACTGGACCCAGCAAAAGCTAATTACCTATACAGTATACGTGGATCAGTTATAATGGCTATATAGTAGCGGAGGTAATTAAGCAGCAAGATAGTTATAACTGTACCTGGAATTAAGGTTGGATGAGGTCCACCGCAGGCCGCATCAGTTGTTCTGTATCCGCTGTTGCCGCCGTTGAGACGGTGTTGATTCCTTGCAGTGATGGCACGCTGATATAAATCCCCTATTTTCCGAGAAAGAAGATTGTAGACACTGACTGATGATCATACCTTGCGGTGAGAGAAGTACTTGTTCATCTCCTCGCACACGCAGCACGAAGCTTCTCAATATTCTCAGGTTTTCTCAAGCACTATATGAGGCTGTGAGCTACCAAAAAACAATACTATGAAACATCAACAACGCTAGTCACTGTCAACACTTATCAATCAACAATATCCACTTTAAATGCAGGCAAAGCATCCCAATTAGCATCCCAATTCAGTAAAAAAAAACATCTTAACTAAGGAACTCGGCCAGTCGTGCTAAAAGAGGAACCTCCTCGCAATCTTCATCAGTAATTGCTGCTGTAAAGTCAATCACTTACCTGCTGTCGCATAGGCATTCCAACAAACACTGGTTGTGCACCACCCAAACAATCACGACAGCTAGCTTCACACCATCGGAGTGGCATGATGCACGGAACAGGAACAGTCATAGATGCGAGCGTTCCGGCGATTTGTTCCCATAGCAGAGACATCCGAGACCACGCCTGTGCGGGGCCTGTTTGTCCGGTGCGGCGGTGCCGACCGAGGCAAAGCAGTATGGAAGTGAGGGCCACATTGGTCTAAGTCGTCCCGCCTCCTTCTCTTCTCTCCATCTCACCTCCTCTCTCTCCCTCGTCTCTTCTTCCCAGGAGGCCAAGCTGGCAGGTGTCGCAAACAGTTTTCATCAGACAAAAGCAAAGTAGTTGTACAGTACGTAAAGTATGGCAAAAGGTGCACGCACACTGAAGTAACTATCATCAAGTTTGAGGTTATGTAAATTCGCATCACAACTGTTTATTCATGAATTTTCAATCTTGGAAAACCGATTGCCCTGTTCATCTCGGACTTGGACAAAGGTTGTTAGACAGAGGTTTCAAATGTTATTTAATTCACTACCACTTCAACACTCTAAATTTGCTTACACATGCAATGAACTTGAAACAAAATCTAGCATGATAGAAACACAAAGAATACATCAATGATTTGGACTGTGATACTTGAGACAAATTATACGAGTATTTGATCAATAGCAGATTATTGAAGGATGCAAAGTTTTACTTGCCTGTGAGTGGGCATAGGAGCGACTGGTGAGGAAGTTGAATGGCGTCGAGGTAGCAAATTTTTGCAGCACCAGGCAGACACTATATACTTATGGAAGCCTCGCAGGCAGAGGCGGCGCCTGACCCACTTCAAACAATGGGGTACAACTCCTTTGCTAAATTAACCACTGTGAGATAAAGTCATGTACTGGGAATTTACATGATGGATTGATGCTAGGCCAGAACTTGGAAACTGAGCCTCAATGGTTGGAGAGGAACACTGTCAGGATAGTTGGACATGTTTGATTAGATCATACCTACTAAATAAACCATCATCAAATAAAATCATGTACTGGAGTATACATGTTGGATTTCTAAATTTGAAAACTGAGTTTCAAAGGTTGGAGATGAACACGAGGACAGCTTGACACATTTGATTGGATCATACATACTAATCAACCACCATTGAATAAAAATCATGGTTCTGGTCTTCTCCTTTTATTCCAGATTAACGTGGGGATGCTTTGGAGTGAGTAATCATCATAGATATGGAGATAAACAAAAAGTGTGCAACTGATACCTATTTACAAAATGTTTCTAAAGTATCCGATGACAAATAACTGCGGGGACCTGCAAAATAGAAAATCAAGTTAATAAAAGTTATCTACATATAAGTTGTAATTTTATTTAATAATTGAAGTCTGGATTTAATGAGACAAACTACAATGGCCCTAACACTCTGCTTGAACTACACTAATTATGATTTATGAATGAACGGAGATCAATTCCAATTGTGTAGCCGTGAAAGACCATCTCTACTTATGTAGTGCTCTAGCTCTAGAAAAGCATTCCATCATAGTTGTACTGATTCTCGTCAGTAACAGCAAAAGCTAATCCCAACCGAAGAGTATAATATAGTTGCCGGGAACCTGCTAGTACACATCCCAACCGGATCGAGCGTCGCCCGGGGTAGGCCGGCTGTACGCAGAGGTGGCCGGGGTAGACCTCGGCGCGGCTGCGCCTTGTGCTCGATGCGCTGGAGGCGCGTCTCCCTCGAGCACATGACGAAGAGGCAGGGGACGAGCTACAGGAGCTCCATGGTGGAGGTCATGGCGGGTTGGGCGGCGCCGGATCGAGTAGAGGAGGTGGAGGGCGCATGGATCCGGGAGGGAGGTGCCGGATCTGGCCGGTGGAGGTCCCGTGGCGGCGTTGAACCTCCAAGGTGAACTCGAGGAGTGGGAATCCATGGTGCTGGCGCTGAGCTCCTGGAGAGAAGGAGAGGCAAGGAGATTAATGAGAGAGGGAAGGCAGGGGAGCGGAGGCGTGACGTAGGTGTCGCCGCCGGCGACGCCGGTCAGCGAACGACGGGCGAGGAGGCCGGCGAGGAGGCGCACGGGAGGAGGAGCTCGGGGTCGGGAGCTCTGCGGGCGCTGGTTTTTTTTTTTTTTTTGAGAAATCTCGCCCGACTTTATTGATTGATAATGTTCATAGGTACATGAGTTGGGTCATGAGGCAAGCCCAACCAAATATGTCTACCTATATCTAGATTACAAACAAACTTGGCAAGATTGTGAGCTTCGAAGTTATAATTTCTACGCTCAAAAACAAAAGTACATAAAGTAAAACTGGATCTCCGCGCCATAATTTCATGTACTATAGCTGCATGAGGCCCCCTCGTCCCCATGTTGATATCAATGAATGGCTCTCGGCAACTGAGGCCACCGTGAAGCTCGAATGGCCAAGTCCTCCGCTAACGATAAGCGCTTCTCTGCATGCATACGTCTCAAGAATTAACGGGTCCGTGATGCCCCGATAAACCACCGCCGACGATCCCGGATAGGTGCCTCACTATTACGACAAATTGTCGCGATCGCCCCCTCGATTGCCTCGATTATTGCTCCATCTAAGTTCATCTTGATAGTACCATGTGTTGGAGGCAGCCAACTTTTGGTGAACATGCGATGCTCTGCGGTGGTGGTGGCGGTGGCGGCGTATGTCTTGGCGGCTTTTCGGGCTGGGGTCGGTCGATCTGGGCTCGAACCGTTTTTTTCTCACTAAAAAAAGGACCAGAAGCAATAGCTGGTTTATTAGTAGGTAAAGATTTTGGATTCGACGGACGCACGGACCATCAATACCGATCTAAACTTTCCATATCCTGGTCGTTCCGTCATAGCATCCTCCGCACGGGCTCGGCCGGGACTGCCCTTCCTTGCAGCCGACGCCGTTTGGACTCCTGCTCGGATCCGGTGCAGACTCCACTTCGGCTAGGTTTAACCACCATCCGTCTATATAAGGCGGCACACAGCGCCGGCTAGGGATGGGCATAAAAACCGACGAACCGAAAACCGGACCGAAACCGTAACTGAAAAGACATATTTTTCGGTTTTTATCATTTGTGCAGATAAATTCGGTTTTTATACTCAATAACCGAATTAAATTCGGTAGGTTCGGTTTTTATTACGGTGAACCGAATGGAAACCGAACTGCACGTACCCGAGTCTTTCAGCCTTCTATCTGTCTTGTCAGATGCTCGCGCGCGCGATCAAGGAAAATCCTATTTGCCGCTCGCTGCGTCAAACTGTCGGCGCTTCGCACAGGCGAGCGACCGAGCAGCGATGCGACGGGCCAGCCAGTTTAACCGCTCCAACGCCCCCGGTTTTGGGAACCTTCTAGAGGTTCCCAGCTGGTTTTTACCGGTTTGGGGAAACTTCTAGAAGGTTCCATGGATCGGTTTTTTCTTTATTCTATATTTTCTATTTTTTGTTTTCTTTTATTTTCCCTCATTTTCCTTTTTCTGCTTTTTCCTTTTGTTTCAATTTTGTTTTTTATTAATTATACAATTTGTGCATAATTCATAAAAAAAATCACGGTTTCAAAGTTTGTGCATAATTCGAAAATGTTCACTGTTTCAAAATTTGTTCACAAATAAAAAATGTTTACCGTTTTAAATTTCGTTACAAATTTTATAATTTTATTCACAAATTTTAAAATTTCATCATATTTCAAATTTGATCACAATTCAAAAATTGTTCGCAGTTTAACTAAAAATGTTCACAATTTTATTATTTTGTTGTTCATGAATTTGAAATTTGTTCATGTTCGAAAATTTGTTCACAATTAAAAAATGTTCACGGTTTCCAAAATTTGTTCACAGATATGAAAAATGGTTACCATTTTTTAATTTTGTTCACGGATTTGAAATTTAATGTTTTAAAATTTGTTCACAATTAGGAAAAAATTAAGGTTTCAAAATTTGTGCAGAATTCGAAAAATGTTCACAATTTTATAATTTTGTTCATAAATTTGTAATTTTTCATGTTTCAAAAAAATGTTCAGATTTTCAAAATTTTGTTCACATTTGAAAACTTGTTTCTATTAATTTACAAATGTTCAAGGTTCAAAACTTGTTCGCATTTTCATAAAATGTTCACAATTCGAAATAATGATTGCTATGACAAATTTTGTTCAGAGTTACAAAAAATATTCCCTTTATAAAAAATTGTTCACAGATCCAAAAATATGTTCACTTTCTTCGAATTTTGGTCCAAGTTTCAAAAAATGTTCGCTTTTTCAATTTTCATTGAAAATTTTATGGAATTTTCTCGCTTTTAAAAAAATCATAATTACAAAAAAATTCTCTGTTTTAATAATTTGTTCGCATTTTCAAAAAAAGTTCACCATTTGAAATAATGTTTGCTTTGCCAAATTTGGTTTAGAGTGACATAAAATGCTCCGATTCTCAAATTTTTTTACAGATCCAAAAATATGTTCAGTTTCTCCGAAATTTAATCCAAATTTCAAAAAATGTTCGACTTTTGAATTTTTGTTTTTTTTCTGAAATGTTCTCGTTTTACAAAATTTGTTCAACATTACAAAAAAACTTTTCTATTTTGCAAAAAAATGTTCAAAGGTAAATTTTTTAACCTTTTACAATAATTATTTGCAATTTTGGAATTCTCCGCGTTCAAGAAAAGATACAGGTTTTGACAACGAACTGTGTTCGAACTTTAAAAAAAGTTTAGATCTGTCGTGGCTTACTTTGTTGTTATAAAGTGTGCTGCGTAATGTTTTTGAAGAAGCTCTCGTGGTGGAATGGCTAGTGGCGAGCATGCTAAACGGCAGGTCTTGCGTTCGATTCTTCGGCCGCGCGCATTTGTTCTTTTATAGCTACAGTTTTCGCATTTTTTTTTTCCGCACGGGCGCTGCCACTGCCGGCATTCCGACTCAGAATGCGAGGGCAATTCCTATTTGGCGCTACAGGCGCCGGTTCCTACTGTTTTTGCTAACCGGCGCCTGCAGCAGCGACTCGCGGGCCGGCCCGTCTCGCCCCTATTTTTCTGTTTTTTTAACGAAAAAACTACGCGAGTGCAGAGAATCAAACTTGAGACTTCACGGATAGAACTACGCGGCAATGGCCACCACGCCAACATGCCCGACGTGATTACTCCTTCAAATTTTTCTTATTTCTTCCTTCCTTTTTCCCTTTTCTGTTTTTCCTTTTTTCTGTTTCTGTTTTTTTTCTTTTTTTTTCCTAGTTTGATGATTTCTTTCAAATTCGTGAACTTTGTTTCAAATTTGTTGAATTATTTTTGAAAATCCATGTACTATTTTCAATCTTGATGAACTTTTATAAAATTTGATGAACTATTTCTAAAAATGGATGATATTTTCCAAATATAATGTACTTTTTCCCAAAGATGAATTTTTTTTTTCAAATTTGATGAACTTTTAAGAAAATAGATAAACCAGTTTCAAATTTGATGAACCTTTTTCAAATTGATGAACTTTTATTTTGAATTGAAAGAACTTTCTCAGACTCAATGAAATTTTTCTCAAAATTGATGAACTTATTTTTAAAATCGATGAACTTTTTCTTCGGCCGCGTCTTTTATAGCTACAGTTTTCGCATTTTTTTTACCGCACGGGCGCTGCCAACGGGCCGGCCCACTTGAACGTCCCTATGCGAATTGCCGGCATTCTGACGCAGAATGCGATGGCAATTCCTATTTGGCGCTACAGGCGCCGGTTCCTACTGTTTTTGCTAACCGGCGCCTGCAGCAGCGACTCGCGGGCCGGCCCATCTCGCCCCTATTTTCTGTTTTTTTAACGAAAAAACTACGCGAGTGCAGAGAATCAAACTTGAGACTTCAGGGATAGAACTACGCGGCAATGGCCACCGCGCCAACTTGCCCGACGTGATTACTCCTTCTTCGAACTTTTCTTATTTCTTCCTTCCTCTTTCCCTTTTCTGTTTTTCTTTTTTTCTGTTTCTGTTTTTTTTCTTTTTTTTCCTGGTTTGATGATTTCTTTCAAATTCGTGAACTTTTTTCAAATTTGTTGAATTATTTTTGAAAATGCATGAACTATTTTCAATTTTGATGAACTTTTTTAAAATTTGATGAACTATTTCTGAAAATGGATGAAATTTTCCAAATTTAATGTACTTTTTCCCTATGATGAACTTTTTTTAAAATTTGATGAAATTTAAAAAAAAAGATAAACCAGTTTCAAATTTGATGAACCTTTTTCAAATCGATGAACTTTTATTTTGAATTCAATGAACTTTTCTCAAAATTGATGAACTTATTCTCAAAATCGATGAACTTTTTTCAAAATCGATGAACTCTAATCCAAATTTTTTAATTTGTTTTCAAAATTATTGAACTTATTTTTAGTTTTGTGAACTTTTTCTCGAGATGATGAACATTTTTTAAAAGCGATGAACTCTGTTCTTTTCCACGAACTCTTTTGAATTTCTATAAATCTTTTGTTTTTCAAATTCGTAACTGTTTTCAGTATTTTTATAGAAGTCTGTTCGAATTTATATTTTGTTTTTAAAATAATTTACACTGGATATACAGTATGTTAACTAGAGGAAGGGTCAAATTGAGCTTGACCTGGTGGTTACGAGCGACTGGTTGGGCTTGGAATTCAAACCCCAGTATTCACGAATTGCTATATGAAAATAAGCCTAGTTTTTTTTTCTGCTGTATTTGAGAGCAGATTGTTAGTCATGTTTTAAATTGGGCCGCGGCCCATTGCCGGTCGCTTTAGGCGCCCGTTGGACAAGTGGCGCCTACAGCAGCGACTAGGAGCTCCCGAATGCGATACATAGGAGGTCCCGGCGACCAAGACAGTGTCGATCCCGTGGGTGGACCACATGCATGCAAGGCCCAGCACCAACATAAATTTCCCATGCATGTAAGGCCCAAAAGCCAGCTTGCAACTAAACTTTTTTCTTTTGCTCAAAAAAAAACTAAACTGTTTTATATACTTCTTAATTTTTTTATTTTTTTCTTAATTTTTAAATTTCCCTGTATGTTTTCTGAATTTAGATTTTCTGCAGTTTTTCTTTATTTTTTTAGACTGAAACGACCACAAAGGCAAAGCGGGTCGGCCTGCAGCCGTGTTGTGCCGGGTCGATCCCCATGGCCAGGCCTTCAGGCCGGCACGGCTCGGCCGGCCCATGTGGCCAGGTTTGTGTATGTCTCACTTTCCTTCAATTTTTGATCCATTTTTCATTTTTCTTTCCCGTTGTTTATATGTACTAGCAAATATTTCAGTGCCTTGCAACGGGAGAACAAAATATCTCGGGTGCATCCTTCTACATGAAAAATTCTTAAGAATTCTTACCATTGGGTAATACCTCATGAAAAAAATCCGAAGAATTGAAGTAGATAGGGCTTATAAATCCTTCATGTTTCTTGTTTCTTTGATTTGGAAGTTTAGTAAACCGAGTGAGCCCTGAAATGATAGGAGCTATGGCTCGAGGTTTGTTTAATACCCCCTCTGTAAACTCTTATAGGACCTTTTATAGTGACCTAGAAGGTCCTATAAATTTTTGTAGAGTATTTCCAATGGTCAAACAAGTTAATGAAGGGGACATTATGTGGATGGTCAAGTTAAATGTCTAGATACAACCTTTTAACTAGCATCAGTGTTTCGAATGCACTCAAAAACTACACCTTAACACCAAAGGAATGAAGTGGGTCTTATTTATGGGAATCGCACGTGCTTCCCTTCAACATTCTTCACACCTCTCTTCCGCTCTCTCATCTTGATTGATCACGTACAGGTCATACTCATTGTCGCTGTCGTTGTCGTCAAACCCAAGGCGTGGAGATGGGCAACACGATGGTCGCGACAGAGCCCATCCGCCTGTTCCCGAGCGTTAAGCAGTAGTACGAGAGAGAGGGTGCGAGGCTGGCGTTGCTTCGGGGATTGGAGAGAGACAAAAGATTGTATAATAATTTAGTGTTGATGTGGTTACACACCGAAGAGATCAAATTCGACTATCTTACCGAGAATATGAGCGAAGCATTGACATATGTGATATGAACATGAAATTTTGAAACGCTAAAGAAAAAATGTGTCAATAATTATAAGAACAGACCACTCCCAAGGGTCAAAAAAAATATGTGAATTATCTATCTTATAAAATTATATCAATGACCTAATATAAACGACATGTGTTAGAGTAGTTTCCTACAGAAAACATGTCTTAAATATAGTTTATGACCACGGGCTGCAAAAACATATGTAAATGGATCCCTTCCAATGTTCAAATGGTTCTTTGAACCATCTATCACTATTAAAAATTGCATAACCTGGAGAAGTGTGGTGTCGTCGTCGGTCTCATATGGACAACAATAAATCATTGTTTGTATCTTGATTGATGAAGCAAATAATCAAACTGAAAATCTATTTATATTGAACACTCGATTACATCTTGGTAAAAATGAAAATTGAATTTCAATGCATTTCATTGTTACAAACTTACAATGAGCTTTACATGTTTTTTTCTTCATAATGTTCTATTCCTCATAAAAATATCTCCTGCTAGAAACGGCTTCCTCTGCCTCGCCGGTCAAAACTATAGCCTTCGCGGCGTCGACTGCGCGAGGCGGCGGATGAACTCTCGTTTCAGCCGGCTGAGTGTAAGATTTTTCCGTATTCTTTTCAGGGCAGTTGTATTTTTATATATGGAAAAGATAATTTGTGTCCAGTATGGCATATTGTGTTTTTTTATATAAAAGGAATCTGATAAGCATTTTCTCTTCAATAATTATGTAAAAAATTGTGAAATTATATGTTTAAATAACGGACAAATTATATACGAGAATAATGGGCACAATCTAATAATTACCATTCATTTCTAAAAAGATGTCCACTTCATATTTAAAAATTGTTGACTATGTACTAAACAAATATCCTTATAAAAAACTTCACACATATGTGGAAGTTATTCATGTTGATTTAATATAAGTTCATGTGTGTTAGAATGCATATTTCATATAATTTTAAAAACATATTTACCTATTTTGTCCAAAAAGGTGGAAAAAAGTAAAATACACAAAAGAAGGAGAAACCTGAAAGAATACAAAAATAATAATAAAGAAACAAAAAAGAAAAACAAAAAATATGAAGATAAAAGTGTTGCTCATGTTTGATGCTCTTCATCCGACAACTGCTTAACTGGGGGGGGGGGGGGGGGGGGGGGGGGGCTGTTGAGTAGGTACTTCTTATTTGCCGCTCGTCGTGGCACACTTTCAACCAACGCAGAAGAACAACTGGGCCGACCCATTTTGCTAGCGGTACATTCCTGTTAGGAATGTTGTAGCTCTGGTTATCCTGGTTTTAAGAACCTTCTAGAGGTTCGTGTTCAGGTTTTGGTTTTTTAGTTAATTTATCTATTGTTTTTCCATAGGTTTTTCTTATCTACTACTTTGTTTTATTTTACTCTTTTCTGGTTTTAAATTTAGAATACTTTCAGATTTATTGATAAATTGTTCATAAATTTTACAAATATCCACAAATTTTAAATATTGCACAAATTTTTCTGAAAATGTTCAGATTTTTTATACCTGCTCAGAAAAGTTTAAAATATGTTAATGATTTTAAAAAAGGTTCAGTTAAGTTAAAAAAATGCTCCCTATCTCGAAAATACTTCGCTTTCTTGTGCGCATAGGACAAATGCTTGCGACAATCGCACGACATTGAGTGCAAAGTGGGTCGGCCGAATCACACTACTCTTGTGCGCATGGGCAACAATTTGCCACGGTGAGTGTCTAGTAGAAAAAGAACTGTTGAAAAAAGCAATAGAGAAAAGAATATAAAAATATAAAAATTAAACTAGAGACAAACCTTCTAGAAGGTTCCTAAAACTTGAAAAACCACAAGTATGACGTTCCCAAAACCTGAAGTATACCGCTAGTTAAATGGTTCGTCCCAATTGCTTTCCACAAACACCAAAGTTCAAGTCACGTTGGTGCTCGCATTTTTCTGGATATATTTCAGGCTTTCCCGCGATGTGTGTTCAGTGGAAGGAAACGTTTTCGGCGACTATGAAGGTGTCTGTGGTGACTTCGTCAATCTCAAGATGATGTGCTCGCTTAGTCTCTCAGAGGTGCTCACATGGGTAGAGTGTTCGTGTATGTGTTCATATGGACGAATGTATATGCGTATATGTGCGCGTTTGCGTTTGCACTGTGTTAATTTTTTTCCTCGCGTCGCTCCTCTACGGTCAACAATCTTCTGCGACAAGTAGCAAATAGGAAATACCCAATCTGGAAGAATAGTTCTAAAGCCGTCGATTCCTATTCAACGCTTCAGGCGCCGGCTATAGCATTAACATATCGAGCGCACACCCTTCGATCTAATCGGCCAAGCCCATGTAAGCAGGTAGCGGGAAGTTTATCTTGATTTTTAGGAAGCTTCTCGAAGCATTTCCAGCCTGGTTTTGTGAAGTTTCTAAAATATTTTGACCTTTTTTCTTTTTGTTTCTGGTTTTTCCAAACGTTTTTTATCTACCCTTTCCTTTCTTTTCAAATGTGTGAAATTTTTCAAAATTTTACTTTTTTTTACAAATTCATAAACTATTCTCAAATTTGTGAAATTTTTCAACTTCATGAACATTTTTGAATTTCATGAAATTTCTGTAAATCCGTGAACTTTTTCAGTTTTTGTAAACTTTTTCTAGTGAACTCTATTCAAATTTCATGAAAACTAATTCAAACCTATGATCTTTTTTAGTTTTGCTAGTTTTTAGCGATTTTTAAAATTCATGAACCCGTTAAAATATTGAATTTTTTGAGTGAACTATTCCCAAATTCGTGAACTGTTTTCATTTTTGTGTACTTTCTCAAACTCGTCTACTTTTTTGAACTCATGAACTTTTCTCAAATTTTTAAACGTTTTGTCAAAACTGTGAACCTTTTTCAAAGTCACATTTTAGTTTAATTCTATGCTTATTTTTCAAATTCATGAACTGTTTTCAAATTTGTGATTCTTACTCAGATCTAGTACCCTTTTTCGAAAGTCACGTTGGGCAGGCCCAAGTGCGTGGCTGCGTGAGCGCCAGTACTGCAAAGGGGCGCCTGAAGCGCGGTTTAGGAGGACTCTCTAAAGTTTTCCAAGTAGTGGGAAAATAACAGACGTGTAATGGACCAGCTTATTTATTATTATCTCTTAATTTTTTTGTTTCTTCTTCTAGTTTATGTTTGTGAAATTCTACTTTTCAGGCATTTACTTACTTAGTAAGTTTATTGTTTATTAATTAGCTCCCTTATATTCTCTTTCCAAATTTGAATTTCCTTTTCATATTTTCCTTTTAATTTATATATATAACACATGAATGTATATTTCGAAATGCATGAACAAGTTTTTTCAAATACAAGAATCTTATTGAAATTGATACATATTGCCTTTTGTATATATAAATATGTTTGAAAAAGGAATTAGGGAAAACTTGTCTATTTTTATTTAAAAATTTTATGTACTTCTAAATATTTTGTGACATTAAAAAATCACATACTTGTATGGGTTTGTATGGCAAGATAATTTTGAGTTAATGGACCGCACCAGAAGCAACAAATAGGAGCGGGAGGACGCCGTGTCTTATTTGATGCTTGATGCGTAAAATTGTTGTACAAACGCACATGGCACACAATGTAGCCATGCGCACGCACACATATGGCATGATGGACAATATTCTTCACTTTTTTTAGCCTTTTTCATTTTCACAATTTTTTCCTTTTTATCCAAAAATAAAAATACTAAAATAAATAAAAAATGTTCTGATTTTTTAATAAGTGTTCACAGATTGTAAATGTCCTTATTAAAAATAATAATAATGAAATAATTTTTAAAAATGCTTTGCGTTACAAAACGTGTCTGAAATTTTTGAAGAAAACCCAATATTTTTGAAACATATCCGCATTTCAAAAAGGTTAACCATTTCAAAAAATGTTCGAAAGTTTTTAAAAAATGTACAATTTTATAAAAATGTTCAGAAGTTCAAAATTTTGTCATGTTTTTCAAAAGTTTTTAGAAAATGTCTGCTCATATTTTAAGTGATCATGAGAGCTTTATAAAATGTCTATAGTTTTTTTCGTAAAAAGGTTCATGTTTTTCTGAATGTTCTCAATTTTTCTAGAAAATATTGGTACAATACGTGCGATGGGACAGCCCACCTAGAACGCCCTCTATGTGGCAACCCTTCTATTAAAAAGGTAAAATTAAGCCAGCCACAACTTGTCACAACAATTTGAAGATCTGGAAGATCCCACTAGTGGTTAAACATTGTGGATTGCTTGGTCTTTCCACCATTCACCACATCAGTTTGTTCGTTGTGGTCGGCCTAACGCGTCTTGGGCTGCTGATCTGAAGGCCTACTTGGGCGTCCTCTAGTTAACTGCAAAGATGCTATCACAGGCACATCCTAAACAAGTCTTGTAGGTACACCTACTCTAGTGTGACGCCTTTGATTCAATCGTACACTAATCATACATGCAAATGTATACAATCAAGATCAAGGACTCACGGGAAGATATTACAACACAACTCTAGACACAAATTAAAATAATACAAGCTTTATATTACAAGCCAGGGGCCTCGAGGGCTCAAACACATAAGCTCGAATACACAAGAGTCGGCGAAAGCAACAATATCTGAGTACAGACATAAGTCGAACAAGTTTGCCTTAAGAAGCCTAGCACAAAAGCAACATCAATCGAAAAGGCAAGGCCTCCTGCATGGGAGCCTCCTAACTACTCCTTGTCGGTGGCGGTCTCCGCATAGAAGTAGGCTCCGTTGGGATAGCTGTAGTCGTCGACGGTAGCATCTGGCTCCTGGGCTCCACCATCTAGTTGCAGCATCCGAGAAAAATGGAAAGAGGTGGAAAAGGGGAGGAAAGCAACCGTGAGTACTCATCCAAAGTACTCGCAAGAAAGGATCTACACTATATATGTATCGGTATCAAAGAAATAGGTAGTATCTGTGGACTAAATTGCAGAATGCCAGAATGAGGGGAAAGCCTAGCCTATCGAAGACTAGCATCTTCTTGAAGCCACCATCTTGCAGCATTTAGAAGAGTACAAAAATATCATTTTATATTAGCAAGCATGTTGTAGCATTAACGCCCGGAGATCTTTTTTGACTCCCTGCGAGAAAGCAATCTCGGAGCCATCATATCCAATCCACTTTTCAGTATCCAGTTCTAGTTGTAAAGATCGGAATACAACTCCGGGTCGTCCTGTTACCGTGGATACGGCTATTTTAATAGATTAACTTCCCTGCAGGGGTGCACCACATTACCCAACCCGCTTGATCACTCTGGCCGGATACACTTTCCTGGGTCATGCCCGACCTCGAAAGGTCAACACATCGCAGCCCTACGTAGGCCCAACAGAGAGGTCAGCACGCCGGTCTAAATCCTAAGCGCAGGGGTCTTGGGCCACATCGCCCTTTGCACTCCTGCATGTTGCGAACACGGCCGGTGAGCAGACCTAGCCCCCTTATACAAGTGTAGGCGTTTCAGTCCAACCTGGCGCCCGCTGCTCAGTCGCCGGCGTCTAGAAGGCTTCGGCTGGTACTACGACGCTGGTTGCCCATATCTTGTCTCACGTGGTGGTTAGTGCGTATAGGCCACTGGCCGACTCAGATCAAATACCCAATCTCGTTAGTGGCTTGGGAGCGTGCGGTAACGAGCAGAGACTCATGATATGTGACCCTGTCGGCCCGTCTCGTGGACTTACAACAAGGGCCCGGAATGCCCGACCGTGCCATGTAGAAATCTCGCGGGTACCCTCCAGGTCAACCCGACTACACATCAACTCGCGGGTACCCCTCAGGGCCAACCCGACTTCAGTAACATGGTTCTGTGGTAAAGTCAAAGTAACAGTGTGTCCAAAACACCAAGGGGGAATCCAAGGAATCACCCTCGATGGAATCCACCTGATGTAATCGTTAAGGTGAACTAGGAGGAATCACTCTCGAGGTTCATGCTTGAGGTGTTGCACAACAGAGTCGTATCGGGAGTGGTTAAGGAGGAATCACCCTTGACGCCCACGACCGAATAGCTACACTACAGGGTTATCATCACGAGTGTGTTAGGTATCACCCTCGGCACTTGATAGTAGCTGATACGTCTCCGTCGTATCTACTTTTCCTAACGCTTTTCCTCTTGTTTCGGACTCTAATTTGCATAATTTGAATGAAGCTAACCCGGACTGACGCTATTTTTAGTAGAACTACCATGGTGTTGTTTTTGTGCAGAAATAAAAGTTCTCGGATTGGAAGAAACTTTGCGAGGACTTTTTATATAATAAAAGATAATTACTGGAGCTAAGAACCACTGGAGGGGGGCCCCTGGGTGAGCACAACCCACCAGGGCGTGCCCCCTCCTGGCGTTCCTGGGTGGGTTGTGCCCACCTGGTGGCCACGCAAACCCTATCTCCGACTCCTTAAATACCTATATTTGGAGACAAAAATTAGGGAGAAAGAATTATCATGTTTCGCAAGGCGGAGCCGCCGCCACCTCCTGTTCTTCATCGGGAGGCCAGATCTGGAGTCCGTTTGGGGCTCCGGAGAGGGGGGGGGGGTCTTCGATCTTCGTGATCACCAACCCTTCTCCATCGGCAGTTCCATGATGCTCCCCACCGGGAGTGAGTAATTCCTTCGTAGGCTTGCTGGTCGGTGAGGAGTTGGATGAGATTCATCATGTAATTGAGCTAGTTTTGTTAGGGCTTGATCCCTAGTATCCACTATGTTCTGAGATTGATGTTGATATGACTTTGCCATGCTTAATGCTTGTCACTTTGGCCCCGGTGCCATGATTTCAGATCTGAACCGTTTATGTTATCACCATTATATCTAGGTTCTAGATCCGATCTTGCAAATTATATTCACCTATTACGTGTTATGATTCGTAAACCCCGGAGTGACAGTAGTCGGGATACTTTTCGGTGATGACCGTAGTTTGAGGAGTTCATGTATTCACTATGTCACTACTGCAGGATGGTCCAAACGCGACAGTCGAATCAGAGACCCTTCAACAAAACTGTGTGTGATGCATCAATCACAAACGGTGATGTAATAAAACCGTCAAAAAAGATGCAAAACGTTTGCGATGGCGTCGACATCAAACACGGTTCATATTAGATGTGCGTGTGCGATGAGTGGCAAACCTTTAATCCAGAAGAATTGTTTGCGATGATGAAGAACAATAGAAACTGGCAGACAGATGAGGGTGTGTGCAATATACGGCATACAATTCACTATGATGAACTGTGTGTGATTAGGCAACACAATGGAAACGTTTCAACTGAACAAGATGTGTGTGATACGCTGGAAACAGGTCCGTAATCAGAAATGTGTGCGAAGACCAATAATAACACAGACAATTGCTGCTAATAAGCTGTGTGATTTGCTCTGTCCATAGAAGAGTAACATGTGTATATATAACTGAAATAAACATCCAGTTACATGAGTGACTATACAGATCATTCGCACACACCTCAATAAACAATTGCATGCATTCTAAAGTAGGAGAAACGATCGTCTAGTCATCTACTTCTTGTGACGCTCCCGCCAGTGCTCTGTGGCTCAATCCCTCGTCTGGGGCATGAAGAAGACACTTCCTAATGTCAACGATCCACCTATTCATCTCGTAGCTTGTGTACGCATCCTTGGCCACGTACTTGACGTGTTGTTCATCCAGTCTCTCATGCCAAACACTGTGCCAGGATTTCTTGTCCTTCTTGCTCTCATCCTTCATCTTCATGTAGTAGGGGTCGATGATGGCCGAGGCGAGGTCAACCAGGGAGTTCAGTTTGTTGTTGCCGCTGCCCTAGACCTTGTAGTGGTCCTTGAAGTTGACAAGATTCCGGCATTTCAAGCCCGAAACCTTGAGTGCTTTTAGATTGTTGGTGGTGTCCACCATAGCGAAATTGTAGTCGGAGCTGTTGATAAACCTAGAGAAATGCTCGCAAGGCCTTGTGGCCAGGTGGTAGTGGTAGACGAGGACGCCATGTTGCACGCAAAACTGGGCGACGACAACTTTCTGATCGTGCCCGGCACGACCGATAGTGTACTCCAGGTCGAAGCCGACCACTTGGTACTTGTCCTCGGCATGGAACTACTCCATAGTTTGGATGGAGCTCTCCACTGACACCGGATCGTTCATGTACACCACCGAGAGGGCCTTCCCCTCACGTGGATGTCCACTATGTGATGCATGGTGAACTGCCTACCGTTGTCATCATCGGCCTCTGGGAGCTCCATTGGAGCCACGGGGATTGCCATTGAAACCGCTGGATGTCCTCTTTGTGTGTGTCGTCGTGGGTGTGCTTATTGTGTCATGTGATGCGAGAGATGAAGGTAAATGGCCGCAGGAATAAATGGGGGCAGGGTGGCCTGGATTCTTGGCGCGTCCGCATGGCAGTTTTTGTAGCGGGTAACTGCATTGTCGCGCCGCGCCCAGCATAACCGCATGCACACGAACGTGCATGACCGTGCGTCGGCCCCAAACACTGGCAGCGCGCGTGGAGGGACGAGGGTAGAGCACCCGGAGGGACGCGAGAGCAGAGCGCGCGCGGCGGGACGCGAGCAGAGCGCGCCGCGGCCACCTCAATCGCAAGCAACCACACACATAGAGCAGTTGAACACACAGGAAATGGTCGCCTACAAGCCGGCCGACACTTGCGTCGCTGCGTAAAGAGCGGCCGTGTGCTACTACCTCCGTATTGGTCTATAGTCCCCTTTATATTCTGTGCCATACTTTGCGCTCAAATTTAACAAACAAAATGTTAATGCATGTTATAAAAATTATATAATTGGAAACTATGCTCAAATATGAATCCAACTATATAATCTTTGGCGACATGCATTCGTATTTTATTTGTTAAATCGTACTTATGAACCAGGATAGGGGTATAGTGGGTAATTAAATCGCAAACGTTTTTTTATCAACCGTATGTGTACGTGGCCTTTCATCCTCCTATCGCATGTCTTGTCACACCGCTACCGCAGTAGGCTTACAACGCAAGCTTGCGCAGTGAGCGGGGGCGTTCTTTTGGCCAAACGGTGGCGCCAATGAATCGTCGGTGAGCCCGTTCCCGCGCAACCTCGCAGGTTCCTGCGCAAGCTTCCCTCCTGACTCGGTGAAATCCCTCAAAATCCCAATGCTTACCGGCCTGCTATATAAACCCTCACGGCCGGCGAGTCCTACGTCGCATTTTCCCCTTCCTCCCTGTAGTTTATCTCGTCTGCTTCTCCCACAATCGCCAATGGCACCGGTCCGTCATGGTCGCTCAACCTCTCCGCCATCATCAGACAACAACTCAAGTTGGGATGCTACACCGCGGCGGCGACACAGTCCCCGACGTAGTGTAGTGCGCGTGGCGTTCCTGTTGGGTGTGCACGGAACACCCACCATATGCTCCGCCGCCGCTGCCCGTCGGCACCTGTTGCCGGCCGCCGTTGCCGCCACACCAGCGTTGAAAGCCAGGGCCATCGCCCGCTCCGCCGCCGCGACCGGAAGGCGGGAAGTGGCCTTCATGGCCGCCACCCCACTCCCGGCCACCATGGCCATCACCCGCTCCGCCACCGCGGCCCGAAGGCGGGAGGTGGTGGTCGTGGCCGCCACCCCATCGTCGGCCGCCATGGCTGCCGACCCACCGTCGACCGCCGGGATCATCACCCGCTCCGCCACCGCCACCCAAAGGAGGGAGGCGGAGGTGGAGGCCTGCACGTACGGCAACGACCTTGCGCGCTACATCGAGTTCCTACGGGAGGAGGAGGAGCGCCTCGTCGAGCACGCAAAGAGCCTTACTGCCGCCGTGTCCGCGGCACACGCCGACGCAGAGGCGAGGAATCAGGAGATCTACGAGGAGAACCACCGCTTCGAGAGGGGTCGTCTGGGGCAGCAGAGGGCGTTCGAGGTGAGCGTCACTGAAGGTGCAACAGTGGCATGCACAGTATTGTAGTTGTCCAGCTCGTCGGTAGGCTCCTCCTCCTCTGTCTCTTACTGAGCACGCTCGGCAGAGGAGAGGCTGCCGGAAGTAGTACAAAGCTCCTCCGTAGTAGTAGTATTTAGGGGTTATTTTGTTCAGTTCATCTGACTATAGATGTGGTGGAACTGTACAACGTACTTCAAAATTAGCTAGTATATAAAGTAGAACTAGCTACTTCAGTACGTGGTTGGCAAAATTTGGGGAAAAGTTTGGTCGATTCAGCTGTCGAGTTGAACTGTTTGTATAAAGAACGACTACTTAATCTATGAACAAAATCTATGCTTAATTACTGAATTTTAGTTGCAAAAATTAGATACTGTTAGTTATTTTTAGCTGCATATTTTGACAAATCGCAGTGCCACAAAGTTGAAAAATGGCAATGTTACTAGATCAACAAATGTCAATCTTTCCAGTTTGACAAATGGCAACATACCCAATATGATAGATGCAAATCTTACCAAATTGTTTGTAAGTGGTTGCACACGGGTCATCCAAAACAACTATTTGCATTGAAGAGATGCACAAATTCTGCTCGGGCCATTTTCCCATGGCTTCTTGGGGAAGCTGTCGGTTTGCATACGGGTGTTCTAACTAAACGTTTGCGATGAGTGTTTTATATTTAAAAACCATTGATTTTTTTTCAAAAGAAAATCATTTGATAAGTCTGTACATTAAGAGTGAAAAATGCAAGTTCGCTCAAACCATATATTTCATTCAGTCACACTGCAATTTTCGAGATACAGTATTAAACCCAAGAAAAAAACGATTTCCAGCGGCGGTGGAGGCGGCGTGCCGCGCCGTCCTTGTCGTTGTCATCCTCCGGGCCGTTGAAGTCTTCAAGGCAGTACAGAATGTTCTTCACTTGTAAATCAAACATCATGTCGTCGTGCGATTGATGGGTGGGGTGAGGGAGGATGGCAGCTGGTGGCGCTGACAGGTAGCGGTTGACGATGGTGTCCCATGCCGCTGAGGGGGCGTGCACGGGCACGGGCACGGCGGGTGTAGCCCAGCGCACGGGGACCAGCGCCGCGGTGGGTGGAGGGGCACGCACGAGCATGGGCACGGGCGCTGGCGCTGGCATGTACACGAGCTCGCGCGGGTCCGCAGAGACCTTGCTAACGCCCGCGGCTTCCAGCTCTGCGATAGTGCTCGATGACCAGCCCGTCAATGCTACGGGGATGATCGCTGGCGTGGGCGTGGGGATGGGAGCTGGGACGGGAGCGGCGGCAGCAACCGCCGCGGCCAGCTTGTTCTGGGCAATGTCCATGAGGCCCCATTCCTCCTTATTTTCTATCTCGTCCGGCTCGGAGTCGACTTCACGGAACTCGAAGACTAGTCGCAGATGATCCTTCTGTGCCATGGCGGTTGTGGAGGTCTGCGGGGGGGGGGGGGGATGGGAGGCGAACAGTATGGCCGCCAGTATTAAGCAGCGGCTCGGGCGCCATTAATAAAGAGGAAGACTGGCGGCCATGGAAGTTAAAGGCTTGCTTCCCGGTGAGCTGCGCAGCGATAACTTACTGCGCTTCGGTGAGCCTACACATTGGAGGACAGCTTGCACGCCTCTCGGTCACTGCAGACCGGATCAAGGCCAGACGCCTCTCGTTCGATCAGCGATTGTCCGCACGGCACCTCCTATAGCCATTAAAACCAATACATGTGGCGTCACGTGAATGGTTAACATAATGCACACGATTTGAATTATACAAACATTTGCGATGTTAGAGTGGCAGGTATTTGTTTTAAAATGCCTTTGTTGGCTGTTATTTGAGTGCTTCTTCTCTTAAAATGGACATGAAAAATATCACAGCATGTCAGGTGCCATCGGATGATAGCATGCCGAGTTCATGAATTTCAGACGAGTTTTGGATTTGCAAGAATTTTAAAAGAAAGTATCTCAACATTTTGCCGGCAATCAACAGTGCCTTGGTGTTTAAAGTTCATTCCCATTTCTTGCATGGGACCTAAGCATGCACCCAAGGACAAAGATTTGATTTTTCAACCAATTTATATGCACTAGAGCATGTGCATGTAGTTCAAATTTTAATTATGCACATAATATACCTAGAAAACCTAGTTAATGTATAAAAATGTTCAAACGAACCCCGAAAAATTTCAAAATTTAACACAACACTCCTGTTGTTCTCTGTTGGCACTAGAAATTTTTTGAAAGCATAAGAGGGAGCGGATATCATTTCGTCCCCAAAGGTGGGACGTTTCCTACCGAAACCATCAGGCTTGTTGTGAGAAGCTTATACCCAAAGCTGCCCCAAATGGGAAACAAAATTTACCACGGCATGTTGATGCCGCTCCAAGATAGCATGTAAAGTTTCATGAATTTCAGACGAGTTTTGGATTTACTAGAATGTAAAAACCAGGAATCTCAATGTTTGCGGCCGAGTGATGGTGGCAGGGTGTTTGACATTCATTCCCATTTCTTGCATGGGACCTAAGCATGCAACCAAGGACACACATTTGAATTTTCAACCAATTTATATGCATTAGAGCATGTGCATGTAGTTCAAATTTGAATTATGCACATAAATGCATCGAAAACTCAATTAATGCATAAAAATGTCCAAACGAACCCCGAAAAATCCCAAAAATTGACACAACACTCCTGTTGTTCTCTGTTGACACTAGAAATTTTTTAAAGCAATAAAAGGCAGCGGATATCATTTCGTCCCCAAAGGTGGGACGTTCCCTACTGAAATCATCAGGCTTGTTGTGAGAAGTTCTGGTTCGTGAGGAGCTTATACCCAAACCTGCCCCAAATGGGATAAAAAAATTACCATGGCATGTTGATGCCGCTCCATGATAGCATGCCAAGTTTCATGAATTTTAGACGAGTTTTGGATTTACTACATTTAAAAACCAGGAATCTCAATGTTTGCGGCCTAGTGACTGTGGCAGGGTGTTTGACATTCATTTCCATTTGTTGCATGGGACTTAAGCATGCAACCAAGGACACATATATGAATTTTTCAACCAATTTATATGCATTAGAGCATGTGCATGTAGTTCAAATTTGAATTATGGACATAAGTGCACCGAAAACTCAATTAATGCATAAAAATGTCCAAACGAACCCCAAAAAATCCCAAAAATTGACACAACACTCCTGTTGTTCTCTGTTGACACTAGAAATTTTTTGAAAGCAATAAGAGGCAGCGAATATCATTTCATCCCCAAAGGTGGGACGTTCCCTACCGAAACCATCATGCTTGTTGTAAGAAGCTCTGATTTGTGAGAAGTTTATACCCAAACCTGCCCCAAATGGGACAAAAAATTTACCACGACATGTTGATGTCGCTCCATGATAGCATGCCAAGTTTCATGAATTTCAGACGCGGTTTGGATTTAGAAGAATTTAAAAACCTGGAATCTCAATGTTTGCGGCCGAGTGATGGTGGCAGGGTGTTTGACATTCATTCCCATTTCCTACATGGTACCTAAGCATGCAACCAAGGACACATGTTTGAATTTTCAACAAATTTATATGCATTCGAGCATGTGCATGTAGTTCAAATTTGAATTATGCACATAAATGCATTGAAAACTCAATTAATGCATAAAAAATGTCCAAACGAACCCCAAAAAATCCCAAAAATTGACACAACACTCATGTTGTTCTATGTTGACACGAGAAAAATTTGAAAGCAATAAGAGGCAATGGATATCGTTTCGTCCCCAAAGGTGGGACATTCCCTACCGAAACCATCAGGCTTGTTGTGAGAAGCTCTGGTTTGTGAGAAGCATATCCCCAAACCTGCCCCAAACGGGACAAAAAATTTACCACGACATGTTGATGCCGCTCCAAAATAGCATGCTAAGTTTCATGAATTTCAGAAGAGTTTTGGATTTACTAGAATATAAAAACCAGGTATCTCAATGTTTGCGGCCGAGTGACGGTGGCAGGGTGTTTGACGTTCATTCCCATTTCTTGCATGGGACCTAAGCGTGCAACCAAGGACACAAATTTGAATTTTCAACTAATTTATATGCATTAGAGCATGTGCATGTAGTTCAGATTTGAATTATGCACATGAATGCATAGAAAACTCAGTTAATGTATAAAAATGTCCAAGCGAACCCCGAAAAACCCAAAAATTGACACAACACTCGTGCTGTTCTATGTTGACACGAGAAATATTTTGAAAGTAAGAAGAGGCAACATATATCGTTTCGTCCCCCAAGGTGGCACGTACCCTACCGAAACCATCAGGCTTGTTGTGAGAGAAGCTCTGGTTTGCGAGAAGCTTATACCCACACCTGCCCCAAATGGGACAATAGTTTTACCACGGCATGTCGCCGCTGTTCCATGATATCATGTCAAGTTTCATGAATTTCAAACGAGTTTCCGATTTACTAGAATTTTAAAAGCATGTATCTCAATGTTAGCGGCCAAGCGACAGTGTCAAGGTGTTTGACATTCATTCTCATTTCTTGCATGTGACCTAAGCTTGCAACCAAGGAAAAACATTTGATTTTGCAACCCGTTTTTATGGACTGGAGCATGTGCTTTAATTTTGAATTGTGCACCTGAAATGGCTAGAAAACCAATTTAATGTATAAAATTTCCAAACAAACCCTGAATAATTCCAATTTTTTTATGACACACATATAGTTGCATGTTCACTGCAGATAAAAGGTCTAGCAATTCAAACACCGTCCATTGCCGCTGTGAACCCATTATGTAATTCAAATCAAGATAAAAAATCAAGTAGATCCCACACAGTTTATTATCACCATCCGTGTGAGATGCAGTACAAAATATCCTGGAGCATCATCGGTGTATAGTACGCCTATGGCTTAAGCAAGAAGGTGCGTTGGCTACAGTCCACAGCCGGCATGTCAAGCACACTAGCTCGCTCCCCAAATATCATTTCACTGTTCAATCATCACAGGAGATAGATGGGGACGTGGACCCGCGTCGTGAGGGCAACTTCGGTGGCCCACTCCGGTGAGAGCGCAGCCGCAGCCACCAGGTGCGTGCTTACAAGCTTCGTGAGGGCGACCGCAATCTGCGACCGGGCGGCCAAGGCAGCCCAAACAACCACTGTTGCTTCTCAGGCGGCGGCAGCAACATCTGCCTCGGGGATAGCAACTGGTGAGAGCGGCACAACAGCCGTCCGTTCCGCAGCGACGACCTTAGCCCTGACGGAGGCCGCCCATGACCATGTCGAGGCCGCCCATGCCCAGCTCGTGGCGGTCACCGCACAAATTGAAAGAAGCTTCTCCGACAATGGTCAGCAACCCACGACCGAAGAGTTGGCAATCGCTGAGAGCGTTCGAGTAGCCGTTCGTTCCTGCGCGGCATACCTTGCCACGATGGAGCCCGCCAAAGCCCAGATCGCAGCCGCCCACGCCCAGCTCATGGCGGCCTTTTCCAAATAGATGGTGGACGCGGATGGCGAGATGGTTGCCGAGTATGGTGCGATGGATGCCATGGAGCCCCTTCCCAGGAGACCGTCGGGCGCGAGCTGGACATGGAGGAGGCGGCGGAGATCGACGAGCACCAGTCGTAGTAGTACTCGTTGTATTGATTAATTAAGAGCGCCAGTCTTTAATTGGTTAGAGTAATGTTTAGGCCAGCTAGCTTTGTTTAGTTGTTGAACTAGCTCGATTAAGAAGTGTGGGTGTGCTGTAGTCTCCTTTGTGTACCCAAATTATGCAATGACGTGGATGACCACTGTAACCAAGGAAACTGGAACCAAATTTTTTGACGTTCAAACTCATCACACACGGGTTAAGCTATGTGAATCGTTGGTGATGTTCACATATCGTACACAGTTCTGAATAAGGGACCGTGTCTGATGACACTTTGCGTGACAGTTTTTTCGTTGAAGTGATTCCAAAATTTTTGGCTTCCGCGGAAATGTCTACCTCCCCGCCCCCTCCCCCTTACCAAAAGCCACATTTCCCTTGTTTCCGCCTTCCTTTCCAAGTTGGAACCTTCACTCCTTGCTTGCAGCGCCGCCCCCTCGCCGGTGACCCTCCTTTACGCTGCTCAACCTCGTCTTTCCAGGCAGGTAATCCACACCAGACACCCATCCTCCACCCCTTCCACATCCCACATGCCCCGACCGCTGACGCGACACCCTCCACCCAAATCCCCGACCCCTCCACCAAATAAGCGCCGCCCTAAGCCATGGTGCACGCAGTATAGCCAGGAGCTCAAGGAGCATTTGGCAACGGAGAAGCAAATCGCGGCCGCACGCGCGGATGAGGTCGCGATGGCTACCATTCGTGCCGACCCCCAGATCTTGGAGGAGCACCTTGCCATTTGCTAGCTACACCGGTTAAGCATGATCGGTTTACCCGTTGCGTATGCTGCTCCCGCCTTTCCTTAACAAATTCTAGTGAATTGTGCTATCTAATTTTACCATGCAATCTGTTGCTCCTGTGTATATGTTCTATATGCCGTGCAGTGTGGTGCTCACTTATTAACTGTTTGACTACTTAGTTGTTGTCTTCAGTTAACTGTTTGGTTCAATTCTACAAATGTGATGTTCAATTCTTCAGGCTGCAATTTTGTATTGTCTTCCATGTGAGAAATAAATCGAATTTGTCTTTACAAAATACATGAGAAACGAATACAATTGCTATATTTCCAAGTTGTCAAGCATGCTTGGTTTGGTTATACATTTTGCAATGTGGTGCTCAATTAACGTTTGGTTCATTTGTGTTGTGGTGTTTAGTTAACTGTTTGGTTCAATTCTGCGGTCACGATGTTCAATAGTTGTGGGTGCATTCTGTTATTGTATACCATGTGAGAAGTAAATCGAATTTGGTTGTACTAAATACATGAGAAACAAATACAATTGCTATATTTCCAAGTTGTTAAGCATGCTTGGTTTAGTTAACTGTCTGATCTTCTATTAGGAGTATGTTATATTGTGAAGGTGCTCAGTTAATGTTTGATTCATTTGTTGTGGTGTTTAGTTAACTGCTTGGTTCAATTATGCAATGCGATGTCCAATTTTCGTGGGTAGAATTTTGTATTGTTGTGCATGTGAGGAATAAATCGAGTTTGATTGCACTTAATACATGAGAAACATATACAAGTGCTATATTTCCTAGTTCTTAATCATGCTTGGTTTGGATAAATGGGTTTTCCATGTGGCTTGAATTAATCTGATGAATCTGCAATGTGCTTATTTTTCATCAACATATTTCTTGATAGCATGCGAACCCTTACTTAACCTGATGACTAACTACCTTATATGTGTTGCAGGGAAGCAATGGGAAGCACTAAGGTTTACAATCAAGGTTAGCACGTGCATGGTCCGTTGTCTAATAGCACATTATTGTGCAATTGCAGGAACCATTCTAACATTTAGGTTTTTAACAATTTGGTCTTGCACATGTAGGTCCTGCTGTCAGAGGTTTTGACCCATTGTTTGACCCTTTTTGCATATGGGGAAATATCAATCAAGTCAAGAAACTTAGAAAGATTTTTAGGATAAATAAATTAGCGACAAAAAACAACAAGATCTTTGTCTGCGCAATGAAGAAGACATCCGTTCACTACAAGATGGTACTAACTATTATACCTAGCCTTTTTTATTCCTTTGCCCCATTTCCAATATAGAGAAGATATTTATGCACATCCTTGTTTTCAGGCCTTTCCAAAGCAGTTCACTAATGATTACCTCTCAAACCACCTCTATGGTCAGGAGGCGAGGATGTAGGATCGAAAGTATGTCTAGAGGGGGGGGGGGCGTGATTAGACTACTTGACCAAATAAAAACTTAAACTTTTCCCAATTTTAATTCTTGGCACACTTTACCAACTTAGCACAAGTCTAGCAATCTCAACACAATTCAAGAAAGCATGCAAAGAGTATACGAGCAGCGGAAAGTAAATCATGCAACTTGCAAGAAAGTAAATGGGAGGAGTTTGGAGGGAGCAAACACAATGTTGACATGAAGATTATTTGGCGTGGTTCCGATAGGTGGTGCTATCGTACATCCACGTTAATGGAGACTTCAACCCATGAAGGGTAACGGTTGCGTGAGTCCACGGAGGGCTCCACCCACGAAGGGTCCATGAAGAAGCAACCTTGTCTATTGATACGTCTCCAATGTATCTATAATTTTTGATTGTTCCATACTATTATAGTATCTGTTTTGGATGTTTAATAGGCTTTAATATGCTCTTTTATATTATTTTTGGGACTAATCTATTAACCGGAGGCCCAGTGCCAATTTCTGTTTTTTTTGCCTATTTTGGAGTTTTGCAGAAAATGAATACCAAACGGAGTCCAAACGGAATGAAACCTTCGCGATGATCTTTCTTGGACCGAAAGCAAACCAGAAGACTTGGAGTTGAAGTCAGAAACGCCACGAGGCGTCCACGAGACAGGAGGGCGCGCCCAGGGGGTAGGTGCGCCCCCACCCTCGTGGGCCCCTCATAGCTCCACCGACGTACTTCTTTCGGCTATATATAATCTTATACCCTAAAAACATCAGGGGGAGCCACGAAACCACTTTTCCACCGCCGCAACCTCCTGTACCAGTGAGATCCCATCTTGGGGCCTTTTCCGGCGATCTGCCGGAGGGGGATTCGATCATGGAGGGCTTCTACATCAACACCATTGCCTCTCCGATGAAGCGTGAGTAGTTTACCACAGACCCTTGGGTCCATAGTTATTAGCTAGATGGCTTCTTCTCTCTCTTTTATTCTCAATACAAAGTTCTCCTCGGTGTTCTTGGAGATCTGTTTGATGTAATACTCTTTTGCGGTGTGTTTGCCGAGATCCGGTAAATTGTAGATTTATGAACAAGATTATCTATGAATATTATTTGGTTCTTCTCTGAATCTTATATGCATGATTTGATATCTTTGCAAGTCTCTTCAAATTATCGGTTTAGTTTAGCCTACTAGATTGATCTTTCTCGCCATGGGAGAAGTGCTTAGCTTTGGGTTCAATCTTGCGGTGTCCTTTCCCAATGACAGTAGGGGCAGCAAGGCACATATTGTATTGTTGCCATCGAGGATAAAAAGATAGGGGTTATATCATATTTCTTGAGTTTATCTCTCTACATCATGTCATCTTGCTTAATGCGTTACTCCGTTCTTATGAACTTAATACTCTAGATGCATGCTGGATAGCGGTCGATGTGTGGAGTAATAATAGTAGATGCAAGCAGGAGTCGGTCTACTTGACACGGATGTGATGCCTATGTTCATGACCATTGCCTTAGATGTCTTCATAATTATGCGCTTTTCTATCAATTTGTAGGCAGTAATTTGTTTGGGAGATTGGATAATATGCTCCACTTTATTTGGGCAGTTGATAATTTGCCCTCCTTTACATCTCGTTGGATGATTTTCCCTGCTTTTCTTTTTCCAGTAGATAATATGACCTTTTTAATTACGGTAATCATTTCTCAATTTTTATCCCAATTATCACCAAGCGAAATGACTCTATTGCCCTTGTGGCAAATTGCAATTACGTCCTAGTCTCCTTCCCTCTTTACGTTGGTATACAAAATGGAACCAACTGATCAAGAATCATATATTGATTCTATTACTTTGCGTCATCATGTTCGTGCCCAGCGTACAGGCGGATGCACCGCCGGCCGCCAAGCCGTCAACTCTGGCGGCCCCTAGACAGCCGGCCACCAAGCCATCAACTCTGGCGACCCTTTGGATGACGAGGGTTCACACCGGCCGGCGAGGTGATTCCACAGAGTGCCGGACGAGGCAACTCCCGTATCCATGGATCGCCCCAGGATGCTCCAGACTGGTAAGCATTTGTTCCTCCCTTCTGCCTCACACCCTCCCTCCCAGATGGTGTTGATGAACCTGCATAGAAAGTCTCAATGGCCTCAGGTCACTCTAGATTTTGAGATGATACCACCAGATTTAAAAAGCTCTGTTGTGAGAAGGAGGAAGAAGAGGATCAAAAGTTGCCTTGAAGACGGTGGTGGTGGCGGCAAACGGAAGAAAAAAAGATGATGATGGCAAATGAAATGAGCAAGGAGGTGGTGCCAAAGAGAAGGGAAAGGAAAAGAAGATATTTGGCACCAAAAACAGGTGCAAACAATGTGGAATCTTGGGGCACAGAGAAGCAACTTGTAAAAAGAAGGATGCTAATGAGAGGTAACCGATGTACTAGTACTACTACTACTATATATCATCTACATTAGTATGAAATTAGTATTAGTATACCATTTCTAATGTCATGTCTGACTGAACTTTCTAGCGACGTGTCTGCTCACGAGCTCGCTCCAGCTGTTGTTGCGACACCCACACGCACAACAACAATCACAGTGCCTCCTAGCCTTCATAATAGCCCTGGGCCTATTACATGGAGGTAACTGTTTATATTTTCCATATGCACATTTGATTCATGCAACAGAAATCCTGCTTTTGTAACTTATGTGTAAACATGCAGGAGACTTGCTATGGCCATAGCCGAAGGCGATGCATCACAACCATCTGGAGCAACGAATGTTTCTACACCATCAACTACTTCTCACATCCCTTCAAGCTCTATGGCATGCAAGAAAAAAATGACCCCAAGGAGGAAGAAGATGTAATTTCTGACATACGGACTCAGAATTATTGTTATTTTGCTTGATGTAAACTCAGATTAAACCGTCATGCCATTTGAACCGAGCAGTCCTTTTTGTGACATCGAATTCCATGTACTAAGTGGATACTTGTAGTCGGTTTAATATTTTTATCTATGAAGTTGTTATATGCCGCCAAGTTCTACCAAAGTACATATGTAAGAATGCATAAAAAGCATCATATATAGATGCCTGGCCTGTGGTTTAATTAGAAAATGCACTTCAGCGTACCCAGCCTGACGATTGGAGCATGCCCAACTGCTAATTAGTATCAACAATGCCGTTCAGGCTAGCTATTAGTAACGTAGTAGCAACGAGCTCACACAAAAATTTGTACAAATCCATCAACCACCAAAGGATTTTTTTACCTGAGCGACAACGGAGGCCGCTGTGGTCTTCCTGGAGCCTCCCTTGTCGAGCTTCAGGGAGTGCCGACGCCTGCCGGACCAGACACCACCTACGGCGGGGAGTGGCAGCTGCAACGACGAGTATTTTGCTCGGCGAGCAACGACGGCGCCATCCACCTATTCCGCAGCTCCAAGCTGCAGCGGAGCTACCGGACCGCCGAGATGCAGAGGAGCCGCAACGCCTCCGAGCTACAGTAGGAGCCACCCCGCGTCTCCGAGTTTAACGGGAGCCCCCGCCACCGAGCTGCAACGGTAGCCGCCGCCAAGATGGGATCCAAGTGTCCTCGTCGGCCTCCTGCAGGATCTCACTTCAGTACGTGTACAGTGGGGAGAGAGGAACAGGAGAAAGGGGATGAACTGGGGAGATGAACTGTTCAGTGGAACCAAAGACAAACAGTCCAACATGGGGAGACTAGCAGGACATAATTGCAATTTGCCACAAGGGCAGTAGAGTCATTTCGCATGGTGATAATTGGGATAAAAATTGAGAAATGAGTACGGTAATTAAAAAGGGCATATTATCTACTGGAAAAAGAAAAGCAGGGCAAATCATCCAACGAGATGTAAAGGAGGGCAAATTATCAACTGCCCAAATAAAGTGGGGCATATTATCCAATCTCCCTCCTTCACCCACCGTAATACATGCTATCTCGAGAAAAGCAACTAGTGAAACCTATGCCCCCCGGGTCTCTTTTCCATTATATTGCATCTCTTTTCCATATTGTTGAATCTCGTTTACTATTTTGCAATCTTTACTTTCCAATCTATACAACAAAAATACCAAAAACATTTACTTTATTATCTCTATTAGATCTCACTTTTGCGAGTGGTCGTGAAGGGATTGACAACCCCTTTATCGCGTTGGTTGCGAGGTTATTGATTGTTTCTGCAGGTATTCAGTGACTTGTGTGTCGTCTCCTACTGGATTGATACCTCGGTTCTCAAAACTAAGGGAAATACTTACGATACTTTGCTGCATCACCCTTTCCTCTTCAAGGGAAAAACCAACGCAAGCTCAAGAGGTAACATCTATCCCACCATGGCCATCGCCCACGAAGGACTTGCCTCACTATGGTAGATCTTCACGAAGTGGGCGATCTCCTTACCCTTACAAACTCCTTGGTTCAACTCCACAATCTTGACGGAGGCTCCCAAGTGACATCTAACCAATCTAGGAGACACCACTCTCCAAAAGGTAATAGATGGTGTGTTGATGATGAACTCCTTGCTCTTGTGCTTCAAATGATAGTATCCCCAAGACTCAACTATCTCTCATAGATTTAGCTATGGTGGAAAGATGATTTGAGTGGAAAGCAACTTGGGGAAGGCTAGAGATCAAGATTCTTGTGGTTGGATTGGAATATCTTGGTCTCAACACATGATTAGGTGGTTCTCTTTCAGAAAATGAATGCTGGAAGTCTAGGCATGTTCTGATGGCTCTCTCCACGAATGAAGAATGGGTGGAGGGGTATATATAGCCTCCACACAAATCTAGCCTTTACACACAGATTCCTAAACTCAGTGAGACCGAATGGTAAAACTCGGTCAGACCGATTCATGTCAAAATATGAGCGTTAGGCTTTTTGATGGGACCGACACAGTCAACTCAATGGGACCGATATGCTAGGGTTTGGGCTTAACGTAATCTCGGTGTGACCAATCACATGAACTCGGTGGGACCGATTCCAATAATGAGCACACAGGGAGTTGGTCAGGCAAACTCGGTGGGACCAATTCGCTCACTTTGGTGAGACCGAAGTGTTACTGAAAGGAAACATGGAGTTTGCATTGCAGACTCGGTGGGACCGAATCGCTCATTTCGGTGGGACCGAAATGTTACAAAAAGGAAACAGTGAGTTTGCAACCCCACCTCGGTGAGACCGAGATCCCTATCGGTGAAACCGAAGTGACTAGGGTTTGTGGCAGTGGCTATGTCAAATGAAACTCGGTGGCGCTGGATAGATCAAATCGGTGGGGCCGAGTTTGACTTTTAGGTTTGGGGCATATGTGGAAATGAGAAAGTGGTTGAGGGTTTTGGAGCATATCACTAAGCATTTTGAGCAAGTAAGCCATTAAGAAACACCTCATCCCCTTTTAATAGTATTTGCTTTCCTATTAACTCAATGTGATCCTGGATCACTTAAATAAAAATGTAGAGTCTTGAGCTAGTTGCCAATATGTGTCCTTTGCATTTTGAGGGGTCCACATCTCTAGTCCATGCCATGCCAATCATTGAACTTTCTCAAATGATCATCTTGAAAGAACATTAGTTCAATGAGCTATATGTTGTTAAGAATTGCCAACCTAGGGATTAGTTGCACTTTCAATCTCCCCCCTTTTGGTAATTGATGACAACATATAGATCAAAGCTTCGACAAATGATAAGAAGAATGAAATACATCGTCGCTTTGAGAAGTATGTGATAAGAAAGAGCTCCCTTTAAATTTGTGCATTATTTAAAATTTGGTTTTGAATGCAAATGCACAATTAAATAGGATCATGGGTTACTCTTACATGTCACATACATCTTGGTGGAGTGCTCAAAAAGATAAAAAAAGGAACAAACACTCATCACCAAGTCAAAGTGAATGATCATACATAACAGATAGATAATGTCATCATCCAAGCACAAGCATTAAGCATGATATGATCAAACACATGAACATACAAAGTATCTCACACACATAAACATAAAGTATCTCAACCAAGCAAGTAAAGCAAATAAGCAAAAGAAGGAAAGCTCTCCCTCTCTCTCTCCGAAGCCTATGATCTATACACTTTCTCCCCCTTCGGCAACAAGTTACAAAAAAGCTTGAAAATGCATAGTGCTATGCGAATCTCTATGATTGATCTTCAGGAGGAGGTGTTGAGAGGACTCCAAGGACGAAAGCATCAGTGGAAGTTGATGGAGCTAGTGGAGTTGCCACTGGAGTGGCAACTGGAGCTGTGGCTATAGGTGCTAAAGCTGCAGACCTCTGTGCCCTAGGCACTCTGTGAAACACTTGTGTAGTTGTGTTTCCCTTCCTCCCTTCTGATTCTTCTTGGAGCTCTTTAACTGCTATCTGAATTTCAGTCACCTTCAAGTCAAGATCATAGAATTTTGTTTCAATGATCCTCTCCAAGCTCTCATGGTTCTGATTCAGGGTGGCTAGTCCTTTCTCAATTCTCAAGGCTGCTTGAATAAGATATCCAAGATGGTCTTGCTTTGACTTGAGGAACACTTCTGAAGCTTCTTCAGCACTTGGCATCTTTGCTACCTTCTCAGCTTTAGCTTTCTGTCTCTTCTCTTGAGCCTCTAGGGATGTTGGATCTTCAGCAGTCATGACAACAGCGTTGTCCTCAAAATCAGGCTTCAAGGGTCGATGCTCTTTGTCCAACAAGTTCACTCCCTTGGGCATCTTGGAGTTGATCAACATCTGTATGTGTGGAGCATACCCACACGACCTCTTCTGGTCAGCAGCTGTTCTCTTGATTGTCTCAACAATCAAACTCCTGACTTTGAACTTCTGGGGCAAATCAAACATCTGAAGAAAATTAATGGAATGGCCTCTGATCATCCTGTGATCTCCTAATTTGGGCAACAAGGTGTGCCTCAATATAGTGTTCATTGTGGCCAATCCTGACATTAAGTAGTACACTGAGCCTAGCTTGTGAGTCTCCAAGGCTTTGTCAGGTATCTCCTTGTACATTTTTTGCCATGGAGTTGTGGTCTTTCTTCTTCTCAGCATAGACATCAATGTCTTTCTCATGCTCCTTGGGGGCTTTTATGAGCTTTTCCCACTCATCAACAGTAGACTGGTACCTTGTACCTTCAGTCATCCACACAATCTTTCCATCTGGATAGAAATGAGCTGTAGAGTAAAACTGCATAATGAGCTCATCATTCCATTCAGTCAGCTTTTGACCCACAAACTTGTCAACACCATTGAGCTTGAAGCTCTCATGCACTCCTGGAAAATGGTCTTCATTCTCGTCCATATACTCCCAATCAACCCACTTCATATCACTGACAGTGGGCTTCTTGTCAAGCAACACTGTCTCATAGAAATCTTGATATTCTTTGGTGTGGAATCTATAGTCCACAACTGTCCTTCTCCTCACTGCATATGGATCAGCTTGTGTCCACAATCTGAGACATGCATCTTTTCTTTCTTTCATATTCTCAGCCACTGGATGATTGTCATCATGGTCTGGAATTTTTCGCTTGAGTTTCCTAAGCACTCGGGCTTCATCATCTTCTTCTTCAACTTCAGGCACTAGGGCCTTGTTCTTCTCTGCAACAGGGATGTTCCTGGTGCTTCTCTTAGGTGCAGTCTTAGAGGCTTGAGCTGGAGCTTTGGGGGCTGTCTTGGGCTTTGAAGGAGCAGCCCCAGACTTGATGGTATCCCCCATCAGCTTTTGTGACTTAGCAGGAGGTGCTGGTGCAACATCCTCTTCTTCCTCTTCCTCCTCACTAGCAGAATCTCTCCTCATAGATGGATTTCCAAGCACTCTAGCAGTAGTTTTCCTGACCCTTTTCTTGGCTCAAGTGTAAATACCATAGTCTCTTGAGTTGATCCCCTGGCCTTAGACATTGGCACTCTCCTGGCAGGTGCTTTCTTGTGCTGACATGGCTTGGTAGAAGCAACAGCAACATATTCCTTCTTTAGCACCTTCTTCTTTGAGATGACTTCTTCAACCTCAAAGTCCTCATCCTCAGAGTCTAAAGTTTTCTTCTTCCTCTGCCTAGTCTCAGCCTTAGGCAGGTTGCTTGGTGTGCTCCTGCTACCTTCATCATAGCTGCCAGAGGGACTAGTGCCCTCACTCAAGTCCATCTACTTCTCTGACTTGTTCTGACTATCACTTTGATCAGACATACTGCACTGCAAACTGAGAGCTGACCCTGTGAATAGTTGTAGATGAGATAGAGTAGATGAGTGTCAGTGTCAAAATCGGCAGATCTCGGGTAGGGGGTCCTAAACTGTATGTCTATGGATCGAAGGTAACAAGGAGGCAGGGGACACGATGTTTACCCTGGTTCGGGCCCTCTTAATGGAGGTAATACCCTACTTCCTGCTTGATTGACTTTGATGAGTATAGGGGTTACAAGAGTTGATCTACCTCGAGATTGTAATGGCTAAACCCTAGATGTCTAGCCTGTATGATTGTGATCGCCTCTATGGACTAAACCCTCCGTTTATATAGACACCGGAGGGATCTAGGGTTGTCTGAGTTGGTTCTGAGAGAAAGGAAGGTACATGATCCGAACGCCAAGCTTGCCATCCACGCAAAGGAGAGTCCCATCCGGACACGTGGGAGGTCCTTATATCTCGTATCTTCACGGCCCATCAATCCAACCCATGTCACATAGGCCGGCTCCCGAGGACCCCATAGTCCATGACTCCCTCAGTAGCCCTCGAACTGGCCTTAAATGGCGACGTTGTATCCGGCTTCATGTCTTCGGCTTTGCAAGGCGAGTTCCTCATTGTACTCCATATAGTTCGACCTTTACATTTAAATTTTGTACTCTTCAACTTCTGTGCCGCCGTCGCCTCGGCTTCCACGTGTCAGACGAATACGAACGGTCTAAGTATTTTTACAAACAACCCCTTGACCATGTAGGGAAGGCACTTATTTAAAGAGATTGAATCTCAGATCCCATTCCTCACTAGATGAAAATCCTTAGAGCTTGCCATAAGAAACCAACCAAAGATGGCCAATCTCCTTGCTCTTCCTCGCATCCCCAAGGCCCTCAAGAAGGCGACTGGGAGATCTGCTCGGTGCCCCATGCCCAATTAACTAGGCTTCAGGCGTAGGGATACCTCCCTCCATTGGATCTAGTCCCTGTTCGGGCGGGATTAACTACCTTCAATGGTGAAGCCCTGGCGGAGAAATTCCCCAATCCCAATAAAGGGGAGCGGGTGTGCTTTATTTCCTTCTTGCTGAGGGGCATGGGATTTCCAATCCACCCTTTCCTCACAGGTCTTCTGGAGTATTACGGCCTCCAACTGCACAACCTCATGTCGGGCTCCATTTTACACATCGCAGGCTTTGTTGCTCTTTGTGAGCTATTCCTAGGCTGCATGGCCCATTTCAATTTATGGAGGAAATATTTCTACCTCGTCCCCAGCTCCCAGAAGGGATCCATATTCGAGGTGGGCGGTGTCTAAGTATGGCGTATAGGCGGAACAGGATACCTGTCCGGCACTCCGAAGAAGGCATCCGAAGAGTGGCCCTCGGAGTGGTTCTCCATCAAAGACGTTGTCCTTCCGGACCCAATCTGGCAAGGTCTTCCCAAATTTTCCTCCGCTCCTTTAAATAAGAGCGCCAGCTGGCGTCCCCGAAGCTATGAAGGAGAAGATAGTGCGGAGGTTAAGAGGCTAGCGAACAAGATCAGAATACTTGCACACTCCCGACTATCTATAGTCGAGGTAATGGAGATTTCAATAACGCGATGCGTTCAGCCGCTTCAGTCCAGGGGGCTTCCCATGTGGCATTACAACAGGGAGGATGACGCCTCACATTGTGGGCGCAAGGGTCCGGCTAATTTTGCCGCGTTGGCCGCCACATTGGCTGGCCTTTTCAAAGGGGAAAAGGAAGATTTCGCTCGCCTGAAGTGTCGAGAAGGTTTCTCCATGTATATCCCCATTGACTGGGTGAGTCTTTGATTATAGGCTTTAACTGATCTTTTTTCTTAACTATGCTTTATAGTCGAATCTAATCCGTCTGCCTTTAACAGGAATGGAGAAAGGTCATTGCGGGGATCTACAGTCCCACTCCACCCGGAGGACCATAATCGAGACCTTGATCCTGGATACAAAGAGGATCCAGACATATTTGTAGATTTTGAGGATGGAGTCTTTTATCAGACAAGCTACGACGGCACGGAAGTGGCCATTATAGCCGACGACCCCGGCCTTCTCCCTTCCTCCCATGTAAGTACCCAGGAGACATCTCCTCAAAAAGATTTTTCCCACTGCAACTCACCCACTGCACTACATCATGCTCCCAAGGGACGACGCTCGCACCAGCGTGCCGCAGCAAAGGTGTCCTCTAAGAAGACAACGCTTGCACAAGGCGCATCTCTGAAAATAAAGGCGAACAATAATACAGCCGTGCCCTCTTCTGTGCCGAAGAGGTATAATCTTTTAGCACGCACTCAGCTGATAGATCGGGCGGTGACGCTCCCTGCTGTGCCATATTGTAGGAGGAGTATACGCCGGACTGCATCCGGAGACCTGGCCGGCCGTGCACAGACTAATCCAGCCCCGAACCCTGCCCCAAGGACTGGAGGGGGTGCGGGAGCAATGCTGGATTGCCATCTCCCAGAGGATTCGGATAATGTATCCGTCACAAACTCCCAAGTGGAGAGTGCGATGGGTCACCGGTGGCGGAGAGCGGCTATGCGCGACCCACATTTTACCGAACAGGCTTTCAATGCTCTCAGCTCAGCTGATGCTTATATCCGAGCTGCTCGTGATGGAGTTGCTGGAGCCACTCAGCAGCTTTCAAAGGATATGCGGGTAAGAATTTTTTGCATAGATTCAATAATCATATGCCAGTAGCCCCCGAGTCTTGAAGTAGTTGGCCCAACTGATTTAAGAGTCGTTACATTGTTAGGTACTCACGGAGAGGAATAACACTCTATCGAAGAAGCTAAAAGAATGCCGAACTAAGCTGACTGCTGCCACCACCGAACTGGAAAATTTGAAGAAATCCAAGAAGGCACCTGATGGTAAGTACAGCAGCAGCTCGGAAATAAGGCTCCGTGCCCATAACGAGGTTGCTTAATTATGCTTTTGTCTCATTGGTAGGCTCGAAAGATCAACTGGAGGAGAGGCTAAGGGTTGCTCAAGCGGATAAACAACATGCCGAAGGGCAAGAAGCCGCTAGCCAACGTGTATGGACGCAGACCATTAATGAGAAGAACAAACTACATGATGCAAATATCAAGCAATCCGAAGAACTGAAGGGTTTAAGAGCCCAATTATCGGATGCTTTGAAGGAGAACAAGAAGCTGAAAGGTGGCATATTCAGTATGCTCATTAACTTATCTGTCACAAGGTCTCCTGTTTTGAAATTTTGGCAAGTTTGCTTCTGTAGGTGTGCTAACCGGACGTCCCGAAGGAGAAGTGTCTGGATTCCAAGGAGACCTGCTACAAGAGTTGTCCAGAGTGCATGAGAGAGCTCGAAAAGCATTGAGGAACATGGCTAAGGCTTTATGGCCATCCGACCCCCCTCCAGGAAGTATGGATGAGCTTGCGAATTTTTTCAAGGGAGCTCATCGCCATTTGGAGCTATGGAAGATATCATCATGTAGGGAAGGCGCCCGAGAAGCCTGGGCCACGGTGAAAACACGGTATACCAAGCTTGATCCGAATCATATGGCCCGGGTCGGACCTCGGGGACCAGATGGACAAGAAATTCCTGTTAGCTTAGTGTACGACCAAGTGAAAATAGCCGCTAAGTTTTCTCAACAGGATTGTAAACTAGACAACCTACTAGAGGGTCTAGAGGAAGAAGAAATTTTCGAGTCCAAGTAGTAGTGTACTTTATCAAAAAACTTATCTCCAACCGGATTGTAAAACGATTGTCATGGCAGACTTTCCGCTTCGACCTCCAGAACCCGAGGTTTGGAGTGTTTCCGGATATTTATACCATTAGTAAATACCAAGGAATGTTCGGAAACTAGGCAGTCCGGTCATAGTTGCTTAAACAAACAAGTTGTATTCGGGGAGTTATGTTATATTACATTTGATCGTAAGAAACGTCTTCCAGAGAGAATAGTTTCGTTAAGGGTTCCTTTCCCTGGGCCAGCATGCATTTTTGTGCATGCATAAGCTGTGATGCGAGAAATCACAATACACATTATAATTTGGGGGCGTATACTGCAACGAGGGCAGTTCATCTCTTGTCCGCCGACCGATTATTCCCTTAAGAACGCTAGCTTTCGGCTTCACCCGTCCGAGGTACACGTCCGGATAACCCAGCTGTAAGAATCGCAGAGGTGCTCCCTTTATGCCCTAGCCGAACAAGCGGGAGCGTAGGGCATACACAGGAGCCAGGAAACCCAGCTTGGCAAAAACTTAAGTCATAAAGGTGCATATAATGGCGAAGACAAGATACATATGAGTAGTCAACACATATATATGGTGAGCTTGACGCTCCAAAATAATAATCGTAATAAGCTTCTATGGAAAGAAGCCCCCAAGTATCATGGGGTATGTAGATTTAATGATGTATATCCCTTGAGTGTGCGGTTTATCTAAACACTGGTAGAAGTCGTACAAAAAACGAAAAACAGAAAAAAGGGATGAGAGGGAGAAAAGAAAAGACGAAAACAAAGTTAGGCGTTCCATGGGTTTGGTTCCAAACGATTATCCGAAGCGTTGCAAAGGCGATAGGCTCCTCCGGTGAGAACTTCATCTATGATGAAGGGACCCTCTCGTTTGGGCTTGAGCTTGTCCTTTTCCTTCTCTAGTAGGCACAGGACGAGTTCACCGACATTATAAGTCTTTGCCCGTACTTCCCTGCTTTGATATCACCGAGCTTGCTGTTGGTAAAATGCGGAACGGGCCTTCGCGACGTCGCGCTCCTCCTCCAAGCCGTCTAGATCGTCCTGCCAATCTAGCTCAACCTCTCTCTCTTCATACATGTGCACTCGAGGCGAGTCATGAATAATGTCACAAGGCAATATTGCCTCAGCGCCGTACACCATGAAAAAAGGTGTATATCCAGTCGTGCGATTGGGCGTGGTATGCAGCCCCTAGAGTACAGAATCGAGTTCTTCCACCCAGTGCTTGTCTGATTCTCGCAGAGAGATCGCACTAGTCGGGGTTTGATGCCGCTCATTATCAAGACGTTACCTCGTTCGACCTGACCGTTTGTCTGAGGGTGATATACGGAGGCATCATCGAGCTTGATGCCCAAATTAGTGCACCAGGTTTTCACCTCATCGGCCGTAAAGTTAGAGCCATTGTCAGTAATAATACTGTGCGGGACACAATAACGGTGTACCACACCAGATATGAAGTCTATAACAGGGTCCGTCTTCGACCGTTTTGTCTGGTTTGGCTTCTATCCACTTAGTGAACTTGTCGACCATGACCAGTAAATATTTCTTCTTATGGCTTCCCCCTTTTAGAGGTCCGACCATGTCTAGCCCCCAGACTGCAAAAGGCCAAGTAAAGGGGATTGTTTGCAAGGCTGTGGGTGCCATATGGCTTTGATTGGCGAAAAGCTCACATCCGACACAGCGTTGTACGAGGTCCTATGCATCTACTCTGGCCGTGGGCCAAAAGAAACCCATACGAAAGGCCTTACTTACAAGGGCCCGAGCTGCGGCATGATGGCCACCATGACCGGCATGTATTTCAGCCAAGAGCTGCCGTCCTTCTTCCGCGGAGATACACCTTTGGAGTATTCCGGTGGTACTTTTCTTGTACAGTTCCCCCTCATGGACTTTGTAGGCCTTCGAACGTCGAACAATGCGACGGGCCTCTGTCTGATCATCAGTGAGCTCATTCCTAGTAAGGTAGGCGAGGAAATGTTCGGTCCACGGGGCAATTACAACCATGATTTCGTGGGCCGATGGTGTTATCTCGGTGCTTGTCATGGATTTGTCACGGCAGATGTCTTTAGTGTGAGGACTTAGTCGCGAGGTCAACACATCTATGTGGTAGCTTGAGAGGGGTTGGGCGGAATCGAGAGACGCAACATAAGACAAGGATTTGACAGCTTCGGGCCCCGGGAAACATCATCCGGTAATAACCCTACATGTTGTTTTTGGCTAGGTCTCATTATGATCATGAGGGAGACGTCGTATCTCCGGCTCTCTTCTAGTTGGGTCTAGCCCTAGAGATTGTTTCTTGCTTGTCCCTCTTGCGGTGCCATGCCCCTCCTTATATAAGTTGAAGGGCGTGTTACATATAGATTCCTATTAGGATTAGGACTAGTCTATTACAAGTGGAATCCTAGTCTGCCCCCTTAAGGGAAAACTCCTTATGCCTTTCCTCATAAACTGGCCCACCATAACATGAGCCGGCCTTCTGGGTCTTGGGCCTAGTCTTCTATCTGACCCGACGTCGAGTCGCCAGGCTCGTGAGTCATCAGACCAGTAAGTCGTCAGACTCGTGAGTCGCCAGTCCTCCGGTGGGTTACCAATGAAAACGCCAAGCCCGGCCGGGTCATACCGCGGGGTATATCCCCGACATTAGCCCCCAGTTTAATTTGGATTTATCCATGTTAAACTGATCCTGTAAAATAAACACAAGAACAAACTTGATAGGTTGTGCTCCGGGTTAAATATTTTCCTGAACCAACACCTGATCATCTTTTTGTCATTTTCTCCTGGATGCATACTCAAGATCTAGCAAATCTCCTTTAACAGATATGTCCAAACCTTGCCAACGCAAAAAATTCAGGCACTTCTTCTAAAAAATCCTTGGCAATAGGCCAGCTTCATAAGCAATTTGCTGACATTGGCTCTTGTAGAAAAACATCATAAGAAATAATCCATTTGAGTCGGCCTTCAATGCTCTGACTTGACAAAAATAGTGGTCTTGAAATATTCAACTGATATTCAGCCGGCTTAAAGATGTAGATCTTGCCGATTTATGATTGCCAAAATTGTCGGGTTATAAACAAATGATGCCGGGTCATGTAATTGTTGCTGATGCCGGGTTAATCTTATGATGACGCCGGGTCATAAACTTTGCAGATTTCTCCGATAATAATATAATACCTGATTTGCTCAAAACTGAGAATTTGAAGTTATCCCTCCCTTATATGCATATCACCTGTAGCCCCCAAGTGCCGGGTCGTCATGCTTTGACAACACAGGACTTGTAATTGCCTTATGCTCATAAAAATTTCAACCAGTGTAGCCCCCAAGGGACGGGTCATTATGCAATAATGAGCAGGGACTTTGTAAATATGATCATGTAAACTTGAACAACAACGTGTAGCCCCCAAGGGCCAGCTTAGTAAGATAATACTGAGCTGGGACTTTGTATATAATCCATTGATAATAATATCATATGATGTAATCTCCACCATGGGGCTTGAACCCACGTCTATAAGGTGAAGAGCTTTGTACTCCACCAACTGAGTAGTGGATCTTTCAATATAATGGACTGAGGCTTGTGTACCTTGAATTTTTGACAGGAGCAATTGGTAGCCCCCAAGGGCCGGCTCATTACAATGTGATGAGTTGGGTCTTCAATAAGTTGAGCAAAAAATGACTTTGCATTAGCCCCCAAGTGTCATGGTGCATCTTTGGCGGTGACATGGGACTTGCATATTTGATATAATCTCAATCTGAATAATGTAGCCCCCAAGTGCCGGGTCGTAAGCCTGCAGCGACTCGGGACTATTCCTTCCATTGTAGAATAAATCATATCCATTGATAAAATAATAGCCATTGCGCCAAAGCGACTTTGAATACCTTATCTATTGACAAGTAAATCCGGAGTTTAAATACCCGACGGCTCTTGGCCGATGGCGATTTAATACACCTCCATTGTAAGCCGGAATTTTTATAACCCGGTGGCTTATAGCCTTTGAGAAAATCCAGAACGGATAATCATTTTGAAGCATCAATTTTAGTGATGAGCTTGGACTTAAGCATTTATATAAGTCATAGTTCTGCAGATCCTGCACAGAGTTTAAGCAACATATGCCCTGGCGACTTAACGTCAAAAGGCAGGAAAGGGTAACAACCCAAACATAATATAGTCTTTATGCAAGTATAGAAAAGACTATAATTAAGGCCATTCAAGCCTAAACATACTGGTGATTTATCGTCAAATGCCAGGGCGGGTTATCCAACCTCGCATATTTATATAATCAGGAAAACATACCTGTAGAAATTGGCTCATACACCGGCTTACATCGCGGTATCCAATAAGGGCAATAATCCAATGGTTGGTAAGCGCATGATTCCAATGACGCAATCCAAAATATACCGGCGACTTAAAGTCCATAGCCAGGGCTGGTTTAAACATAATCATGTATAAACAATATCATACCTGTGATATTGAATCGTACTGCCGGCTTATGATACCTGTGCAGTAAGGGTGATAACCCAATCTTTAGAAGCCAAAACTTCCAGATGTTTATGATTGTCATATGGTGGCGACTTATTATCCAAAGTCAAGCCGGGTTAAATTGAAACCACACTTATACTTAGATCTGAACAAAAAAGTCTCAAGACAAAATCAAAGATTGCTTTCAAAAACTTAAGCCAAAAAGAAATAAAAATCGAGGCTTCTGATTCGAATACGATCAGTAAACCGTTCCAAAGGGGTTAAGCTAGGATTCGAATACGATCATGTAGCCCCCAGTGGCTTTGGCGTTGCGCCATCAAGAGGGTATAGACAGCTATGTTCTCTTTGGTTCGAATACGACCTATGTTTGAACAGGAAGTCCCCAAATGACCTTGAGAGTTTTTAACGACTCTGATTCGAATACGATCAAAGTCGGACCCAAAAGGGGTTAAGCTATGATTCGAATACGATCAAGAAGCCCCCTAGTGAGTTTGGCATAGTGCCGATCAAGAGGGTACCAACAGCTATGTTCCCTTTGGTTCGAATACGACTTATGTTTGAACAGGAAGCCCCCAGATGACCTTTGAAGCAGGGTACCTATGTTTGAGTTGTGCTTTGCAACAGACTCTCTTTGGTCACTTTAATCTTTTCTGAGAACTCGAGCTTTGCGAGAGATAAATTCTTCTTGAACCGGATTTTTAAACCGGATATTGAGAGCTTCAAAGTTTTATGAGAGATAGATTTCTCTTGAACCGGATTTTGAACCGGCGTTCTTCATTTTGAGCCGGAATTTTTTCTGACGGCCTTTAAACTGGCAACATTTACTGAGCCATGTCCATGGAGCCCCCGAGTCTTAAGATGACTCAAGGAGTTGTCTTGAGATTCTCCATATTTGACCGTGATATAGACCGGTTTGAGTCCTGCATGGGACAACCTGCAAGCCAAACTAATTGCTCTTTTAAAGAAAGCAATATGTAATACAAAAATATACTGGATGGATTTCACCTGATATGTTAGGCCGGAAACTATTCGCCGCGGAGTTGATGATCACTGGAATCAATCACGGGTCAATCGGCCGCGGGAGCAGACAGATGAGTCGGCCGCGATGTTGTAAACCGCTGCGGACGGGCGAGTCAATCGCAGGCGCGGTATACCACGCGGACGGCGAGTCAATCGCGGGCGCGATCCCAGCGAGTTGACGTGGATCGTGCTGCACGGGTGGCGGCTTGCACACACCTGTTCAATAGCAAGCAGGCGCAGACGCCAGTGCATGATGATGCTAACGCATACTCCATAGGCACAACATGGCATCACATTTATAATAAATCATAGTCCTGCAAAAATATATCGCGAAGCAGAATAATTGTTCTTGGAAAAACAATATGTGTCAATAAAATAGACTTAGATGGATATCACCTGTCTTATTCGGACGACGGATGATCGCAACAGAGGCGGTTCAAGCAGACCGGCGACTCCCGACGGCTCAACACCGTAGAGGCATAGATGATGTAGGCAGCTTAAAAGTAGCGTTGGAAGCTCGGACAGCGGGTTAGCATGAGGGCGGCTCGACACCGGACGACGAAGCGATGCGCTAGCGACTTAGCGATGACAACATGAGGCAGGGGCGCCTCAAGACGAGGCCGTGCAGGGACAACTCGCGTCGGAGAAGAAGGGTGTCAAAGGCGGCCGGCGACTTGGCGCGTTGGCGAGTCTAATGCCATCCAAAAATTGTGCGTACATGCACCATCTTCCATTTGACTGATGCTTTACGTGGAGTAATGACAGTAAGCACTAATGTACTCCATGGTCGAATTGTCTAGTAATGGATTGATATTACTGATCCATCTCATAGTGGCGCACTGTCCTTGGGCCACAACTTTTTCCTTTGCTCATCGCGAGGTGAGTTTTGAATTTGGTCTGAACGAGGTTCTGGGAGGAGTACTGGACTGCAGGCGCATAGCATTTTGGCACAGAGAACAGTGACCCGTCAGTGGCAGTGAAGTGAGTCGGTGATGAAAACTGCAATAGCTCGGCACAGTGGCGAACCAGAGCCGGCCTGTGCAGATGCATCAGCAGCACCCAGTAGCAGCGGCGAGCCATCGACGTCTTGAGACAGGTAGACCGCAATGCTCAGAGGCTCAAAACAAAACACGGCGACTCAGTAAGCGTGGCCGGTGGGTCACGGCCACTTAGAGCGGCGACTCCGATGGGCACCGGTCGTGCCAGGTCACGACCGGAGTAGAGGAGGGCCTGTGAGGTAAGCCGGTGCGAAGGGCGAGCGGTGGCTCAGAATATGGTTAGGGCAAGCCGGCTTTGGTCTCCATTGAGCTTTGGAAACCGTGCAAGTACTACTGCTAGAGGTGCGTGTTCCTGCAGTACACGGCTCCTGTTTACCTGAGCTTCATGCGAGCTACTTTGGCAGTATGCACCACCACATAATTAGGCAGCTACCTGATTTGTTTTTGTCTTGCTGGACTTGCACCAACACTGAGTAGAATTCGGATATGATAGCTGATCAGAACGCGAAGCACTCCTTTCTTTTGTCTTGACGTGATGATAAACTTGTTGTAGTACTCCCTCCAGTCCACGCGTACGCACCCTCGGGCGCTCCACAAGCCTCTGCTTCTTTTCTTGATTTTTTTGAATTTGATGGATTGATCACAACGACTGCAACGGAAATTCCCTGTCCGTCTCGGTGCAACATGCAATTTGACAAGATCGCCGAAACCGCCACCACCAAAAAACTCTCGTCACAGACTCGGCGAGTCAACCGGTGCTTGCCGCAGCCACATAAAACACAACCCTAAATTTCTGTTGAACTCAATATACATCGCCGCTGAATACTTTTTCAATCTTGATTGAGAAACTCATAATTGATGTGAATTCATCCATGCTGGTTCTTCTTTATCTTATCAACTGCGAACTTCTTGATCCCTGGGAGAGATCCTTTCAAGAACTCAACACCACCGTGCGCAGGCCCCATGGTGGGCACCAACTATCGTGGATTTGTCACCGCAGATGTCCTTAGTGTGAGGACTTAGTCGCGAGGCCAACACATCTATGTGGTAGCTTGAGAGGGGTTGGGCGGAATCGAGAGACGCAACATAAGACAAGGATTTGACAGCTTCGGGCCCCGGGAAACATCATCCGGTAATAACCCTACATGCTGTTTGTGGCTAGGTCTCATTATGATCATGAGGGAGACGTCGTATCTCCGACTCTCTTCTAGTTGGGTCTAGCCCTAGAGATTGTTTCTTGCTTGTCCCTCTTGCGGTGCCCTGCCCCTCCTTATATAAGTTGAAGGACGGGTTACACACTACTAGGAAAAGGCCTACTAATGGCGCACTGGTTTTGCCTACTAATGGCGCATTATCAGTGCGCCATTAGTAGCACGCCACTAGTATATTTTACTAATGGCGCACCACTGGTGCGCCATTAGTATCTGGTATACTAATGGCGCACCAAGCAAAGGCGCCATTAGTATGTAACACAATGCGCCATTAGTGTGCCTCCCGGGGGGCCATACCTAAGCATGTGCTTTGTCACACTAATGGCGCATGCTATGTTGATGCGCCATTAGTATAATTTGGCATACTAATGGCGCACCTGGTGGTGATGCGCCATTAGTATGAATATTTGGTTTTTTTTACTTTTCTGATTTTTGCACATGTTACAAAATATATTATTGGACAGAATATAGACAACAACACACAGCAACATCAGATTCATCGAATACAATAGAAGATTAGTCTCCGAATACAATTCATCATATTAGTCTCCGAATTCAGAAGACCGAACAAAGATAAAACATTACAAGTCTCAAGACCGCGAGTATCGAGTTTGTCTTCACATTACAAGTCGATATCGATCATCTAAACTACCATCACATAGAAGAGAGTTGTGGTCATCACGATGAGCATCATCACGATCAAACTGGTCTTCATCCGGTTCCTCCAACGCTCCCTCCTCTCTCCCGCTAGATAGCGGGCGTATCTAGATTCGCCTCCGCCCTAGTGGTGTACCCTTTGTATGCTATTACCGCTGAACGGTGAACCTGTCTCCGACACTCCTCCCGGTCGTCAGAGACTCCGGGAACCTTACCCTTGTACACGACATACGACGGCATCTCTATGCACAAGCCAAACAACGAGACAATACATAAGCAATATGTAAGTATGCAACAAAAGGATCGGAAGAGAAAAGCAAGACATTAATAGCACGATTCATGGTCCTACTAATAAATAGCATCGATTACATCTAAGTTGAACGACTGTCCAAACCAAAGAGACATACGAATCCATTAAAGTTTAATTACAACATGAGCCAATCAATGTTTCAGAACTACACATCACTACTTTCGACTCGACTCATTGGACATGAGCGTGGATGAAGCCGCCGTCTGTCGTGATGATCATGAAATCACGGTCGTTGTCACCCTGCATTTGTAGCATTTCATCTATCTCATTGTTGGACGGTTGATATCTGAGGAAGAACTGCCCCAACTATGAAGGACATCTTGATGGATGATGTCCGCAAAGTCCGACTGGATGCGAAAGAATTCTTGTCTGAGGTCCGCGTCCTGGATTGCCGACAAGTTCGCGGCCCAATCTTTGAGATTATCTGGTAGCAGAAGTTGATGATGGTCCTTACGATCGCCCGCATGTGATGGAGGGCGTAGTAGGCATCCTTCGATCACAAAGCGGCTGCTTGACGCAGCGTAACTTCAGACATGTGAGAACATGTACTTGGCGTGCTTACGACAGTCCCGTGAAGGTGCCTCCAGATTTGGCGTGGCCGGGAGAACATCATCAAGAACTTTCTTGACATTTGTGTAGTCTATCTTGGAGTTACGGTTCGAATTAAATACGTGGCCATGGAATATTTCGGCTTAAGAGGATGAGTGTGCAATGTGTGTCACTTTGCACGTAACACGGAATGTTAGAAAAAAGAACGATCAAAATCTAAGAAATCATATGTTACGGGGCGGTTAAGGGATGACTTACTCGGAAAAGTAAGCCACAAGGAAGTTATCCTTATCTGGGTTTGCCAGAATGACGCCTTCGAGGTGTGAACTCGCAACCTGGCGGTCCCCAACGCTGCTCAAGTGCTTGGCACGCATGTAGAAGGGGTCGACTATCACGATGTCCGGGGTCTTGTCTCTAATGATCCGCATCTCCATACTCAGCGAAAACAGCCGAACGAAGGTGTAGTGCAGCGGATGAAGGTTAAACATAGCAAAGATGTCATCAAACCGCAGGACGATCGTACCCCCGATGTCGCCATCCACAAAGCCCTTGCCCTCTGGCACCTTGGCCACGAAAACCGGGTATGCCACATCCTTCTCTCTGAGACGCCGCTTCTCCAAATAAAGAACACTGTCGTGCAGACTCCGTCTAGCACCGGTTGCAGCATTCAGCATATTTGGCGGTAGCATCGCCCTACCCGCCACATGCACCCTCCTTGAGATATCCTTAGGTGAAGGTGGCCCGTCCTGAGCACGGATCGAACTCGGTCTTGGTGGCTCGCACCGGCGCCCTTGTTAGTCTTTTCATTTCCGTCCCTTCTTCTTGATCTCCTGTAATGGGACCGAGTTACGCTCCTGCACCGCCTTCTTGAGCGTGTTGGGGCTGATAATATTTCACACCTCAGCTATCTGAGGCTCGGTGAAGGCGGGAGCTGGAGGCGTCTCCTGAGAACTGAACGCCAGACGACGTCTGTTGCAATTGGATTTCTCCGCCGTACCAGCTAGATTACGGTCGTCTTGGTTGGGTTCTTGAGAAAGAGGCCCGCAGAACTCGTCAGCGTACCCATGTTCGGCAAAGTACTTATCGACTTTGGTAAATGTACCGTCATCGTTGTCGCCGCTGCCGTCCGGATCCTGCCATAGGGCTGTCCGGATCCTGCCATAGGGATGTCCGACATAGGGATGTCCGGCAGGTCCGTAGCGTTGCGGCGTTCTTGCCATGGCTTGGCGCCGCACGATCGGGCGGTCTTGTTCGTGGGTGGTGTCCCCGCCTCAAACGAATCTGGCTCTTGACCAAAGCAGGGGCGATTCTGTGACGGCGAGGGTCATCTCATCTTCTTCGTCGGCCCCGGTGGTCGAACTGGAGGTAACAGCTCGTCGCTGGCGGCAAAGACTCGAACAACTTCAACCCTATACATTGTGGGTGGCATCGGATTACCGTGGAACATGGGGTTGCCCGGTTGAACGATTCTGCCCTTGGCGACATCGACCAACTCGGCGCCCACGAAGTGCAGAAGAGTGCAAGGAACATCGGCGGTGCCCTGCGAAAACATGTACAGGGCGTCAGGGATGCCCAGTCAAAGGCAAGGAGATGAAGTCATCAGCCAGAGGCTTAGTTACCATGATGCCGTCGAGCTCGGCTAATGTCGAGGCACCGCCAATGGCGGGCGTGCAACTGACGGAGGGGGTGCTTGCTGGCGAGGTGCTGGCCGGGCGACACCCGGTGCATTAAGCTCCAATGCCCGTGCCGGCGCCGGAGACACGAATACCGCCTCCGCCGGAGACACCAATGGCGCCGCCGCCGGAGACACCAATGGCGCCACCTGAGACACCAATGGCGCCGCTGCCGCAGGCGAAGTTCTTGGCCGTGAAGCTGGGAACCGGGGGAGGCCCCTGTTGGCCGCCCGCAATCCATGTATGAAGCCCATGAATCAATGTAGGCACCATGGCGTTGAGCTTCGTTCCCAGTTGTTGTTCCACTTGCTCTTGGACAAGCTCCGGAATCCGCGCCACTTGTGCCTTGAGTGCTTCAACCTCGCGTCCGGCTTTCCGAGCTGGCCTTTTTCTCCTTCCGCACACCCGGTATAGTATGACCCCATTTTGTGGACAAGCCTTTTGCCGCCACCACGACCGGTGACGTCGGCTTAGTGAGCTTATCCTTGCTTTTCATTATGTTCAACGCCCTATTTAAAGGGGTGTCGAAGGGGAGCTCTGAGACGACCCAGCCATCGCTTTCGGTGTCCTGCGAAAGGAACGTGAACCATTTAGAAATATTGGGGATTAATTAGAGTGCAACCATATGGAGCTAATTACGGGGGTGTATTCCTTACGAGAACAAGCTCAAGCGCCACTGGTCTTGGATCCATGGTAAGCTCCTTTGTTATCGGGTCCTCCTTGTACCGGGCCTGACATAGTTCCCGGTCTGCTTGTTACCGCTGTATTTCTCGAGCGGGCGGAGGCCTTGCTCGGCACACTCCGCGTCCTCCTTGTCCCATATAGGCTCCGCCACTCAGTAACCGCCGGGACCGAGTTTGTGTTCCCCTAAGTTCAACTCCGTATTTCTTTCCCCACCGACTTGATTCGGAGGTTGCGCTGCTCTCGCACTTGATCTTGAACTCCTTGTACTCATCTTCGCTCATCAAAGGATATTTCGCCTTGATCTTCTCATAACTATCACCTTTATCAATCATTCTCTTCACCGCTTCTCCAAGTAGACAGGGCCGTGCTCATCTTCGTGAGGGCGGCACTGCTCACTTTATTCCCCGAGAGCGTGTGTTTTCAAATTCAAGGGGAACTTGTATCGTTCGTGCAGCTTCGTGAAGAGGAGGTTGCGCAAATTCCCGTGGTCCTTATTCCTAAGTTATCGGTGTTGATCGAGACGGTGCTCCGGAGAATGCACCCGAGCTGAAGCGAGTACCCCTTGACTATATGTTTGGGCTCCGTTGGATTCCCATCAAAGTCCACTTGAGTGAATTCCTCCTTGAGGGTGCGGAGCGCATTCGGGCGCCGGTCCTTCCTTTGCTTCTTCGGTTGGCTGCCATCTGTGTGTGCGCCGCCATCATCAGTGGTGGCATCCTCGGCGGCACCATCAGTGGTGTCATCCCCGACGCCACTAGGGGTTGTGTAGTCAGGATCGGTGTCTTCCGCGGCGTCCTCATAGCGGCGAGGTTGTTCCTCCATCTCCTGGGACAGCTCCCAGAATTGCTTGCCGCCCGAACCACCGGCCTCATCGTTGTGGGCCATGTTTCGCTCTAAATAGGAAAAAAGTTTGGTCAAAAAGTTGGTTATTGTCAAGGAACAAGATCATGGTCTCATCATTTAGGGTTTGTCGACGCTGAGGCACCCTAAAAGCCTAAGCTTTCATCATTTAGGGTTTGTCAACGCTGAGGCACCCTAAAAGCCTAAGCCGAGGCACCCTAGGTTGGGCCTAATCACTTGGCACTAATCACTTGGCTCTATTGCCACCTATGTTGGGTTTATCATCTAGGGTTTATCGATGCTAAGGAGAATTCTAAGTTGGGCCTAATCACTTGGCTCTATTGCCACCTATGGTTTAATGCAGCAAGAATGGCGTGGCAGTTGATCCTACTTAACTAAGTACTAAGATACCCCGGCCCATGCATTAGTCGCAAGTACCCCATATGTCCTATTTTTAGCAAAGTCATGCTAAAATTCACGGAAAATTTCAGCATGACCTTTGCTGAAAATAGGACATATGGAGTACCCGAATTTGCTTAGGAGCGGAAGTTAATCGACATTCCGGCAAACTCAAGGGCCTCTCGGGTACACTGCAATTTCATGATAAGCTGCCAACAAAAACACATGGAGTACTTGACACAGTACTTGCCATAGTAATAGTCAATGTGCCTCTGTATGTATGTGTGTGGTGTCTAGATGCCAGCCACAGGTCAATGGCCATGCCGCTAACGCTTTGATTACATTTCGATGGAGCTTTGTGCCACTAGGTGGCCTGTTTGAAGTGAAATAATCAGCATGGGCAACTGGTATTGGATTCACAGTGTAAATGATGGATGAAAAGGTATTGTGCCCAAGTACAACATTTAACAATGCAATGCAGATAATCATTTTTTCTCACAGTACTTTTCCCAAGTAATAATAAACTAAATAACTGAGTAATCCAAATGAGGAAACAGAGAATAGCTGGCTGCAACAACATAGCAAGCCTTCACTTACACAAGAATTCATTTCAAGCATCATTTATTATCTGAAACAGATCATGCTAAAGATACATGATACATCATTTCAGGCATCATTTAATATCAGTACAACTAATTAGCGATTACTTAAACAAGTTAAGCTACCGACTACTGATACTACTGGGAATACACAACTGGGCTATTGTCAAGGAACAATTGAGAGATGTTTGTGATATTACCTAGGTGTTTTGGGATGGAACCTATTAGTGTGTTGTTGCTAAGGTCCAAGTCCTAGGCATTTTGGGATGGAACCTGTTAGTGTGTTGTAGCAAAGCCACAACTCCTCCAAGTTCTCAAGATAACCTAGTTGTCGAGGGATGTGTCCAGAAAGTTGGTTGATGTCAAGATACATGCTGATTAATTTTTGTTTCGTTGAGAATCGGGCACCTTCTAGGTCAAGAAAATTGGGCATGACCTTTGCTAATTTTCTTGACCTAGGAGTGCCCCATTCTCAACCGAAACGGTAATTAATCAACATTTCAGGAGAAAGGGGTAACGAAATGATTGGGCAAATGTGCCAGGCACCACAATGTGATCACAGAAACAAAGCAGCACCACAATGTGCCTCTGTATATATATGTGTGCTGTCTAGATGCCAGCCATAGGTCAATGGCCATGCCACTACACTGCTCCATGTCACTTCCTAGTACAACATTTAACAATGCAATTCAGATAATCATTTTTTTCTCAGATCGTTCCCAAGTAATAATAAACTAAATAACTGAGTAATCCAAATGAGGAAACAGAAAACAGTGGCTGCAATAACATAGCAAGCCTTCACTTACACAAGAATTCATTTCAGGGCATCATTTATTATGTGAAACAGATCATGCTAAAGATACATAATACATCATTTGGGCATCATTTAATATCAAGATTACTAACTGGCAGTACTTAAACAAGTTAAGCTTACTCACTAAAGTACTGGCTACTCACTTAAGCTATAAGCTACAAGTTAAACACATTTGTAGCATCGAGAAATAATGCAACTAGCGACAAGGAGTATAATGGCAATCATGTAGCAAACTTCTGTTGATGCATTGGAGTGGTTACTGAGGGTGGATCTCTGTGCAGTTAATTAGAAGGGTGCAATTAGTGGGTGATTATTTAGAACTTAACTACAATCTCTAGTATAGTTAGAAGGAGTGGCTTCTCTGATTTTGCTTGCATTAGTTGGAAGAATGTAGTATTGCAAAGGAACTTCTAACTAGAATCTTGCTGCAAGATTAGTTGCAGCAAGGAAAACACTAAATCTTGAGAGCATCATGCACAGACCATGCATGGAATGAGATGAATGATTCCATTTATTTCATTAATGGCAATGTACCACATATATATCACTTGAAATTGCTGCCAACTGTTTATGTTCATAATAGCAAAGCCAAAAAAGGGAAAAATCATAGTTAACCCAGATTACAACCAAAATGCAGACAACACTGAATTTTGGTGCATGATTCTACTGAATTTTTGTGAACTCACCTCGACGGACGCGGTCGCAGACGAGGTCGTAGACGGCGGTGGAGCAGAGACGAGGTCGCAGACGCGGTCGTGGTGCTCCGGTGGACGCGGCTGCATCAATCGTTTGAATTGACATTTAATCAAACACCTCACAGGCAAGAACAGAAGGTGGAGACAGAGAAGAGAGGGGATCGAGCAGAAAGGGAGAGGGCAAGGAGGGAGGAGCAGAGAGGGAGAGGGCAGGGCGCGGTGGCTCACCGGTGACGTCGGAGGAGAGGCCCCGATGAGCACGTCTACATCGGCGAGCACGTCTACTGGGGGCGAGCGAGCACGTCTACAGCGGCGAGTTCGGCTCTGCTTCCCCGAGGAAGAAGAGGTGGAGGGGGGTGGAGGGGTCGAGCGCCGTCGCGCCCTGCTTCCGTGGCTCGCTGGCCCGGTGTTGAAGCAGATTCCGCCCGCCGCCTTGCCTGTCGCCTCGCACGGTGGAGCTCGAGCGGAGAGGCGCCGCGGGTTTCTAGGGTTTCGAGGGCTGGGAAAGCGAGGGAGGGTGGATGGGTGCGGTGAAGGCGAGGGAGGTGGATTGGGAGCGACGGCGATGGGGGGTGGCAGGGCTGACTGGGGCGGCGACCGAGACGGCGGCGCGGGGGCGGCGGCGTCGTGGGTCGGGGCAGCGGGGGGAAGTGGATCTGGCGAGGGAGAGGGACGAAGGGGATCTGGCGAGAGGGAGGGAATTAGCTAGGGGGGAATCTTACTAATGGCGCACCCGCGGTCGGTGCGCCATTAGTAATTTTTTTTTACATAGCAATGGCGCACCAGGAAGAAGTGCGCCATTAGTAATTTTTTTTACATATAGCAATGGCGCACCAGCCAGAGGTGCGCCATGAGTAATTTATTTTTATTTTTTGTTGCATGTAATAATTTTTTAGAAAATGAATATGAATATGAAACCGTAATATTTTTTTATAAAAACAGTAATAATTGTTGTTTAACAACAATTGTAGTCTACACTTTGTTATTATTTTTTTTTTAAAAATGAATATGAATATGAAACGGGGGGTGCTCGTCGGCGGCGGTGGAGCGGGGGAGGGTGCGGGGGGTGCTCGTCGGCGGCGGTGGAGCGGGGGAGGGTTGCGGTGGGTCGTCGGCGGTGGTGGAGCTAGAGGGGGAGGGTTGCGGTGGGTCGTCGGCGGCGATGGAGCTAGCGGGGGAGGGTTGCGGTGGGTCGTCGGCAGCGGTGGAGCTAGCGGGGGAGGGTGCGGGTGGGATCGTGATCGAGATCAAAAAGTGTCCATGAAATTTAAAAATATTCATGATATCAAAAAGTGCCCATGAAATACAATTGAGAAATGAAGACTACGATTTAAATACAATCGATCTTAGCTAGCTATCTGTTCACAATCTTCTTGCCCTTCTTTTTCGCAAATGGAGTTCTTCTGTGGAACGGACGTCCTTTAGGTAGGGTTGTCCTGCTTCTTCTTGTGGTGTGTGCTGCTACTTCATCGTCGTCGTCATGTTCGATCTTCGGGTCGCCGTACTTGTCGAAGTCTTGCTCATTGGCTACTCCATCCATTCCGATGATCTTCCTTTTCCTCTCTTCACGACAACACGACCGGGCTTTGACGGGTCGGTAATGAAGAAGCATTGGTCCACTTGGGAAGCCAGTACCCATGGCTCATTTTTCGGTGACGCTTATGCCCTTGATCTTGGATTCGGGTATAACCATGGTGGTGAAATACCGGTCTTCTTTTAGGACGCTCTTCGCCCATCTGACACGGAACATCGGGACCTTCTCTCCAGCGTAGCTCAGCTCCCAGATCTCCTCGATCCTTTCGTAGTATCTCTCCTTGTCGTTGCGGTGTAGGATTCCATCGTTACCGGAGTTACGATAACCATCGCTCCTCATGTCCTTGTCCTCGGTGTAGAATGTGTAGCCGTTGATATCGCCTCATAGGTCATCAAGTTGTGCTCGGCGCCTGTGACAAGGCGAAAATGAGTTGTTCTTCCGCGGAAGAATCCTCATGTAAAGGGTACTGACGAAGCTTCCGCTTGAACCAACGCGTGAAACATGAGTTGTGCTCTTTGATTATATCTTCGTCCCGTCCTCTGTTGGCCTCGGTCATTGTACGTCTTCTCAATAAAGGTTTTGTGCTCTACCACCCAAGGATCGACCACGTCTATGTGTTGTAGCGCGACTAGGTTTGCTCTTTCAAAGTCGGCGAGTCGACCCTCGAAGTCGACATGCATTTCGCGGCGACCCTCACGGTGACCCCATACAGCGAGCCTGCCTAGGTGCCTTTTGACGGGCAGACCAACGGGGTTCTCGATGCCTAAATAATTCGTGCAGTAGGAGATGCACTCTTCGGTCAGAAAGCCCCTGGCTATACTTCCCTCTGGACGTGACATGTTGCGAACGTATCCTTTGATGACACCATTCATCCTTTCGAACGGCATCATGCTGTGCAGGAACGTCGGTCCGAGTTGGATGATATCCTCCATGATATGGACCAACAGATGCACCATAACGTCGAAGAATGCGGGCAGGAAGTACATCTCAAGCTCGCATGGTATCACCACGATCTCTTCCTGTAGCCTTTTGAGTTGCCTCACGCCAATCGACTTCCGAGAGATGACGTCAAAAAAATTGCATAGGCCAAATAGTATTTCACGGACGTGTGCGTCCATGATCCCACGGATTGCAACTAGAAGTATCTGCGTCATCAGCACGTGACAGTCATGAGACTTCATCCCGCTGAACTTCTGCTTCGCTGGGTCTAGGTATCTGCTTATCTTCCCACAGAACCGTAAGGAAGTTTTACTCCTAGGAGGCAGGTGAAAACTGCTCGATCTCCTCCTCGACTTAGAGTGAAGCACGGGAGGGTAGTCATTTCCGGTCTTCTTGGCCTTTTTGCCTTTGCGACGACTTTCTTCGTGTCCTGCTTCGCCTCATCATCATCATCATCATCATTAGCGTGAAGCTCCGCACGATGCCCATTGATTTCAAGTCCGCCTTGCTTTCGGCCCATCTTTGGTCCTCTACGGCATGTTGAGCAGGGTACCAGCAGACTCTCGCACACGTTCTTCGTGATATGCATGACATCAAGGCTGTGAGGCACACGGTGGATCTTCCAGTACGGCAAGTCCCAGAAAACAGACCTCGTTTTCCATACCTTCAGTAGCGGCTCTGGCGCCTTTCGCTTTTTTCCCGGCTCTGGCGCCTTTTGCTTCTTTCCTGGCAATGGGCAGTCTTTCCAATTTTTCAACAGCTCGTCTATTTCCTCGCCGCTCCTCGTACACGGGCGTTTTCGGGGTTCGGTTTCACCATCAAACAGATCCTTGCGTTTCCTCCATGGGTCATCGTCGCGAAGCCACCTTCAATGTCCCATGAACACGGTTTTCGAAGACCCGAGATCTCTATCTAGCTGGCGATACGTTGTGTCATCCATGCACCTTACGCATCCAGAAAATCCGTGGACTACCTGCCTCATGAGATATCCGTAATCGAGATAGTCGTGGCACCGTCGTGAGCAGTGCGGCTCTCATAGGGAAATATTCTTTCTGCGGTGTCTCACGTATTGGCTGGCGTTTTCCACAGGCGTGTCTAGCTCCTCCTTCGGCAGCCCCAGACATGATTGATGTCGTTCCTGGGTTGTTTCGCCCTTCAATTAGCATACTCATGTGAATGTACTTCCTCTTCATGCACAACTGTGGGGGAAGGTTGTACATCCACACAAACACAGGCCAGGTGCTATGTGTGCTTCTCTGGCTGCCAAACGGGTTGACTCCATCGGTGCTCGCGCCCAGCATGATGTTCCTTGGATCCTTACCAAATTCTGGGTATTCGAAGTTCAATGCTTGCCACTGGCTCGCATCCTTAGGGTGACTCAGCATCTTGTCTTTTTTATTTATCTCCGGATCATTTCCGTCATCTTCCCGCTTATTCTCCTCCCTATCTGCGTGCCAACGCAGGAGCTTTGCTATCTTAGGGTCCGCGAAATACCGCTACAGACGAGGAGTGATCGGAAAGTACCACACCAATTTTCGAGGAGCTTTCTTCCTCTTCTTGTATCGAATGACGCCGCACACTGGACATATGGTAGACTCCGCGTGCTCGTCCCGATAAATGATGCAATTGTTCATGCACACATGGTATTTCACGTGCGGTAAATCGAGAGGACACATGATTTTCTTCGCCTCCTCGAAACTGGTCGGGCACTTGTTCCCCTTGGGAAGACATTCGTGCTGTAATGACATGTTCTCGTCGAAGCATGCGCCGGTCATTTTGTGTTTTACCTTCATCTCCGGAGCCATGAGCGTTACTTTCAGCGGGTATCCTCGGGCCTGCATCCTTCATACAATGGAGTAACCGTCTATCTCCAGTTGATCCAGCTTGGCTTTCTCTCGGGCGGCAGCTCTTGCGTTATCCGTGCTTGAGAAGCAGCTCTTGAATATGAGGGTCCTGTACCCAGCCTCCATCGTCAGTCTGCTCGGCATCTTCATCTTCATGATCATGCCCTTCGTCTTGATCTTCCTCATCATCATGTACGACATCTTCTACATGATGATCGTGGTACAACATCACCGCCGTGATCATGTCCTCGGAGATTCTTCGTCTTCTCGCCCGCCCTCGCCATGGTGGTACTTGTCTTGTTGCTGCTCCACATTTCTTGCCCGGCCCCATGGACGACTTCATAGTCATCTTCATCACCTTGCCACCGATAGCCATCCATGAAACCACACAAGAGCGGTGGTCCCGCACCTGCCGGAATCCGGGTCCGCAATAAGGCTCTTGACTTGCATCTTCGACACGGACATCTTATCTCCGTCTCGTTCTTTTGAAGCATCTCGGCCTTGGAGACTCAAAAACCTATTCAAGATGCCTTCGGTCATCGTATGCGGCCCATGGTCGCCTCAAGGGTAGAGCAAAACGATATTTTAGAACCAAGAAAAAATTTGGCATGACCTTCCTAAAAATAGGACCAAAAGAATGCATAGTGCTAAAATTCTGCGAAACGGAAATGAATCAACATTCCGCAAAATATTGGCAACTATCGCATTTCAAATATCGGTACCTGCAAACACAAACATATATGCAACACCACAAACACAAGCAACACCACAAACATACATAGATCTAGCTAGGCCACAAAAGTGCATGTGCACGTTGTTGGAGCGAGCTAGGGAGAAAAAAGTAGATCTACATCATGAAGATAGCTTTCCCTTACTTACCTATCAAAAAGGTAATTTCACCACTTAATTTTGATGAATCTATGGTGGAAATGAGGTGAGGAGGAGGAGGCAGCCGAAAGCTTGGAGAAGGAGGTGGAGGGAATGAAGTGGGGAAAGTGAGTGCGTAGGTGTGGGGCTGTCCAAAATATCTTGTTGGGGTCCTAGGTTACTAATGGCGCACCAACAGCAAATGCGCCATTAGTAACCCTGGTTACTAATGGCGCATCTGCAGGTGGTGCACCATTAGTAGTGTTGCGTAAAAGTAAAAAAAATATACTAATGGCGCTTTGGTCATAGTGCGCCATTACTAGTCTAAACTAGTAATGGCGCACCGCCAGTGCGCCATTAGTAGTTTTGCAAAAAAGAATAAAATACAGTAATGGCGCATGATGCGCCTCGTGCGCCATTACTAGTTAGAACTCAGTAATGGCGCACTTCGACACGATGCGCCATTAGTATGTATGGAAAAATGAAAAAAAATTAATACTAGTGGCGCACCATGTCTCTGGTGCACCATTAGTGTCTTCCACACTAATGGCGCATCACCGACTGGTGCGCCATTAGTATATAGTAGTGGCGCACTGCTTCCTTGGTGCGCCATTAGTATCAATCCTATCTATAGCCCTTTTCCTAGTAGTGACATGTAGAGTCATATTAGGATTAGGACTATTCTATTACAAGTGGAATCCTAGTCTACCCCCTTAAGGGAAAACTCCTTATGCCTTTCCTCATAAACCGGCCCACCATAACATGAGCCGGCCTTCTGGGCCTTGGGCCTAGTCTTCTACCTGACCCGCCATTGAGTCGCCAGGCTCGTGAGTCGTTAGACTAGGGAGCCGCCAGACTCGTGAGTCGCCAGTCCTTCGGCGGGTTACCAATGAAAACGCCAAGCCCGGCCGGGTCATACTTCCGGCCGGGTCATACCGCGGGGTATATCCCCGACAGTGCTCGAACCCCCGACGATATCGGAGCTGTGTTCGGAATCTGGGGGTATGATCGGTTCTGGAACTGTGTTGCCGCTATCGTCCTACCATACTACGGATGGCTTGAAGAGCCTCTCCATGAATGTGTTAGGTGGGACGGGGTCGCGTTTAGCGCCCATGCGGGCAAGTATGTCCGCAGCTTGATTACTCTCTCGAGCCACATGATGAAACTCGAGCCCTTCAAATCAAGCTGAAATTTTGAGTATGGCGTTACGATAAGCCGCCATCTTTGAATCTTTTGCGTCGAAGTCTCCATTTATCTGAGATATTGCGAGGTTTGAGTCCCCGCGTACTTCGAGGCGTTGTATGCCCATGGAGACAACGATCCGAAGACCGTGCAATAGGGCCTTGTATTCTGCTGCATTGTTAGAGTCTGTATATAGTATTTGGAGCACATAACGGATTGTGTCTCCTGTGGGGGATGTCAAGACGACACCAGCCCCCAATCTGGCTAACATTTTAGAGCCGTCGAAGTGCATCACCCAGTTGGAATATGTGCCGTATTCTTTAGGGAGTTCGGCCTCCGTCCATTCGGCGACGAAGTTAGCCAACACCTGAGATTTGATAGCTCAGCGTGGCTTGTAAGTTATTTCAAATGGTAAGAGCTCGATGGCCCATTTGGCAATCCGGCTGGTGGCGTCCCGATTGTTTATAATATTGTTAAGTGGTACTTCAGAAGCCACCGTGATGGAGCACTCTTGAAAGTAGTGCCGCAGCTTGCGAGATGCCATAAAGACCACATATGCTATCTTTTGATAATGCAGATATCGGGATTTGCATGGTGTAAGGACCATTGATACATAATATACTAGTTTTTGAAGTGGGAATTTATATCCCTCCTCCTCTTGTTCAACGACGAGCACCGCACTCACCACCTGGTGAGTGGCAGATATGTAGAGAAGCATCGGTTCACCGATGCTTGGTGCAGCCAAGATTGGGTTACTCGCTAACAGAGCCTTTATTTCTTCCAGTCCGGCTGTGGCAGCGTCCGCCCACACGAAGTGGTCAGTGCGGCGTAGCAAGCGATATAATGGCAACGCCTTTCCCCCTAGTCTGGAGATAAAATGGCTTAAAGCTGCCATGCACCCAACTAATTTTTGGACCTGCTTGAGGTCTCTTGGTGTTGCCAACTGTGACAAGGCTTGGATTTTAGCGGGGTTTGCTTCGATTCCTCTATTGGAGACGATGAACCCAAGCAGGTTTTCGGCTGGAACGCCGAAAATGCATTTTTCTGGATTGAGTCGTATGTCATATGCTCAGAGGTTGTCGAATGTAAGGCGTAAGTCATCCACCAATGAATCGACATGTTTGGTTTTTTAATGACGTCATCTACATATGCCTCCACAGTTTTGCCGGTCTGTTTTTCCGGGCATGTTTGAATCATGCGTTGGTAGGTTGCGCCGGCATTCTTGAGCCCGAAAGGCATAGTGTTGAAGCAGAAGGGCCCATATGGAGTGATGAATGCCGTTGCGGCTTGGTTGGATTCTTTCATCTTAATTCGATGATATCCGGAATATGCGTCAAGGAAGCACAAGGAATCATGCCCTGCGATTGCGTCAATAATCCGGTCGATTCGAGGTAGAGGGAAGGGGTCCTTAGGGCAAGCCTTGTTAAGGTCTTTGGAATCGACACACATGCGCCAGGATTTATCCTTCTTAGGTACCATGACCAGGTTTGCTAGCTAGTCCGAATGTTTGATCTCTCTGATAAACCCGGCTTCGAGTAGCTTGGCTAGCTCCTCCCCCATAGCCTGTCGTTTGGGTTCGGAGAATCGATGCAGAGTTTGTTTGACTGGCTTGTATCCTTTCAGTATATTGAGACTATGCTCGACTAGTATTCGTGGGATACCTGGCAGGCAAAAATGTCTCAGTTCTCACGCAGGGATGAGCACAATGCGGTGTCCACCATCGGATCCAGCTGTGCCCCAATGGAAGCCGTTTTCTTGGGGTCCGTCGGGTGGACCTGAAATTTGACTATTTCGTCTGCTGGCTTGAAGGAAGTAGATTTGGGTCTCTTGTCAAGGATTACATCGTCCCTATCTACTATAGAACATAGAGTGGTCAATTCCTCGGTCACGAGGGCCTCGGATAATGCCTCAAGGGCTAGAGAGGCGGTTTTGTTTTCGGCGCAAAGTGCTATGTCTGGATCACTGGTGATAGTGATAATTCCATTGGGCCCGGGAATTTTGAGCTTCATATACCCGTAATGGGGTATGGATTGGAAGAGCGTGAACGTGTCTCGCCCCAGCAAAGTATGATACCCACTGTTGAATGGTGCCACATGGAATAGTAACTCTTTGGACCTATAGTTCTCCGCGTGCCGAATACCACGTCGAGTTTGATTTTAGCATCTGGCTTCTCGACTAGGGATAATACCGCAAAAGGTTGTGTTACTTTGCTCAATGCGACTCCTATCCATTTGCATCTTGTTGAGCGTGTCCTCATAGATGAGGTTCAGTCCGCTACCGCCGTCCATGAGCACTTTAGTGAGCCGAAAACCGTCGACGATTGGGTTTAGGACCAAAGCGGCTGGTGCCCGGACTGAGCAGGCTCTTGGTTCGTCATCGGCGTTGAAAGTGATAAAGGTGTCATTCCAAGGATTTATTGCTACCACGTGGCAGACTTCGGTGAGGTCACGAAGCGCCCTTTTGCGCCGATTATGAGAAGAAAAGGTCTGGAAGACCGTTAATACTTTGGGATCATTGTCCTCCGAAGAGTAGTTCTCTAGAGTGTTGTTGGTGAGGATACCCTCACCGCTCTTGGCCACCTGCCGGTGTATCCAACATGCTCGAAGGCTATGCGTTGGCTCGTTGTCTGGCGCCATGTGAATTTTACAGGGCTTGTCGAGCCATTCCTCGAGAGCAGTTTTATGCGCCGTAACGGGTTTAATTTTCCTATCCACGGGGTGATTATTGGATGCTCCGTGGGGGTGTATCCTCTTTGCCCGTTGGGGGGATGGCTTAAAGGCCCGCGGCTTCCATCTGGCTGTCTGGGTTTTCCAGGCACTTTCCATTGTGCAGGTTTTCTATACTATGTGTGCCAATTTGGCAAAGTGTAGTACGCGACGACGGTTGAGGGCATTAAGGATTCCCTCATCCGTTCAATTGTTGCAAAATACCGAGATCGCGTCGTCGTCGCAGCAGTCCTTGACCTTGTTTTTAACAAGTAGGAATCTAGCCCAGAAGTGGTGGACTGTTTCCTAAGGCTGCTGCCGCACATACATTAAGTCGCATAGTCCGGAGGACCGGAGTTGCTTGGTGAATATTGCTTGTGGTGGGTGGGCGGGTTCAAATCCGAGCCCTGTCCCACTGAGAAGTCCGGATTCTGAAGAATTTCCGAGGTTACAGGCCTAGGCTCCAAAGCATCAGGTGCGTTTTTAGGCTCTACGCTCGACTTCATGTTCAGAGGACAAGAAGTGTCTTCTAGAAGACGAGAGTCCGATTCTCCGAGCTCAGAAGCCCGAACATACTTTGTTCTCAACATAGGAGAAGAGTCATTGTCGGCTTGTTCCTCCACGATCTCCACATGATGGGTGATCGGCGAAGATCTGATTTCTCTTTGATTGGGTTTAAGCCTAATCCGATCATAGTTAGTTGCGACCCCTAGGGCGGCGATGCGATCCAGCAGTTCGTTTAAGGCCGAAACATCTGTCGGATCCATCTTGTCAGAGTATTCAGGGCCGACGCGGAGGCGATTTTTGGCGATGAGTTGGGCTGCTTGTGGCTTAATGGTCGGGCGAGTGCCCATGATGAAGTTGCCGAGCGGGAGGGTTTGTCCTAAAACTAGGGCTTCTTGAAAGTGATGTTGTCCTTGATGACAAGGTGAGCCATCAATCCTTCTGTCGACGGCACAGAGGAACTCTCAATGAAAGCACCAATGTCGGTGTCAAAACCGGCAGATCTCGGGTAGGGGGTACCGAACTGTGCGTCTAAGGATCGAAGGTAATAAGGAGGCAGGGGACACGATGTTTACCCAGGTTCAGGCCCTCTTAATGGAGGTAATACCCTGCTTCCTGCTTGATTGACTTTGATGAGTATAGGGGTTACAAGAGTTGATCTACCTCAAGATCGTAATGGCCAAACCTAGATGTCTAGCCTGTATGATTGTGATCGCCTCTATGGACTAAACCCTTCGGTTTATATAGACACTGGAGGGATCTAGGGTTGTACAGAGTCGGTTACAGAGAAAGGAAGGTACATGATCCGAACGCCAAGATTGCTATCCACGCAAAGGAGAGTCCCATCCGGACACGGGGAGGTCCTTCTATCTTGTATCTTCACGGCCCATCAGTCCGGCCCATGTCACATAGGCCGGCTCCCCGAGGACTGCATAGACCAGGACTCCCTCAATGAGCATCACAAAGTGCAGAGTTTTTGCAAAAAGAATGAGTCAAAAACTTAGTTTTAGTTTTCTACAGGAAGCATTTCAGAGCTACCAATTTGTAAAACTCGGTGACATCGAAGCAACTTTGGAGTCTAAACTAGTGGAATCGGTCAGACTGAGACACAGTTCGGTGACTCCGAGTTTGCTAGGGTTTCACAAAGTCCTGATTTTGGTCACACCGATTTGCAATTTTCGGTCAGACCGAAAATCACATGTGTAATGGCCTTAAGCCAAATCGGTGAGACCGATTTCTATGATTCGGTCGGTCTGAGATGAGTCTGGCGGAAACCTAACCCTAAATTTTCAAATCAAAACTAATCTAAAGGATGTTTTCTATGGATAGATCAATCTCATACTTGGAAAGAAACATGGCATTGCCTTTGTGCTAAGAATCAAAGTTAAAAGAATGCACAAAGTGTCGAACTCATACCCTAACTTGGCGATGAGCTCGCTATGGTGGCAACGAAGGGGAAGGTTTCAGTTGACGGTGGTGGAGACCAGCAGCGGGAGGTCACTAGCGAGGAGAAGATGATCCGGCGACCCGAGGCGGCAGAGTAGGACATGCGCGGGCGAAGAGGTTTTGGAGGAATTTCCAAAATTTGATCCGTCGGTATATATATCCTAGCACTGTCTGTGTGACTGAGTGGAACAACTCGGTGGCACCGAGATGCAGAATCGCAAGCGGTTACTGCAACTCGGAGAGACCGAAAAGTTCTAATCGGTTGCACCGAGATTGAAAACTTGATCAACCAAATGAACTCGGTGTGACCGAAATGGATGAACCGGTCAGACCGGAATTCACTGAGAGGTTTTGGAAGTTTAAGTCTATGAAAAATCGGGACTCCGAGTGCCCCTCACCCAGAGGGTTTGAATTTGACTTAGAGCAAACTTTGTGATGTAGCATGAAAAGAGTTTGAGACGAGAAAATCATAGATAGCTAGAGGAAGTTCTTATGCATTCTTGTCCATCCATTTGGCAAAAGAAGAAGATCCAAACAATCAAAGCAACAAATGTATGTCCTCGAATAAGAAAAGTATGCAAACCAACATGCTCACACAATAAGATGGCAAATGAAATATGTGGCAAAGCATGCACAATCACTCTAGCATCCATCAAGCAATTGGCGATGATTAGGTCATCTATATATGAGTATATTGACTTAGGAGTCAAATGAGAACATTTGATCATAGGTCATACTCATCGTTTAAGCACAAGTGGGGTTACCACTTTTACATAAAGTATTGTTGTGTTCACACCATTAGAGTTGCTTTAGCTCAATTCTTAGAGTAAAGCTCCCCCTAGATATGATATCCCCCCTAAGAGGGATGAACTAACCTTGGGTTTTTTCGATGATGACTTCATGTAGATGTTGAGGATGTGGATGCTCATTGTTGATGTAGATCATTTGAAGCAATCCATTGGAGTGAGTTTCACTTTCAGTACCTACATGGGTTAGTCCCACAAGGAACAAACAAGGATATCCATAGACATAGAGTGAAGCACACACATGATGATGTCCATGAAAGCATTAGGTTACCTTGTCCCTTGTCTTACCAACAAGAGGGTTTGTGACTCCTTTAACTAGTGCAATATGTGGAAGTTGTTTGCACTTGTCCTTGCCAAGATGAATATAAGTGAAGTATGTTGGCAGAGTCACCCTCAAGAACTCTCTAGTTCTTCTTCTTTGAAATCCACATCACTTTTGATGGGAATCCTTGGGGTTGTAGATGTACTTGATGAAGTAGAACTTGATGTAGTCTTGGGAACCCACTTGACCAAGGCCTTTGGAGCATCTTCAAATGCATCAATCTCCTCTTGAAGCTTGTCATTGCCTTTTAGCTTGTGGTCTTGTGGTGGAAGATCATCTTGAGCTTGTGTCCCCTTGAAGGAAGTAGGACCATACTTCTCTTGTTGAGGAACAAACTTCGTCTTGGGGTATTGATCTTCTTCCCACTCACTACTAAGAAAAGGCCTACTAATGGCGCACCTAATTTGGCCATTAATGGCGCATTAGTGGTGCGCCATTAGTGCCACGCCATTAGTATATTTTACTAATGGTGCACCACTGGTGCGCCATTAGTATCTGGTATACTAATGGCGGACCTCAGATGCGCCATTAGTATATACAATAAAGGCGCCATTAGTATGCCTGAGGGCCATGTATACCAGTGCTTTGGCATACTAATGGCGCACAACAACAAGATGCGCCATCAAGAATCTTCGGCATACTAATGGCGCCTTTGTTTAATGATGCATAATTAGTATCCTTTGGCATACTAATGGCGCCGTGATGTGATGCGCCATTAGTATGAATATTAGGTTTTTTATTTTTTTATTTTCTGTTTTTGCACAGGTTACAAAATGTATAATTGGACAAAATATAGACATCACACATCAACAACAGATTCATCGAATACAATAGAAGATTAGTCTCTGAATACAATTCATCATATTAGTCCCCGAATACAATTCATCATATTAGTCTCCGAATTGAAAAGACCGAACAAAGATAGAACATTATATTACAAGTCTCGAGACCGCGAGTAGCGTGTTTGTCTTCACATTACAAGTCGATATCGATCATCTAAACTACCATCACATAGAAGAGAGCTGCGGTCATCACGATGAGCATCATCACGATGAAACTCGTCTTCATCCGGTTCCTCCAACACTCCCTCCCCTCTCCTGCTAGATAGCGGGCGTATCTAGATTCGGCCTCGGCCCTAGTGGTGTACCCTTTGTAACTGTTACCGCTGAATCGGTGAACCTGTCTCCGACACTCCTCCCAGTCGTTGTAGACTCCGGGAACCTTACCCTTGTACACGACATACAACGGCATCGCTATGCACTAGCCAAACGAAACGTTAATACCAATTCACAGACAATACATAAGCAATATATAATTATGCAACAGAAAGATCGGATGAGAAAAGCAAGACATTAATAGCATCGATTACATCTAAGTTGAACGACTCTCGAAACCAAAGAGACATACTACAAGTTCATTGAAGTTTAAATACAACATGAGCCAATCTATGTTTTAGAACTAGACACAACATCAATGCTTAAGACTCGACTCAAGGTACCGGAGCGTGGATGAAGCCGCCGTCACCGTGGGAGTCATGAAATAACGGGCGTTGTCACCTGCATTTGTAGCATTGTGTCGATGTCCTGTTGGACGGTTGATTTACGAGGTAGAACTGCCCCGAGGTACGGCGACATCTTGATGGATGATTTCCGCAAACTCCGATCGGATGCGAAAGAATTCTTGTCTGATGTCCGCATCCTGGATTGCGGACACGCTCGCGGCCCAATCTTTGAGTTTACTCGGTAGCAGAAGTTGATGATGGTCCCGTACGATCGCCCGCATGTGATGGATGGCGTAGTAGGCACCCTTCTGACCGCCAGGCGGCTGCTTGACGCAGCAAAACGTCATATTGCGGGAGAACACGTGCTTGCCGTACTTACGAATATGCCTTTTGCTTCTTTCCCGGCAGTGGGCAGTCTTTCCAATTTTTCAACAGCTTGTCTATTTCCTCGCCGCTCCTCGTACACGGGCGTTTTCGGGGTTCGGTTTCACCATCGAACAGATCCTTGCGTTTCCTCCACGGGTCATCGTTGCGAAGCCACCTTCGATGTCCCATGAACACGGTTTTCGAAGACCCGGATCTCTATCTAGCTGGCGTCGTTGTGCCATCCATGCACCTTACGCATCCAAAAATCCGTGGACTACCCGCTTGCGAGATATCCGTAATCGAGATAGTCGTGCACCGCCGTGAGCGATGCGGCTCTCATAGGGAAATATTCTTTCTGCGGCGTCCCACGTATTGGCTGGCGTTTCCACAGCGTGTCAAGCTCCTCTTTCGGCAGCCCGGTCAGATTGATGTCGTTCCTGGTTGTTTCGGCCCTTCAATTAGCATACTCATGTGAATGTACTTCCTCTTCATGCACAACCGGGGGAAGGTTGTACATCCACACAAACACAGGCCAGGTGCTATGTGTGCTTCTCTCGGCTGCCAAACGGATTGACTCCATCGGTGCTCGCGCCCAAAGATGATGTTCCTTGGATCGTTCCCAAATTCTGGGTCTTGAAGTTCAACGCTTGCCACCGCTCGCATCCTTAGGGTGACTCAGCATCTTGTCTTTTTAATCTATCTCCGGATCATTTGCGTCATATTCTCGCTTCTTCTCCTCCCTATCCGCGTGCCAACGCAGGAGCTTTGCTACCTTAGGGTCCACGAAATACCGCTGCAGACGAGGAGTGATCGGAAAGTACCACACCACTTTTCGAGGAGCTTTCTTCCTCTTCTTGTATCGAGTGACGCCAAGACACTGACATATGGTAGACTCCGCGTGCTCGTCCCGATAAATGATGCAATTGTTCATGCACACATGGTATTTCATGTGCGGTAAATCCAGATGACACATGATTTTCTTCGCCTCCTCGAAACTGGTCGGGCACTTGTTCCCATTGGGAAGACGTTCGTGCCAGAATGACATGTTCTCGTCGAAGCATGCATCGGTCATTTTGTGTTTTACCTTCATCTCCAGAGCCATGAGCGTTACTTTCAGGCGGGTATCCTTGGGCCTGCATCCTTCATACAATGGAGTAACCGCGTCTAAGTCAAGTTGATCCATCTTGGCTTTCTCTCGGGCGGCAGCTCTTGCGTTATCCGTCTGCTTGAGAAGCAGATCTTGAATATGAGGGACCTGCACCCAGCCCATCGATGGTCCAGCGTCGTCTGCTCCGCCGGCATCATCATCTTCATGATCATGCCCGTCGTCTGCTCCGGCATCTTCCTCATCATCATGTCCTGCATCTTCTACATGATGATTGTGTACAAAGATCACCGTCGTGATCATCTCACGGGATTCTTCGTCTTCTCGCCTACCGAGCCGCGGTGGTTGTCTTGCTGCCCTTCCTCATTTCTTGCGGCCCCCATGGACGACTTCGTAGTCATCTTCATCACCTTGCCACCGATAGCCATCCATGAAACCACGCAAGAGCAGGTGGTCCCGCACCTGCCGGAATCCGGGTCCGCAATAAGGCTCTTCACTAGCATCTTCGACACGGACATCTTATCTCCGTCTCGTTCTTTTGAAGCATCTCGGCCTTCGCGGACCTCAAAACCTATTCACGATGCCTTCGGTCATCGTATGCGGACCAATGGTCGCTGCGAGGTAGAGCAAAACGATATTTTAGAACCAAGAAAAAATTTGGCATGACTTTCCTAAAAATAGGACCAAAAAGAATGCTTAATGCCAAAATTCTACTAAACGGAAATGAATCAACATTCCGCAAAATATTGGCAACTATCGCATTTCAAATACGGTACACCTCCAAAAACAAACACATATGCAACACCACAAACATATGCAACACCACGAACATAAATATTTCTACCAAGGCCATAAAAAGTGAAAGTGCACAATGATGTAGGTAGAACAACATAAAAATATCTTCCCCTTACTTACCTATCAAAACAAGGTAATTTAACCACTTAATTTGAATGAATCTATGGTGGAAATGAGGTGAAAAGAGGAGGCACCGAGACAAGGAGGAGGTGGAGAGAATGAAGTGGGGAGAAAGTGAGTGTGGGTAGGAGAGGCTGTCCAAAATATCTTATTGCTTCCCACTTACTAATGGCGCACCAACTCTAAATGCGCCATTAGTAATCCAGTTACTAATGGCGCACCTTCCGGTGGTGCGCCATTAGTAGTTTTGCAAAAAACATACTAATGGCGCCTTTGTTCCACAATGCGCCATTACTAGTTTAAACTAGTAATGGCGCACGTGGAACAAAGGCGCCATTAGTAGTTTTGCCAAAAAGGAATAAAAATATAATAAAAAACAACATTAGTGGCGCGATTTAGGCAGTGCGCCATTACTAGTTACAACTAGTAATGGCGACTTGAGTCTGAATGCGCCATTAGTATGTTTGGACAAAGCACTAGTTCAAAAATAAAAAATTGATACTAATGGCGCACCTTGTGCCAAAGCGCCATTAGTAGTTTCAACTCTAATGGCGTATCAAAAGGTGGTGCGCCATTAGTATATACTAATGGCGCACCGCCTGTCTGGTGCGCCATTAGTGTCAATCCCATCTATAGCCCTTTTTCTAGTAGTGACTCAACTCCATTGGCATTGAACTTTCGTTCAAACCCAACACCTTGATTCTTCCGGTGCCTTCCTTGCTTGCGTACAATTTCCTCAAATTGCTTACTTCCGGCAAGGCTCTTGTAAACACCTTTCTCTATAATTCCCTTCAATAAGCTATTTTCTTGCTCAAGTGTAACTTGGCTAAGAGAATCATTATGGAATCAAGAGAACTACTAGAAGCAACAATATTGGATTTAGCATGATTATTGTTACTACTAGAAGAAGAATCTTTCTTGTTCTTGTTGCTAGATTTTACTTGTGGCATGTAAGTAGACAAGAGTATACGCTTGGCAATCTAATAAGAACTTTTCTTCCGAAGATCATCATTGATGGCTTTTAAGAACCCATGTTCTTGATCAAGATTGAGCTTTTCGAAGCGTAACTTCTCATGAGTTTTTAAAAGTTCTCGATGATCTTCTAAAGTAGTTTCATGAGATAACTTAAGAATGTTTAGTTCTTTAGTCATACACTCAATCTCCTTCTTATAATTGTCATTCTTTTCATCTTGATTAGCATGAGTAATAGCATTTTCATCATAGTATTCATCACTAGAGTTGTCAACAAGTAAATCATCATCACCTAGCAAGTCATCTTCATCACTATTGAAATCAACATACTCGGGGTGTGTTACCTTGGGGACTTTAGCCATGAAGCATCTCCCAATCCCTTCATTTGGTGAATCAAATATGTCATAGGAGTTGGTTGACACAAGTGCTAGACCGGCAACACCTTCATCTTGAGTATATTCGGAGTCGGAGTGATAACTTCTCTCAGAGTGGTGGTCGGAGTCAGTGACGGATACCCATTCACCAACATGAGCTTGATGTCTTCGTTTTGTGCAGCTCCTTGATGACTTGGCCTTCCTTTCTGAATCCTTGCTTCTTTGAGAGGTTCTTCGTTCATAGCGATCATCTCTACTCCTTCTCTCTCTTGGAGGTGATTCTTCCCTTTTGCTTCTCCTTTTAGGTGAGTCTTCTCTTCTTTTGTAGGGAGCCGTACACTGATTGGAGTAGTGTCCAGGTCGTCCACAATTGTAGCAATTTCGCTCACGACTAGAAGATCTTTTATCATTGTAGGACCTTGACTTGGAACTTCTTTCCTTGCTTCTACTCTTGTAGAATTTGTTGAAGTTCTTCACCATTAAGCTCAATTCTTCATTGAAAGCTTGTTTCTCATTTGATGATGTAGGAGCATCACATGAGGCTTTATAAGCACCACTAGACTTGTTGTGAAGCTCTTCTTTATCCTTGAGTGACATCTCATGAGCAACAATTCTTCCAATGACTTCGGTTGGCTTGAGATCTTTGTAGTTTGGCATCATTTGGATCAAAGTGCACACGGTATCATATTTTCCATCCAAGGCTCTCAAGATCTTTTTGATGATGAATTTTTCGGTCATCTCTTCACTTCCTAAGCCGACAATCTCATTTGTGATGAGAGCAAGCCTAGAGTACATTTCAGCGACACCTTCACCGTCCTTCATTTTGAACTTGTCAAGTTTACTTTGAAGCACATCCAACTTGGATTCCTTGACAGAGTCGGTACCTTCGTGCATATCAATTAAAGTATCCCAAATTTCCTTTGCATTCTCAAGATGGCTGATTTTATTGAATTCTTCAGGGCACAATCCGTTGAAGAGGATATCGCAAGCTTGAGCATTGTATTGCAAGATCTTCAATTCTTCTGCAGTAGCTTCATGATTTGGTTCACTCCCATCGAAGAATTTACCTTGCAAACCAATACACAAATTAGCCCAAACGGCGGGGTTATGTCCAAGAATATGCATTTTCATCTTATGTTTCCAACTAGCAAATTAGTACCATCAAAGTAAGGACCTCTACGGTGGTAATTTCCCTCGCTAGATGCCATACTCTCCTAGGTTATGAAACCAATGCTATGATCACCAAATCTATGGAAATCAAGGCAAATGGAGACCAACGCTCTGATACCACTTGTAGGATCGAAAGTATGTCTAGAGGGGGGGGGGGGGTGATTAGACTACTTGACCAAATAAAAACTTTAACCTTTTCCCAATTTTAATTCTTGGCACATTTTAGCAACTTAGCACAAATCAAGCAATCTCAACACAATTCAACCAAGCATGCAAAGAGTATACGAGCAAGGGAAAGTAAAGCATGCAACGTACAAGAAAGTAAATGGGAGGAGTTTGGAGGGAGCAAACGCAATGTTGACACAGAGATTTTTTGGCATGGTTCCGATAGGTGGTGCTATCGTACATCCACGTTGATGGAGACTTCAACCCATGAAGGGTAACGGTTGCGCGAGTCCACGGAGGGCTCCACCCACGAAGGGTCCATGAAGAAGCAACCTTGTCTATCCCACCATGGCCATCGCCCATGAAGGACTTGCCTCACTAGGGTAGATCTTCACGAAGTAGGCGATCTCCTTGCCCTTACAAACTCCTTGGTTCAATTCGACAATCTTGACGGAGGCTCCCAAGTGACATCTAACCAATCTAGGAGACACCACTCTCCAAAAGGTAATAGATGGTGTGTTGATGATGAACTCCTTGCTCTTGTGCTTCAAATGATAGTATCCCCAAGACTCAACTATCTCTCATAGATTTGGCTATGGTGGAAAGATGATTTGAGTGGAAAGCAACTTGGGGAAGGCTAGAGATCAAGATTCTTGTGGTTGGATTGGAATATCTTGGTCTCAACACATGATTAGGTGGTTCTCTCTCAGAAAATGAATGCTGGAAGTCTAGGCACATTCTGATAGCTCTCTCCATGAATGAAGAATGGGTGGAGGGGTATATATAGCCTCCACACAAATCTAGCCTTTACACACAGATTCCCAAACTCAGTGAGACCGAATGGTAAAACTCGGTCAGACCGATTCAGGTCAAAATATGAGCGTTAGGCTTTCTGATGGGACCGACACAGTCAACTCAATGGGACCGATATGCTAGGGTTTGGGCTTAACGTAATCTTAGTGTGACCAATCACATGAACTCGGTGGGACCGATTTCAATAATGAGCACACAGGGAGTTGGTCAGGCAAACTCGGTGGGACTGATTTGCTCACATCGGTGAGACTGAAGTGTTACGAAAAGGAAACATGGAGTTTGCATTGCACACTCGGTGGGACCGATTCGCTCATTTCGGTGGGACCGAAATGTTACAAAAAGGAAATAGTGAGTTTGCAATCCCATCTCGGTGAGACCGAGATCCCTATAGGTGAAACCAAAGTGACTAGGGTTTGTGGCAGTGGCTATGTCAAATGAAACTCGGTGGCGCCGGATAGATCAAATCGGTGGGGCCGAGTTTGACTTTTAGGTTTGGGACATATGTGGAAATGAGAAATTGGTTGAGGGTTTTGGAGCATATCACTAAGCATTTTGAGCAAGTAAGCCATTAAGCAACACCTCATCCCATTTTAATAGTATTGGCTTTCCTATTGACTCAATGTGATCTTGGATCACTTAAATAAAAATGTCGAGTCGTGAGCTTGTTGCCAATATGTGTCCTTAGCATTTTGAGGGGTCCACATCTCTAGTCCATGCCATGCTAATCATTGAACTTTCTCAAATGATCATCTTGAAAGAACATTAGTTCAATGAGCTATATGTTGTTAAGAATTACCAAAACCACCTAGGGATTAGTTGCACTTTCAGAGGAAGGTTTTCATATAACACCCACGGTTCAATATTGAAGTGTTCCTGAAGAGGCCGAAGGATGGACGATCAATCATCCATAGGCACTGGCCTAAAGTTGCAAAGACCTTCAACATCAATGAAGGCTCAATATTCACCTTCTGCTTCAGCAGTTTTCCAGATGAGATGCATCTGTCTATGTACCATCTATGATGCTAATTTCGAGAGTTTCTAGATGTTGCATGTGAAACTTGGTGCTAGTGCAGTTGTGTAATGGGGTAGATGAGTGCTGAAGCTATATAATGTTGTAGTCTGATATATTTCAATTATGAAATCCTTCTTCCTTAATATGGGAATGAAATATATTATGTGTTTAATATGAATGTAAATTAGATTAATAAATGGATTATTAATAATAGGGCAATTAGCCTGCTAATGGCGAATTAGGCTGCTAATTGGTTTTTGCGATTGCAAATGGTTACTGAGAAAATACCATGGGCAATGACCTAAGGCAATGCACACAGTTTCTAGGAATAAACTGTGTTGGATCGATGAACAATCACACAAGACATTCTCTTCAAAACTGTTTGCGTTAGGCCACCTTGCACAAACGTTTACCACATAAAAATTGTGTGTGATGGACAACCTTTGCCACACAGTTTCTTCTACACACCGTGTGTGATGCATTCTATAACGCAAATGACTAAATTGTTAATATTGTGTGCGATGGCAACGCTATCACAAACAATTTAATGGGGAAAATTGTGTGGGATGTACCTGCGAACGGAAACGTTTTCCTTGGAGCGACTGTGTGGGATGTATATACGAGCGAAAATGTTTAGCGAGGACTGACTGTGTGGGATGTGAAGGAAATATTCCCTAGAGGCAATAATAATGTTGTTATTTATATTTCCTTATATCATGATAAATGTTTATTATTCATGCTAGAATTGTATTAACCGGAAACTTAGTACATGTGTGAATACATAGACAAAACATCGTGTCCCTAGTATGCCTCTACTTGACTAGCTCGTTAGTCAAAGATGGTTATGTTTCCTGACCATAGACATGTGTTGTCATTTGATGAACGGGATCACATCATTAGAGAATGATGTGATGGACAAGACCCATCCGTTAGCTTAGCATAATGATCGTTAAGTTTTATTGCTATTGGTTTCTTCATAACTTATACATGTTCCTCTAACTATGAGATTATGCAACTCCCAAATACCGTAGGAACACCTTGTGTGCTATCAAACGTCACAACGTAACTGGGTGATTATAAAGATGCTCTACAGGTGTCTCCGAAGGTGTTTGTTGAGTTGGCATAGATCGAGATTAGGATTTGTCACTCCGTGTATCGGATAGGTACCACTGGGCCCTCTCGGTAATGCTCATCACTATAAGCCTTGCAAGCAATGTGACTAATGAGTTAGTTACGGGATGATGCATTACAGAACGAGTAAAGAGACTTGCCGGTAACGAGATTGAACTAGGTATGATGATACCAACGATCGAATCTCGGGCAAGTAACATACCGATGACAAAGGGAACAACGTATGTTGTTCTGTGGTTTGACCGATAAAGATCTTCGTAGAATATGTAGGATCCAATATGAGCATCCAGGTTCCGCTATTGGTTATTGATCGGAGATGTGTCTCGATCATGTCTACATAGTTCTCGAACCCATAGGGTCGGCACGCTTAACGTTCGATGATGATTTGTATTATGAGTTATGTGTTTTGGTGACCGAAGTTTGTTTGGAGTCCCGGATGAGATCATGGACATCACGAGGAGTCTCGAAATGGTCGAGAGGTAAAGATTGATATATTGGAAGGTTATGTTTGGACACCGGAATAGTTTCGGAGAGGTTTGGACATTTTTTGAAGTACCGAGGGGTTACCAGAACCCCCCGAGGAAGTGTTGAGCCAACATGGGCCTAAGGGAGAGAGAGGGAAGCCCGCGGGGGCTGGCCGCACGCCCCCTCCTAGGGATCCAAATAGGACAAGGAGGAGGGGGAGGCGCCCCCCTTCCCTTTCCCTCTCCCTCTCCTTCCTATTCCCTCCGGTGGAGAAAAGGAAAGGGGGGGACGCGAATCCTACTTGGACTAGGAGTCCAAGTAGACCCCCCCATGGCACGCCCCTCCTGTCCGCCGGCCTCTCTCCCCCCTCCTTTATATACATGGGCAGGGGGCATCCCAAAGGCACATCAATTGTTCTCTTCGCCTTGTGCGGTGCCCCTCTCCACAGTTTACTCCTCCGGTCATAGCGTCGTAGTGCTTAGGCGAAGCCATGCGCGGATCACATCATCAACACCATCACTACGCTGTCGTGCTTACGAAACTCTCCCTCGACCCTCTACTAGATCAAGAGTTCGAGGGACGTCATCGAGTTGAATGTGTGCTGAACACGGAGGTGCCGTACGTTCGGTACTTGGATCGTGAAGACGTTCGACTACATCAACCGCGTTAGCTAACGCTTCCACTTTCGGTCTAGAGGGTATGTGGACACACTCTCCCCCTCTCGTTGCTATGCATTTCCTAGATAGATCTTGCGTGATCGTAGGAATTTTTTTGAAATTGCATTCTACGTTTCTCAACAGGATGTACTTATGACCGGAAACAATTTCGCCTGTATAATTGTATTTTTTAGCACTACTGTACGTATAACCATATTTGCTCGCTTGCCGGTCGCACACAACCTCATTTTGTCGAGCGTGTGTTCCAGGAGGGCATATCCCCGTTGGTTTTTGGGTATGTGGGAAGGACCCCCTATCACCCACACTCACTTGGCGACGGTTCCAAATGCCGTCGCTGAAAGGGGTTAAAAACCGTTTGTATAGCACGTCGTTGTACCAGTGTGTGTTAATGCTTTGTTCCAGTTCTCTAAATAATATCCCTTAGTTTCCAATAGGACCCCACTGCCACGGGAGGTTAGGACAAAAGATGTCATGCAAGTTCTTTCCGTAAGCACGTATGACTATTTATGGAATACATGCCTACATTATATTTACGAACTGGAGCTAGTGCAATATCGCCCTAGGTTATGACTGCTATATGGTGAATATCATCCAACGAATCCACCAATCCAATGCCTATGAATTTCTCTTATATTGTTCTTGCTAAGTTGCTACAAAACCACTGCTATCACTGTTACTGTTACTATTGTTGTTGCTACTACTATAAAAAATATCATACTACTTTGCTACTGATCACTTTGCTGTAGATAATTAATATCCAGGTGTGGTTGAATTGACAACTCAACTGCTAATACTTGCAAATATTCTTTGGCTCCCCTTGTGTCGAATCAAAAATTTGGGTTGAATACTCTACCATCGAAAACTGATGCGATCCCCTGTACTTGTGGGTTATCAAGACCTTTTTCTAGCGCTGTTGCCAGGGAGCATAGCTATATTTGTTCAGTCACTTGGGATTATTATCAATTTATCACTATGAAGAATCTGAAGGATACTAAGACTAAGATCGTTCCCTCTAGGACGAGGGGAGGTAAGGAACTGTCATCACATTCTGCACTTGATGCACCTTCTGTTTTGAGTAGACTTGCAACACCACCACATGTTATTAATCCTAATATGTCGCAAGTCATTGATGATGCTACTTCTGCTATGAATGATACTCATGATGATGCTAGTACCTTGCTTGATGATAATGTGCCACTAGGTGAATTTCTTGATGAACAAATTGCTAGAGCTAAAGAGAATGAAATTATTGAAACTGATGAAGTACTTGAAACGGAAAATCTTGAAAAACCTATTAGATCTAGTTCTCCTAGATATGAATTACCTAAGATACCGGAAGGTTATGTTATGGATGAGGAGACAACTAGAGACTTTCTTGCTTGCAATGATAGGGATGATCTTAAGAAATTATTATGCAAACTGAAAGAAAAATGTTTGAATGCTAGAATGAAATGTGATGCTAAGTTTGCTACTTCACCTATCTTTGTTGATGATAAGGATTATGAATTCTCTGTCGACCCAGAGTTAATTACTTTGGTTGATTCTGATCCTTTCCATGGTTATGAAACTGAAATTGTTGTGGCACATCTTACTAAGCTGAATGACATAGCCACCCTATTTGCTCATGATGAGAAAATTCACTACTATTATATTCTCAATTTTTTTCCGTTCTCATTAAAGGGTGATGCTAAGACTTGGTATAATACTCTTCCTCTTGGTTGTGTGTGTAGTCCCCAGGATATGATTTACTATTTCATGAAAAATATTTTCCTGCTCATAATAAACAAGCTGCCTTACATGAAATATTTAACTTTGTGCAAATTGAAGAAGAGAGTTTCCCAAAAGCTTGGGGGAGGCTTATCCAATTGCTTAATGCTTTGCCTGATCATGCTCTTAAGAAAAATGAAATACTTGGTATCTTCTATAATGGACTAACAGATGCTTCTAGGGATTTCCTAGATAGTTGTGCCGATTGTGTTTTCAGGGAACAAACTGTTGAACAAGCTGAGGAATTATTGAATAACATATTGAAAAATTATGATGATTTTACTCTTCCTGAACCACCGCCTAAACCTACTTCGAAGAAGAGGGGCAACTTAAATCTCAGTCCCGAAGATATGAAAGAGGCAAAGAAATCTATGAAGGAAAAATGTATTAAGGCTAATATGTCAAAAATTTACCTCTTATTGAAGAAATACATGGGCTTGAAACACCACCACCACCTAAGGTGGTTGAGGTAAATTCTTTAATGAAATTCAATTTCAATGACAATCCTTATAATATGCATCCTAGCCAATGCCTTTATGAGTTTCGTAATTACATTAGAAAGCAAGATCACTTCAATGCAAATGTTATGAAACAATTGAAATACAATTCTGATATGATTGCTCGCTTGAGTGGCTTGTTATTAAGAATTACCAATGATGTTAGAGGTGTAGGAAAACATGACTCTATGGTTCAAACTCAACTAGAACAAGTTGCTAAATCTCAGAGAGAATTGCTTGATGAAATGAACAATAATATAAATGACTTTGCTGTTAGAGTAGCAACTAGAGGAGGTAAAATGACTTTGGAACCACTTTACCCCGAGGGACACCCAAAAATAATTGAACAAGACTCTCAAAGACTTAACACAGATGCACCTAGTCCTTCTAGAAAGAAAAATAAAAATGATAGGACTTTGCATACCTCTAGTGAACCTGAAATAGAAAAACCTCCTAAAGCTAATAACGATGTTTCTATTTCTGATGCTGAAACTCAATCTGGTAATGAACACTCACCTACTGATAACGAAAAATATAATGATGAGGTTCATGAATACACTCAAACAAATAATAAAGAACTAGATAATGATGTTGAAATAGAACCGGCTGTTGATCTTGATAACCCACGGCCCAAGAATAAAAGATACGAGAAAAGAGACTTTGTTGCTAGAAAACATGGTAAGGAAAGAGAACCATGGGTTCAAAAACCTATGCCCTTTCCACCTAAATCAACTAAGAAGAAAGATGATGAAGAATTTGAATGCTTTGATCAAATGATTAGGCCAGTCTTTTTGCGTACCTGCTTGACTGATATCTTAAAAATGGCCCCTTATGAAAAGTACATGAAAGACATCATCACCAATAAGAGGAAAATAGCAGAAGCTGAAATCTCTACCATGTTTGCTAATTATTATTTTAAGGATGGAGTACCTAAAAAACTTGGAGACCCGGGAATACCAACTATACCTTGCTCCATCAAAAGAAACTATGTTAAAACTTCTTTGTGTGATTTAGGAGCTGGTGGCAGTGTTATGCCTTTCTATTTATACAAAAGACTTGATTTGAATGAACTCACACCTACTGAAATACCTTTGCAAATGGCTGAGAAATCAACTGCCATACCTATCGGTATTTGTGAGGATGTGCCCGTTGTTTTTGCAAATGTTACTATCTTAACAGACTTTGTTACACTTGAGATGCCCGAGGATGACAACATGTCGATTATACTTGGTAGACCCTTATTGAATACTACATGGGCTGTTATTGATTGGAATAAAAGCAAGGTCACTTTTCATATCAATGGTAATGAGCATACAGTGCACTTTCTTTTTTTTGAGAGAAAGACTGTAAGGGAACCCCCTACAGTATAATTGGTGCAACAACCCCAAATTGCAAATACCATGCCTTGAACCTGGGTGGGTGGGAAGGCATCAGCCCCTTCCCACCACTAGGCTATGCCTTAGTATAATTGGTGCATATAGTGCACTTTCGAAGAAACAATTCCAAGTGAATGGTATTAATGTTATTGAAAATTCTCCGACACTCACTATTGGAAGTTTTCAAATACCTCTACCCACTGCCAAAATAAATATGATATACTTATTGTTGGGGACATGCATATCCCCGTTGAGGTAACTTAGTGTTCTATGAAAGTTCTTCGGTTTCATGCTAATCGAAGATGGTTGTTAATAAGACTTGATCAACCTTATTAATGGATCACTTTTGGGAGGTATGAAGTTGATGAATTCAGTAGGCACTACCTTCTGTCCTTACTTTTATTTTCTGTTTGATAAAATAAAATGCCATGTTTTATCTCTTTTCTGAATTTCCCGTGTGATAAAAAAATGATAAAAGTTCTCAGAATGACCTCAAATTTGATATGATTTTTTCCCGAATATTTATAATTTTTTGACGCAAATAACATCAGGGGGGGTTGCACCTGGTGGGCATAACCCACCTGGGTGCGCCAGCAACCCCGGGAGTGCCCTAGTGAGTTGTGGTCCCCATGTGGCCCCCTCACTTATCTCTTTAGCCCATGTCACCACCTACCTCCAGAAAAATCACCATTACTCTCTCTCTCTCTCTCTCTCTCTCTCTCTCTCTCTCGTGTTCTTACTCTCAAACCCGCGGATTTCGATCTCTTTGCTTGAAGCTCCATTTCCAAAACTGTTTTGGGGGATTGCTACTTGGTATGTGACTCCTTCATTGGTCTAATTAGTTTTTTCTTTAGTGGTTTATATTTTGAATAATTAGCTACTCTTGGTGCTGCTGTAGATGAGCTTGCATGTTGAATTCTTAGATTTCTAAGTAGTTTGAATGCTTGATATGGCCTCTATGCATCCCTATGCGTAGTTGCTATCAATCTTGTGAAGTTTTGTTGAGAAAAATTTTGTGCACACAAAATTTCAGAATTTTGTTCATAGGAAAAATATAAGTTTCTTTAGGAAGTTTTCTTCCAAGAAGAGCTCCAAGGGAGTTATTGGGGAGTCATCAGACAATGATCTCTGCACCCGGAGAATGGCGGAGGTACGGCCGTGGGAATGGACGCACAACCCATTCATGGATGGAGCCGAAATCCATCAAGAGTTTGCACAATTTGCTGCTAATGCCGGACTCACTGACTTCATCGCAGCTGAATGTGAACATCGTCATCTCCTCACAAGTTACTTTCTTCAAAGTTTTCATTTCTTAAGTAGGAATAACCCTCCATGAAGTGCAGTTTAATTTATATGCTGAAACCCATCAGATACCGCTTACTGAATTTTGTGATATTTGCTTGATCCCTTTTGACGGGGATTTAAGAGAGCCTAGGACCGCAGAGTTTGATGGTTTTTACCGCACTCTGTCAGTGGGGGATGAGAGAGGGGTATCGGGTGTCACCGCCACTAGCATGAAGTTTCCTTTAGTGCATTATTTTACTCCATTCATTGCGAAATGTTTACTTGCTAGGGAGAAGGTTGGTGCACTTAGTGCCCCCGATTTCGTTGTCCTATGCCGTGCACTTTACGGCGACAACACTTATAGCTTGGGAGCTACTGTGGCACGTCTCCTCCACGTTAACAGCTCCAAGGGTAAAATTCATGGCGGTATTTATGCTACTCGCTTAGCGAGTCACTTTAACGTTCAGGTACGCCAACATGATTATCGTATGCCCAAGGTCTACTTAGATCGTGAGGCTATGGCACATCATCACTTTATTGATAGCGAGAACGCCACTGTGGATGTTCCTTATAACCTAGTCTTTAGTGAAATTACTCGTGATGTTATTCCGTTGCCTGCACCTGCTTTGTTTGATTCTTTTGCCAGCGGCAGATACAGGATCATGCTCGAGAATATTGTCGCCTACCAGAACAACCAGGCTGCATCTAAGGAGGAGCCTCAGGAGTGGGATGCTCAGGTGCCCGCTCCACAACACTTCAACATAGGACCTGATGGCTTCTACGAGTGGTGATTACCAAGTTAGGCCAAAAGCCTAAGCTTGTGGGAGTACGTATTTCCAGCAACATTACATTCATGTTTAAACATTTCATTCTGGTTGTCGATGTCCACACTTTTCCATTGTGCTATCCATGCTAGATTTATTTTCTCGCTTTCTTCTTGTGTGTTTGAAAAACTTTGAGAAAATACAAAAAATATTTCCTGCTTCTTTTCAATTTTTCTTTCTAGTTTGATTAGTTGTAATATTAAAAGGAAAACCCAAAAAGGTTTCTCGATTCTTCTTCTTACTTGTTGGGAGCTTTCTCGTGTAAATAGTTTTCTCGTTTTTGTTTTTCCTACTTTAATTAACTTTCTTCTAGAAAAAACTAAAAACTCCAAAAATATTTTAGTGTGTTTCTCTGAATTTCTTTTCTGTTTATTGAGTCATACTAAGGAGAATACCATGATGAAATTGTTGAGTAGCTCTCATATGCATTATTGTTGATCTAACAAAGAGCCCAAATTACCTTGTCTTCTTCTTTGAATAAAATGTTTGCAGATTCGAGCTTAGTCCATGGCACTCTTTCAATTATTATTTTCAAATCATTCGGTCGTGCAAGTGACAGGCAATAATGGCAATATTTGATGAACTGGCGATGGCTGAGAGAATCGGGTATGAACTCAACTTGTTCTGTTTTTGTAAATATGTTTAACCTAGTATCCATGATTTAGCCTATTATGATCAAACATGTTTGTAATCAAAATTAGAGATTATAGTTTCTCTGTCATGCTTAAGTAGCTAGGTGTGGATAATGATTTATCTTGGATGTCAACATTGTGTTAAAATGATTGTGATGTAGTATGATGATATGGTATCCTCCTCTGAATGTTTGAGTGGCTTTACTTGGCACATGTTCATGCATGTAGTTGAATCAAAACCAACATAACCTCTATGATATTTATGTTCACGGTGTTCATATCCTACTCATGCTAGTATCCAATGTTACTTATGCATAATGCATGTTCATGACCATTTTCACTCTCTAGCCGGGTGCTTCCCAACCTATTTGCTAGCCTTCGCCTGTACTAAGCGGGAATACTGCTTGTGCATCAAAATCATAAAACCCAAGTTATTCTAGATGAGTCCACCATCTATACCTACTAATAAAGCAAGGTGTGTTTCGCTAATTTTTTCATCCGTTCACCTATATTATTATTTTTTATATTTTGGTTACTACGCAAGGTGGTACTAAATTTCTGTTTTTGTATTTTTCGCCCGAAACAGAAAATAACCAGTACCGTTACGTACATCTCCTGGGCCTCAGGATTACTCATGGGCCGTGATGCATGGGCTTCTTGAAGCAAAAATTTTTTGCATTGTCAGGAATCAAACTCGGGACCTCCTCTAGCAACGAGGAATGAGCTACCATCAGAGCTATCTCTTGCTTGTGCAGAATTTAAGGATATAGAGTCTAACTAATAGTAGCAGATCACTCTTTTACACCAATTTCCATTAACTTATAGTACAGACGACTGCGAGAATCAACGGGCAGAGATGGAAAAGAAAGTAAACAGACGGCTAACACTTGAGGGCCGGGACAACAATGCAGGCCATTGATGGACAAACAGCCAGAGGTGAAGGAAGGACAAATAGCAGGAGGTGTCCCCGATACGAGGCCATGGGTGGGCAAACAGCCGAAGGTGAAGGGAGGGCGCGGACGGCTAAGCAACACGTCGAGCTCCACGCACAGACGTGGCGATCGAGGATGATATCAACTGGCTAGCTCGGGCGGAGACGATCGGTTGATGGTTGCTAGCTTGGGCGGAGACGATCGGTTGATGGCGGTGCCGGAGGGGCAGTCAACGCTGTCGTGGGCTCTCGGTCATCTATACAGCGGCGCCGGCGGGTTCATTCATCTCGGACTACATTGTTGAACTATGCTCTCCTTTCTCTATGGCCATGTGAATTAATCATCACAGATTTCATCATGCCCTGAAATCTCAGTGGGATTCAAGTTGCACGCCAATAAGCTTAGACGAGTTCCATCAGTGCTAAGAAATCAAGGTGCCGTTTACTGAACCTCTGCATCCCCTTTTTGAAATAAAAGCTTCCTTCTTCTTAACAATTTACACAATGTACATGTATTCCGGTGAAATCTGAGAAGTTGGTGATTGAGAAGGAAGGCGCTGCGTCCGCTCTTGTAGTTGAAGCCGCCGCAGACAAGCACTACACGAGGTATGATATACTCTGTTTCTTGCAAATACAGACATCATAGGTATGAGACGTTGCAGCTGGTCTCGTGAGCAAGTAGGAAGCTGATGCCAAGCTAGATGGTCGATGTGTTTCGCCGTGTGGTGTCTATGTCAGATCGATCGCTGGATTACCTAGTTAAACTACATCCTTGTCGGGCCGACATACTAATTGATTAGAGGTTTTGCTGGTACGGCCGGCCGAAAAGTATTCGACCGGATCCAAACTACTTTGTTATGACGTATTGGCATGTGATGTCGTCCAACAAATTGCTATCATACGCTATCCATCGTGTTTCAATTTTTTTTTCTCTTGCATCGCCCAAACTGCTTGAGGGAAGCTCCTCTAAGCTAACCTTCCGGCTGCTGTGGCAAGGATGTCCATGTACGGTGCTTTCAACAGCAAACAATCTTCTACGGGGTAGGTCTTGTAAGTGGGAGCATAGTAAATAAATACTCCCTCCGTCCCATAATATAAGAGCCTCTTTGACACTACACTTGTGTAAAAAACGCTCTTATATTATGGGACAGAGGGAGTATGATTTATCTAATCCAATATATTAAGGAGTTCTATACTTCTGCTTCATGCAAAGACTATTTTGTTATTAATTTGGCTATATATAGTGGAAAAGTGAAAAAGTATCCTACTTCAGTAGTTGCCTTATTTGTAACAACAACACTAACCTGAAAGTTAAGCTCACCAACTAAGCTTGATTTTTTCTCTAGAGGCAGTTCAAAGAGCTCAAAGGGATATACCTACCTATATGTGGTATTACCCTGCCGTTCTAAGTAAATTTGCATGTGCCACCTCTAAAAACTTCAAATAAATATCCTTTTTTGTGTGCCTGGATTGTTCATGGAGCCACAGGAGGTAGTTAGTATCTTCCATGCTAAGCGGGTTATTCTCATGATGAGTGTTTATTCACTCTTCCTTGCACGAGAGGGGCGGTAATAGGGATTCCCGGTCCAAAAATCAAATTGCAAACAATTAAATAAAACTCCCCCAGGACTGATGTTGGTATGGACGGTACCCATGGATTCAGTTAGCCGTGGAGTGTGTTTGTTGGTGGAGGGGGAGTAAACCTTTACTTTTATCGCTTGGTAACCACCACTAATGTGTTTAGCATGGAAGATACCGATAACTAATGGTTGCGAGGTAAATAAGAAGGGTGCATTTCTCAAAATTTCATTTACCTCTGTTTTAAAATTTTGAGCTCTGGCACCGCTGCAAATCACTGCTTCCCTCTGCGAAGGGACTATATATTTACTTTTATGTTGTGTCATCACCTTCTCAAATAAGCGCCAGATCCTGAGAGCAGTATTGTCATCCTCATGCATTGTGTGCAGCTAATGTTGGGTGCATCATGACTGGATCTTTTCTACCATGAATTACAATGTTTAGTCGCTGCTTGAACTTTGGAGGTGCTCTGCATTTATGTTTTGCGGTCTCAGAAAGGGCTAGCGAGATACCACTATTGTCATATTATATCATGGTTGTTTTGGCAAAGTGTTTCCGTTTGAGAGATCTATTATTGCTCACTAGTTGATTATGTGATTGATATGAGTTAATATAATTTTTAGGAGTTATTGTCGACATGGTTAGTCATGATCTTGGCTGAAAACGTGGGTGCTACTTAAGCTTATTTACGTAAACAAGAGCAAAAGATTTCCTAGAAGTTTTTTTTCACCTTCAGTTTATCAACTGAATTTCTTGAGGACAAGCGAAGGTTTAAGCTTGAGGAAGTTGATACGTCTCCGTTGTATCTACTTTCCTAGCACTTTTCCTCTTGTTTTGGACTCTAATTTGCATGATTTGAATGAAACTAACCTGGGCTGACGCTGTTTTTAGCAGAACTACCATGGTGTTGTTTTTGTGCAGAAATAAAAGTTCTCTGATTGGAACAAAACTTTGCGAGGATTTTTCATATAATAAAAGAGAATTACTGGAGCCACGAACCACCGGAGGGGGGCCCTCGGGTGAGCACAACCCACCAGGGCGCGCCCCCTCCTTGCGCGCCCAGGTGGTTTGTACCCACCTGGTGGCCACGCAGACCCTATATCCGACTCCTTAAATACCTATATTTGGAGAGAAAAACAAGGGAGAAAGAATTATCGCGTTTCACGAGATGGAGCCATCGCCACCTCCTGTTCTTCATTGGGAGGCCAGATCTGGAGTCCGCTTGGGGCTCCGGAGAGGGGGGTCTTTGATCTTTGTCATCACCAACCCTTCTCCATCACCAATTCCATGATGCTCCCCACTGGGAGTGACTAATTCCTTCGTAGGCTCGCTGGTCGGTGAGGAGTTGGATGAGATTCATCATGTAATCGAGTTAGTTTTGTTAGGGCTTGATCCCTAGTATCCACTATGTTCTGAGATTGATGTTGATATGACTTTGCCATGCTTAATGCTTGTCACTTTGGGCCTGGGTGCCATGATTTTAGATCTGAACTGTTTATGTTATCACCATTATATCCATGTTCTAGATCCGATCTTGCAAGTTATATTCACCTATTACGTGTTATGATCCGTAAACCCCGGAGTGACAGTAGTCGGGATACTTTTCGGTGATGACCGTAGTTTGAGGAGTTCATGTATTCACTATGTGTTAATGCTTTGTTCCAATTCTCTATTAAAAGGAGGCCTTAATATTCTCGGATTTCGGGATCCGGCAACCCTTGAGAGGTTTGAACTCTGGGGTGCGTGCGGAGATCTCAACCTGCCAGCCTGCCTACTGGCGACCCTCCCTAGCCTAGCGCGTCGAGCTCACATAGACACAAAGACACAGAGATTTATACCGGTTCGGGCCACCGTTGTGCTGTAATACCCTAATCCAGTGTGTGTGGTGGATTGCCTCGAGGGGCCATGGATGAACTAGTACAAGGATGAACAAGCCTCAGGAGGTGAGGTGTTCTTGAGCTGGTGTGGTGCTCTACTTGCTCTGGTTTTTGGTCCTATTCTATGGTGGTGGCAAAGTCCTATATATAGTGGCCTTGGTCCTCTTCCCAAATATGAGCGGGAAGGGATTCCACAACGGTGGGGTTTGAAAGGGGACAAGTAGTACAGTCTATCCAGACAAAAGTAGTCTTCGCCTGCGAAAAGCCTCTGGTCGTGACGCTGCGGTGGGCTCGGTGATGACCTCCGTCCTGCCGTCCTGGCGGTCTTGGTCTTGTTGCACCAGAATGAAAACCTTTGGCCGATTCCTTAGGACTCCGCGCCTGCGACTTGCCCCCCTTGCACCAAAGAGGAAACCTGCGCTCTGCACCCGCCTGGCCTTGGTCGTCATGGCTCATGTCAGCTGAGCCTCATGAGGTAGCTGCATAGAACTCTCCGCCCCTCAGGAGCCCTCCTGAGGAGGCCACTCCTTCAGGGGTCTTGGCGTCGTTCGCCTCGCGAGGGTCTTGTGGTGTTGGTGTTGAAGCTGGGCTGTACCAGGCCATCGATGAAGCCATGTGGTGGGCCGCAGGCAGGACTAGATACCCCCAAGTCCAGGACACCGACAGTAGCCCCCGGGCCCAAGGCGCGCTCGGACTTGGCTTCCAGGTGAAGCCAAAAGGCAAGGGCGGAGCGCCACAGGCCCCATCGGCCTGTGGCCCTGAAGACACGTGGCGGTTGATGGGACATGGGCGTCTCCACTTCCCCATGATGCCTTGATATCCGATAGGCCAGCAGCCACCCATTGTCAGCACAACTCGCCCTTTGCAGAGTGTTGTGCTCGACTCTTGTTTACTCCTTCCCAATATCACCACCGCGTCCATAGATCTGGTGCCGGCGCCTTGCCCTCTCTTGGTGTTCGCCATGGTCCCCAAGCCGAGGAAGATGAAGGGGCAGCCGCTCGCACCGGCCGGTCCCCCGCTGGCCCTGGAGCCGGCCCTTGAGCAGTCGACAGTGATCAATAAGGAGGGGCTGGACAAGGTTCGCCATGCGCTCGCCGACGGTTCCAATGAGGGGAAGGCAACATCTGTCCGCCCTGCGTCTTGGCGTACCAGAGAGATGAGTGCCACTGAGATTCCCATCTATCTCCATGCTCTTCTTGCTGGGCTGATTCCTCCCTTCTCCCCTTTCTTCAATGAAGTGATGTCGCATTACCAGATCCATCTGCTATATCTGGACCCTCACTCCGTCATCCTCCTTGCTGTCTTCGCCTTTCTCTGCGAGGACATGGTGGGCATCACTCCCTCAGTGGCCTTGTTTCGTCATTTCTTCCTACTTCGGTTGGTAGATGCCCGCCAACGCTCTGGGTGCTTGTCCTTCGAGGCCGTGGCCGTGACCGCTGGCTCGGGATCGACTTTGAGCTTTCGCCTGTCGCAAAGGGATTCCGGAAACAGTGGCTCCTGATGGACGCCCGCGCATTCAGCCCCCTGCTCGTGATTCCCGGGTCGCTGGCCTCGCCTAGCTCCGGATGGTGCCATGAGAGGCTCACCGACCGGCGTCTTGCTTTTGTCTGGAAGAGGTTGGCGAGGCTTCGGGAACTGGAGGTGCGGCACCAATGGTGGTGAAGGAGTTCGTGAAGCACCGCGTTGCCCCCCTCCAGCACCATGCTCGCCCAATGTGGGACTTCACAGGCGCCGGGGATCCGATGAGGCTGCAGAAGCCGTCGCTTGCCGCTGATACCTTGAGCATGGTGCTCAAGCTCCTGACTGGCGAGCCTGAGCCTGCTGACCTTCCAGGGGGTGGCTGCCTTCTTTATCTCTGCTCGAACAAGGAGGCCTTCGCGGTGCAGATGCCTCTGTTCGATGAGTGGGGGTTGCTTCCCGAGGGCATTGAGGGACCCCGCGAGAATCCCGTCTTTGTAGCTCCTCTCCTGATCGACCCTGCAGCGTGCGCCCCAAGTGTGGAGGTAGGGGCTCACGAGGCTGAGGCTTCTGGGCCCAGGAAGGAGCCGCCACAGAACCGGAGCCACTCCAAGCTCCGGAGCAGGGGCTTCTGACGCCCGGGATGGTGGCTCCAGGGTGGTTGATGACGACGAGGAGCCCACCAACGGCCCCGGAGCTGCGAGCCAGAAGGTATCGCCAGGTGCCCCTGGCCTTCCCTGCCTGAGGCACCACGCCGAACGCTCCCCCTCCTGAGGATCGCCTGTTAGGGTATGGTCGACGCCGCCTGTGACTTGAGTCGCTCCTGAAGAGGAAGAGGTCCCCGTGTCGCGACAACGGCACCCGCCGGGCGCTAAAGCCAAGGAGATACTAAGGACTCCAGCTTCGTGCACGCACGCAGCCCCCAGCGCCTCGAGCCTACGTAGGGTGCGGGACCAACTCCATCCAACATGATGCCGTGAGGGCCCCCCGGGGCCGGGCCCCATGTTCTTCCCCCCCCCCCCCCCGCGACTCTGCCCGCGAGGTGAGGGGTGCACCGGTGATCCTTCCTCTCGTCGCTGCTGGCTGGGAGGTGCCCTCCGGGCAGCCTTCGTCTTCAAGCTGTGCGGCTACGCCAGCCAGTCCCCGGCCATCCAACGCTTCCCAGGCGACTTCCGGGGCCGGCGAAGATCTTTGCGATGAGCTCGCGTTCGCCCGCGGGCGTAGCGCGGTGCGTTTTGGGATTTTTGGTGAAGCGATGCGCGCGATGGTCCATCTTGGCGGGGAGCTTGCCAACGTCGACACCAAGCTTGAGGCAGAGAACCGCCGCTTGGAGGATGAGTGGCAGCGGCTGAAGGTGGCCATCAGCCTTGGGAAGCTTCGGCGTGACAAAGGTGAAGCGCGCGCGGCGGCCTCGCTCACGGTTTCTCGTGAAGCTTGTACCCGCGCCATGGAAGAGGCCGAGGCAACCAACCGCCATCGCGAGGCGGCTGAGGAGCGGGAGCGAGATGTTCTGTCTTCAAATGCGGCCCTGCTGCGCAAAGTCGAGGAGCATCGTGCCCTATTGGCCTCCTCACCAGGTGAGGTGGCCCTTGCCGAGGCGAAGCTCCTGAGGCGTCATGAGGACTTGACGTTGGAGGCCGTGGAACATAGCTTGGCACTGGAGAGGCTGGAGGTGAGGGAGCGTCAGGCCGCCGCAGCTGAGGATGTTGTCGCCGCCCGAGAAGCTCAGGTCCAGGTGGAGGTGGAGAAGAGGGTGGCGAAGGCACGCACTGAGCTGGATGGAAGGCATCGCCTAGACTTGGAGCTGCTTAAGGCTGAGCTTGAGGGTCGGACCTCCATCCTAAAGACCGAGCTGCAGGCCGCGGAGCAGTGTGAGAGCGCTGCCCAAGGGGCCCTCGCTTCTTCCGAATCTGCCCAGGATGCTGGCCGCATCGAGATATCCTCTCTTCGGAAGCAAGCTGAAGACACCGCCTCCCTCCTGAAGAAGGCTTCAAGTGAAAAGTGCCGCCGCCTGACACTGGAGTGCGAGCACGGCTCCATGCTCCAAGGTCTGCGCATCAGAGCCAATAACGCCTTGGGTGCCATTTGCGATGAGAGTGTCCCTCATCCGCACGAAAACGACTATGCCAGCCATCTCTGCTTCTTCACCGACATCATGACCCGCCTGGAGGATCATGTCGCAAAAGCCTACCAGCCGTCGAGGAGAGGATCTGGGGCCTCCTTGGGCGCGCGCTCTCGCGCATCTTCAGCAACCTCCTGAACCTCGACTCCCACTTTGATTTCAGCGCCGTGATAGCCCCCATGCATGCGGCCACCCAAGACAAGCTTGCCAAGTGGGTGGACGGTCATGTGGATGCTTTGGTGAAGGAGCTGACTCCTGAGGACAACACGGCCGTCCTCGCGGCCAAAGGAGCTGGCGCGAGTGGTGATGACGAGGAGGATGGCAGCTTCGGCACAAGCAGCATGGATGGGAGTGACAAAGAAGATGTGTCCAGCTAGGCCTGTGTTTCTTTTGCTTTAACCTATATAATGAAAACTCAAACATATTCTTGTGAGAGCATTTTGAAAAGGGGGTGCCCCTTATGATGTGTGAGATTGCCAAATGCTTTTGAAGTGCCATCTGGGGCGGGGCCCCGCAAGGCCGTGAGCCGCTTAGCAAGGTAATTGTTTATGACTTATCTTGGGTTTCGGGGGTCTTGCGTGGGGCCTGGCGTCGCGACCGGTCCCCTTCTCCTGAGGCGAGCCTGCTGCAGGATCGTGAGGTCCTGTGCCTCTCGAGGGGCCTGCTGGCCTGCCGTGGAGTGCCTCGTGAGGAGCCAACTGCCAGACTGTGGCAAGGTGGGCGCGTGGAGCGGCCGCACCTTCGAGCCCCCAAGGGGAGCGATCGGCACCAGCGCGTACACCGTACCCAGCCCCCGCATGCGAGGTGCCAGAGGGCAGGGTAGCGGTCACGAGCTCCAAGAAAAGAACGCAAGAACTGAAGGCAAGAGAGCGACACGAACGAGAAAAGAAAACTCCCCCCATTTTTATAAACGCACGAAAGACAAAACTGCTGCGAAAAGTCGGCAAGCAAATACAAAAAGGAGGCAAAAAGCAGACGTCGCGTCCGGCGGCTAGCTAGTCTCCAGTCTTCAATCTTCGGTCTTCTCACCAACGCGGAGCTAAGTGCTTCCACTGGCTGGGCATAGTCATTGGGGATAGTGTCGACGGCCAGCACGGAGCATGGTGCTTCCACTAGGACGTGGGTGGGAGCCCCCGTGAGGCCCCAGGGCGGCACTCAGGAGACTCCGGGGCGTGTACAACCCCACTCATTATTACGTGAGAGTGTCACAAGCAAAGACCTTCACAGGCCAGAGCCTTGCTTCTTGTCGCCCAACGAGGACCCCGCCGTGCGCCACCCCTGACCACCATTGGGGAGACCGGAAATCAGGACAAGACCAAGGGGCAAAGGGGACGCTGGCGGCGTCCTCGGCGACCGTAGGCCCCCCGCCGAGGGGAAGGGCTCGCCGGCGCCTTCCCCGGCAGGGAACCTACCTCCAGGCTGGATCCTGCTCCACGCAGCGTGAGGAGGGCCCTGCCGCTGGGCTCCCCCCACACTGCTCCCAATGTCCTTCAGGCTCCTGAGGGGGCTCCGCCGTCCTGAGGGTCCTGGTGGTCGCCGCGTCTTGGTTCACCTACGATCCATGGTCAGTGTAAGAGTGCCCCTGCGGTGTTAACTGTGCCCAGAGGCTGCCGCCGTTGGGGACGTCGGTAGGGCTTGGTGGTGGTTCGAAGGAGAGCTCGGCCTCGTGTATGTCTAGCGCCCAGCCTGGCATGGGGGATCGGCTAGGGCCCTCTCCTAGTGCGTGCCTTGGATCCATCGCGACGGGGACGTAGGCTTCCGGGCTGTTCGCACCAGGTGTGCCTCCTGGCCGCCTAACGTTCCCGATCCCTTCTGCCATCCTCTGGTCCTGCTGGCCAGGGACCGGCACTCCAGCGTGGCCCCTGGTGGTGTCACCTGAAGCAGCCTCGCGCCAAGGGGGCATGTTCGGGGCGGCGCGGGCTGCTCCACGAGGCTGGTCGGTGTCGAGAGGCTCTCTGTGGCCCCCGGGAGGGGGCGCACGGTTGTGTCGGGGATGAGCGCGTGCCCCCACCATCGCCTGTGATGTGGGGAGGTTGCAGAACGGCGCCGCCCCCTCCATGCCGCATCCAGCAGCTCGGCGACCCGTTCTAGCAAGGTGTCACGACCGCTCTCAAGCAGCCTGCACCGTAGGAGCTCACAGGCCATGATGACCGCTTCCCGCATGTTCTCTTGTTCCCTGTGCGAGTGCGGAGTAGGTTCTGCAACGTAGTTCGTAGATCGCGCGGCTGCACGGCTGCGGCATGGCTCCAGAGGAGAAGGCTGCGCCGCGCGCCCCCCTCGGCTTGACGCCCCCGGCAAAACGCGGGCCGCGAGCAGGGCAGAGTGGAGGTCTTCTTCGCCGGTGGGTGCTGCCGAGGAGGTCTGGACAACCCAATGCTCGACGCGGGCTCTCGGGGCATCGGCCATGGCGTCGATGGAGTGGAGGAGGACTGGTCGATGGAAGAGAAGATCCGACGCACCCCTACCTGGTGCGCCAAATTTCGGATTTCGGGATCCGACAACCCTTGAGAGGTTCAAACTCTGGGGTGCGTGCGGAGATCTCAACCTGCCCAGACTGCCTACTCGCGACCCTCCCTAGCCTAGAGCGTCGAGCTCATAGAGACACAAAGGCATAGAGATTTATACTGGTTCGGGCCACCGTTGTGGTGTAAACCTTAATCCAGTGTGTGTGGTGGATTGCCTCGACGGGCTATGGATGAACTAGTACAAGGATGAACAAGCCTCAGGAGGTGAGGTGTTCTTGAGCTGGTGTGGTGCTCTACTTGCTTTGGTTTTTGGTCCTGTTCTATGGTGGTGGCAAAGTCCTATATATAGTGGCCTTGGTCCTCTTCCCAAATATGAGCGGGAAGGGATTCCACAATGACGGGATTTGAAAGAGGAAAAGTAGTACAGTCTATCCTGACAAAAGTAGTCTTCGCCTGCGAAAAGCCTCTGGTCGTGACGTTGTGGTGGGCTCGGTGATGACCTCCGTCCAGTCGTCCTGGCGGTCTTGGTCTTGTTGCACCAGAATGGAAACCTTTGGCTGATTCCTCAGGACTCCGCGCCTGCGGCTTGCCTCCCTTGCACCAAAGAGGAAACCTGCGCTCTGCACCCGCCTGGTGCCCGCCTGGCCTTGGTCGTCATGGCTCACGTCAGCTGAGCCTCATGAGGGGCTGTATAGAACTCTCCGCCCCTAAGGAGCCCTCCTGAGGAGGCCACTCCTTCAGGGGTCTTGGCATCGTCTACCTCGCGAGGCTTGGCCCCTCGCGAGGGTCTTGTGATGTTGGTGTTGAAGCTGGGCCATACCAGGCCGTCGATGAAGCCACGTGGTGGGCCGCAGGCAGGCAGGGCTGGATACCCCCAAGTCCAGGACGCCGACAAATATCCCTTAGCTTCCAATAGGACCCCGTTGCCATGGGAGGGTAGGACAAAATATGTGATGCAAGTTCTTTCCATAAGCACGTATGACTATTTACGGAATCCATGCCTACATTATACTTATGACCTGAAGCTAGTGATGTATTGCCCTAGTTTATGACTGTTATATGATGAATATCATCCAATGAATCCACCGATCCAATGCCTACGAATTTCTCTTATATTGTTCTTGCTAAGTTACTACTGTTGCTGTTACGGTTACACTTGGTACAAAACCATTGCTATCACTGTTACTGTTACTATTTCTATTGCTACTACTATCAAAACTAACATACTACTTTGCTACTAATCACTTTGCTGCAGATATTTAATCTCCAGGTGTGGTTGAATTGACAACTCAGCTGCTAATATTTGCAAATATTCTTTGGCTCCCTTTGTGTCGAATCAATAAATTTGGGTTGAATACTCTACCCTCGAAAACTGTTGCGATCCCCTATACTTGTGGGTTATTAGTAGCTCTGCAGAGTCGTAAAACTAAAGGGGGTGTGATGTGATGTGAGGTGTCGGGCTCTGGTCGTCGATCACGTTGATTGAGTCGTCGATGATGAAGCAGGGGCAACAAGGACAAGGTGGGTCACTGATGGATCACTATCCAACCTATGCTAAGCAGTTTAGGATAAGCAGGTAAGGTACAATGAGCGGTTACAAAAGCAGGCTATACATCAGAATAGGAGCAAACAATAACAGTAGCAAAATCTAATGCAAGCATGAGATAGAAAGGAATGGGCGATATCGGAATGACTAAGGGGGGGGGGGTTTGCTTGCCTGGAAGTTTTGTTGAGAAGGAAGGGTCGTCATCGATGTAGTCGATAATAGTGGGATCGCAAGCGGTCTCGGGGTCTACCGGAGAGAAGAGGGGGAAGAAACAATAAATATAAAGCAAACAAAGCATAACCTAGCAATACGCGGTGCTAGGGGTGACCTAACGCAGTACTACACGTTGAAGACGGAGAGGAAAAACATCCGGAGTGGTTTTCCCGGCATTTGTCATTTTCCCCACAGATGAAAGAGGGGGAAAGGTTCCATGTTTTCTATGCTAGCGACAAGTGACAGATGAACGGAGTGATTATTCGAATTAGCCATATTTTTCTGAGCATCTTTCATGTAGAAAACATTTTCATCGGAGTTAAGATTTAATTTCTATGATTTTTCAAAGCTTTAAGAATATTTTGAAATTATTATTAAATAAAAATAAAATACTACATCAGCAGTCAACCCAGTTGACCAGGTCAAATAGACGGCCAGGACCCACCTGTCATTGACAGTGGGGATTAATGGTTAAAACTAATCTAAAATGGCTAATTAATCTACTAGGCGCACATGTTAGTGTGTAATTAGGTTAAACTAATTAACTTAATCAAATTAATTAATTAGCAGGGGTGTGGGCCCCATATGTCAGCGACTGGGCGCTGCGCAGTCAGCTGTGTTGACTCGGCCAACTGGTCATCCCGGGCCCCACGAGCCACCAGGCAGTGACCCTGGGGGTGGGACTAGGCCGGCCACATCGGCGCCATGCCGGAGAAAGCTCCGGGAGCCTTCCCCGCGGAGGATCTACGACGGAGTTGAGCGGGATTCACCCATAGAGGGCCATTCGTTGCATAAGATGGCGCGCTCGAAAGCTGGGAGGGAGCCACGCCGTGTGGTGGTACTGGTCCACGCCGGGAAGGTAGGAGACGTCGTCAGCGACGAGCGGGGTGGACACCAGGGTTCGGCCGAGGTCGGGCAAGTGGTATGAGGCACACATCGGCGCAAGGAGCGGCTCTACGAGCAGTTGGCGCTCGCGTGCGTCCTGTGGTGGCAACTGTGGGCGCTGGGGTGGACTGGAATGATGACGGTGGCGAGCACGGGCGCCGGCCGGAGTTGGGCGAGAACGGCGTCGGGCCTGCGGGGCACTACGAGGCGCGTGTGCTACGTGATCCTAGGCACACCAGGAGCATGGTGCTGGGCTTGAGCAAGGCCGTTTCATCGGCGGCGGGGCGTTTGGTCAAGGTGTCGTGGGTGAGCTACTGCTACGAGGAGAGGTGTCGGTGTCAAAACCGGCGAATCTCGGGTAGGGGGTCCCGATCTGTGCGTCAAGGCTGATGGTAACAGAAAGAAAGGGACACAGATGTTTACCCAGGTTCGGGCCCTCTCGATGGAGGTAAAACCCTACTTCCTGCTTGATTAATATTGATGATATGGGTAGTACAAGACTAGATCTACCACGAGATTATAGAGGCTAAACCCTAAGAGCTAGCCTATGATGGTATGATTGTAATTGTGGTCGGCCTTCTAAGGACCAACCTCTCCGGTTTATATAGGCACCGGAGAGGGCTAGGGTTTACATGGAATCGGTTACAAGGAAGGAAATATAATATCCGGATCGCCAAACTTGCCTTCCACGCCAAGGAAAGTCCCATCCGGACACGGGCCGAAGTCTTGAGTCTTGTATCTTCACGCTTCAATAGTCCAGACGATGTACACTGTTCGGCTGTCCGGATACCCCCTAATCCAGGACTCACTCAAGAGGCAGTGGGGACAGAGGCCGGTCGGGGTTGCTCACTAGGCCCTGCATACGTGCTAAAGCGGGCTCGGGGAGGGCTTGCCGGAGTTGGAATTGTTGGCAAGGTCGACGGCTTCCGAGGAGGAAGAAGATGGCAGTGAGGTGATGTAGGGGCGGCGAGCTCGAGTTCGTGGCCGGGGAAGACGTAGCTGGGCACGGCAGCGCTTAGGGACTCGTCAGAGAGGGGCGGGGATAGCGGTGGTCGCGGTTAGCACGGCGGCGCGGCCATGTGCGTGCTCGACACCGTGGATCTGGAGGCGAGAGGGGAGCACAGTGGAGAGGGAGAGGAGAGCGAGCAAGATCAAGGGTGAGCGAGGGAGTGGGCAGAGGAGGACAGAGGGGATCCTTATCCCCTCGATGCCGAGGGCGAGCCGGCTCCGGGGCAACCATGGGCGCGGTCGGGCGCGCTCGATGAACAGAAGGAGAAAGGCGGCCGGGGAAGGGAAGCTGGGCCGCCTTGTGCGCTGAGGCCCACTCGGGTTTTCTCCCGTTTTTCTTATTTTCCCCTTTTACATTTTCTTTTCCTTTTCATAGCTTTTGTTTTCCTTTTAGTTTCTATTTATTTTTAGTTTTATAAAACACAAAACTCGTACCTTTTAAAAGCACAAAAATTTTATGACAATGCCACGGTTAGCTTGACGTCTAAATAAAATATTTTGGAATTTTTACAAATTAAAAAGCATTTAAATAATTGATTTAGCCATTGTTTTAAATAGCTTAGGGCATTAAAGCACTTTATAAAAAAATGTTGGGTCACCACCATAATTAGTTTTGGAATATTTTCCACACGACGAACATTTTAGTTTTCACATTTGAAAACTTTTAAAGTTTGGCTTAATTTTAAATTTGAATTTGAACGGGGTTTGAATCAACGCGAGTTTATCAACAGTAATTGTGGTGACGTGGCATCACTAGTAGAGAGTTAATCTAGCTTAATTGTTGTAGGGTGAAACCCTAGAGGGTATCTTTTCTCACTTGGAGGGGGGAAAGAGGAAGAACACACAAGAACACAAGGAGGAAATCACTCAAACAAACCCAAATGACACATCCACTAGAGTAGCATACATGAGATCCACAAGCATACAAGAACAATCAAGGAAATTGGCACTAGGGTAAAGTTCTTCCCACTCCTAGGAGATGAGGTCTTGATGTTGATCTTCCCCAAGATGAGGTCTTGATAATCCACAAGGATTCTTACCAAGATGGGGGCTTGATCTCCAAGAGGAGGGGATACAAGGAGCAAAGCTCTCTAGTGTCTATCAAAATCTTTGCTAACCTCACAAATGAACTAGGGAAAGAGTTTATATAGGCTAGGGACGAATTGGGGAAAAGAGGGGTACAAGGGTCCATTTTAACCCTAAAATGCGTAGGCAAGTCGGAGGGGTCCGGGCACCTAGGATAAAGGGGCCCGGGCACCCTTAGGAGGGCGCGGTCGGGGGTGGTCGGGCACCCGGGCCGGTCAGGGGCGCTGCAGCCTGGCGGCTGATGAGGCCGGGCACCCGGGGTGCAGCCCAGGCGGCGGCTGGGCGAAGGGCTGGGCATCCGGGGCCTGAGGGTCGGGCACCCGGGGTGGGCAGGGGCGTGGACCGGGTGGTGGCCGGCCACCCGGGGCAGAGGAGGCCGGGCACCCGGGGTGTCCAGGGGAGTTGGCCCTCCCCGCAGCTGCTTGTCTGGGCACCCGTTGTCCTCGGGTCCGGGCACCTAGGGTGTCCATCCCGACGCGCCCTTCTTCCTTCTTCTTCTCCGTGTGTGTCTGTGTCTCCCTCCTAGCTTCTTCATGGGCTTCATCTTTGTACCTGAGAATGAACAATGCCTCCTTCTGAGGTAGAATCCAATTCTCAAGTGAATTTGAACGAGACTTGAAGAGGAAAGAAGTGACCTCGTTCTCGATGGCGCATGCACGTGCCCTTGTCATTGGTCCCCTTGGTGTTTGTAGCAGTGACGGAGTGTCCATGGGGATGATGAAGGGATGCTCTGCATCATCTCCCCACCTTGGGAGAGATCCATCCATGGATCGTGATCTTCATCACCATGGTACTTGACCAAATCCTTGACGTTGAAGATGTCGCTCACATTGTACTTGTCATGTGGAATGTCGATCTTGTAGGCGTTGTGTTGTAGCGTGCGAGCACCTTGAAGGGTCCATCGGCTCTCGGAAGTAGCTTGGACTTGCGCTCCTTGGGGGAGTGGTCCTTGTGGAGATGTAGCCATACTAGACCGCCCGGTTGGAACACCATCAGTGACTTGTTGATGTTGATCTTGGTGGCGAGGCGGTGTACTTGACGCTCGATCGTGGACCTTGTTTCTTCATGTAGCTTCTTGAGGTAGGTGGCTCTTGCGCTAGCGTCCATGTTCGCTTGTTCTTATAGCAGTAGAGGGAGAATGTCCAACGGCAACAAAGGGTTGAAGCCGTAGACAACCTCGAAGGGGGACTTGCTGGTAGTAGCGTGTCTTGCGCGGTTGTAGGCGTACTCGGCGATGGGTAAGCACTCCTCCCGCTCCTTGATGTTCTTCTTGATCAACACACGTAGTAGAGTGGAGAGCATTCGGTTGGTGACTTCTGTTTGGCCATTGGTTTGAGGATGATATGCCGTGGAGAATAGTAGCTTGATGTCGAGCTTGCCGCATAACATCTTCCAAAAGTAGCTTAAGAACTTGACGTCTCGGTCTGACACAATTGTCTTTGGCACTCCGTGTAACCTCAAGATTTCCCTACAAAAAAGATTTGCAACATGTGAAGCATCGTCTATCTTATTGCATGGGATAAAATGAGCCATTTTAGAGAATCGGTCCACAACAACAAATACGTAATCCTTGCCATTTTGAGTCCTAGGTAATCCAAGCACAAAATATATGCTAATATCTTCCCATGGTTGATGTGGAATCGGAAGTGGCATATGTAAACCATGGGATTGAGATTGTGACTTAGCTTTGCGGCATGTAGAGCACCGGTTGGTGAAGCGTGAGACATCGCGGAACATCTTGGGCCAAAAGTAGTTCTTGGAGAGCATGGCAAAAGTCTTGTCGCGTCCAAAATGTCCCATGAGTCCTCCATGAGCCTCTTGCAAAAGTAACAAACGAAGAGAAGACTCGGGGATGCATAATTTGTTAGCTCTCATTAGATAACCATCTTTGATATAATATCGTTCCCAAGATGTATGCGTCACACACTTAGCATAAGGAGTAGCAAGAGTCACATCGTGCTCATACAAATCTTTGATATGATCAAACCCAACAACATTAATTCATGTTGGGTAACTATCATGCATTTGCGGGAAGGAGCATTCACCACAACATTTTCTTTTCCCTTAATGTACTTGATCACATAAGGGCAATATTCAATAAATTCACTCCATTTAGCATGCCATTTATTCAACTTGGTTTGACCCTTAAGGTACCTAAGTGTCTCATGATCGGTATGTATGAAAAATTCATGTGGGCGAAGTTAATGCTCCCAAACATGCAATACACGCACTAAAGCATACAATTCTTTGTCATAGATGGGACCGTTAAGTTGAGCACCGAAAAGTTTTTCACTAAAATATGCAATGGCTCGCTTTCCTTGCATCAAAACTCCACCAATTCCATTACCTCTAGCATCACCATGAACCTCAAAAGTTTTGTCAAAGTTAGGCAAAGAAAGAATCGGAGCATGAGTAAGCAAAGATTTGAGCTCATCAAATGTGGTAGATTGCAAGGGTTCCCAAACAAAGGGTGCATTTTTCTTGCTCAAGGCATGCAACGGTGCGGCAATAGTGCTAAAGTCTTTCACAAAGCAACGATAAAAACCCGCTAGACCAAGGAAACTATGCACTTGTTGCAAATTAGTGGGTTGAGGCCAAGTTTTAATTGCTTCAATTTTTGACTCGTCCACATGAACACCCTTTGAGGACACAACGAAACCCAAGAAAACAAGTTTGTCAACGCCAAAAATGCATTTCTCCATATTAGCATAGAGGCGTTCCTTCCTAAGGGTTTGCAAAACAGCTTTAAGATGGTTAACATGATCTTTTAGAGACTTGCTAAACACGAGTATGTCGTCAAAATAGACCACAACAAATATGCCAATGTATGGGCGAAGCACATAGTGCATGACACGCATGAAAGTACCAGTAGCTTCCGATAAACCCGTAGGCATAACCAACTACTCGTACAAGCCAAATTTAGTTTTAAAAGCGGTTTTCCATTCATCACCTTCTTGTATGCGGATTTGATAATAGCCACTTTTAAGATCAATTTTTGATAAAATGGTGGCGGCGCTAAGCTCATCAAGCATATCATCAAGGCGTGGAATGGGATGCCTATAACGAATAGTGATGGCATTGATGGGACTACAATCGGAACACATGCGAAAACTACCGTCTCTTTTGGGCACGAATGACCGGGACGGCACAAGGACTTAAGCTTTCACGTACTTGTCCGTTGTCGATGGGTTTTTGTACTTGACGTTGGATCTCCTTAATTTCTTCGGGGTTGACGCGGTATGGAGCCTTGTTCGGAAGAGGTGCGCCGGGGATGAGGTCAATCAGATGTTCAATGCCACGTAGAGGAGGTAGATCATCGGGGAAGACATCCTCAAATTCCTGCAACAAGTTAGAGAGCACTAGAGGGAGAGTATTAGAAGGGTTAGTTTTTGCCACCTCATTTTTGCATAGTAGGACATAGTGGATGACACTCGATGGGTTCTCACACACTTCTCTCATCTCTTTTTTTGTGGCTAGGAGGACTAAGTTTTTCTCTCTTGGCGAAGAGTCACTCAATTTGGGCTTGTGTCGCTCACTTTCTTTTTGGTGGTTCACTCTCTCACTAGTCTCTCCACGATGAGTGGATGCTTGCTTGTCGGTGATCACTTGGCTTGGTGACATAGGTTGTAGCACGTACTCCTTGCCCTTCATCTTGAAGCTATAGTGGTTTGTTCTTCCGTTGTGGATGATGCTACCTCTTGAGCATGGTTGGTTTTCCCTTGAAGAGGAAAGGGTGATGCAACAAAGTAGCGTAAGTGTTTCCCTCAATTTTTCAGAACCAAGGTATCAATCCAGTAGGAGGCTACACGCAAATCCCTCGTACCTGCACAAACAAATAAGAACCTTGCAACCAACGCGATAAAGGGGTTGTCAATCCCTTCACGGCCACTTGCAAAAGTGAGATCTGATAGAGATAATAAATATTTTTGGTATTTATGATATAGATTGAAAAGTAAAGATTGCAAAATAAAATAGATAGGAAACTTATATGATGGAAAATAGACCCGGGGGGCATAGGTTTCACTAGTGGCTTCTCTCAAGATAGCATAAGTATTACGGTGGGTGAACAAATTACTGTCGAGCAATTGATAGAAAAGTGCATAATTATGAGAATATCTAGGCATGATCATGTATATAGGCATCACGTCCACGACAAGTAGATCGAAATGATTCTGCATCTACTACTATTACTCCACACATCGACCGCTATCCAGCATGCATCTAGAGTATTAAGTTCATAAGAACAGAGTAACGCATTAGGCAAGATGACATGATGTAGAGGGATAAACTCAAGCAATATGATATAAAACCCATCTTTTAACCCTTGATGGCAACAATACAATACGTGCCTTGCTGCCCCTGCTGTCACTAGAACCGGACACCGCAAGATTGAACCGAAAGCTAAGCACTTCTCCCATTGCAAGAAAGATCAGTCTAGTAGGGCAAACCAAACTGATAATTCGAAGAGACTTGCAAAGATAAACAATCATACATAAAAGAATCCAGAGGAGATTCAAATATTGTTCATAGATAATCTTTATCATAAACCCACAATTTATCGGATCTCGACAAACACACCACAAAAAGTATTACATAGAATAGATCTCCAAGAAGATCGAGGAGAACTTTGTATTGAGAATCAAAGAGAGAGAAGAAGCCATCTAGCTAATAACTATGGACCCAAAAGTCTGTGGTAAACTACTCACACTTCATCGGAGAGGCTATGGTGTTGATGTAGAAGCCCTTCGTGATCGATTCCCCCTCCAGCGGAGCGCCGGAAAAGGCCCCAAGATGGGATCTCACGGGTACAGAAGGTTGCGGCGGTGGAAATAGGGTTTCATGGTGCCCCTGGATGTTTTCAGTGTATAGTATATATAGGTGAAGGAAGTCGGTCAGGGGAGCCACGAGGGGCCCACGATGGTGGGGGCGCGCCTACCCCCTGGGGCGCGCCTCCCTGCCTCGTGGCCACCTCGTTTCTTTCTTGACGTCCACTCCAAGTCTCCTGGATTGCATTTGTTCCAAAAATAACTCTCCCGAAGGTTTCATTCCGTTTGGACTCCGTTTGATATTCCTTTTCCGCAAAACACTGAAATAGGCAAAAAATAGCAATTTGGACTGGGCCTCCGTAGGTTAGTCCCAAAAATAGTACAAAAGTGTATATAAAGCGGCTTAAACATCCAAAACAGATAATATAATAGCATGGAACAATCAAAAATTATAGATACGTTGGAGACGTATCAGATGACGTCGCGGTTGAATTTCCAAGGACTTCCCAAGAGAAGATGACACACGGACATTGGAATGATGTCACACTCCAAGGTGTCCTCATAGGCGCCGATCTTGAAGGAAACTTGCACCGTGTGTTCCACTTGAATAGTACCGGAGTCACTTAACCATTGGACCTTGTAGGGACGAGGATGCTTCATCTTGACCAATTGCAGCTTGGAACATAGCTCTTCGCTTGCCAAGTTGTGGCAACTTCCTCTGTCGATGATGACTTTCACAGAATGCCCGATGATGCCGGCCTTAGTGTGGACGATGTGACACCGTTGGTCTTCTTCTTGGTGGTGTTGAAGCGTCAAGACCTTGGAGACCACGAGAGAGGGACTTGAATCGTTGTCACAAAAGAATTTATCATCTTCATCATTCACACGCCAGTGCATGGCCACGTGCTCAAGTGTTTCCATTTCTTCTTCACTCATGGAGTTGTATGTGCCATCATCGTTGATGATCATTGTTCGCTTGTTGGTGCAGTCGAAGGATTTGTGTCCTCGGCCACCACATGTGAAGCACTTGATAGAACTTGTCTTTACAGGGTCATTCGGTGGCCCGAAGATGAGGGAGTTTTGGATATGTAGTTGCTTGCCAGAGGACGATCGAGGAAGGTGTAACTTGCTTTGTCGTGGAAACATCACAGCAGATGTCCTAGTGTGAGGACTTAGTCGTGAGTCCAATGCATCTATGTGATAGCTTGAGAGGGGTTGATCGGGACGAGAGATGCAACACACAAGACAAGGATTTAGATAGCTTCGAGCCCCGGGAAACATCATCCGGTAATAGCCCTACATGCTGTTTGTGGCTAGGTCTCATTATGCTCATGAGGGAGATGCCGTAAATCTGGCTCTCCTCTAGTTGTGTCTAGCCTTAACGATTATTTCTTGCTCCCTGATACGTCTTTGTCGTATCTACTTTTCCAAACACTTTTGCCCTTGTTTTGCACTCTAACTTGCATGATTTGAATGGAACTAACCCAGACTGACGTTGTTTTTAGCAAAACTACCATGGTGTTATTTTTGTGCAGAAATAGAAGTTCTCGGAATGACCTGAAAATCCACAGAGCAACTTTTTGGAATTAATAAAAAATATTGGCGAAAGAATCAACGTCAGGGGGCCCACACCCTGTCCACGAGGGTGGGGGTGCGCCCCCCTGCCTCGTGGGCCCCCTGGAGCTCCACCGACCACAACTCCAACTCCATATATTCACGTTCGGGGAGAAAAAATCAGAGAGACGGATTCATCGCGTTTTACGACACGAGCCGCCGCCAAACCCTAAACTCTCTCGGGAGGCTGATCTCGAGTCCGTTCGGGGCTCCGGAGAGGGAATCCGTCGCCGTCGTCATCATCAACCTTCCTCCATCACCAATTTCATGATGCTCACCGCCGTGCGTGAGTAATTCCATCGTAGGCTTTCTGGACGGTGATGGGTTGGATGAGATTTACCATGTAACCAAGTTAGTTTTCTTAGGGTTTGATCCTAATGCTTGTCACTAGGGACCGAGTGCCACGATTTCAGATCTAAACCTATTATATTTTCATGAATATATGTGAGTTCTAGATCCTATCTTGCAAGTCTATAGTCACCTATTATGTGTTATGATCCGTTAACCCCGAAGTGACAATAATCGGGATACTTACCGGTGATGACGGTAGTTTAAGGAGTTCATGTATTCACTAAGTGTTAATGCTTTGGTCCGGTACTCTATTAAAAGGAGGCCTTAATATCCCTTAGTTTCCAATAGGACCCCGCTGTCGCGGGAGGGTAGGAAAAAAGATGTCATGCAAGTTCTTTTCTATAAGCATGTATGACTATATTCGGAATACATGCCTACATTACATTGATGAACTAGAGGTAGTTCTGTGTCACCCTATGTTATAACTCTTACATGAGGAACCGCATCCGACATAATTATCCATCACTGATCCAATGCCTACGAGCTTTTTACATATTGCTCTTTGCTTAGTTACTTTACCGTTGCCACTATTAAAATTACTATAAAACTGCTACTGTTACCGTTACTTTCATACTACTTTGATACTAAATACTTTGCTGCAGATACTAAGTTATCCAGGTGTGGTTGAATTGACAACTGAACTGCTAATACTTGAGAATATTCTTTGGCTCCCTTTGTGTCGAATCAATAAATTTGGGTTGAATACTCTACCCTCGAAAACTGTTGCGATCCCCTATACTTGTGGGTTATCAAGACTATTTTCTGGCGCCGTTGTCGGGGAGCATAGCTCTATTCTTTGAGTCACTTGGGATTTATATCTGCTGATCACTATGAGGAACTTGAAAGACGAAAGAACTAAGATTTTTCCCTCAACTACGAGGGGACGTAAGGAACTGCCATCTAGATCTGCACTTGATTCTCCTTCTATTTTGAGTAAGCTTGCGACACCTAAACCTGCTTCTGCTATTAATTATGATATGTCGCATGTTATTGATGGTGCCACTTCTGCTATGCATGATGCTTATGATGAAACTACTTCTATGCTTGATACTACTGTGCCATTAGGTGAATTTCTTGATGAACAACTTGCTAGGGCTAGAGAGAATGAAACTATTGAAACTGATAATATTGATGAAAGTGATAATGAAGATTCTCCCCATAAATATGAATTGCCTGTTGTGCCTGAGGGTTATGTTATGGATGAAGAAACTGCTAGAGATTTTTTTGCTTGCAATGATAGATCTGATCTTAAGAAATTATTAGCTAAGCTGAAACAAAAATCTCTGAATGCTAGAATGAAATATGACCCTGCTTTTGCTACTTCATCTATCTATGTTCTGATAAGGATTATGATTTCTCTGTCGATCCTGAGACAATTACTTTTGTTGAATCTGATCCTTTTTATGGCAATGAATCTGAAACTGTTGTGGCACATCTTGCTAAATTGAATGATATAGCCACCCTGTTCACTAATGATGAGAATCTCGCTACTACTATATCCTTAAGATATTTCCGTTCTCATTAATGGGTGATGCTAAAACATGGTTTAGTTCTCTTGATCCTGGTTGTGTGCGTAGTCCCTAGGATATGATTTATTACTTCTCTGCTAAATATTTCCCCGCTCATAAGAAACAAGCAGCTTTAAGGAATATATATAATTTTGTGCAAATTGAAGAAGAGAGTCTCCCACAAGCTTGGGGGAGGCTTCTCCGATTACTTAATGCTTTACCTGATCATCCTCTCAAGAAAAATGAAATACTTGATATCTTTTATAATGGACTAACTGATGCTTCCAGAGACCACCTGGATAGTTGTGCTGGTTGTATTTTTAGGGAAAGAACAGTTGATCAAGCTGAATTATTATTGAATAATATGTTGACAAATGAAAATAATTGGACACTTCCTGAACCAACTCTTAAGCCAACTCCGAAGAAAAGAGGTGTTCTATTTCTCAGTCCTGAAGATATGCAAGAGGCAAAGAAATCTATGAAAGAAAAAGGTATTAAAGCTGAAGATGTTAAGAATTTACCTCCCGTTGAAGAAATACATGGCCTTAACATACCACCTATCGAAGAAACACATGGTCTTGATAACCCGACACATGTAGTAAAGGTAAATTCTCTCTATAGATATGACAAAGTTGAAATCAAGTCTACTAAGTTTGCTAGCCAATGCTTGGATGAATTTGATGACTTTATGGCTAAACAAGAAAACTTCAATGCTTATGTTGGTAGACAATTGAAAAATAATGCTTATATGATTGGACACTTGAGTGATTATATGTCTAGAGTTAAGAATGAACTTAAGCTCATTAGTAAACATGCTTCTATGGTTACTGTTGGGGATGTAACTACTGAATATAAACCGCCCTGAAGGGGCCGGTTTACCCTCGGCCATAATTGGGGCCCACGAAGACTCAGAAGGTGGCGATTGCTGTAGAGCTTAGAGGCCCGGAGCCTGTGGGCGAATTAGGGCCCATAATGGTAAAACCGACATAACCATGTAACTTGTGTTGTAAGATAAGAGAAAGAAGAGACCGAGCCGGACACTTGTATGAGCCGGCCTCGGGACTCTGTAGACCGGCCGGACGTCAATCCGTGTGTATAAGGGGACGACCCGGCGGCGGTTTGAGGACAGGCAACAACAATTCGAGGCTTAGGCGAAGCTATTGCTCCCTAGTCGCCGAAATCACATCAATCCCATCACAAACTAGACGTAGGCTTTTACCTTCATCGAAGGGGCGGAACTAGTATAAACTCTCGTGTCTTTGCGTCCGCTTTAACCCCTCTAAGTTAACCCGTACGATGGCCCCGCGACTAAGTCCTTTCATGAGGACACCTGCCGTGACAATTCCACGACGGTTGGCGCCCACCGTGGGGCTATCGCACGATGGTTTGATGATCTTAGAGGGCAAGTTCAAGGACTTCGAAGGCTATCTTGTGGGCCGGATGACCAAGAGTCATCGCGGCAAGCTCTACATCGACGATGCAGGCTGGGGCCCCGAGGCCGGCTCGATTGAGTACGGGTACCGGGTCCCCTTTGGTAGCATACACGTGTTCATCGGCAAGATCGGTGAGCCAAGGCCTAAGCCGGACATCTGCACCGACCTCGTCGAGACGGCTCGTGGCGAAACCTGCCCTGGCTAAACCGGTATCAAGCGTGCTTTCGTGGGAGTAATCCACGGAAGAAACTACGAGGACGGATCAGCATCAGGTGGCGAAACCGTTGTCTACTCGGATGACGAGTCGTCGACCGGAGAAACTGAATCTCTGCACCAGCTGCAAGATGGCCGGATTGGGGGCAGTTCCGACGGTGACAGTATTCCGGACCCCTTTGATCTGACCAACCGGGTTGGAATATTCATGGCCGATACACAAGCGACACTTCACTCCTCAACCGCTACGACAATAGTCGCCGGTTCGACAGCGGCGGTGGCAGCCGGGGCAGGAGGCCCTGTGCGCCCGCCGGCTCAAGTTTTATCAGAACTATTTGATGCGTTGGCTGTGCTCATGGCAGAGGCTAACCCGGCAGATCAAGATCTGCATAACGCAGAGATTGCAAAGGTGAAGGAGCAAATCACTCAGGCTAAAGCGGATCTGGCAGCTACAGACGCTAGGATGGTGGCGAAGCGGGCGCTTTGGATGCGCAGCTTATAGGCTCATCTTTGGATCGAGAATGCGTCGCATGAAGTCATGAAAAGAAAGTACAGATCCCGTTTGCCCTCGGTTTTCGAGGGAAGAGACCTCTTCAACACCCCAGAGCGAGGACCAGTAATCCGCCGCCAGTGGTGAACCGGGCGGAAGCACCTGGGACGGGCGCGCCAATTCAGCCTCGTGTGATAGATCTACCTCGCCATCATGCCGGCGCGCCTCAAGCTGTGCAAACACCTCCAGGTCACTACTCCAACCCGATGGATAACCTTGTTGCGGCTGCGGCGCGGTTGGAGGCGATTCCAATCGAAGGCGATTCACCACAGGCGGTGGAAACACGCCGGGTCAAAGAGCTCCTTAGGACGGCTCTGGTCCAACAGGAAGCATATTCAAACAGCCGCGATCGGATCCACTCCACCCCCCGCCCGAGCCGGAGCTATAGCAGGCATGCAGATGAACCGGCCGTGTCAAGTAATGCGCAGCGCGGTGCACCCCGCGGCAACAACCCGGCGGGTGGTGTCGAAAACGCTCAAGAGGTGGTGGACCGGGCCAGGGCATGTAGGGGGGCCGAGTTAGCAGCACAGCATCAAGATTATCAGCTTGCGCCCGATTCGACCGACTATCTTGAGCACGAGTTACATCTAGCTCTTTGGGGTGCCTTGCCTCGTCCCCGCTTTACATAATATACGCTTGCCCAAAAGATTTCAAGGGCCGCATAAGGTGCCCAATTATACCGCCGATCTGGCTCCGAAGCATGGATAGAAAGCTATGAGATGGCCATGGAGATCTTTGGATGTGGATGAAGCTACATGTGCAAAGTATTTTACCATGATGCTTGAAGGCACGGCCCGTACTTGGTTGAAAAACTTGCCACCCAATTCCATCAGTTCATGGACCCGATTGCGGACCGGTTCATTCAGAATTTCAAAGACACTGTAAGCAGCCCATGTACGTGGTGGACTTGGCGGCTTGTGTTCCAGTGAGGGAATCCACAACCCATTGGGTGCACCGTGTTTGAAGTTCTACATTCTTGAGACGGATCAACACCGATTACGCAATCTTAACCCTAGAGGGCAACTGCGGTTCGAGCCTTTAAAATTGAAGGTGGAGTCGCATGAAGCGTTTTTGCAATGACATGGGCACTCTCATGGGCGTTTTAGTGAAGTATGCTGATTCTGATAGTACCAAGGATCCCGAGTCCGAGGAGGATGAAACAGGGAAGGGAAAATAGAACAGCAACTCCAGAGGCCAGCAGCATCAGTCGGCGGGTAATGGAGGAAACAAGCGTAAGGTGAACGGTAACATGGGCTTCGTAGCCAACACCAACATGCAGGACAAGGGTCAACGGCGCAAGGGTAAACATCCGAACCGAGGTGGTGCGCCTAATCACAATCCAGACCGGTTGAATTATCTGCTGAATCAACCCTGTCCGAAGCATGGGACGAAGGAGGCGCCAGCAAACCACCTCTGGAAGGATTGTTACATTATGCAGGAGTTCAAAAGTTCTAATGCTTTCCGGTATGATCAGGGGCCCGGCGGCGGTTCAGTGTCTGGCCCGGGTTACGATGGAGGAAATTCCGGTCCAGGGTTTAATGGTAATCCGGTAGGCGGAACAATCGAGAACAACCAAGGTGGTTACAATCGGCCAGCGGCGGTCGGGTTATCAAAGCAATCCGAAGCAGTTGAATGGTGGACAGTATCACGTCTTCACCACTAGCTTGGACAAGCCAGACCGGAAACTTCAGAAGCGGGCAGTCAACGTTGTTGAACCGGCCGTGCCGCATTACCTACGCTGGTCAGAGCAGCCTATTGTATGGAGTAGAGAGGATCATCCTCCCCGGGTTGACAACCCGGGTCAGCTAGCCCTAGTGGTGGCGCCTCGGTGGGAGGATACAAGTTCACCAAGGTGCTGATGGACGGAGGGAGCAGCATCAACATCTTGTATTATGAGACCTTCCGTCGTATGGGGTTAACGGATAAACATCTCAAGCCGTCCAATACAGTGTTTCATGGTGTGGTGCCTGCAAGTCAGCATATCCGGTTGGTAAAATAGCTCTGGAGGTGGCCTTTGGGGATGAACATGACTCCAGATCGGAAACATTGACATTTGAAGTGGTGAAAATTCAAAGCCCTTACCACGCATACTGTTTGGGCGGCGGCTTATGCCAAGTTTATGGCGCGACCTTGTTATGTCTATTTGCAGCTAAAAATGCTGGGTCACAAAGGGACGATAACGGTTCATGGGAGCATAAGATCGCTTTAGAGTGTGAGGAAGGTGATGCGGCTTACGCAGAGTCGGTTTGTGCCACCGAAGAGCTAAAGTACTATAAAGACTATGTTGATCCGGAGGATATGACCCCGTTGAAGAAACCAACTACAGAGCACGATCCGGATCTGAAGTTTAAATTGGCGGCTGAGACTAAACTTGTTGACTTTGTGCCCGGTGATTTGTCCAAGCAGTTCATCATCAGTGCTAACTTGGATCCTAAATAGGAAAGCACGCTCATCGAGTTCATCCGTGAGAATCGGGACATTTTTGCATGGAAGCCTTCTGACATGCCAGGTGTACCGAGGGAACTCGCTGAGCACACTCTTAATGTTGATCCCAAGTACAAACCGGTAAAGCAGTTTCTTCGCCGGTTTAACGAGGAAAGGCCAAGGCCATTGGAGAAGAGGTTGCCAAGCTCTTAGCGGCAGGTTTTATCGTTGAATTTTTCCATTCAGAGTGGCTTGCTAATCCGGTGTTGGTCCTTAAGAAAAACGACACTTGGCGCATGTGTGTGGATTACACAGATCTTAACAAGGCTTGTCCAGCAGATCTTTTCGACCTCCCCCGCATTGACCAGATTATTGATGCTACGGCGGGTTGTGAGCGTTTGAGCTTTTTGGATGCGTATTCTGGATATCATCAGATCAAAATGGCGGTTAAGGACCAGGAGAAGACAGCGTTTATCACTCCCTTTGGAGCCTTACGCTATGTGTCTATGCCTTTTGGGCTCAAGAGCGCCCAAAGCAACTTATCGGCGTTAACGTGCAATTGCTTGCACGAACAGATCGGCCATAACGTGCATGCCTATGTGGATGATATTGTGGTTAAATCAAGGAAGAAGGAGACACTGATTGAGGATCTGAAAGAAACCTTTGACAACTTGCGGGTGTACAAGATGATGCTTAACCCGGCCAAATGTGTTTTCGGTGTTCGGCGAGGCAAGTTATTGGTTTTTCTTGTGTCCAACGAAGGGATTGAAGCTAATCCGGAGAAAGTTACGGCTATCACCTCCTTGGCTAAGCCAAAGTGCATTAATGATGTCCAGCGTTTGGCAGGTCGGATTGCGCGCTAAGCGGTTTATCGGCCGCCTCGGGAGAAGGCCATTCCTTTGTACCGAATCTTTGAAGAAGACGGATCGGTTTATGCGGAGTTCAGCCGCCGATGAAGCATTGGAGGATTTAAAGCGGCAATTGGCCAACCCGCTTTGTTCGCCGCTCCCATTGACAAGGAGCCGCTTACGCTATATGTTGCTGCTAATGCCGGGCGATTAAGCGTAGCCATTGTGGTAGAGCGGAAGGAGGCGAGGAAGGAGTATCCGGTTCAACGTCCGGTTTATTACATCGTGAGGTGCTCATTGAGTCCAAGCGAGATATCCGCATTGGCGAAGGTGGTGTATGGAGTTTTTATGGCAAGCCGGAAGCTGAAGCAGTATTTTCAAGGGCGTCCCATCACGGTGGTCGATTCAGCTCCCTTGGCGATATCATACTGAGCAAGAAGCGGCTGGCGGATTGCTAAGTGGGCCATAGAGCTTGGGCCGCACGGTTTAAGGTATGTACCTCGGACGGCGGTAAAATCGAGCACTTGTGGATTTCATTAATGATTGGACGGAGTTACAAGCGCTGAAAGAAAAGCCGGATCATACCTATTGGACCATCCACTTTGACGGGTCCAGGCGGTTGGAGGGCTCGGGGCTGGAGTTGTGTTAACTTCCCACGAGGTGAAAAGTTTTATTCGTCCTCCGCTTAATGTTCCCTTGTACTAACAATGCAGCTGAGTATGAAGCCTTGCTCCATGGTCTTCGGATGGCTAAGGATATGAATCTAAGCCGGGTTAAGTGCTTGGTGACTTCGGACTTGGTGACCCAACAAGTGTCGAGCACTTGGGATTCCAAAGACCCACTCATGGCTGCATATCGTCGGAGGTGGATGTTGTTGCAGGTCATTTTAAAGGCTATCAGGTGGACCATGTGGATCGTCGGAAGAACGAAGCGGCGGACGCTTTAAGCGGTTGGGCTCTCAACGCAAGCCGGTCCCGCCTAATGTCTTCCTTGACGTCTTGCACAACCCGTCGATCAAGCTTCGATGAAGCAGATTTGGCTATTCCTGATCCGGAGGCTCTGTTGGTGGCAGCCCTGCATGTCATTCCGGATTGGGCGCTCCCTTATTTGGCGTACATGAGCCGGGCGAGTTACGAAAGATGAGACGTTGGCCCGACAGATAGTTCGGCGGTCTAAGTCTATGACCATTGTTAATGGCGAGTTGCATCATTGCAGTGTGTCAGGGGCGTTTCAACGCTGTGTGTCCCCTGAGGAAGGATGTGAAATATTGCGTGAGATCCACGAAGGGGACTGTGGTCACCACGCCGGTTCAAAATCCTTGGTGGCTAAGGCGTTCCGCCATGGTTTTTATTGGTTGTTGCCCATGCTGATCACGGAAGATCTGGTCAGGCGATGTGATGGTTGCCGAAGTTTTCTAGGCGTGCTCATATACCGCCCAAGAATTGAGGATGATTCCAATTACTTGGCCGTTTGCGACAGAAATTTGGACATGGTTGGACCTTTTAAAAGGTCCAAGGACAAAAATACACACTTGTTGGTGGCAGTTGATAAATTCACAAAGTGGGTCAAGGCAGAGCCTGTTGGCAAGTGTGATGTGGCCACGGCGGTTCAGTTCATCAAAAAGGTGATCTTCCGGTTTGGTTTTCCACACAGTATAATCATAGATAATGGTACCAATTTGTCCAAAGGTGCCATGAAAGAGTTTTGTGAACGTGAGCACATCCGGCTTGACGTTTCTTCAGTAGCTCACCCACAGTCCAATGGTCAAGCGGAACGAGCTAATCAGGAGATCCTGAGAGGTATCAAGCCCCGGCTTATGGTCCCTTCTGAGAGGACGCCGGGCTGTTGGGTAGAAGAGTTATCGTCTGTGTTATGGAGTATAAATACTACCCCTAACAGATCCACCGGATACACACCGTTTTTATGGTCTATGGAGCGGAGGCGGTCCTCCCAGCGATATCCGTCATGACTCACCTCGTGTGGCGGCCTATGTTGGGGCAGATAATGAGACAACCTGGCGGGGCGCTTTGGATCGATTGGATGAAGAAGCGAGATATGGCGGCTGCTCGCTCGGCGATTTACCATGAGGATCTTCGTTGGTATCACGGTCGTGGTCGAGAACCAGAACCTTTCAGGAAGGAGACTAGGTGCTTCGGCTCATTAAATACCAGAAAGATATTCACAAGCTATCCCCACAATGGTAAAGGCCTTTAGTGGTCAGCAAGAATCTGCACAACGTGGGTCATACTATTTGATCGATATTCGAGAGCATAAAGACTCACGCACGTCAGAAGAGGAGACCAACAGGCCGTGGAATATAGCTCATCTTCGGCCTTATTATACCTGAGCCATCGGCTCTCCTTATGTACATATTATGACAATGTATATATTATGAATAAAAGCAATAAAACCGGAGCCTCGGCTAAAGCGGGGTATCCGTTCTGTAAGCATCTGGTTTGGGTACATGGAGTGGTTGCCTTAAAACGGCCTCCGGTTTCCCCACAGGCTTCCTTTTCGGAAGCTTTTAGATGTCACTTGGGGGCTTGGTCGTATCCGAACCAATGCCACACCTCTTGATGGGCGAAAGCCACCAGATCACTTGGGGACATGGTCAAGTCTGAACCAGTCACGCTTCTTGATCGGCCTAAGGCCATAGAGTCACTTGGGGGCTTGGTCGAACCCGAACCATTGCCACGCCACTTGATCGGCATAATGCCACGGTTTCAGTTGGGGACCTGGCTGACTTGAACCATAGCTACACCTTATTGGGAGCTTGGTCGTGTCCGACCATGGTAATGCCATCTGATCGGCTCAGTAAAGCCTCTTTCTGCAAATTGTTATTTGATTTTTTGTTGCGTTTTTAAACCGATAACATTTTTGTTGCGTTTTTAAACCGATAACATTTTTTCAAACCGGTTCAACCAGTCAATTGACGGCTTTCGGTTTATTTTAATCCGGAAATAACTTTTCCGGTTTGACTTTTCCTGTTAAACCGATAACATTATGGAGTAACAGGGGGCTTAACATGACCCGGCATGGTTTACATGGTAAACCGGCATTATAAACACAGGAGCTGTTTTCTACTTTGACGGTAATGGTTTATACAACCTCCGCTTCCAGGTTGGCTAAGCCAACTTCATGCCCGACGCTGGCAGGTATTTTTGTATCACAAAATTTTGATCATATACCTCAATATTTCCTTACATATACATATGAGCGTCACAAGCCGGCTGGCGACACAAGCCGCCGTGGCAGTTTAAGAATTTGTGATTGCAGGCAAAATAGATTGAAGGTTTTGATTATTCAATCAAAAGTATCAGCACCTCTCTGTGAAAGGTTGCGGTGAAGGCATAAAAGCATATTCAAAAACAGAAGTGCTGGCTATTCTAATACAAGGCCTTCCGAGGCCCAACATTTCGAATGGCGTTATGACTAGCAGCTTATGATGCATCAACCGGCTTGACGGATTAAGCTTCCTCGCCGGGTTGACGTGAAGAAGATGGGTCGTCTGGCGTCGGTTCAGCTTTCCTCTTCATCACCCAATGGCGGAAGTCATTGGTAGACGATCAATCCGGTTTAAAGCACGAAAGACAGCCTCTTCACTTATAAGCTCAGCCGGATCAACGTCGAGGGCATAAGTGTGCTTACGGATTGGAGGAACAAGGTTCTGCACTTCTGGAATGACAAATTCCACCCGCCTGTTGTTTGCATCATAGAAAGAGCGGTAAACCGCCAGGTTGGCTTCTGCTGCCAGTTGACTCGCCAGAGGATGCATCTCCTTTGTTATTCGTTTGAAGGCGTCATTATCAAAGGCTTCGCCGTTTTCTTGAGCGCTGGGGAAGCCCTTGGCTATGTCAGCCGGGTCAAGGTCCGCTATCCATGCCTTGGCGCGAGTTAGAGCCAATAAAGTGCCAGCCCGGGCCGCGGATCGTTTCAACTCTTCAAGTTGTGCCGGAACCATGGATAGCCGGTCGGCGTATCTTTGATCAAGGACGGAGCTGTGTTATCATCTGACGTAAGCGCATATGACTCATTTGGGTGCCGGTATACAGCTGCTCAATCAGCGTGTATGCAGCCTTGAGCTTCTTCCGCATATCGAGCCCAGATGAGCAATACGCTTCCCTATACCGGTTTAAGACAGCTCGAGTTAAATGGCGGAAATATCAAAGCGGAATAGTAATCGGTGAAAAATCTCTTACCAAAGATCGCAGAGGTCATGGCATTAATTTGGCGCTTTAGTCCGGTGAGCTCTTACATCACGGTTTAAGAGCCGCTTGACATCTTCCGCCCGTTTTAGCAAACCAGCCTTCTCGGTGTCCCGGTTGGCTGCTCGGATTTATATCACTCCTTGAGCTGCTCCATAGTGGTCAAGGCAGTTTCAATTCATCCTTGGCCTTGGTGGCTTCTACTTGTTGAGTCTTGATTGGCACGAAGGTCCTTGAGTTGTACGGTTCTTTGGTATATCTCACTCACGATAAAAAATGGATCACGTTAGTTGTTTCATTATGAAGTCCCAAGCTCAATACAGGTATTCAACTTGGCACTTGGGGGCTAATGGCTAATTAATCTCATCTTGCTATGGTGATACATGTTAAGTCTCAGTTTAACTATGCTAAGTTGAACCGGCCCTTGGGGGCTCTGACCTTTGAAGTTTGAGACGTATGAGTTTTATATTAAGTCCCGGTTTAACTATGCTCAGTTGAACCGGCCCTTGGGGGCTACTACACAACAAAAGTACAAGAGAGGCATAACTCCTTACCTCATAGCGTTCCTTCATACGATTCACCAGACTGGCTTCGAAGTCACGACTTGTGTAGAGTCGGTTCGAGAAGCGGAGTGAAGTTCTTGGGCAGAGAAGTTATCATAAGTCGATAGATCAGTTTTCCCTTCTCTTTACTCATGGCAGTAGACTCTTCCTTGGCGCTGTGTTTTGATAAAGCGATCGGATTGCTGGGCGGTATAGGCGGTGCCCGTCACTACGACATCATCATCTTTGGTCGGGCTGGCCAGATTGGCATTCTTCCTTGGGCTTGGTGTTTTCATACCCAGGCTCGGCGTTTCAGCAACTGCTACCTGTTCCGCTGTAGGACTCGGTGGAGCGGGATGTGAAGTTTCCACTTGGGCATCCGGTTCAACCTCTGGCGGATTAGCATTGTCGTCTTGGTTCAACCCGACAGAACTGTTTTTAGCAACTTCAGGCTTTTCGCCATGGTGCTCTGGAGTCTTCTCTGGATCAGCATCCACAGTAGGGTCAAGGGTTTTCGCCTTCTTACTTAAGCGAGCCTTGGTGCTGCAATATTCAGAGTTAGAGTGTGATGAACCGACAAATGCGAAGAAAACAAAAAAGAGCATTATGCTTACCCCGCATGACAACTTTAAGAGGAGGCGGTTGAGTGGTTGATGAACCGCCGGATGAGTTGGAAGAGGCACGATAATTCGGATCGACGGATTGAGAGGACATCGGAAGAAACCTTTCAAAGGATAACACTTTTCGGAGAACAAATCACCTCTGGGCGATGCTTCCGGGTTGGGGTGTCGAGTAAAGCTGACGATGTAATTTGTTGACCGCTGTGCCGGGTCGTACGGCGCTCTTCAGCCTGCTGTGTCTTCAAAGAAAGGTTCGGATTCAAATGAGCACGGGAGTGAGATTTTTTCACTTTCCGAACTGTGCGGCGAATTCTTTTAACCGGCACAAGATCAGATTCGGAAGAAAGAAGGATTACCTCAACAGGATCGGCATGACTGGCTTCAGCATCATCCTGGGAATTGTAACTGTCAATAGGATGAAGGATAAAAGGGGACAAAGTAAATCAAGCTTTACCTCAGCTTCTGAATCTTCTTCTTCCGGCGGATCAGAAGACTCGGCGGTTTTCCTCTTACCAGCTTTCTTGGTGGTCTTGGACTTTACGAGGAACCGGGCGGTTTGGTTCGTTTCGAAGGAGCTGTTAGCCCGAGAAGTAACAAGGATTAATATATATCAATAAGGCATTAATATCGAGAAGAGCGATGAGCGGAGCCTTACCGCAGCGGTTTATCGGAAACACGTAACGGGCCAACCCGGTTTGGCTGCAGACGGAGATCGGCTCATCGAGCATCTTCTTCTTGTCTCGGTGACTTCAAGCTCGATTATTGGTAGCTCGTGGCGTATTTGAGGGTCTTTGACGCTACCGGTGTATTCGATGCATCAATCCGGGCGGCGGCTTAATGGCAAGATGCCCCAAGAAACCCAACATCGAACAAGGTCAATACCAGTTAAGCCATTGGCCATTAGAGCCCGGAGTTTGATAATTTGAGGCGCAAAATTCTTCCGTTCTGCGGCGGTCAAGCGTAAAGGCAATGGGTGATGGTTGCTAAGCCGGTGAGGGCGGTAGCCCGACAAGGGGTTCTCGCTGTTAGGAAGCGGTATTCCGCAATAGAACCAGGTTTGGTTCCAATCTTCGGATGGCTATGGTGTTTTGCGTGAGGAAAGTCTACTTCCTTCCTTTTACGGATTGAAACACCACCCGGTTCCGTGTTAGGACCATCCGAAAACTCCGTCTGGCGGTTCAAATGAAAGAAATCCGGAACAGCTCCACAGATGGTTCTTCTTGGAGATAGACCTCACAGAAAACTTGGAAATTGCATATATTGGACACAGAGTTGGACCAATATCTTGTGGATGGAGTTGGAAACTTGCGAGGACATCCGGAAGAATTTTGATCCGGCGGGCTGAATCCCGGTCTAAGTGCTGCATAAATACAAGTACTTCTCCTTCTTGAGGTTCGGGAGGGCATTCGGCATCCGGAACACGCCAATGGAGGACATTTTTGGAGGCTAAAGCGCCGGTGGTGACATATCCATTGAGTTGCGTCTCAGTGATCTTGGACCGGACCCAATTGCAAGCTGAGAATTGTTTGGCCATTCCGGAAGAAGAAACTGCGAAAGGAAAAGTAAAAAATGGTTCATCGTTAACGGTTCAGACATATTATACAATGCTAAACCGGCAATTCGGCAGTCACTTCCAATTTCCGGTTTAACTAAGGACTAATGGAGTATGGCGGATTAGCTATCAAAAAATTAAACCGCCCTTAGGAGGAAGAGACAGAACTGGAAAATCTGCTAAGTGTGGACAGAAACAGGTTTCACATATGAATGGAGTTAATTTGGATCTACCGAAGATTCAGTAAGGAAAAATTTCTGCGACCCATGCAAGCCTTATAAAGGGCAGGGAAGTTCGTGCGTTCTAACAAGAGGGTCCGAACAAAAGAAAGATGTGCAAAGTGCTAAACTGAAGGCGGAGCAGTTACTACACAGGATATATGCTACGGTTGGATTAAAAAGCCATGGCAGAGCAGGTATGAAGAGACTAGGGATGAACACCTATGAACGATGATATGAACAGGAGCCTCAAGATGCAGATCTAGGGCATGAGGAGGAGCCTTACCCGATGCACAGAACAGCGGAGGAGCGCCGAGAGTCTCTGGTACAACCAGGTTGATGCAGCGGCCTTGCACTGACGCGGCGTTCGGAGGTCGAAGGCGACGGTGGAGCTGTGAGCTGGGCGTCGCGAGGAAGAAGAAGCACGGAAGGAGGAAGAAGAGAAAGGGCCTTCGGTCTATTTATAATGAGACGGAGTAATTAACGGTAGCGAGAATGGAGGAGTTGAAAGCGGCAGACGGCGCAGCGGTCGCCTCGATTTCCGAGATAGTATTAAATGAAGGGAATCTTACTGTGTGGGCTTCTTTAATAAAGATGACATCAAGATGCTCTGTTGCAGCGGTCGGAGGATGACGTCACGGCGGTTTAAGCAGATGCCGGTTTACGAAATATGAAGGAAGATATTCAGAGTTTCCTAAGATGTTGAAGATTAACATGAACAGGTTCAAGTCAATCTGGGCCTAATGTTGGGGATGTAACTCACTGAATATAAACCGCCTGAAGGGCGGTTTACCCTCGGCCATAATTGGGGCCCACGAAGACTCGAAGGTGGCGATTCTTTGTAGAGCTTAGAGGCCCGGAGCCGAGGCGAATTAGGGCCCATAATGGTAAAACCGACATAACCATGTAACTTGTGTTGTAAGATAAGAGAAAGAAGAGACCGAGCGGACACTTGTATGAGCCGGCCTCGGGACTCAGAGACCGCCGGACGTCAACCCGTGTATATAAGGGGACGACCCGTGGCGGTTTAAGGACAGACAACAACAATTCAAGGCTTAGGCGAAGCTATTGCTCCCTAGTCGCCGAAATCACATCAATCCCATCACAAACTAGACGTAGGCTTTTACCTTCATCGAAGGGGCCGAACTAGTATAAACTCTCGTGTCTTTGCGTCCGCTTTAACCCCTCTAAGTTAACCCGTACGATGGCCCCGCGACTAAGTCCTTTCATGAGGACATCTGCCGTGACAATTCCACGACAGTTACCACTCAAGTAGAACAAGTGCTTAAGGCTCAGAATGATTTGCTCAATGAATTGAATAATAATAAACCTGACTTTGATGTTAGAGTAGCAACTAGAGGGGGTAAAATGACTCAGGAACCTTTGTATCCTGAGGGCCATCCAAAGAGAATTGAGCAAGATTCTCAGAGAAATAATGTTGATGCACCTAGTCCTTCTAAAAAGAAGAAAAAGAAAAATTATAGGACTTTGCATGCTTCTAGTGAACCTGTTGTAGACACACCTGAGAATACCAATGATATTTCTATTTACGATCTTTGAAACACAATCTGGTGATGAACATGAACCTAGTGATAATGTTAATGATAATGTTCATGTTGATGCTCAACCTAGCAATAATAATGATGTAGAGATTGAACCTGCTATTGATCTTGATAACCCACAATCAAAGAATCAACGTTATGATAAGAGATACTTTGTTGCTAGGAAGCACAATAAAGAAAAAGGATGATGAGGATTTTGAGCGCTTTGCTGAAATGATTAGACCTATCTTTTTGCGTATGCGTTTAACTGATATGCTTAAAGCGGATCCTTATGCTAAGTACATGAAAGATATTATTACAAATAAAAGAAAGATACCGGAAGCTGAAATTTCCACCATGCTTGCTAATTATACTTTTAAGGGTGGAATACCTAAGAAACTTGGAGATCCAGGAGTACCAACTATACCATGCTCCATTAAAAGAAACTATGTTAAAACTGCTTTATGCGATCTTGGAGCCGGTGTTAGTGTTATGCCTCTCTCTTTATATCATAGACTTGAATTGAATAAGTTGACATCTATTGAAATATCTTTACAAATGGCTGATAAATCAACTGCTATGCATGTCGGTATTTGTGAGGATGTGCCTGTTGTGGTTGCAAACGTTACTATCTTAACGGACTTTGTTATTCTTCATATTCCCGAGGACGATAGTATGTCGATTATCCTTGGTACCCTTTTTGAATACTGCAGGGGCTGTTATTGATTGCAACAAAGGCAATGTCACTTTTCATGTTAATGGTAATGAGCATACGGTACACTTTCCGAGGAAACAACCTCAAGTTCATAGTATCAATTCTATTGAAATAATTCCATCAATTATTATTGGAGGTTTTGAATTCCCTCTTCCTACTGTCAAAAAGAAATATGATATTCTTATTATTGGGGATGTACATATCCCTGTTGAGGTAACCTAGTATTATTCAAAATTTCTCCGGTTTCATGCGATTCGGAATGAGTTTGTTAACAAGACTTGATCAACCTTGTTAGTGGATTCCTTTTGATGAGCATGAGATGGATGAAGTTAGAAGGCACAACCTTTTGTACCCTCTTTTTACTTTCTGTTATTTATAATGAATAAAGCAAAAATAGTATTTTTCCGTCTGTTTTCTGAATTATCCATGCAATAAAAAAATACCCCAAAAATAAAAGTTCTCCAAATGCCCTGAAAATGAAATATGATTTTTTCTAGAATATTTGAGAATATCTGGCACTAAGAACACAACAGGGGGAGCTAGCACCTGGCCACGAGGGTCCAGGGTGCGCCCACCCCCCTAGGGCGCGCCCCCTGCCTCGTGGGCCCACGGTGGCCCCCCTCCACTTATTCCTGCACCCACACTCTTCTTCTTCCTCCCAAAAAATCACTATCCGACTCAAGCACGAGTTCTAGCTCATCTTGCTGCCATTTTTTATCTCCTTGCTCAAAGCTCCATTCACAAAACTGCTTTGGGGGATTGTTCTTTGGTATGTGACTCCTCCAATGGTCCAATTAGTTTTTGTTCTAGTGCTTTATTCATTGCCATTTTTGCTGCCTAGGTGGCCCTGTTCTTGAGCTTGCATGTAAAATTTATATGGTCCCAAGTAGTTCTAATGCATGATATAGTCTCTAGGCACTTGTGGGAGTAGTTGCTATCAATTTTGTTGAGTTTGGTTCACTTTTATTTTGAGTTACTAAAAATTTCAGAAATTTTCAGAAAATGATGAAGAGATTTTTGAGGGGCTCTTCTAGCCAAAGCTCAAAGGATAAACAAAGTAAGGAGAATAAGAAGCCCAAGTATAATCTCCCTCGCGTCGCGGAAGTTCGGCCGTGTGAATGGCCTTGTAATGATTTCTTGAGAGCAGCCGGGATTCATGATGATTTTTATTCCTTGGCTGATGATGCGGGCCTCACCGACTTCCTCCACGACCAGCTCGAACAGTATCTCTTACTCACTAATACTTTCGTGCAAAAAATGTACTTTCATTCTAAGAAATCACCTCCTTTAGTAGAGTTTCATTTATATGATGAGGCTAGGGAGATGTCACTATGTGAATTTTGTGCGGTTTGCAAGATACCCTTCAACGGCAGCATAGAGGAACCACATCGTAGGGATGTGGATGGATTTATTGATATGATTACTGTAGGGGAAACGAGGAAGGTTTCCGATGCAAGAATTACTAGCATACACTTTCCTGTTCTACATTACTTTGCAATATTTGCTAGTAGATGCTTAATTGGCCGTGGGAACTGTGGAAACCTTAGTGTTCCTGATATTGTTATTTTGTGTCATGCTTTATTTCGTGACAACACTGTTAGTTTAGGCGCTATTGTTGCTAAACGATTAAGTCTGAGCCGTACAAAGGGCCCCATCTTTGGAGGTATCTATGCTTCACGCCTTGCTAAACTCTTCAGGATACCTATTAGGCATTATGAGAAAGAAGAAAAGTTGCTGACTCCTACCTTTCTAGATTATAAGAGTATGGTAGCATATGAGTTTGATGAGAAGATGCTTAAGTATAATTTGAGATTTCATAAAACTCACAGTGAGACTATTATCTTGCCTGCACCCTCTTTGTTTGACTTAACTGCAGGCACATACCTCATCTTGCCGGAGGCCGTCCACGCGTACCGGGGCGAGACATCAGCTCTAGAGCCTGAGCCGGAACCACCACTTGACCCTCGTCGACCGTCCTTTTATCAGTGGGATCCAGAGGAGATCACCAGCCAGTGGCAGTCAGATGACACTCCTCAGTACACCGGAGAGAGTAGTTATGATCCATGGGCATAGACCAACTTAGGCCAAAAGCCTAAGCTTGGGGGAGTACGTATTTCGCACCGACATTACATTCATGTTCACACACTCATTCTAGTTGTCGGTGCTCATACTTTTTCATTGTACTATCCATGCTAGTTTATTTTCTTTTTCTCGCTTTCTTCTTGTGTGTTTGAATAACCTTAAGAAAAACCAAAAAAATTAGCTAGTTATGCCTGTAGTAGTAGTAATTAAAAGAAAACTCAAAAAGATTTATCGTTCTTCTTTTGCTTGTTGGGAGCTTTCCCGTGTAAATACTTTTATTTCTTTTCTTTTCTTTGGGGGTCGAGAGGAGAAGACCATGATGAAAATGTTGAGTGGCTCTCATATGCATTATTGTTGATTTAACCAAGAGCTGCACATGCACTATTATTATTATCCACACCGTTCGGTCGTGCAAGTGAAAGACAATAATGACGATATATGATGGAATGATTGAGATGAGAGAAGCTGGTATGAACTCGACCTCTCTTGTTTTTGTAAATATGATTAGTCATCGTTCCAGATTCAGCCTATTATGAATAAACATGTTTGCAATGACAATTAGAGATTATAGTTGCTTATGTCATGCTTAATTAGCTAGGAGCTTATAATGGTTTACCTTGCGTGCCAACATGCTATTAAAATGGTTGTGGTGTGGTATGATAGGGTGGTATCCTCCTTTGAATGATTCAAGTGACTTGACTTGGCACATGTTCACGCATGTAGTTGAAACAAAATCAACATAGCCTTCACGATATTTATGTTCATGGTGGATTATATCCTACTCATGCTTGCAATCAGTGTTGATTAATTTTAATGCATGTTCATGACTATTGTCGCTCTCTAGTTGGTCGCTTCCCAGTCTCTTTCTAGCCTTCACTTGTACTAAGCAGGAATATTGCATGTGCATCCACTTCCATAAACCCCAAAGTTATTCCATATGAGTCCACCATACCTTCCTATATGTTGTATCTACCTGTCGTTCCTATTAAATTTGTATGTGCCAAACTCTAAACCTTCAAATGAATTTATGTTTTGTATGCTTGAACAGCTCATGTATCAACTAGGGATGTCTGTATCTTCCATGTTAGGCGGGTTATTCTCAAGAGGAGTGGACTCCGCTCCTCACTCACGAGAAAATGGCTGGTCAGCGGGATGCCCAGTCCCATGCTCAAATCAAATCAAAATGATTGCAAACAAAACTCCTCCAGGATTGTTGTTAGTTGGAGGCACCCGTTGTTTCGGGCAAGCAATGGATTGATGCTTGTTGGTGGAGGGGGAGTATAAACTTTACCATTCTGTTTGGGAGCCGCCTATAATGTGTGTAGCATGGAAGATATCGAGATCTCTTGGTTGTTATTTTGACAATGAAAGTATACCACTCAAAATATTATTTATCTCTATTTCAAAATCGAGCTCTGGCACCTCTACAAATCCCTGCTTCCCTCTGCGAAGGGCCTGTCTATTTACTTTTATGTTGAGTCATCACCCTCTTATTAAAAAGCACCCGCTGGAGAGCAGCGCTGTCATTTGCATGCATTACTATTAATTTATAATGGGTATGACTGGATCTCTTTTACCATGAATTACAATGTTTAGTCAGTCCTTGATCTTTAAAGGTGCTCTGCGTTTATGATTTGTGGTCTCAGAAAGGGCTAGTATTATGATTGTTTAGAGAAAGTGTTGTCATCCGAGATTTATTATTATTGCTCGCTAGTTGATTATGCCATTGATATGAGTAAACATGAGACCTAAGTGTTATTGTGAATGTGGTTAGTTCATAATCTTTGCTGAAAACTTGAATGCTGGCTTTACATATTTGCAACAACAAGAGCAAACATAGTTTGTAAAAGTTTTTCTTTATCACTTTGAGTTTGTCAGCTGAGTTGCTTGAGGACAAGCAAAGGTTTAAGCTTGGGGGAGTTGATACGACTCTATCGTATCTCCTTTTCCAAACACTTTTGCCCTTGTTTTGGACTCTAACTTGCATGATTTGAATGGAATTACCCTGACAGACGCTGTTTTCAGCAGAACTGCCATGGTGTTATTTTTGTGCAGAAATAAAAGTTCTCGGAATGACCTGAAAATCCACGAAGCAACTTTTTGGAATTAATAAAAAATACTGGCGAAAGAATCAACATCAGGGGTCTCACACACTATCCACGAGGGTGGGGGCGCCCCCCTAGGGCACGCCCCCCTGCCTCGTGGGCCCCTGGAGTTCCACCGACCTCAACTCCAACTCCATATATTCATGTTCGGGGAGAAAAAAAATCAGAGAGAAGGATTCATCGCATTTTATGATACGGAGCTGCCGCCAAGCCCTAAACTCTCTCGGCAGGGCTGATCTGGAGTCCGTTCGGGGCTCCGGAGCGGGGAATCCGTCACCGTCGTCATTATCAACCTTCCTCCATCACCAATTTCATGATGCTCACCGTTGTGTGTGAGTAATTCCATCGTAGGCTTGTTGGACGGTGATGGGTTGGATGAGATTTACCATGTAATCAAGTTAGTTTTGTTAGGGTTTGATCCCTAGTATCCACTATGTTCTGAGATTGATGTTGATATGACTTTGCTATGCTTAATGCTTGTCAGTAGGGCCCGAGTACCATGATTTCATATCTGAACCTATTATGTTTTCATGAATATATGTGAGTTCTAGATCCTATCTTGCAAGTCTATAGTCACCTATTATGTGTTATGATCTGTTAACCCCAAAGTGACAATAATCGGGATACTTACCGGTGATAACCGTAGTTTGAGGAGTTCATGTATTCACTAAGTGTTAATGCTTTGGTCCGGTACTCTATTAAAAGGAGGCCTTAATATCCCTTAGTTTCCAATAGGACCCCGCTGCCACGGGAGGGTAGGACAAAAGGTGGCATGCAAGTTCTTTTCCATAAGCACGTATGACTATATTCGGAATACATGCCTACATTACATTGATGAATTGGAGCTAGTTCTATGTCACCCTATGTTATAATTATTACATGAGGAATCGAATCCGACTTAATTATCCATCACTGATACAATGCCTACGAGCTTTTTACATATTGCTCTTTGCTTAGTTACTTTACCGTTGCCACTGTTACAATTACTACAAAACTGCTACTGTTACTTTTGCTACCATTATCGTTACTTCCATACTACTTTGCTACTAAATACTTTACTGCAGATACTAATTTATCCAGGTGTGGTTGAATTGACGACTCAACTGCTAATACTTGAGAATATTCTTTGGCTCCCCTTGTGTCGAATCAATAAATTTGTGTTGAATACTCTACCCTCGAAAACTGTTGTGATCCCCTATACTTGTGGGTTATCACTCCCCCCCTTGGGGTGCCCGCCCCTCCTTATATAATTTGAAGGGGCGGGTTACATGTAGAGTCAAACTCGGATTAGGACTTAACCTATTTTGACGTCTTACCATGGGCTTCTTAACGTCTTGGGCTTCTTAACATGAGCCGGCTTACAATCCAGCTTACAATCTGACTTACAATCTGGCTTACCATCTCGCTTAATTGTCTGGCTTAACTGTCTGCCGGCTTAACTGTCTGCCGGCTTACAATGCTTGATTGTGTCCGCCAGCTTACAATGCTTGACTATATCTGCCGGCTTACAATGCTTGACTGTGTTATCCGGCTTACAATGCTTGACTGTGTCTGCCGGCTTACAATGATTAACTGTGTCCGCCGGCTTACAATGCTTGACTGTTCCCGCCGGCTTATAGTCTGCCGGGTCACCAATGAAACATCAAGTCCCAGCCGGGTCATATCTCCGGCCAAGCCACACCGTGGGGTATATCCCCGACATTAGCCCCCAGTTTAATTTGGATTCATCCATGTTAAACTGATCCTGTAAAACAAACACAAGAACAATCTTAACAGATTATGCTCCGGATTTAAGAACTCTTGTAAGCTGGCACCTGATCATCCTTAACTCCTTGGTATTTCCTTCTTCTAGAAAATCCGGGTCAATAGGCCAGCTTCACAATCAAAAACATAGGTCATGAAATACTAATCTGATTTTCAGCCAGCTTGAAGATGTAGAACTTGCCGATTTATCATTGCCAAAATATCGGGTTTGTAAATATTGATAGCACCGGGTTATAATTGTCGTTACCATCAAACTTGAAAATGTACCTCCATTATATTCATATCACTTGTAGCCCCCAAGTGCCGGGTCATTATGAAATGATGAGTAGGGACTTTGTAAATATGATCATGTAGACTTGAGCAGCAACGTGTAGCCCCAAAGGGCCGGCTCAGTAAGATAATACTGAGCTGGGACTTTGTATATAATTCATTGATAATAACATCATATGATGTAATCTCCACCATGGGGCTTGAACCCACGTCCATAAGGCTAAGAGCTTTGTACTCTACCAACTGAGTAGTGAATCTTTCAATATAATGGACTGAGGCTTGTGTACCTTGAATTTTTGTCAGGAGCAATTGGTAGCCCCCAAGGCTGGCTCATTACAATGGGATGAGTCGGGTCTTCAATAAGTTGATCAAAAAATGACTTTACATTAGCCCCCAAGTGTCATGGTGCATGCTGGCAGTGACATGGGACTTGCATATTTGATGTAATCTCAATTTGAATATTGTAGCCCCCAAGTGCCAGGTCGTAAGCCTGCAGCGACTCGAGACTATTCCCTCCATTGTAAAAATAAATCATGTCCATTGATAAAATAATAACCATTGCGCTGAAGCGACTTTGAAGACCTCCATCACAATATCGGCTATTGATAACCATAATAAAAATCCAGCCATGTTGGCTATTAAAGACTTGAATAATATAATCCGGTTTTGAAAACAGGTTCCTGTGATATTGAATCGTACTGCCGGTTTAGCATACCTGTGCAGTAAGCGTGATAACCCAAATCTTAGAAGCCCATACTTCCGAGTATTTAATATTGTCATATGATGGCGACTTATCGTGGAAAGCCAGGCCGGGTTAATCGAAACCACATATATATGCTTCAGATATGAACAAAAAGTCTCAAGACAAACCCAAAAGACTGTTTTCAAAAAACTTAAGTCAAACAGAGAAAAAGCGAGGCTTCTGATTCGAATACGATCAGTAAGCTAGACCAAAAGGGGTTAAGCTATGATTCGAATACGATCAAGAAGCCCCCTAGTGGGTTTGGCATTGCGTTGATCAAGAGGGTACCGACAGCTATGTTCTCTTTGGTTCGAATACGACCTATGTTTGAACAGGAAGCCCCCAAATGACCTTGAGACTTTTTTAATGACTCTGATTCGAATATGATCAGAGTCAGAACAAAAGGGGTTAAGCTATGATTCGAATACGATCAAGAAGCCCCCTTGTGGTTTTGGCATTGCACCGATCAAGAGGGTACCGACAGCTATGTTCTCTTTGGTTCGAATACGACCTATGTTTGAACAGGAAGCCCCCAAATGACCTTGAGACTTTTTTAACGACTCTGATTCGAATACGACCAGAGTCGGACCAAAAAGGGGTTAAGCTATGATTCGAATATGACCTAGCCCCCAAATGATCAAGTTGTTTGAACAGCTATGATTCGGATACGATCAGGAAGCTGTGCCAAAAGAGTTAAGCTAGATTCGAATACGATCAGCCCCCAATGGTCTAAATTTTTATCGACTCTGATTCGAATACGATCAGAGTCGGATCAAAAGGGGTTAAGATATGATTCGAATACGATCAGCCCCAGATGATAAAGAGGTTTGAACAGCTATGATTCGGATACGATCAGGAAGCTGTGCCAAAGGAGTTAAGCTAGATTTGAATACGATCAGCCCCCAATGGTCATTTGAAGCAGGGTACCTATGTTTGAGTTGTGCTTTGCAACAGACTCTCTTTGGTCCCTTTAATTTTTTCTGAGAACTCGAGCTTTGCGAGAGATAAATTCTTCTTGAGCCAGAATTTTTTCTGACGGCCTTTAAACTGGCAACATTTACTGAGCCATGTCCATGTAGCCCCCGAGTCTTTAATACGACTCAATGAATTGACTTGAGATTTTCCATAGTTGACCATGATATAGACCGGTTTGAGTCCTGCATGGGAGAACTTGCAAGCCAAAGTAATTGCTCTTTTAAAGAAAACAATATGTAATATAAAAATATACTGGATGGATTTCACCTGATACATCAGGCCAGCATTTATCCACCGTGGAATTGATGATCACCACGGTGAAGCTGAAATCAATCATGGGTGAGTCGACCGTAGTAGCAGACAGATGAGTCGGCAGCGGCATTATAAGCCGGTGCAGACGGGAGAGTCAGCCGTGGCGTTATAAGCCAACACAGACGAGAGGGTCGGCCGCAGCGTTGGAAACAGCGCGGACGCGGGTAAATCGACCACGAGCGCAGATGACGAGTCAGTCGCGTGTGTTGATGTAGCGGAGGCGGCGACTTGCGCCCATATCCGTCCAGTAGCACAACACATGCAAACACTAGTGCAAAAATAATGCTGGCGCTCGCCCTTTATGCGACACCTTTGAAGGAATAATGGTCCTGGTATTTTCATCGGACAAATGTGGACAGTGTTTTGACTGTAGCCTTGACCTCTCGTGGAGTAGTAGTTGCTGGCTCAGAGTGATGCCACGGCGACAATAATGATACACCCCCTTTGCTTTCTTTCTTCAGGCACCCTGCTTGCATAATGACACACAGGAGCACAACGGCTCAGAGGAAAAATCGAGCGAGGGGGACGAGAGTGGCGGCTCTGAAATGGGCCAGCCGACCGCAGGCTCGTGGGGGGTGGCCGACGGCTCAGGCGGGGGTGACCCGGAGCAAAGGTGAAGTGGCCGCAGACATGGAGCAGGGCGGCTCACCGCATGTGGCGACACTCGACGCGGGGAAACCCGGAGGCGGAGGACGGCTTGATGCGGGAAGGCCCAGAGGCTCGGGCGGCTCTCTTGTGGCGGCTCGATGCAGGAAGACCTGGAGGCGTGGGCGACTCTCCGGTGGTGGCTCAACGCAGCGAGGGGGACGAGGGAGAGTCGCGGGCGTGCATCCGCACAGGAGCGCGTGAAGGAGCAGGGCCGATTGATGGGGAAACTGCGAGCGCGGATGTACGCAGAGGCACGAGGTTGAAACAACGCCGGGGGCACGACAGATCAAGGCGAAGGTAAACCGGCGAGGCGGAGCGATCTGCGGCGGAAGCAAAGCGAGCGCCATGGAAGCGCTTGGCCGTGGCTGCAGACAAGGCACACCGGCTCTGCTGCTGTGGTTGAGGCACGGGGGTCACCGGCGGATCACGGCGGCTCGCTGCGGTGGCGATTCTCCAACGGAGGTTATGCAGGGGAGGCTTAGCGAAGGTGACCTGGCGCGCGGGAGCCGGATGGTCGATGGGCGCTGTTAGAAATAGAGATAGAATTAACTATTTTATTGTCTATTGTAATCTCAACAAACTCTATCTCTCCCTCTCCCTCTCGTAGCTATCTCCTTCTTTGTAACGACCGAATCATAGATTGATCGGTACTGCCTTGTAAGCCACGACAGGGGCTGTTCCTGTCCCTTATCAATATAAACCAACGCGGCTCCTCATCGAGGAGTAGGAACACTTCCATCTAACATGGTATACAGAGCCATCCTCTTCCCATCGATCTAGCCAGAAGCTTTCTTCCCCGATCACCCTCGCCATCGCCATGTCGTCCTCATCCACCGTGACCCTCAACCTTGGAGCCCTACCATCCGAGAAACTTACCAAAACCAACTACATCCTGTGGAAGCCACAGGTCATGCCGGGCCTGCGAGGAGCGCAGGTCACCGGCCTCCTCGACGGTTCAGACGTCGCACCACCGAAGACGGTGCAGCGAGAGCAGATGGACAAAACTGTCACCACAAAGCCCAATCTGATGTATGCACAGTGGATATCAAAGGATCAGCAGGTTCTGAGTCATCTTCTGAACTCCTTGTCAATGGAGATCCTCGCCCAAGTTGCGAGCAAGGAGACAACCTTTGATCTCTGGACTGCCATCACCACCTTGTTCTCCTCGCAGTCCCAATCCCGCATCACCAATCTGCGGATTGCCATCACCAACACGTAGAAGGGCTCCATGTCCAACAGCGCCTATATCTCCAGGATGAAGAACCTGGGGGACGAACTCGCAGCGGCAGGACGCCCCGTCTCGGATCCAGAGATGGTGGATTATGTCCTCGCCGGCCTTGACAGAGACTATGATCCTGTTGTGGCAGCTACTGGCGCAATCAAGAATCAGATCACAGTTGATGACCTGTTTGCTCAGATCACGGCGTTCGACCAGCAAGTCGAGATGCTTGGCGATGGGCCTGACGGGGGTTTCAAAACCTCTGCAAACTTGGCGTACAGAGGGCGCGGCGCGCTTCTGATGAGGGCAGCGCGCGGCAGAAGCAGCAGTAGCGCGCCGTAGGCGTCCTTCCCCGACTCCATCTGGTGGCCACGGCGGCGGCAGGGGTGGCCGCGGTCGCCCACAACAACAACGACAGCAGCAAGCACATGACTATCCCGAATGTCAAATCTGCTACAAGCATCATCCAGGAGGTACTCGTGATTGTTGGCATAGGTATGATGAAGATGAACCCAAGGAGAAGAGTGCAAACATGGTCACAGACTCTTATGGCGTCGACACGAACTGGTATGCAGATACAGGTGCTTCACATCACATCACTGGCGAGCTGGACAAGTTGACGTTCAAGGAGAAGTACCATGGACATGATCAAGTACACACCGCAAGCGGTTCTGGTATGAAAGTTGCTCATATTGGTCATGCAATTGTTAAAACCCCTAAAAAAACCTTGCATCTAAACAAAGTTCTTCATGTTCCTGAAGCCTCACAAAATCTTCTCTCTGTTCATCGATTTACCTTAGATAATCGTGTCCTTATTAAATTTTACCCTTATTTCTTTTTGATAAAGGACTTGGACACGAGGAGAATCCTTCTTAGGGGCAAGTGCGTGGGAGGTCTCTACCCACTTACATCTTCGTCGTCATCATCGAATAAACAAGCGTTTGTCGCTATCAAGCCTTCATCATCCAAGTGGCATAGTAGATTAGGTCACCCTTCATCAGTCATTGTTAAATTTGTTCTTAGCAAGAATAAACTTCCTTTTTCTCATGAGATAAGTGCGTCGGTTTGTCATCCATGTCAATAGGCTAAAAGCCGTCAACTTCCATACCCTGTATCTACTAGCATATCTACTGCACCCTTGCAACTAGTTTTCTCAGATGTTTGGGGGCCAGCTCCTACTTCAGTCGGTAGATAATCATACTATGTAAGCTTTATTGATGATTATAGCAAGTTTACATGGATCTATCTTCTTAAGAAACGGTCTGAAGTGTTTCAAGTTTTCACAAACTTTAAAAATCTTGTTGAAAGAAAACTAGACACTAAGATCATCGCCATGCAAACCGACTGGGGAGGTGAATACAGGAAACTGAATTCCTTCTTTCAGCAACTTGGCATTTCTCATCATGTTGCATGTCCTCATGCACACCAGCAAAATGGTTTCGTAGAAAGAAAACATCGTCATGTTGTTGAGGTATGCCTAGCTCTACTCGCAAATGCATCTATGCCACTAAAATTCTGGGATGAAGCATTCTTAACTGCCACACATCTCATCAACTTGCTCCCTAGCAAAGTCATCAAATTTGAGACTCCTATCACACGTCTTTTTGGCACTAGCCCAGATTACAAGTCTTTGCGTGTTTTTGGTTGTGCATGCGGGCCTAACCTACGGCCATATAATTCGCGCAAGCTTGCTTTCCGTTCCAAACGATGTGTTTTCTTAGGAAATAGTCCTATTCACAAAGGAGTAAAAAGCCTAGATGTCTCTACTCACTACTGGAATCAGCTACTTTGCCATCAGCCAGATCTTTGCCGTCAGCTAGCTGACGGCAAAGAAGCTCTTTGACATCAACTACCGTAAAGCAGACGTCAAAGAAATGGCGGACGGCAAAGAACCTCTTTGCCATGAGCCGATTCTTTGTCGTCCGCCAGCTGACGGCAAAGAATCTTTGTCATCAGCCAGCTGACGGCAAAGAGGGAGGTGGCCCCCACCCACCCGCCCGTTTTAGAAAAAACTTAACACCCCCACCTCTTTGCCGTCCGCCAGTGGACGGCAAAGAGCCGAGTAACTAACGGCCGTCACCCCCCGCCCGTTACTCTCCCTTCTCTTCCTCTCTCCTCCCTGACGCCCCGCCCTAGCTAGATCCACGCCGCCCGCCCTGCCTTGGCGCCGCCCGCCCGCACCTTGCCCCATCGCACCACCACCTCCGCCACCCACCGCCCACGCCGCCCCCGCCACCCGCCGCCCACCCTCGCCCAGCCAGTGCCGCCCGCACCCTTGGCCCGTCGCCCCACAACCCTCCGCCCCACCCCACCCGCCGACGCCTGTCAGCCATGACGCCTGTCGCCCGCCACACCGCCGCCCGAGCCGCCACCGCCGCGCCGCCTGGTGCCCCACGCGATCGTCCCATTGCTCGGTGAGGGACTACTACTTTTTTCCAGTTTTTCATTTTTTGCTGTTTCATTGTTAGTGCTAGATTGTGTTAGTGTTAGTGTTAGAAAAGAATTAGAAGAAGTAGAAGTAGTAGAAAGATGAAAAAAGAAGAAGAAGAAAAGAAGTAGAAGAATTGGAAGAAGAGGAAAAAAAGAAACGAAAAGAAGTAAAAAAGTAGAAAAAAGATGAAAGAAGAAGAAGAAAGGAAAGAAGAAGAAGAAGAGAAAGAAAGAAGAAGAAGTAAGGAAAGGATAGAAGGAAACGCCTGATCGAATTCCCCCGACCCCTAATTCTCATTACACCCCAACCCCAACACCTCACCCATCGACCTCGACCCGACACCCGACCGGGACACCACACCCGGCAGCGACACGACACCCAGACACCCCGACACCCGAACCCGAGGCTGTGGTCTTATATTTGTGAATTATTAGTTAGGTCATATATTTTTCGATTTTGTTATGAAAACATCATATATAATTGTGTTGATCGGGTTGATTTAAATGTGCAGTTGTTTCACCGCTGCGAGGTTTGGTGTTCGACGACCTCGCTGCGGCGTTTGACGAGCTCTGCCCCTTCGTTCGTGGGTGAGCACAAATGACATGTCCTCCTTCCCCATTAATTATTTGCTCTGTTCCGGTGTTCGTGCCGATGAAACTTGATAGCTAGCTATATATGTGTCTTGAATCATCAGTATGCGTAACCAATATGTGTCTCCCGTTCGAAAGCGTCATAGTTATAAATATGCATGCATTTGCATATTTATAACCTTGATTCTTCGAATTGTCCAACGCTATCCATGGACGGACCGAGTATGTGTAGATTGGGTTCGTTTTCCCATATGCTTTGCTCGGATCTGACGCATAAATTTCGTCAGTGCCTCCCCTGTTGTTCTCCGGGTACACATCCTCTCTGTTTATTGCAGAGACGTGTATCAGGAGAACAGCGGGGAGGTGCTGCCAAAATTTTGCGTCGGATCCGGAATATAGCATGTGAAAATGAACCCAATCTACACATACTCGGGTGGGGTTAGGACCTATCATTACCTATTAGAGTGTAGGTTGCATGGACGTAACAAAATTGACAAAGTAGATCAACTGATGAATATATACATGGTGAATTATATATATAATTGTTGTGTGTCCAGTAGCTCTGAAAGTCAAGATGAGTGATCGTATGCGTGGATGTATACGGTCACACCGGTCGTAACAAATGGAGCGCTGAATGGTTCACAAAAACCAAGGGGTTTGTGCAAGCCGCATTTGCAAATGGCCAGAGGAAAACTTGGTGCCCCTGTTTCCGATGCGGCAATTTTGGGAAAAGAGGACAGAGGCTGAAATGGGTAAACACCTGCAGAAGAATGGTTTTACGCCCGATTATACGGTGTGGACATTTCATGGTGAGTCTGCCCAACGTGACCGAGCTGAGGTGGATCATCGACGCACCGACGAGCATGGTACCGGGATGGAAAACATGGTGCAAGACTATGATGATGCTCGGGATTCGGACGAGGAGATGGAGGAATCTGCAAAGGCCTTCAATGAAATGTTGGAGTCTTCAAAACGTCCGCTCCACGAGCACACTGAGCTTTGTCAGTTGGATGTCATCTCACAAGTAATGGCTTTGAAGGCTCAGTTCAACTTGGGCAGAGAATGCTATGACGCAATTATGACAGTATTTGGACGCTTTCTATCCAAAGGCCATGTAATGCCTGCAAATATGTACCAGTCGGACAAAATCCTCCGTGCACTGAAGATGCCCTATGAGAAGATACATGCCAGTGAGAAAGGATGTGCCTTATTTAGGCTTGACTATGCGGACTTGAACTATTGTCCCATTTGCAAGTCTTCCAGGTATATTGTGGTAGACAACGGTATGGGTGAGAAGACACAGACCAAAATCCTGTTAGTGTTCTTCGGTATATGCCAATCGTACCAAGACTTCAACGCCTTTTCATGGTCGAAGAGACGGCCGCAGATGACATGGCACAAAACAGGCAAAAGAACCGAACTAGATGCAGATGGGAATCGATGATGGTACACACATCGGATGGTGTTGCGTGGAAAAAGTTTGATGAATTACATGCCGACAAAGCGGCAGATCCGAGGCATCCTCGAGTCGGCATCAGCACCGATGGGTTCAGTGTGTTTGGTATGACGGCAGCCCAATACAGTTGTTGGCCCGTATTTGTCTTTCCACTCAATCTCCCCCCCGGACAGATTATGCAAAGAAAGAACATTTTCCTGACGTTGATAATTCCAAGGCCCAACTATCCGGGGAAAAATATGAATGTGTACATGCAGCCGCTTAAGGACGAATTGCAAGAAGCCTGGGATAATGGGTTCAAGACATACGACGCCTATAGCAAACAAAACTTCACAATGTGTGTCTGGTACATGTACTCGACGCATGACTTGCCGGCGTATGCGCTATTCGTTGGCTGGTGTGTGCATGGAAGGTTCCCGTGCCCCACATGCAAGGGAGCTCTTGAGTTTCGTTGGCTTCAGGCCGGTCGCAAGTTTTCTTGCTTCGACATGCATAGACAGTTCCTGGATCCTCGCCATAAGTTCAGGAAAGACAAGAAGAACTTCGTCGAGGTAGAGTTGTAAAAACTCTGCACCACTGCGTTGACAGGCCAATGCAGACCTGGATCGCTTAAACGCCTCGAGCTAGATCCAGAGCGCCCAAGGTACTTCAAGGGCATAATTGAGCATGCTGGACTCACAAAACATGCTTATGGGATCTGCCTTACTTCAAAGACCTCCTTTGCCCACACAACATCGACGTGATGCACTGCGAGAACAAAAACGCCGAGGCACTTTTAGGTACATACTTCGGCATAGATGGGAAGTCAAAGGATAATACTAAGGCTAGAGTCGATCCGAGGCGCTATGTGATAGGCCGTTACAAAACATGAAAGAACCGAAAGGAAAGCAGAATCGACGAAGCCAAAGGCATGGTTCAATCTTGGAAGGCCAGCTATGAGGGAAATTATCTTGTGGGTGAAAATGCAGTTGATGTTCCCCGATGGGTATGCAGTGAATCTAAAGAGGGGAGCGAGTCTTGATAAATTGAAGATATTTGGTCTCAAGAGTCATGATTGGCACATATGGATTGAGCGGGTAATGCCGGTGATGTTGCGTGGCTTCATCCCTGAGGATGAACGGCTAGTACTGGCAGAACTCAGCTATTTCTTCCGTGTTCTTTGTGCGAAAGAACTATCGCCTGGCGTGCTAGAAGAAATGGAAGAGTTGGCGCCAGAGTTGATCTGCAAGTTAGAGAAGATCTTTCCACCGGGCTTCTTTAATCCAATGCAACATTTGATTTTGCATCTCCCGACCGAGGCAAGATTGGGGGGGCCCTTGCAAAATCTTGGTGCTACCCAACTGAGAGGACGCAGAAGACGCTTCGAGAAAAATGTAAAAATAAACGTAGAATTGAAGCGTCTATGGCTGAGGCATTCATCACTGAGGAGGCGGCAAACTTCGTGACAGCACACTACGAAACCAAAAATCGTCATTTGCATAATCCGAAGCCTCGGTACAATGCTGACGAGCCTAAAAAGGGTGGATCCAACCTCAGCCTATTCAAAGGGAATCTCGCACCAGCCAGTGTTTCAAATCTAGTATCTTTGGATAACGAAGAATGGTGTACCATTTCGTTGTATATCTTCAACAACCTGATAGAAGTGCGGCCGTACATCGAGTAAGTTCTCGGTACATTGTTTCGCAACTTCTATTTCCATTTGAACTGCTCTTATTCCTGGATATTTCATACAGTCGATACGTCGCCCTATTCTCGTATGGAGCGGTGATCCAAAAGGATTCCGTCGAAGAGTATGAGCTTCTCCAAAGCAAGGAGGCGGCTATCCCGGTTTCATCTCTTGGTTCAAACAAACGGTAAATTCTATTAGACAATTTCATTTCATTCGCTAATTTGTGCGTAATGCAACAATCCTTTCATATTAAACTTGTAGGCTAATTCAGAGTCTATGGACGCGAATTGAGACAAGTCGCTAATGGTTTTGACTATAAGGTCCGTTCATTTGACAAATACGACATCAACGAATTGTCGTTTTCGTACATATGGCAAAGAGCTATCTATGGTCAATCGAAAGTCTACAAATTGTTGTGTATCTGCTATCGTGAAGGAGGTACCGAGTATTATGGGAGAGTTGAAGAAATTTATGAACTTCTATTCTATGGTGAAAACCCACCGAATGTCGTACTCTTCAAATGTTATTGGTTTCAGCCGAAGGAGACTAGAAGGACTCATGAACATATAGGGCTAGTTGAAATCAACCAAACCACCCATTTAGATGTTCCTGATGTCTATATTACGGCTCAACAAAGCGACTCCAAGTATTCTATCTACCCTGGGCCTGCCAAACTAATCCAAATCTGAAAGGTTGGGATGTCGTTTATGAAGTGCCATAGCGTGCTAGACTATCTCCCCAAAGGAAGAGGATTATGAAGACTATAACCTGCACACATATGAAGGAGAATTCTTCCAAGAGACACGTCTTTCCAAAAAGCATTTCAAGAACCGGTATACTTCACCCCAAAACATTGAAGTAGACAATGACGGTGAATCCCACATCACCCCGGAGGAGGAACAAGAAGAGGTTACTGCTAAGTGACGACCTCTCAATGCTTGACCAATTACGTAAAGGTGGCCTTCCACATGTTGATGCCTTGAACCCTATGAGCCCGTCATTGATTATAGTGATGATGATGATTATGCATTTATTGATGATACTGATCGAGATTATTAGTAGTGTCAGGTATTCAATTTTTTATGTTGTACTTGATGATGATACACTTAAGTGATATACATATTATTATTCATGTCGGTATTTTTTTATGTTGTACTAATTTCGTTTACTCTATGTCATGGCAGGTGTTGAAAGATGGAAGGGAGCCGATTGAGGCCAAGGACAACGTGCCCAAATTGAAGGTGTGCCACACCATCAAGGTAGCTCCAGCTTATATCGATTGGCGGAATTGGGTATGTGATTTGCTTCATGATTAATGCAATTCATTCATCATGCTAGCTTGAGCCCTTTAATTACTAATTTACTTTGTGTCTCTCTTCGGGCATGCTACAATAAGACGGATAAGGTGCGGAGGGGTACGACCTGTATGCCATGGCCCACACCGCCTCTTACAAGCAAGTCAAGGGAAGGCGGGAAAGGGGAGGAGTTTAACCCGAGCCAGATTCCCTACAATCCAGAGCAGGTGATGATATCTAGTGGCGGGAGGTCCCGTGGCTCCATAGCCATTGATCCAGAGATTGCTCCTGAGACCACCGTGAGTTTAATTTGAATGGATGTTACTTGCTAGTCTTAACATTTGAGTGTCATCATGCTAACGAAACATTGGAAATGATCTTTGGTGCAGCGTAACTCCACACAAGCATCACACGATCCTTCTCCAGCTACTGGCATGAGCCAGCCCACTCCCACACCTCCATGATCAAGGTAAGTTTCTCTAGTTTTTTGCTTAACAAATGCATAAAGACCTAGACTTAGCTTTACTTCATCCAATATGCTTACCTTAATGACCTAGAGTTAGCTTCTTTTCCTGCAAAATGACTTAATAAGCTTACTGACCTCCAAAACCAGCCATTTTACCTAAGTTAGCTCTAAAACAATCTATACTTAGCTTTGTTTCCTCCAAAATGACCTAAGTTAGTTATAATATGCTTAGTTAACTAGGTTTGCTCAATAATGACATGTACTTACCTTACTTATGTAAAAAAGGCATAATTAGCTTAGTTAGCTCATAAACGATCCATTTTACCTACGTTAGCTCTAAAATGATGCATTTTACCTAAGTTAGCTCATAAACGATCCATTTCACCTAAGTTACCTCACAAACGATGGTGTGCTTCTTCTTCTAGTCTTCTTCTTCTAGTCACCTTTTCCTAACTTTCTTATTTGCCATTTTGCAGATTTCATTCACTTCTCGGAAGCTAGCTTGCTATGATGGAGTGCTTGTTTTTTATTTCATTCTCTTCTAGTATTCTTCTAGCTTGCTACGATGGAACTTGCTATCTTGATGAAACTTTGCATTGTAATATGTATGTGCAACTTCCTAATGGTTGCAACTTATGTGTATGTGCAACTTGCTATGTATGAATGGATGGAACTATATATGTATGTACGATGAAACTTATTTGTTGTTAAATAGCCCTGTGAAATATATCTATATATGTCATATATATTTGCTGTGAAAATTGTTGGATTAAAAAAACAGAAAATATATCTATACTAGTCACCTTTTCCTAACTTTCTTCTTTGCCATCAGCAGCGGACGGCAAAGAGGACACGTGGCAGGCAACTGTGCTTCCTGGGAGGCTGACCAATTTGGTCAGTTTGCCTATAGTGGCTGATGGCAAAGAGGAAAAAACTTTGCCTACAGCGGCGGATGGCAAAGGCATGCCGTGTAGTGACATCGGCTGACATCATTCGGCGGACGGCAAAGGCCTTCCGAAGTTTGCCGTCAGCGGCGGACGACAAAGGCCTTCCGTTAACCACCTAACGGAGTAACGGCGCATTTATTGCCGTCCGCATTCTTTGCCGTCCGCTGCTGATGGCAAAGGCCCCTTTGCCGTCAGCCGCCCGAAGCAGACGGCAACGTAGCTCTTAGCCGTCCCGTACTTTGCCGTCCGCTATCCATGCCTTTGTCGTCTGCCGTGGCAGATGGCAAAGTAGCTGATTCCTGTAGTGACTGGCAGAGTTTATATATCCCGTGATGTCGTTTTCGATGAGTCCATTTTCCCTTTTGCTTCTCTTCATCCTAACGCTGGAGCCATTCTTAAGAAAGAAATCCTTCTTCTTCCTCCAAACCTTCGGAATTTTGAGCAAGGGGGCGATGATTGTACTGACCAATATGACACTTCAATCAGTTCTAGTGGTGCATCTGTTCATGTGCAGGGTCATGGAGAAAACGCAGGAGAAAACGGTGCTCAAAACAATCAAGATTTGGCACAAAATGGTCCTATATTGCATGTGTTGGAGGAAGAAGAGGCAGGCGCAGACTACGAGGTAGATCCGGAGCAACCTGCGACGCCGCAGCGCCAGGCGTCCTTGGATCGCGCGCAGCAATCAACTCCGGATCGCGCGCCCGTCAGAGGCCAGCGCCAGCACGCCACGTCGCCAGGCAGTGGGCCGGCTCCGCGTCCCACGTGTGGGTGGCCCACCATGACCGGTCTCCAGCCTGAGACGGTCGGCTCGGGATCGCGCGCGGTCAGCTCAGGATCGCATGCAGATCAGGCGACAGCGACACCTACGGGATCTTCTGCATCGCGTGGGGCTGCGGCTACAAAGTCTGCCAGTATCAACGCGAACACACCGGAGGCCACAGAATCAGGAGGCGAATCAGCTAGGCAAAGTGGATCCAGAGAATCTGGTGCATCATCTGGATCTTCCGTGGCACGGCCACCTGTTCAGCCACAGCCAGTGCCAGTCTCGCGTGTCACAACTCGTCTTCAGAAAGGTATAAAAAATCCAAAAGTTAGAACAGATGGTACTATACGCTATGGCATGTTATGTGTTGCAGGAGATCCGACTAGATTGGAAGATGCACTTGGAGATTCAAGGTGGAAAAATGCAATGGATGAAGAGTACTCTGCACTCATGAAAAATAAAACGTGGCATCTTGTACCGGCAAATGAGGTAAAAATGTTATTGACTGTAAGTGGGCATATAGAATCAATAAAAAGGCAGATGGCTCGATTGACAGGTATAAGGCACGTCTAGTCGCAAAAGGTTTTAAACATCGTTATGGTCTGGATTATGAGGACACATTTAGTCCTGTTGTTAAAGCTGCAACTATTAGGCTTGTGTTAGCTATTGCTGTTTCCAGGGGATGGAGATTGAGGTAGCTAGACGTACAGAACGTGTTTTTGCATGGTATTCTGGAAGAGGAGGTTTACATGCGACAACCACCTAGGTATGAAAACAAAAAAACACCCCACTATGTAAGCTTGATAAGGCTCTTTATGGCCTAAAACAGGCACCAAGAGCATGGTACTCAAGGCTAAGTTCTCAGCTAAGGTGTCTTGGATTTGTTGCATCTAAAGCTGACACATCACTCTTCATCTATAATAAGGCAAACACAGTCATATTCGTTTTGATATACGTTGATGATATTATAGTTGCCAGTTCTTCATCAAGTGCTACTAATGCTCTACTTCATGATTTAAGTTCAGAGTTTGCCTTGAAAGATCTTGGTGATCTACACTTCTTCCTGGGCATTGAGGTGAAGAAGATTCTAGATGGCATAGTAATGAATCAGGAAAAATATGCTATTGAGCTTCTGACTCGCATGAGGATGAAGGATTGTAAGCCTTCACCTACACCATTGTCCTCTTCAGAAAAACGGTCAGTCTTTGAAGGGGAACCTCTAAAGGAAGAAGAGATCACAAGGTATAGGAGTGTTGTGGGTGCCTTATAGTACTTGACACTAACAAGACCAGATATATCATTCGCTGTTAACAAGGTTTGTCAGTATCTACATGCACCTACTACTATACACTGGATAGCTGTTAAAAGAATTATACGATATATAAAATACACTGTAAGCCTAGGACTCCAGTTTAAACGTTCCAGCTCCACTCTTGTTAGTGCCTTTTCTGATGCTGACTGGGCAGGATGCAGTGATGACAGGAGATCAACTGGAGGATTTGCAATATTCTTTGGATCTAATCTTATTTCTTGGAGTGCCAAGAAACAGGCTACAGTGTCAAAGTCAAGTACAGAGGCTGAATATAAGTCACTGGCTAATGCAACTGCTGAGATCATTTGAGTGGAATCATTACTTAATGAGTTGGATGTTAAGCAACACCGCACTTTATGCTTATCGTGTGATAATTTGGGAGCCACCTATCTCTCTGCTAACCCATTGTTTCATGATAGAACTAAACACATTGAGATTGATTTTCATTTTGTGAAAGAAAGGGTTGCAGAGAAGAAATTGGACATCAGATTTATTCCATCCAAAGATCAGGTAGCAGATGGCTTTACTAAGGCATTGTCTATCAAATCATTTAAGGAGTTCAAAAGGAATCTTAATATAGGATAGTTGAGATTAAGAGAGGGTGTTAGAAATAGAGATAGAATTATCTATTGTATTGTCTATTGTAATCTCAACAAACTCTATCTCTCCCTCTCCCTCTCGTAGCTATCTCTTTCTCGTTGTAACGACCGAATCGTAGATCGATCCGTACTGCCTTGTAAGCCACGATAGGGAATGTTCCTGTCCCTTATCAATATAAACCAACGCGGCTCCTCATCGAGGAGTAGGAACGCTTTCATCTAACAGGCGCAGGGTGCGGGGGACGTCGCCGGCTGGGCGGGCTGCCCGCGCAAACAGAAGCGCAGCAGAGCAGATCAACGACGGCGGCTTAGCGGAAACGGCGACTCCAGGAGGCGAGGCCCAATGGTGAGGTGAGGGCGGCTCAGCCGCGGTGAGAACGATGGCTCATCGGCGGAGACCAGCAGTAAAGCAGCAACGAGTCGGCACCGGCTTGCAAGAAGGGGCGGGTCACGACCACGGCGCCCTTGACACTACCCGGGCAGCTCACGGCAACAACGCCGGCGGCTCTCAGGGCTGTGGCGGAACAACATCATCGGCGGCTTAGAGCGGCGCCGGCGACTTGGAGTATCTGACCGCTGGCAGAAGTGAGGCCTGGCGTGTCAAGGCAACGGCCACAAAAACAGCTGCTTTGCGAGCGGGCGGGCTTGTGGCGCGGTCGCCACAGCGGAGAGGCGGCTCACGGCGCAGCCGGAGATGTGGCAGAAGCGGAGGCAAGGCTCGTGCAACCTGGTGTAGATGCCGGTGCAAACTCCAACCAGTTGATGAAGACCGGCCTGACGAGCAATGTGTTGTGCATGCTGTCCGTCAGGTAGCTTCAGAACGGAACAATGCTGGATACGGGCTCTTGTGTATCGATGTAACCCGCGTCGGCGAATAGTCGGATAGACGATTTTAGTGTAGCGCAGAAAGATTTGTAACGGGACCTTAATTCAAATCACTGCTGAACTCCTCGTAAGAGTCAACCAAATACGGAATTTTGTTGCTTGATGGAAGTATAGGTAGTAATGCCAATTGATCAGCCTTGGAAGCTTCCTTCTCGTGAGAGACAAGAGTATCAAAAACCTTGGTCCTTGTGCCATTGGGGCAGTATGTGTGGAACCAATACGTACAATTTTTGGAGGTCCTGTTGGATTTATTTATTATTAGGTGTACGACTCCATATGGGCCTTCCCCTCCAGCGAGCTAGCCTTTGGGCGTTGCGTAGCTCTAGTCCGTTCACTCGTACTCGTACGCCTCAAGGACAGGCGCTGTGGCGGTTTAGGCAAGCGGCAGCTTGCGGCCGTAGAGACAGCAGCGGCGGGTGGCGGCTCGAAACGACCACGGCGGCTCGACCAGCGGATGCGCTCTCGGCGGCGGCTTAGAGTGGCCCCGGCGATTCAAGATGGCCTCTATGGGCTCAGAGGCGGCCCGCGCCGGTAGCGCTCAAGGCAGAGCGAGTCACGGCTGCATGGCTCAGGCGCAGCCGGTGGAGCAGTCAGGGCAGGGTGCTGGAACGAGGTGCGGCGACTTGGCGAGGGCGGCTTAGATGGTTGCTTGGCCGGCTCTCAGGCAGAGGCTGGGGCGTCGCAAGGCAAGGGCCAAATCTGCGCCCACGTCCATGTTTTTCTCCGGATCGTAGTTAACTTGAATGGGTGTGTGAACGGGTGATTTAACCTTTCAATAGTTACCCTTCACATGTAGAACAGCGGCCGGACTAGTACTTCCTCTTGGTCTGATGGTTCAACCTTGTCTTCCCATAAAAAGTAACAACAACGAAACACTTTCGGCTTTGCCTGCCATCGCCGTTGTGGAATTTCCTTGGGACTTGTAGCGACGCAGTGGAAATTTCTTCCGACTCAGGACTCGGCGGATCTCCATGGTGCGTGCGGCGGTCGCGTAGCCCGTAACCCTAAAAATCTCTTGGTCACAATCTCGTACATGATGCTTCGTCGACGATGTAGATCTTTTAAAACCGGTTCTTCTTCATCCGGAAAACTGTGAACTTCTCGAAACCCTGTGAAAGATCCCTTCAAGAACTCAATATCATCGTGCACGGACCCACGGTTGGCGCCAACTATCGTGAAAACGTCACGGCAGATGTCCTAGTGTGAGGACTTAGTCATGAGGCCAACGCATCTATGTGATAGCTTGAGAGGGGTTGATCGGGACGAGACACGCAACACACAAGACAAGGATTTAGACAGCTTCGGACCCCGGGAAACATCATTCGGTAATAGCCCTACATGCTGTTTGTGGCTAGGTCTCATTATACTCATGAAGGAGACGCCGTAAATCTGGCTCTCGTCTAGTTGTGTCTAGCCTTAACGATTATTTCTTGCTCCCCCCCCCCCCTTGGGGTGCCCCGCCCCTCCTTATATAAGTTGAAGGGACGGGTTACATGTACACTAGTGCAGAACCGGGCTATAGCACCGGTTCGTAAGGCCCTTTAGTATCGGTTTTGTAACCGGCACTAAAGGGTGGGGACTAAAGGTCCCCCCCCCCCTCCCCTTAGTACCGGTTCTGCATGAACTGCCGCTAAAGGGCCACCACGTGGCACGAGCCAGCACCGGGGAGGGGAGCCCTTTAGTACCGGTTGGTAACACCAACCGGTACTAAAGGATTCTTTTTTGAATATTTTTTTGAAATAAAGAAAAAACAGCCCACCTACTGGGTCGGCACGGCCTGCATACGACTAGAAACCCAACCTCTAGTTGGGCCAGGGATCTGCAGCCCGTGACGCCCAAGAGAGGCTACAAGGTGGTAGATGACTTGCAATAGGCCCACAAAGGCCTGCTTAGAGAGGATCTCAACACGGTAGCCGCTGCGGGGCATATAAATCGGTGCGAGCTCCTCTCAGCTAGCGAGGTGGGACTAAACATTGTGCACGGCGGGTGGCAGCGCACCCTATTAGTACCGGTTGGTGGCACGAACCCGTACTAAAGGGGGGGTCTTTAGTGCCGGTTGGAGCCATCAACCCGTACTAAAGGCCACCACCCCTTTAGTACCGGTTCGTGACACGAACCGGTACTAAAGGTTCGACACGAACCGATACTAATGAGCGCCGCCCGCCTAGCCGTTGGAACTGGCACTAATGATCACATTAGTGCCGGCTCAAATACAAAACGGGACTAATGAGCTGAACATTAGGCCCTTTTTCTACTAGTGGTAGAGTCAAACTCGCATTAGGACTTAACCTATTTTGACGTCTTACCATGGGCTTCTCACCATGGGCTTCTTAACGTCTTGGGCTTCTTAACGTAAGCCGGCTTACAATCCGCCACAATCGACTTACATTCCGCTTACCATCCGGCTTAGCCGTACGGCTTAACTGCTTTGCCGGCTTACAATGCTTGGATCGTGTCCGCCACCATAATGCTTGATCAGTCGGCCGCTTACAATGCTTGACTGTGTCTGCCGGCTTACAATGCTTGACTGTATCTGATGAAGTCATGTACCTGGGTAGGGTCATAGACCTGCCCAAAGGTACCCTCCACAAGGACACTCACAAGAGAAGCAGCCTTCCAGTTGACCTGGTAGGTTTCCACTCGACAGATTCAAAGACACTCGACCATGAAGACCCACTCGACCACCAGGAGTCCAAGAGCCACTCGGTACCCAAACGGTCTGTAGTTAAATAGTCTTTATGACCTTAATGACACTTTATGTAAGGTGTTACCAATAACGCCTAGCTTTAAACGCACCTTAAACCCTCTACTACGTGGGCTGGCTGGGGTCTGGCGCACTCTATATAAGTCACCCCCTCCACAGGTAGAAGGGTTCGCACCTGTAACACATACGCATATAATCCAATGACCGCCTCCGGGCTCCGAGACGCAGCGTAGGGCTATTACTTCCTCCGAGAAGGGCTGAACTCAGTAAATCCCTTTGCGTATACAACTACTCCATAGCTAGGATCTTGCCTCTCCATACCTATCCCCCATTCTACCCGGACTTAGAACCACGACGGTTGGCGCCCACCGTGGGGCTGGCGTTCTAGCGATTTGTTGGAGAAGTTGGGATTCTTTCGATCTCGGCATCATGGTTTGGTGGAGTTCGTCGACGGCCACGAGATCCGTCTCGATGCGCTCACATTAAATCGTCGACGACTCCGATTAACTTCGGAGGCTCCACTCGGCGTGACGCGCCCCCGTCTCATGGGCGACGACTTTCGCTGCGTGTGTCCGCAAGGTCCTCCTCGCGGCAACCGTCGACCCAAAGATGGGCTCTGGCCTCATACTGCCTTCACTCCCAGCCTCCCACCGGGCGCAAGCGTTCCCGCTCGGTCGAGGCTTCAGCGGTGGGTGAGGCATGCGGCGGCCCGCCATCGGCCATCCCCTAGTCGCGGCGATCGAGCCCGATTTAATCTCTATGGCCTGCTCGACTGCTCCGTAGAGATCTGCGTATGAATGCGATAGCGATGACTCAGCGAGAGAGGTTACGATGGTCGATGGACCACGCGATCCCTTGGATTCACCCGCACCAACGAAGGTGGCGGTGGAGGCGATCGGTGCAAGCCCACGAAGAGTACTTGCTCGAGCCCCTCACTTCGCTCCAGAGGGAGGAGCTTCGTCGTTGGAACATGGATGCACTTCACACTCCTATCGTTGGAGAAACCCCGAGGCTCGCGCTTGGAGGATGCGCGCAACAGCCAACTCGGCCGAGCCTTTTCGATCGGAGAATCTTCAGCGAGTACTGACGAGCGTCTGCGACCAAGGGTTCCAGAATCGATCGGCCGACTCTTTCAACCGCCAACTCAGGTATATCGAACTCCGATTCAGAATTTAGGCCGCCACCAGTATAGCGAGTCAATTCAGCCTTCTCGGAGGCGGGTAGAGGTTTGCAGCAAATCGTGGATTTGCTCCGGGCGGCAGGAGATCAAAACTCAGTTGTATCCCAGTCGCGGAACAGGGTTCACAGCTGATCCGTCGCTGCGAATTCATTCCAGTCGGCCCATAGTCCAAGATCGCCCCCGAGGCGTGAGGAACATGGGGGCCGGCGTGATGATCAATACAAGGGTCATGAAAGTATGAGCACCGATTCGATCGCAACGATCGACGCCGAGTGCCCACTCCTCCCAAGGGGTGGATCATACGCTCCTCGGCAGCAGGACGACAGACGCCAGCACAGTGTTGGGCGAAGAGTTCCAGTCGACCCCAGGAACCAGGCTTTGATGCGAGATCTATTATCGTTCAAGGTTTGGTCGACAGGAACAGAGCTCACCGAGATGGCCATGATAGAGATGTTCCTTCCAGCAGCAGAGTTCATGTCTCGGGACCAGAGTGTTTCATCAGAGCCATTAGAGCCACAGTGATTCCTCCCAACTTCAGGTTGGCGAATCGAGTCGACAAGTTCCTTTGGAGAATCCAAGCCCCGACACTTGGCTTGAAGATTACCGAGTGGCGGTTCAGATCGGCGGTGGCAACGATGAGGTAGCCATGAAGCATTTGCCTCTTATGTTGGAGGGTTCAGCCAGGCGTGGTTGAATCGATTAGCACCAGCAGATTTACACTTGGGAAGATCTTGCCGAGTGTTTGTCGACATTTGAAGGAACTTGCAAAGCGACGATGGGTTTGACAGAGTTGCGATCGTGTGTGCAAAAGTCGAGTGAAACTTTGAGAGATTATATCCAGAGGTGGATCACTTTGCACCACACAATCGAGAATGTATCGATCACCAAGCCTCAGGCCTTCAAGGAAGGTGTCAAGAACAGAGAATTGAGTTTGAAGTTTGGTCGAACCGGAGATATGACCCTGAGTCGGATGATGGAGATTGCCACCAAGTATGCAAATGGTGAAGAAGAGGATCGGCTCCGGAGTGGTAAATATAAATCGGCCGCCAATGAGACCGGCGGAGGAAATTCCAGTCGGAAGCAGAAGCGCAAAGCCGAGCCAGCGGCTCCCGGAGAGGCCTTGGCAGTGACCCCAGGAAAGTTCAAGGGGAAACCCAAGGGTCCTTGGAACCCCAAGAAGGTGAAAGACCAGGATGGAAACGACGTGTTGGATTTGCCATGTCATATTCATACAAAGAAAGATGAAGAGGGTAAACTCATTTAGCCGAAACATACCACTCGATAGTGTCGGCTCTTGATTCAGCAGCCCAAGGGAAACAGCTCAAGGATAAGGATAAGAGACAGACAAAGTTGAGGACAGAAATAGCGGTGATGGTGGATATCCCCGTGTCAATTCCACTCGATGATTTTTGTTGACGTCGAAAGCAAAAGTCGATTGAAGGTTATCAATAGCGAAGTAAACTTGTGAGCTCAGGCGACTCCCAATTATCGGAAATTGTAACATAACGCCATCACATTCGACCAGTCTGATCACCCGACGCACATTGCCACCCCTAGGAGCCAAGCATTGGTGGTCGACCCAGTTGTCGAAGGCACTCGACTTACCAAAGTCCTGATGGATGGTGGCAGTGGCTTGAACATATTATACGCGGAGACGTTGAAAGGGATGGGCATTCCGATGTCCAGACTCAGTACCAGTAACATGAGCTTCCACGGAGTCATTCCTGGAAAGAAGGCTGAGTCACTCGCCAAATTGCTCTTGATGTAGTTTTTGGTGATTCAAAGCATTTCCGGAAAGAAAAGTTGACCTTTGAGGTCGTGGATTTCCAGAGAGCTTATCACGCTATTCTGGGGAGACCAGCTTATGCACGTTTCATGGCCCGACAACATTACGTGTATCTTAAACTGAAGATGCCTGGTCCCAAGGGCGTGATCACTGTCACGGGAAATCGGAAGAAGGCAGAAGAGTGCTTCCAGAAAGGCTCTAAGATCGCCGATGCTCAGTTGGCAGTGGTAGAGCTACAGGAGTATTAGAAAACTGCAGATCCGAGTGATTTGTTGCGAGCTAAGAAGTTCGCCACGGAGTCAGCATTTCACATCGGCTAGACGAAACAGGTTCACATTCACCCGACTGATCCCAATGCTGCTCCGACCAACATCTCAACAACACTCGACTCAAAATAGGAAGAAGCGCTCATCCAGTTCCTGCGTGAGAACTGGGACATCTTTGCATGGAAGCCTGCTGACATGCCGGGTGTTCCCAGGGGGCTGGCTGAGCATCGCCTATGAGTCGACCCAAAATTTAAACCGGTTAAAGAGTATCTTCGGCGGTCCGGCCCGTAAGAGAAAGGCCATTGGCGAGGAGGTGGCTCGGCTCTTAGCAGCAGAGTTCGTCCGAGAGATCTACCACTCGAGTGGCTCGCCAACGTTGTCATGGTCCCCAAGAAGGACAAGTCGTTGCGCATGTGCATCGATTTCAAGCATATCAATCGGGCCTGCCCGAAAGATCATTTCCCTCTTCCTCGCATCGACCAAATAGTCGACTCAACTACGGGATGCGAGAGGTTGTCTTTTTAGACGCCTATTCCGGGTACCATCAGATCCGTCTGTATGGACCCGATGAGATTAAAACAACGTTCATCACTCCATTCAGGTGCTTGTTATGTCACCATACCATTCGGTCTCAAGAATGCGGAGCCACATTCATGAGGATGATTCGGAAGTGTTTGCTCACTCAAATCGGTCGGAATGTGGAAGCGCATATGGATGATATAGTGGTCAAGTCACGAAAGGGTTCCGACCTATTGACCGACCTTGCTGAAACATTTGCCAATCTCAGGAGGTATGATATCAAGCTTAACCCATCAAAGTGTACATTTGGAGTTCCCGGTGGAAAGTTACTCGGTTTTCTCGTTTCTGAGCGAGGAATCGATGCTAACCAGAAAAGGTTGGCACCATACTCTGAATGAAGCACCCTGTGTGTGTGCATGATGTCCAGAAACTTACTGGATGCTTGGCCGCTTTAAGTCGATTCATCTCTCACCTTGGTGAAAAGGCATTGCCTCTTTACCGACTGATGAAGAAGTCAGACAAGTTCGAGTGGACTTTAGAAGCTGATGCAGCGTTTGCAGAGCTCAAAGCTCTGCTCTCCACCAACCGGTGCTTGCTGCTCCAATCAGCAAAGAGCCTTTGCTTTGCTTTACATTGCAGCCCTTTGGACAAGTCGTCGATACCGTACTTACGGTCGGCCGGGAAGAATAAGGAAAAGCCTTCAAAGTTCAACGCCCGGTTTATTATCTTTACGAAGTGTCAATTTGGCCCGTCAAAACAAAGATACCCTCACTATCAGAAGCTTGTTTATGGGATCTATATGACCACGAAGAAGCTTGCTCATTATTTCTCTGATCATTCCATTACAGTCGTCAGCGACGCCCCTTTGTCGGAAATTCTTCATAACAGAGATGCAACTGGTCGAGTGGCAAAATGGGCGATTGAACTCCTTCCCCTTGATATCAAATTCGAGGCAAAGAAATCCATCAAGTCCCAAGAAATAGCAGATTTCCTCGCCAGGTGGACTGAACAGCAGCTTCCGACCCAAGTTCACTCGGAACACTGGACTATGTTTTTCGATGGTTCCAAGATGCTGAACGGTTCTGGTGCAGGGGTTGTATTGGTTTCTGTTGGGGAACGCAGTAATTTCAAAAAATTTCCTACGCACACACAGGACCATGGTGATGGCATAGCAACGAGAGGGGAGAGTGTTGTCTACGTACCCTCGTAGACCGTAAGCGGAAGCGATCACAACGGAGAGGAAGTAGTCGTGCGGTCTCCTCGCGATCCTGCCGATCCCCGCGCCGTTACGCCGGCACCTCCGAGGCGAGGATGACGGTGAGGGAGTAGGCGGACGGTCGCCGCACGATCCAGCCGATCCCGGTGCCATTACTCCGGCACCTCCGAAGTTCTTGGCACACGTTCAGCTCGATGACGCCCACGGGCTCCGATCCAAAGAAAGCTCCGGGGAGAGGGAGTTCCGTCAAGACGACGGCGTGGTGGACGATCTTGATGTTTCACCGACGCAGGCTTCGCCTAAGCACCGCCACGATATGACCGAGGTGGAATATGGTGGAGGGGGCACCGCACACGGCTAAGGAACGATCTCAAGGATCAACTTGTGTGTTCTAGGGTGCCCCTCCCCGTATATAAAGGAGGGAGGAGGAGGTGGCCGCCCAATGGGGGCGCACCAGGAGGGGAAACCTACTCCAAGTAGGTTTCCCTCTCTTTCCTTATCTTATTTGGAGGGGAAGGAAAGAGTACTAGTATTTAGGAAGTAGTACTAGTAGTAGAAATAGGAAGAGGGGAAGGAGAAAGGAAAGGGGGGCCGCCCCTCCCCAATTCGGATTGGGCTTGGGGCGCGCCTCCCTTGTTCCTTCTCCCTTCCTCCTACATGGGCCCAATAAGGCCCATATACCTCCCGGGGTTCCGTAACCTCCCGGAGCTCCAAACTTCTCCGGAACCTTTCCGGTGTCCAAATATATCCGTCCAATATATAAATCATTATGTATCGACCAATTCGAGACTCCTCGTCATGACCGTGATCATATCCGGGACTCCGAACAACCTTCGGTACATCAAAATACATAAACTCATAATATAAATGTCATCGAAACCTTAAGCGTGCGGACCCTACGGTTCGAGAACAATGTAGACATGACCGAGACACATCTCCGGTCAATAACCAATAGCGGGACCTGGATGCCCATATTGGTTCCTACATATTCTACGAAGATCTTTATCGGTCGACCGCATAACAACATACGTTGTTCCCTTTGTCATCGGTATGTTACTTGCCCGAGATTCGATCGTCGGTATCCAATACCTAGTTCAATCTTGTTACCGTAAGTCTCTTTACTCGTTCCGTAATACATCATCTCACAACTAACTCATTAGTTGTAATGCTTGCAAGGCTTATGTGATGTGTATTACCGAGAAGGCCCAGAGATACCTCTCCGACAATCGGAGTGACAAAACCTAATCTCGAAATACGCCAACCCAACAAGTACCTTTGGAGACACCTGTAGTACTCCTTTATAATCACCCGATTACGTTGTGACGTTTGGTAGTACCAAAGTGTTCCTCCGGTAAACGGGAGTTGCATAATCTCATAGTTATAGGAACATGTATAAGTCATGAAGAAAGCAATAGCAACATACTAAGCGATCAAGTGCTAGGCTAATGGAATGGGTCATGTCAATCAGATCATTCTCCTAATGATGTGATCCCGTTAATCAAATGACAACTCATGTCTATGGTTAGGAAACATAACCATCTTTGATTAACGAGCTAGTCAAGTAGAGGCATACTAGCGACACTGCTTGTCTATGTATTCACACATGTATTATGTTTCCGGTTAATACAATTCTAGCATGAATAATAAACATTTATCATGATATAAGGAAATAAATAATAACTTTATTATTGCCTCTAGGGCATATTTCCTTGGGCCTCCCACTTGGACTAGAGTCAATAATCTAGTTCACTCAAGAATGATTCTAACACCCATGGAGTCTTGGTGCCGATCATGTTTTGCTCGTGGAAGAGGCTTAGTCAATGGGTCTGCAATGTTCAGATCCGTATGTACTTTGCAAATCTCTATGTCTCCCACTTGGACTTGGTCCCGAATGGAATTGAAGCGTCTCTTGATATGCTTGGTCCTCTTGTGAAATCTGGATTCCTTTGCCAAGGCAATTGCACCAAGATTGTCACGAGAAGATCTTCATTGGTCCCGATGCACTAGGTACAACACCTAGATCGGAAATGAACTCTTTCATCCAGACTCCTTCATTTGCTGCTTCCGAAGCAGCTATGTATTCCGCTTCACATGTAGATCCCGCCACGACGCTTTGTTTAGAACTGCACTAACCGACAGCCTCCACCGTTTAATAAAAACACGTATCCGGTTTGCGATTTAGAATCGTCCGGATCAGTGTCAAAGCTTGCATCGGCGTAACCATTTACGACTAGCTCTTTGTCACCTCCATATACGAGAAACATATCCTTAGTCCTTTTCGTGTATTTCAGGATGTTCTTGACCGCTGTCCAAAGGATCCACTGGATTACTTTGGTACCTTCCCGCTAAGCTTACGCCTAAGCATACGTCGTGTCTGGTACACAGCATTGCATACATTATAGAGCCTATGGCTGAAGCATTGGTAAATTATTTATTTTTATCTCTATATTCTGGTGTGGTCGGGCATTTAGTCTTAATAATTTTCACACCTTGTAATACAGTTAAAAAACCTTTCTTTGCCTGATCCATTTTGAACTTCTTCAAAACTTTATCAAGGTATGTGCTTTGTGAAAGTCCAATTAAGCGTCTTGATCTATCTCTATAGATCTTGATGCCCAATATGTAAGCAGCTTCACCAAGGTCTTTCATCGAAAAACTCTTGTTCAAGTATCCCTTTATGCTATCCAGAAATTCTATATCATTTCCGATCAATAATATGTCATCTACATATAATATCAGAAATGCTACAGAGCTCCCACTCACTTTCTTGTAAATACAGGCTTCTCCATAAGTCTGTGTAAACCCAAATACTTTGATCACACTATCAAAGTGTTTATTCCAACTCCGAGATGCTTGCACCAGTCCATAAATGGATCGCTGGAGCTTGCACACTTTGTTAGCTCCCTTTGGATCGATAAAACCTTACGGTTGCATCATATACAACTCTTCTTCCGTAAACCCATTCAGGAATGCGGTTTTTACATCCATTTGCCAAATTTCATAATCATAAAATGCGGCAATTGCTAACATGATTCGGACAGACTTAAGCATCGCCACGGGTGAGAAGGTCTCATCGTAGTCAACCCCTTGAACTTGTCGAAACCCTTTGCGACAAGTCGAGCTTTGTAGACAGCAATATTACCGTCGTCGGTCTTCTTCTTGAAGATCCACTTGTTTTCTATTGCTTGCCGACCCTCGGGCAAGTCAACCAAAGTCCACACTTTGTTTTCATACATGGATCTCATCTCGGATTTCATGGCCTCAAGCCATTTTATGGAATCTGGGCTCACCATCGCTTCTTCATAGTTCGTAGGTTCATCATGATCTAGTAGCATGACTTCCGAACAGGATTGCCGCATTACCACTGCAGTGCGGATTTTATTCTGGTTGATCTACGAGGTTCTCAGAGTAGTAACTTGATCTCAAGTTTCATGATCAACATCATCAACTTCCTCACTATTTGGTGTAGACATCGCAGAAACTGGTTTCGTGATAAACTACTTTCAAATAAGGGAGAAGGTACGATTACCTCATCAAGTTCTACTTTCCTCCCACTCACTTCTTTCGAGAGAAACTCCTTCTCTAGAAAGGATCCATTCTTAGCAACAAATGTCTTGCCTTCGGATCTGTGATAGAAGGTGTACCCAATCTCCTTTGGGTATCCTATGAAGACACATTTCTCCGATTTAGGTTCGAGCTTATCGGGTTGAAGTTTTTCACATAAGCATCGCATCCCCAAACTTTAAGAAACGACAACTTTGGTTTCTTGCTAAACCACAGTTCATAAGGCGTCGTCTTAACGGATTTTGACGGTGTTCTATTCAGCGTGAATGCGCCGTCTTAAGAGCATAAACCCAAAAGCGATAGCGGTAAATCAGTAAGAGACATGATAGATCGCACCATATCTAGTAAAGTGCGACACTGACGTTCGGACACACCATTGCGCTGTGGTGTTCCGGGTGGCGTGAGTTGCTAAACTATTCCGCACTGTTTCAAATGTAGACCAAACTCGTAACTCAAATATTCGCCTCCACGATCAGATCGTAGAAACTTTATTTTCTTATTACGATGATTTTCAACTTCACTCAAATTCTTTGAACTTTTCAAATGTTTCAGACTTATGTTTCATTAAGAAGATATACCCATATCTCGCTTAAATCATCTGTGAAGGTGAGAAAATAACGATATCCGCCACGAGCCTCAACATTCATTGGACCACATACATCTGTATGTATGATTTCCAACAAATCTGTTGCTCTCTCCATTGTACCGAGAACGGGTTTTAGTCATCTTGCCCATGAGGCATGGTTCGCAAGTGCCAAGTGATTCATAATCAAGTGACTCCAAAAGTCCATCAGTATGGAGTTTCTTCATGCGTTTTATACTGATATGACCTAAACGGCAATGCCACAAATAAGTCGCACTATCATTATCAACTCTGCATCTTTTGGTTTCAACATTATGAATATGTGTATCACTACTATCGAGATTCATCAAAATAGACCACTCTTCAAGGGTGCATGACCATAAAAGATATTATTCATATAAATAGAACAACCTTTATTCTCTCGATTTAAATGAATAACCGTCTCGCATCAAACAAGATCCAGATATAATGTTCATGCTTAACGCGGCACCAAATAACAATTATTTAGGTCTAAAATTAATCCCGAAGGTAGATGTAGAGGTAGCGTGCCGACGACGATCACATCGACTTTGGAACCATTTCCCACGTGCATCGTCACCTCGTCCTTAGCCAGTGTTCGCACAATCTGTAGTCCCTGTTTCGAGTTGCAAATATTAGCAATGAACCAAGTATCAAATACCTGTGTGCTCTGCGAGCTCTAGTAAGGTACACATCAATAACATGTATATCACATATACCTTTGTTCACCTTGCCATCCTTCTTATCCGCCAAATACTTGGGGCAGTTCCGCTTCCGATGACCAGTACGCTTGCGGTAGAAGCACTTTCGATTTCAGGTTTAGGTCCAGACTTGGGTTTCTTCACTTGAGCAGCAACTTGTTTGTTGTTCTTCTTGAAGTTCCCCTTCTTCTTCCCTTTGCCTTTCTTCTTGAAACTAGTGGTCTTATTGACCATCAACACTTGATGCTCCTTCTTGATTTCTACCTCCGCAGCTTTCAAAGATTGCGAAGAGCTCGAGGCATAGTCTTTACTAACCCTTGCATATTATAGTTCATCACGAAGCCTTTGTAGCTTGGTGGCGTTGATTGAAGAATTACATCAATGACACAATCATCCGGAAGATCAACTCCCGGTTGAGTCAAGTGATTGTAATACCAGACATTACGAGTATGTGCTCACCGATGCACCCATTCTCCTCCATTTTGCAGCTATAGAACTTATTGGAGACTTCATATCTCTCAATCCGGGCATTCTGCTGAAATATCAACTTCAACTCTTGGAACATCTCATATGCTCCACGACTTTCAAAACGTCGTTGAAGACCCGGTTCTAAGCCGTAAAGCATGGCACTTTGAACTATAGAGTAGTCATCGGCTTTGCTCGCCAGACGTTCTTAACGCCGTCGGTTACATCATCGGCAAGAAGAGCTGGCACCTAGCGGTGCATCCAGACGTAACTCTTACGTGCAGCAATGAGGATAATCCTCGTGTTCTGGACCCAGTCCGTGTAATTGCTACCATCATCTTTCAACTTTGCTTTCTCAAGGAACGCATTAAAATTCAACGGAACAACAAAGACGAGCCATCTATCTACAAGCAGACATATAGACAAGCAAGATACTATCAGGTACTAAGTTCATGATAAATTTAAGTTCAATTAATCATATTACTTAAGAACTCCCACTTAGACAGACATCTCTCTAGTCATCTAAGTGATCACGTGACCCAAATCAACTAAACCATAACCGATCATCACGTGAGATGGAGTAGTTTTCAATGGTGAACATCTTATGTTGATCATATCTACTATATGATTCACGCTCGACCTTTCGGTCTCCGTGTTCCGAGGCCATATCTCGCATATGCTAGGCTCGTCAAGTATAACCTTTGAGTATTCTGCGTGTGCAAAACTGGCTTACACCCGTTGTAGATGGACGAGAGCTTATCACACCCGATCATCACGTGGTGTCTCTACGACGCATTTAACTTTGGCAACGGTGCATACTCAGGAGAACACTACTTGATAATTTTTAGTGAGAGATCATCTTAAAATGCTACCGTCAATCAAAGCAAAATAAGATGCATAAAGGATAAACATCACATGCAATCAATATAAGTGATATGATATGGCCATCATCATCTTGTGCTTGTGATCTCCATCTCAAGCACCGCCATGATCACCATCGTCACCGCGTGACACCTTGATCTCCATCGTAGCATCGTTGTCGCCACGCCATCTATTGCTTCTACGACTATCGCTACCGCTTAGTGATAAAGTAAAGCAATTATGTATGCGTTGCATTTCATACAATAAAGCGACAACCATATGGCTTCTGCCAGCCACCGATAACTTCGGTTACAAAACATGATCATCTCATACAATAAAATATAGCATCACGTCTTGACCATATCACATCACAACATGCCCTGCAAAAACAAGTTAGACGTCCTCTACTTTGTTGTTGCAAGTTTTACGTGGCTGCTACGGGCTGAGCAAGAACCGTTCTTACCTACGCATCAAAACCACAACGATACTTCACAAATAGACTCCGTTTAACCTTCTCAAGGACCGGGCGTAGTCACACTCGGTTCAACTAAAGTGAGAGAGACAGACACCCGCCAGCCACCTTTAAGCACGAATGCTCAGAACGGTGAAACCAGTCTCGCGTAAGCGTCTGGCGTAATGTCGGTCCGGCCGCTTCATCTCACAATACCGCTGAACCAAAGTATGACATGCTGGTAGGCAGTATGACTTGTATCGCCCACAACTCACTTGTGTTCTACTCGTGCATATGACATCAACGCATAAAACCAGGCTCGATGCCACTGTTGGGGAACGCAGTAATTTCAAAAATTTCCTACGCACACACACGGGACCATGGTGATGGCATAGCAACGAGAGGGGAGAGTGTTGTCTACGTACCCTCGAGACCGTAAGCGGAAGCGATCACAACGTAGAGGAAGTAGTCGACGTTCTCCTCGCGATCCTGCCGATCCCAGCGCCGTTACTCCGGCACCTCCGAGTCGATGATGACGTAGAGGAAGTAGTCGACGTTCTCCTCACGATCCAGCCGATCCCAAAGGCTGCATTACTCGGCACCTCCGAGTTCTTGGCACACGCTCAGCTCGATGACGCTCCACGGGCTCCGATCCAGCAAAGCTCCGGGAGAGGGAGTTCACAAGACGACGGGCGTGGTGAAGATCTTGATGTTTCACCGACGCAGGGCTTCGCCTAAGCACCGCCACGATATGACCGAGGTGGAATATGGTGGAGGGGCACCGCACACGGCTGAGGAACGATCTCAAGGATCAACTTGTGTGTTCTAGGGTGCCCCCTCCCCGTATATAAAGGAGGGAGGAGGAGGTGGCCGCCCAAGGGGCGCGACCAGGAGGGGAAACCTACTCCAAGTAGGTTTCCCTCTCTTCCTTATCTTATTTGGAGGGAAGGAAAGGGTACTAGTATTTAGGAAGTAGTACTAGTAGTAGAAATAGGAAGAGGGGAAGGAGAAAGGAAAGGGGGCGGCCCCTCCCCACCGGATTGGGCTTGGGGGCGCGCCTCCCTTGTTCCTTCTCCTTCCTCCTACATGGGCCCAATAAGGCCCATATACCTCCCGGGGTTCGGTAACCTCCGGAGCTCCAAACTTCTCCGGAACCTTTCCGGTGTCCAAATATATCCGTCCAATATATAAATCTTTATGTCTCGACCATTTCGAGACTCCTCGTCATGTCCGTGATCATATCCGGGACTCGAACAACCTTCGGTACATCAAAATACATAAACTCATAATATAATCACATCGAAACCTTAAGCGTGCGGACCCTACGGTTCGAGAACAATGTAGACATGACCGAGACACATCTCCGGGTCAATAACCAATAGCGGGACCTGGATGCCCATATTGGTTCCTACATATTCTACGAAGATCTTTATCGGTCCGGACCGCATAACAACATACGTTGTTCCCTTTGTCATCGGTATGTTACTTGCCCGAGATTCGATCGTCGGTATCCAATACCTAGTTCAATCTCGTTACCGGTAAGTCTCTTTACTCGTTCCGTAATACATCATCTCACAACTAACTCATTAGTTGTAATGCTTGCAAGGCTTATGTGATGTGTATTACCGAGAAGGCCCAGAGATACCTCTCCGACAATCGGAGTGACAAAACCTAATCTCGAAATCACATAAACCCAACAAGTACCTTTGGAGACACCTGTAGTACTCCTTTATAATCACCCGATTACGTTGTGACGTTTGGTAGTACCCAAAGTGTTCCTCCGGTAAACGGAGTTGCATAATCTCATAGTTATAGGAACATGTATAAGTCATGAAGAAAGCAATAGCAACATACTAAGCGATCAAGTGCTAGGCTAACGGAATGGGTCATGTCAATCAGATCATTCTCCTAATGATGTGATCCCGTTAATCAAATGACAACTCATGTCTATGGTTAGGAAACATAACCATCTTTGATTAACGAGCTAGTCAAGTAGAGGCATACTAGCGACACTCTGTTTGTCTATGTATTCACACATGTATTATGTTTCCGGTTAATACAATTCTAGAATGAATAATAAACATTTATCATGATATAAGGAAATAAATAATAACTTTATTATTGCCTCTAGGGCATATTTCCTTGATCTCCCACTTGCACTAGAGTCAATAATCTAGTTCACTCAAGAATGATTCTAACACCCATGGAGTCTTGGTGCTGATCATGTTTTGCTCGTGGAAGAGGCTTAGTCAATGGGTCTGCAATGTTCGAGATCCGTATGTACTTTGCAAATCTCTATGTCTCCCACTTGGACTTGGTCCCGAATGGAATTGAAGCGTCTCTTGATATGCTTGGTCCTCTTGTGAAATCTGGATTCCTTTGCCAAGGCAATTGCACCAAAGATTGTCACGAAGATCTTCATTGGTCCCGATGCACTAGGTACAACACCTAGATCGGAAATGAACTCTTTCATCCAGACTCCTTCATTTGCTGCTTCCGAAGCAGCTATGTATTCCGCTTCACATGTAGATCCCGCCACGACGCTTTGTTTAGAACTGCACCAACTGACAGCTCCACTGTTTAATAAAAACACGTATCCGGGTTTGCGATTTAGAATCGTCCGGATCGGTGTCAAAGCTTGCATCGACGTAACCATTTACGACTAGCTCTTTGTCACCTCCATATACGAGAAACATATCCTTAGTCCTTTTCGTGTATTTCAGGATGTTCTTGACCGCTGTCCATGATCCACTCTGGATTACTTTGGTACCTTCCTGCTAAGCTTACAGCTAAGCATACGTCAGGTCTGGTACACAGCATTGCATACATGATAGAGCCTATGGCTGAAGCATAGGAACATCTTTCATTTTCTCTCTATCTTCATTGTGGTCGGGCATTGAGTCGACTCAATTTCACACCTTGTAATACAGGTAAAAACCTTTCTTTGCACGATCCATTTTGAACTTCTTCAAAACTTTATCAAGGTATGTGCTTTGTGAAAGTCCAATTAAGCGTCTTGATCTATCTCTATAGATCTTGATGCCCAATATGTAAGCAGCTTCACCAAGGTCTTTCATCGAAAAACTCTTGTTCAAGTATCCCTTTATGCTATCCAGAAATTCTATATCATTTCCGATCAATAATATGTCATCTACATATAATATCGTAAATGCTACTGAGCTCCCACTCACTTTCTTGTAAATACAGGCTTCTCCATAAGTCTGTGTAAACCCAAATACTTTGATCACACTATCAAAGTGTTTATTCCAACTCCGAGATGCTTGCACCAGTCCATAAATGGATCGCTGGAGCTTGCACACTTTGTTAGCTCCCTTTGGATCGATAAAACCTTACGGTTGCATCATATACAACTCTTCTTCCGAAACCCATTCAGAATGCGGTTTTTACATCCATTTGCCAAATTTCATAATCAGAAAATGCGGCAATTGCTAACATGCTTCGGACAGACTTAAGCATCGCGACGGGTGAGAAGGTCTCATCGTAGTCAACCCCCTGAACTTGTCGAAAACCCTTTGCGACAAGTCGAGCTTTGTAGACAGCAATATTACCGTCGTCGGTCTTCTTCTTGAAGATCCACTTGTTTTCTATTGCTTGCCGACCCTCGGCAAGTCAACCAAAGTCCACACTTTGTTTTCATACATGGATCTCATCTCGGATTTCATGGCCTCAAGCCATTTTGCGGAATCTGGGCTCACCATCGCTTCTTCATAGTTCGTAGGTTCATCATGATCTAGTAGCATGACTTCCAGAACAGGATTGCCGTACCACTGGGTGCGGATTTTATTCTGGTTGATCTACGAGGTTCAGTAGTAACTTGATCTCAAGTTTCATGATCAACATCATCAACTTCCTCACTATTTGGTGTAGACATCGCAGAAACTGGTTTACGTGATAAACTACTTTCAAATAAGGGAGAAGGTGCGATTACCTCATCAAGTTCTACTTTCCTCCCACTCACTTCTTTTCGAGAGAAACTCCTTCTCTAGAAAGGATCCATTGTTAGCAACAAATGTCTTGCCTTCGGATCTGTGATAGAAGGTGTACCCAATCGTCTCCTTTGGGTATCCTATGAAGACACATTTCTCCGATTTAGGTTCGAGCTTATCAGGTTGAAGTTTTTTCACATAAGCATCGCATCCCCAAACTTTAAGAAACGACAACTTTGGTTTCTTGCTAAACCACAGTTCATAAGGCGTCGTCTTAACGGATTTTGACGGTGTTCTATTCAGCGTGAATGCGGCCGTCTTAAGAGCATAACCCCAAAACGATAGCGGTAAATCTGTAAGAGACATCATAGATCGCACCATATCTAGTAAAGTGCGATTACGACGTTCGGACACACCATTGCGCTGTGGTGTTCCGGTGGCGTGAGTTGCGAAACTATTCCGCATTGTTTCAAATGTAGACCAAACTTCGTAACTCAAATATTCGCCTCCACGATCAGATCGTAGAAACTTTATTTTCTTATTACGATGATTTTCAACTTCACTCTGAAATTCTTTGAACTTTTCAAATGTTTCAGACTTATGTTTCATTAAGAAGATATACCCATATCCGCTTAAATCATCTGTGAAGGTGAGAAAATAACGATATCCGCCACGAGCCTCAACATTCATTGGACCACATACATCTGTATGTATGATTTCCAACAAATCTGTTGCTCTCTCCATTGTACGGAGAACGGGGTTTTAGTCATCTTGCCCATGAGGCACGGTTACATAAGTGCCAAGTGATTCATAATCAAGTGACTCCAAAAGTCCATCAAGATGGAGTTTCTTCATGCGCTTTATACCGATATGACCTAAACGGCAATGCCACAAATAAGTCGCACTATCATTATCAACTCTGCATCTTTTGGTTTCAACATTATGAATATGTGTATCACTACTATCGAGATTCATCAAAATAGACCACTCTTCAAGGGTGCATGACCATAAAAGATATTATTCATATAAATAGAACAACCTTTATTCTCTCAGATTTAAATGAATAACCGTCTCGCATCAAACAAGATCCAGATATAATGTTCATGCTTAACGCTGGCACCAAATAACAATTATTTAGGTCTAAAATTAATCCCGAAGGTAGATGTAGAGGTAGCGTGCCGACCGCGATCACATCGACTTTGGAACCATTTCCCACGCCGCATCGTCACCTCGTCCTTTGCCGTTGTTCGCTAATCTGTAGTCCCTGTTTCGAGTTGCAAATATTAGCAATGTAACGATATCAAATACCCAAAGTGTGCTATCATGAGCTCTAGTAAGGTACACATCAATAACATGTATATCACATATACCTTTGTTCACCTTGCCATCCTTCTTATCCGCCAAATACTTGGGGCAGTTCCGCTTCGGTGACTACCGCTTTGCAGAGAAGCACTCGATTTCAGTGTTTAGGTCCAGACTTGGGTTTCTTCACTTGAGCAAAGAACTTGTTTGCTGTTCTTCTTGAAGTTCCCCTTCTTCTTCCCTTTGCCTTTCTTCTTGAAACTAGTGGTCTTATTGACCATCAACACTTGATGCTCCTTCTTGATTTCTACCTCCGCAGCTTTCGGCATTGCGAAGAGCTCGAGCATAGTCTTTACTAACCCTTGCATATTATAGTTCATCACGAAGCCTTTGTAGCTTGGTGGCGGTGATTGAAGAATTCTGTCAATGACACAATCATCCGGAAGATCAACTCCCAGTTGAGTCAAGTGATTGTAATACCCGGACATTACGAGTATGTGCTCACCCATGCACCCATTCTCCTCCATTTTGCAGCTATAGAACTTATTGGAGACTTCATATCTCTCAATCCGGGCATTACTCGTTGAAATATCAACTTCAACTCTTGGAACATCTCATATGCTCCACGACTTTCAAAACGTCGTTGAAGACCCGGTTCTAAGCCGTAAAGCATGGCACAATCGAACTATAGAGTAGTCATCGCTTTGCTCGCCAGACGTTCTTAACGCCGTCGGTTGCATCACAGAGTCTGGCACCTAGCGGTGCATCCAGACGTAACTCTTACAGGCAGCAATGAGGATAATCCTCGTGTTACGGACCCAGTCCGTGTAATTGCTACCATCATCTTTCAACTTTGCTTTCTCAAGGAACGCATTAAAATTCAACGGAACAACAAAGACGAGCCATCTATCTACAAACAGACATAGACAAGCAAGATACTATCAGGTACTAAGTTCATGATAAATTTAAGTTCAATTAATCATATTACTTAAGAACTCCCACTTAGACAGACATCTCTCTAGTCATCTAAGTGATCACGTGACCCAAATCAACTAAACCATAACCGATCATCACGTGAGATGGAGTAGTTTTCAATGGTGAACATCTTATGTTGATCATATCTACTATATGATTCACGCCGACCTTTCGGTCTCCGTGTTCCGAGGCCATATCTGCATATGCTAGGCTCGTCAAGTATAACTCGAGTATTCTGCGTGTGCAAAACTGGCTTACACCCGTTGTAGATGGACGAGAGCTTATCACACCCGATCATCACGTGGTGTCTCGCACCATTTAACTTTGGCAACGGTGCATACTGTGGAGAACACTACTTGATAATTTTTAGTGAGAGATCATCTTAAAATGCTACCGTCAATCAAAGCAAAATAAGATGCATAAAGGATAAACATCACATGCAATCAATATAAGTGATATGATATGGCCATCATCATCTTGTGCTTGTGATCTCCATCTCCGAAGCACCGTCATGATCACCATCGTCACCGGCGTGACACCTTGATCTCCATCGTAGCATCGTTGTCGTTTACGCCATCTATTGCTTCTACGACTATCGCTACCGCTTAGTGATAAAGTAAAGCAATTACGTATGCTTTGCATTTCATACAATAAAGCGACAACCATATGGCTCTCGCCGATTGCCGATAACTCGGTTACAAAACATGATCATCTCATACAATAAAATATAGCATCACGTCTTGACCATATCACATCACAACATGCCCTGCAAAAACAAGTTAGTCGTCCTCTACTTTGTTGTTGCAAGTTTTACGTGGCTGCTACGGGCTGAGCAAGAACCGTTCTTACCTACGCATCAAAACCACAACGATATTTCGTCAAATAGACTCCGTTTAACCTTCTCAAGGACCGGGCGTAGTCACACTCGGTTCAACTAAAGTGAGAGAGACAGACACCCGCCAGCCACCTTTAAGCACGAATGCTCGTGAACGGTGAAACCAGTCTCGCGTAAGCTGCACGCGTAATGTCGGTCCGGGCCGCTTCATCTCACAATACCGCTGAACCAAAGTATGACATCTTTGGTAGGCGATGACTTGTATCGCCCACAACTCACTTGTGTTCTACTCGTGCATATGACATCAACGCATAAAACCAGGCTCGGATGCCACTGTTGGGGAACGCAGTAATTTCAAAAAAAATTCCTACGCACACACAGGACCATGGTGATGGCATAGCAACGAGAGGGGAGAGTGTTGTCTACGCATCTCGTGAGACCGTGGCGGAAGCGATCACAACGTAGAGGAAGTAGTCAGACGTTCTCCTCGCGATCCTGCCGATCCCAGCGCGTTACTCCGGCACCTCCGAGTCGATGATGACGTAGAGGAAGTAGTCAGACGTTCTCCTCACGATCCAGCCGATCCGGTGCCGTTACTCCGGCACCTCCGAGTTCTTGGCACACGTTCAGCTCGATGACGCTCCACGGGCTCCGATCCGGCAAAGCTCCGGGAGAGGGAGTTCCACAAGACGACGGGCGTGGCAGGACGATCTTGATGTTTCACCGACGCAGGCTTCGCCTAAGCACCGCCACGATATGACCGAGGTGGAATATGGTGGAGGGGGCACCGCACACGGCTAAGGAGCGATCTCAAGGATCAACTTGTGTGTTCTAGGGTGCCCCTCCCCGTATATAAAGGAGGGGAGGAGGAGGTGGCCGCCCAAGGGGGCGCACCAGGAGGGGGAAACCTACTCCAAGTAGGTTTCCCTCTCTTCCTTATCTTATTTGGAGGGAAGGAAAGGGTACTAGTATTTAGGAAGTAGTACTAGTAGTAGAAATAGGAAGAGGGGAAGGAGAAAGGAAAGGGGGCGGCCCCTCCCAATTCGGATTGGGCTTGGGGGCGCGCCTCCCTTGTTCCTTCTCCTTCCTCCTACATGGGCCCAATAAGGCCCATATACCTCCCGGGGTTCCGTAACCTCCGGAGCTCCAAACTTCTCCGGAACCTTTCCGGTGTCCAAATATATCCGTCCAATATATTAATCTTTATTTCTCGACCAATTCGAGACTCCTCGTCATGTCCGTGATCATATCCGGGACTCCGAACAACCTACGGTACATCAAAAAACATAAACTCATAATATAACTGACATCGAAACCTTAAGCGTGCGGACCCTACGGTTCGAGAACAATGTAGACATGACCGAGACACATCTCCGGTCAATAACCAATAGCGGGACCTGGATGCCCATATTGGTTCCTACATATTCTACGAAGATCTTTATCGGTCAGACCGCATAACAACATACGTTGTTCCCTTTGTCATCGGTATGTTACTTGCCCGAGATTCGATCGCGGTATCCAATACCTAGTTCAATCTCGCTACCGGTAAGTCTCTTTACTCGTTCCGTAATACATCATCTCACAACTAACTCATTAGTTGTAATGCTTGCAAGGCTTATGTGATGTGTATTACCGAGAAGGCCCAGAGATACCTCTCCGACAATCGGAGTGACAAAACCTAATCTCGAAATACGCCAACCCAACAAGTACCTTTGGAGACACCTGTAGTACTCCTTTATAATCACCCGATTACGTTGTGACGTTTGGTAGTACCAAAGTGTTCCTCCGTAAACGGGAGTTGCATAATCTCATAGTTATAGGAACATGTATAAGTCATGAAGAAAGCAATAGCAACATACTAAACGATCAAGTGCTAGGCTAACGGAATGGGTCATGTCAATCAGATCATTCTCCTAATGATGTGATCCCGTTAATCAAATGACAACTCATGTCTATGGTTAGGAAACATAACCATCTTTGATTAACGAGCTAGTCAAGTAGAGGCATACTAGCGACACTGCTTGTCTATGTATTCACACATGTATTATGTTTCCGGTTAATACAATTCTAGCATGAATAATAAACATTTATCATGATATAAGGAAATAAATAATAACTTTATTATTGCCTCTAGGGCATATTTCCTTCAGTTTCCCCCCGAGGAGATAGGCTCAAGTATGTTCTCCAGATTCACTTTGATTCTTCCAACAACGAAGCAGAATATGAAGCACTCCTGTATGGGTTGCGCATGGCCATTTCACTCGGCGTCCGTCGCCTTATGGTCTATGGCGACTCGGATCTGGTTGTTAATCAAGTGATGAAGGAGTGGGATGTCGAAGCCCGGCTATGACAAAGTTATTGTAATGCAGATGAGAAAGCTGGAGAAGAAATTCGAGGGGTTAGAGCTTCATCATATACCCCGATCAAAAAATCAAGTCGCGGATGATTTGGCGAAGATAGGGTCCAAGAGGGAAGCCATTCCCGGTGATGTATTTTGGAACACATTCATGCTCCATCGGTGCAGGAGGATCCTTTCTTGAAGAAGCCCCGCAGCAAAAGAGTGCCAATGATCCGACTGAAGTTGAGGTCCCGGTAGTGGTCGACCTGATTATGGAAGTTATGGTCATCACTCCCGACCGGACAAAGGCCGCATATCGCATATATCCTAAGGAAAGAGCTCCCAGAGAATGAAGAAGAGGCTCGATGATTGACCGTCGATCCAAGGCCTTTACTGGTGATCAAGGGACAATTGTACAGAGAAAGCCGATCGAGTCGGCCGTAAGTGTATCACGCCGTAAGAAGGTCGATAATTCTTGAGGATATCCACTCGGGGACCTGTGGCCATCATGCGTCCTCTCGGACCATCATGGCTAAAGCATACCGGCGGGATTTTCTTGGCCGAAAAGCAAATGAAATGGCAAAAGAAATAGTCGACAAATGTGAAGGATGTCGGTTCTATTCCAACATGTCGCACAAGCCAGCCTCGACCTTGAAGACCATTCCACTGCTTGGCCCTTCGCTGTTTGGGGATTGGACATGATTGGACCGTTGAGAAGCTGGCGAAGCGGCTTCACTCATTTGCTAGTAGCGATCGACAAGTTCACCAAGTGGATCGAAGCCAAGCCCATCAAGACCCTCGATGCATGCAATCGCTATCGGTTTCATCGAGAGAGTTGATATTCAGATATGGAGTTCCGCATAGCATCATCACCGACAATGGGTCAAACTTCGATAATGACAAGTTCAAAGCCTTCGCACCTCTCAAGGCACGCTGGTCGACTATGCTTGATGGCTCATCCTTAGTCGAATGGACAAGCGAGCGTGCAAACGGCCTCATTCTCAAAGGGCTGAAACCACGGTTGATGCGTGATCTCAAACACGCAGCAGAGCTTGGGTCGATTTAACTTCCATCAGTTCTCCGGGGATTGAGGACCACTCCTAATCGGTCGATCGGGAGAACTCCATTCTTCTGGTCTATGGAGCTGAAGCGATTCGCCGAGTGACCTGCTTCACGATGCGCCTCGAGTCGAGCTATACTCAAGAAGAAGCGAACAAGCCCGGCAAGATGCAATCGACCTCTTGGAAGAGGAGAGAGAGATGGCCTTGATCCGCTCGACTATCTATCGCCAAGACTTGCGTCGATTCCATGCCAGAAATGTGAAGAGTCGAGCCTTCCAAGAGGGAGATTTGGTCCTCCGAGTGGATCAACAGAAACCACACAAGCTTGCTCCCACTTGGGAAGGTCCCTTCATCGTCACAAGAGTCCTCCACAACGGAGCGTATCATCTCTACAACGTTGATCGCCAGATCGACGAGCCTCGAGCTTGGAACGCGGAGCTACTCCGCCCCTTTTACACTTAAAAACTCACTCGGTTGAGATGTAATAAAAGTACTTTTGTAGTTTGTTTATCCAAGACAAGAATGTTATAATTTTCCCAGTGATTGTTATTGCTTTTTGTTGAAATTTCCCAGCTGGGTGGCTTAGTCGCGAATCCGATTCGCCTAAGTTTGTAAAAAAATCCTTTCCGAGTGCGAGCCAGGTCTCTCACTCGGGGCTTAGCTAAATCCGCCGCCTAAGTATTCAAAATCCTACCGAGTGGCGAGCCAGCCTCCCACTCGGAGGCTTAGCTGCAGTCCAAGTACTCGCCTAAGTATTCAAAATCCTACCGAGTGGCGAGCCAGCCTCCCACTCGGAGGCTTAGCTGCAGTCCAAGTACTCGCATAAGTATTCAAAATCCTACCGAGTGGCGATCCAGCCTCCCACTCGGAGGCTTAGCTGCAGTCCAAGTACTCGCCTAAGTATTCAAATCCTACCGAGTGGCGAGCCAGCCTCCCACTCGGAGGCTTAGCTGCATTCCAAGTACTCGCCTAAGTATTCAAATCCTACCGAGTGGTGAGCCAGCCTCCCACTCGGGGCTTATAACAGCCCAAGGATTAGCCTTAAACATCCAAAGTAATAAAATCCTACCGAGTGGAGAGCAAACCTCCCACTCGGGGCTTAGCTGCAGCCAGTGCTGCGCCTAAGTAATAAAAATCCTACCGGGTGGAGAGCAAACCTCCCACTCGGGGGCTTAGCTGCAGCCCAATGCTCGCCTAAGTAATAGAAATCCTACCGAGTGGTGAGCAAACCTCCCACTCGGGGGCTTAGCTGCAGCCCAATGCTCGCCTAAGTAATAGAAATCCTACCGAGTGGTGAGCAAACCTCCCACTCGGGGGCTTAGCTGCAGCTCAGTGCTCTCCTAAGTAATAAGAATCCTACCGAGCGGAGAGCAAACCTCCCACTCGGAGGCTTAGCTGCAACCTAGTGTTCGCCTAAGCAATAAAAATCCTACCGAGTGGAGAGCAAACCTCCCACTCGGGGGCTTAGCTGCAGCCCAGTGCTCACCTAAGTAAGGAATTCATCCCAATCCGCAAGGACGACGAGGTGCAGGTCGACTGCTGCCTTCTCCTTCGGAGCTTCACCACAAGTACAACGTGCGATGAGGTGCAGGTCGACTGCTGCCTCCTCCTTCGGAGCTTCGCCACAAGTACAACGTGCGGTCCATCCCAATCCGCAAGGACGACGAGGTGCAGGTCGACTGCAACCTCCTCCTTCGGAGCTTCGCCACAAGCACAACGTGCGGTTCGTCCCGATCCGTAAGGACGACAAGGTCGATCGCGATCTGTGTTCCATCTCTACCTGCAGGATAGATGAAGCACAAGTCGACTGGAATTTCAACGGAATATCTTCCGAATGAGGAATAAAGTTCTCTCAAAGGCAAACAAAGCATGTTAAAGGAAAAATCAAGTTCGGATAAACGTCCTACGGATCCAAAGGTGCTCAGGCGTTAAGCCTGTTAAAGTTTATCGGTTACAGAAACCACTCGGCATTCCAAGGCAAATTTAAAGTGGGACTTAGAAGTTTTTTACTCCTCCAGCGGAGGACTGGAAGGTGCAACAAACCGGTCGAGGTCGATTCCGTCGGCAATACGGGTAGCGGCAGCGATGAAAGTCTCCATGAAAGATCCGAAGTCGTGCTTCCCGGTATTGGCAACCTTGAGAGACACCAGCTTGTCCTCTTGCGCTTCTTTGCAAAGTGGACACGGACCAGAGATAGAGCAACATCAAGACCACACCGGCAGTAAGACTTTTTCCATTCTTGCACTCGACTTGGAATCTCATTCGACCGAGTCATCGTGATTCAAGATCATTACGAAGAGTCTGTTACGCCACAGAGTCGAGTCGATCCGCGACATCGCAACTTTCGGTCGAGCAAGATAATCCACCACGCTTAGCAACGCGAGACTCGATCGGAGCACATTCATAGCAACCGTCCTTCACAGGAGAGTTGATGGGGTCCAAGCTGGTTTCCACTCGACTGGTTTCTTCTTCAAAGTTTTGGTAGAATTCTGAAAACACAGCTTAGACTCAAAATAACGATCATGTGATGAGCTGGTGAGAGCAAGACAGTCGGATAAAAGAGACTACCTTCAAGCATGAGAAACAGCTTCTTGGCGAGCCCTCCAAGATAAATCTCCAGGTCGTTTCGCTTCCCCGCCAGTTGGCCAACCTTGTCAGACAGAACAATCTTGTCGTTCTTCAGTCGGCTAACTTCCTTGTTAGCCGCGTCAAGAGAGGATTTCAGCTTGGCATTTTCATCTTCGAGTTTGTTGACTGAGGCAAGCTTCTCTTCAAATGAGCTTTGTTTTCTCCAAAGTCATATCCGTGCCTCTGCAAGGTCAAGGTCCTTCTTCGTCAAAGTATCTTCTAGTTTATCTGCAAAGCAACAATGAGAACAGAGTTGAGAACGAGCAGAAAAACAAAGGCAGTCGTCAAAAATTCTCACTAGCCATACCTTTTGCTTCATCCTTTGCCTTCTGCAAATTCTCCTGAGCAAGCTTCAAATCGAGGTTGAGCTGGATCTGCTTTTTCTCTAATCTCAAGATAGCGAGCCACAAGCTCGCAAGATTTCTACAAAGAGTCAACCAACGAAAGACATCAAAGACAGATCACTTCCGAGTGATTAAGGAAACATAGTAGCATTTCTAAGACTACAACGAACCAAAACATTCGACAAGAGTCTCGGGACTACACTCAGCCGGGTGCACTCAATGCCCCTACGGTTTACCAATTTGGTTCGACCGATCGACCAAAAGAGGCAAAAGGTTATGATTCTAAAACCATGGCTAGTTGTCGGTCAGCCACAAGAAAATATATATATATATATATATATATATATATATATATATATATATATATATATAGCTCTTTAGACTATAGTCAACCGCACGCAATCGACCATAGTCTCGGGACTACACCAGTGGGTGCACTCTGGTGCAGCCCCACCGTTTTTACATTTCCATTCGACTTGGTCCGTCATTGTCTAGTTAATAAGATCACAGCATAAAGACTATAGCCGACTGCACGCAGTCGACCATAGTCTCGGGGACTACACCCAGTGGGTGCACTCAGCGTGCCCCCACAAAAGTTCAATCGACACACACACCTAGTGGGTGTACAGATATGGAAATCTCCAGAAGGAAGCAGTTTCAGGTAGCATATCCTAACAAAGCAAGCAACGACTGACTTACTTGGACATTGCTCGGAGGGCTGAACTAGCATCATAAGCCGCTGACTAGCCTCTCTGGCCGCTTTCACTGCTCCATCATGATCCCTGCACGGCGTATGGCCTCCTTAGCAGCACTTACTTGGTCTTCCGGACGTGGTGTGTAGCAAAGAGAGATGGTGGATCAGAAGTCGACGAAGTGGGTCGGGCACTTGTCGGTATAGCGAAGATCTGAAGTCCGTGGGGTTGCCTCCTCGGAAATCAGCGTCTCGTGAATCGCCATGACTTGAGCAGCCTTGCCAGCAAGCACTTTCTTGTTCTTCCTCTTCCTCAATGGCGCTTCCTCGTCATCATCGGGGAGATCAATGACGTGAGGCGGAACTACAAGAAAGATTCATAAGTAAACATGGAAGTCCAATCGACTAGAAGCTCCAGTCGACTAAAAGCAAAACCTCAGAGATCTTACCAAGGTTGGAGGTGACCGCATCCTCCATTTCCTGATCTTCGTGCTTGGCTGAAGTCTCGGAGGTAGCGGCGCTGTAGATTTCAAGAATCGACTGATCAGTCATCAAGTCGACCAAAAGTTCACTCATGTTGAATAAGGAAATACAAGGTTCTGTTGGTTACCCGGAGATGGTGGGAATGACCATTCGCATCTTGGGCAGGGCCTTCGCCGGCTTTGACGACGTCGCTCGAGGTTGCTTCGGCGGTTTCTCAGTCGGCGCGGGAGAAGTTGTCCTAGGTCGCTTCATCGACTGCCGGTGGGCACAACAGCTTTACCGCACCCGGCCGCCGGGTCATGCGTCAACTTGGACCTTCCCTCCGAGCGAGGAGGATCGACGTCTTCCTCCTCTTCCTCCTCCTCCTCCTCATCATCAGAGCCATCATCCTCCTCATCCTCCTCACCGTTTGACTCCCATTCCTCCGGACTTTCGCCTCCACTTCCTTCTTCTTCTTCGACTGTTTCCTGCGCCCCGTTGGGCATCGAGTACATCTCAGTGGTGACCTAGAAGACAACAAAACAAGGTGAAAGTCACCGATGAATTGGCATCAAAACAGAATGAATGCAGCAGAATCACAGTCGAAGATAAGTGGTTATACCTTATGCAGTTGGTAACTCTGGTCGAGTGGTGGAATCCTCCTAGCTCATGAGGGTTGTCCTTGTTTCTGTGATGGCAGTCATCCACTTCTCCAGTGGGCGCCATCGACCTCCTCCGGATGGACCCGAGTGGTATCATCCGTGCAGTACATCCACATCGGATGACCTCGGTATTGGAGTGGCTGAATACGCCGTCGGAGAAAGACCTCCGGAGATCCATGCCGGTCACCCCATCGCGAATAAGCTGGACTACACGCTCCATCGCCAGCCTTTACTTGGGCCTTCTCCTCTGGTAGCACCTTCGGGGAAGATGGCTTGTTCACTCGACTCATGGAGAAAGGAGGGAGCCCAATCGATCGCTTGGCGTCGGCTGGTCTTGGTAGTAAAACCAGGTCGATCGCCACCCCTAACCGAGTCGGGGAGAGTAATATTTGGAAAGGCTCTCTTCCCCTCATCTCGACCCCGAGTCCCCACACATCTGGATTACTTGGGTCCTCTCGTCATTCGGGTTTCGCTTTTCTTCACCGTCTGAGAGCGACAGTGAATATGTGCTTGAAGAGACCCGGTGTGGTCGACATCCCAAGAAATTCTCGCATGGCTAAACGAAGCAACAAGATAGACAATGGAGTTTGGGTGAAATGATGGAGTTGCGCTCCAAAAAGTTCAAAACCCCGGAAAAAAGGATTTGGCGGCAGAGAAACCCCGATCCACGTGGGTGGCCAGGAGGACGCACTCACCCTCTTCAGTTACGGTTGCCACTCCGTGCCCGGAAGCCTCGCCAACCCATGGGGTATCAGTCCTTCATTGGCCAGATCGGTGAGATCCTTCTCGGTGATGGTCGAGCGGATCCAGTCTCCTTGGACCCAGCCCTGCGGCAGCTTGGACCGCGAAGAGGAGCCGCCCCGACTGGGCGCTCTCCCCTTGGCCTTCGCCGCCGCCTTCTTCACCTGTTCCAGGGCTGCGGTCTTCTCCTTCACCATGGTCGCCAGCGAGGCAAGTACCGAGCTTCGGCGCTGGACAGACGAAGAGCGCGGCGAGAAGGTTTGGAGGCGGAGAGAGGAGAAGTCTGAGGTCGCACGCACTGTTCAAAATGCCCGGTCCAACGCTTTGTATGGGGCCGCTTCCGAGTGGCTGACCGGTAGGCCCAGGCAATCCCGTCGCAATCCCAAGAACAGCGCCGCACGATACGTGGAAAAAAAGGCGGCGTGAAGATCGAGGCGTCATCGTCTTATCCCATCCGAGTGCCGCGGTTTTCTCCGCTTCGCGCGCTTCCCAAAAATTCGGATCCCGCGAAATCCGCTAACCGCAGAGCAACTCGTCAGATAACAGATTTCCTCCGATCCGTCGCCGAAATCCTCGAGGTTCACAAAGTTCACTCAACAAAGCGTGAAGAATGGATCAAGGCGGTGAAAGAGAAGTTGATGCCATCACTAAAAGGTCGTTGATCCAGTAAGACGACTCACAACACGAAGAACAGGTCGAAGATTATCAACTCCTTCCTCACTCAAACCTCGATCCATTCGGGGCTAATGATGAAGTCATGTACTGGGGTAGGGTCATAGACATGCCCAAAGGTACCCTCCACAAGGACACTCACAAGAGAAGCAGCCTTCGGTCGACTGGTAGGTTTCCACTCGATGATTCAAAGACACTTGACCATGAAGACCCACTCGACCACCGTGGAGTCCAAGAGCCACTCGGTACCCAAACGGTCTGTAGTTAAATAGTCTTTATGACCTTAATGACACTTTATGTAAGGCATTACCAGTAACGCCTAGCTTTAACGCACCTTAAACCCTCTACTACGTGGGCTAGCTGGGGTCCTGGCGCACTCTATATAAGCCACCCTCCATGTAGAAGGGTTCGCACCCTGTAACACATACGCATATAATCCAGTCGACCGCCTCCGGGCTCCGAGACGAGGGGCTATTACTTCCTCCGAGAAGGGCCTGAACTCGTAAATCCCTTGCGTATACAACTACTCCATATCTAGGATCTTGCCTCTCCATACCTACCCCCCATTCTACTGTCAGACTTAGAACCACGACAGTATCCACCGGCTTATAATGCTTAACTGTGTCCATCGACTTACAATGCTTGACTGTTCCCGCCGGCTTATAGTCTGCCGGGTCACCAATGAAACATCAAGTCCGAGCCGGGTCATATCTCCGGTCAGTCCACACCGCGGGGTATATCCCGGATTTCTTGGAACTTGACTTGTCGTCGGTACTCGATGATGCTCTAGTTGAGGTACGAGGTGCCGAAGTTGTGGGAGCTTGAGTGTAGAAGTCGTAGGTCTTGGAAGAGTACTTGGTGTATTTGAAGTCATCATGCACTTGTCGCTCGGCCTTGGTTGCTTGATGAACTAGCTTGAGAAGGTTGGAGTATGGTTGGAAGTCGGGAATCCGTTTGATTGGGTGGTTGAGGCCGTTCAAGAAGCGAGCCACAGTTTGCTCGTCATCTTCCTTGGCATTGGCTCTTATCATGGCAACCTCCATTTCTTGGTAGTATTCTTCCACCATCTTCATGCCTTGCTTGAGGAATTGCAACTTCTTGAAAAGATCACGGGTGTAGTGTGTAGGCACGAAGCGAGCTCTCAAGACATCCTTCATTTGCGTCCAAGTTGTGATTGGTGGTTTGCCTCTTGCTTCTCGTCGCTCGATCACTTGTTCCCACCAAATGAGGACGTAGTCTTGAAACTCGAGGGAGGCCATGGTGATCTTCTTTTCCTCATCATAGTTGTGAAGGAGGAATATATTGTCCACCTTCAATGACCATGAGAGATATTCTTTGGGATCATTACTTCTGGAGAACTTGGGCATGGTGAACTTGAGCTTGCCGTAGCGGAGTTCTTCATCATTGGCGGTTTTTATGTCGCTCTTGCCATGGAGGAAGGTCCTCAAATGCTCGTTCCTCGTGATGTCGCTCTTGGCATGGAGGAGGGTCTTGAAGCACTTGTTCCACTTGGTGTCGTTCTTGTCGTGGAGGAGGACGAGGCATATGCGTTTAGCTTTGCCTTTCTTGTTGCTCTTCACGTCGTGCGACCTCTTCTTGTCGTGCTTGACGAAGTGCTTCCTCTTGTTCCCGCACTTGGCAGTTGCGCTCGTCGACGGCTCTAGTGGCCTCGTGGAGTGCGAGTTGTGCTTCGAGTGCTTGTGCTTCACGCTCAAGTGCTTGTGCTTCACGGCGCTCTTGTGCTTGTCGGATTGCATCACCGTCTTGAGGTGCTTGACATTGCACTTGTGGAGGTTGCTCTTGCTCTTGGAGTCGCGCCCTTTCACGTGCTCGGACTCGGCCTTGTAAGCCATTGCCATGGAATGGATTTTCTTGAGCTTGGCGATCTTGGGGATCATCATGTCGATGAAAGCGAGCTCGGGGAGGACTTGCATCATAAGAGGAGTAGTCCGAAGATTTCCGACTTGAGCGGCGGCTTGAGTGGCACCGTCTTGGCAAAGAGGTTGAGGAAGACGCGCGTCTCATGATCATGTTGCGAAATTCTTCCATTTGTGTGGTGAACTTGGCGTCGATGTAGTCGTAGTTCCTTGCTTCCGATTGGCGAAGGTCGGTGGCGAGTTGCTCAATGCGTTCAACCAAGGCTTCACTTTCTTGATGGAGAGCCCGTTGGGCGACGAAGAAGTGGTTCTTGGTGACGTAGTCGCGATCGTCACCTTGCTCCTCGAATAGGGGGTTTGCCTAAGAACTTGGCCTATCCATCATAACCAAGTGGGGTGAGTAGGAAAATGAGAGAACAGTACCGAAGTTACCTTTCCCGAGGATTGTGGATGTATCAAGTATCGCTCAATGTAATGCCACAATAGGAGAATTGGTATCGGGTTTGTTTATCACACCTAGACAAGTAAAGCTTATGGAGTAGCTTGGTTAGGACGGTGGCACAAAAATTTTCAAGCAAATGTTAGTCAAGATATCGATAAGGTTGAGAAGGTCCGCAAAATTGCAAGTAAAGCAAATAGATCAAACCCAAGAATATCTCTAGGAACACACACACGGAAGATAGATGGGATCCGCACAACCAAGGAGTGAGCTCAAAATGTGTAACCACGAAAAATGTTCTTGTTTTACGGATGCTAGAGAGATGCTAGCTCGATTGCTCAAATGGGAAAGATACGCTTGTGCACCTATGAGAGAAATGTGCCGTCTTCAATCCCAACTATGTTATGTATGTGGTGACCAAGATGATGTAGCAATGCAAAATGGCTCAATGCTATTGCTTACAAGCTCTTTGTTTCTCCTCTTTTACTTAAAATATTTTCTTTTTTTTCACTATGCTTGAAGCTCGAGCCAAGTATGATATGAGACAAGTATGTAAGAGACGCGCGGAAGAGACTTAGGGCACAATGATGATAGTAATATTACTATGGTGCACAATATAGCGTGGCCCGACAATTCTCAACTTGCTAGTCTCGATGGGTAAGTGACGCAAATTGGCTCGGGTTATCAATGCAAATGCAAGGAAATGAACTAAGTGTCGTCGAGGTTACCGTCCTTGCTTACGGTTAGCGGTGTCAATGGTGAAGATTGTTGGCAATGACGACTCCGGGGCGATGATGAATGGCGGTGATGTCGATGTCACGCGTTCCTAAGTAGCCGAAACACCTCAGGAAACGGAAACCGCAACTCAAAATCAGTCAAATGCGGAAGGTGGATGTTTTTTTGGTGAAATTTTTTATGGAGGCAAATGGTGGTGGTAGTGATATATGTGGATGGGGGATGTCAAGAGCTTCCAAACGAGCTAAAGAACACGAAAAACAGACTTGGGAGATGAAAGTTATGGCCAAAATGGTGTTGTAGTTGGGGTATTTCGGGGGAGGAGGGTGAGGGCACCCGGGGGTGGGAGGTGCGGGTGCCCGGGGTGGTCAGGGGAAATTGGCCCAGGGGTGCGGGCACCCGGTGGTCTCCAATTTGGGCGGAAATCTTTGGGAAATGGCCAAATTCGATGGATTTCGTGGTGGGAAGCGTGGGGATTGATGGGCAGGGGCTAGATCCACTTACGAATCCATGGACCAAAATAACCAAATCTCACAAGATCCAAGAAATTGCAAGAAAAAAATTGGGGCTATTTTTGTGGGGATTTTTGAATTAGGATGAAAAACAACAAAATTAGGCTAGCAAATGGGGGGATGGGACTCCAAGATGTGAATAAACCTTGCTCAGGATACCAAGATGTTGTAGGGTGAAACCCTAGCAGGGACCTTTTCACACTTGGAGGGGGAAAGAGGAAGAACACACAAGAACACAAGGAGGAAATCACTCAAACAAACCCAAATGCCACATCCACTAGAGTAGCATACATGAGATCCACAAGCATACAAGAACAATTCAAGGAAATTGGCACTAGGGTAAAGTTCTTCCCACTCCTAGGAGATGAGGTCTTGATGTTGATCTTCTCCAAGAGGAGGTCTTGATAATCCACAAGGATTCTTCCGAAGATGGGGGCTTGATCTTCAAGAGGAGGGGATACAAGGAGCAAAGCTCTCTAGTGTCTATCAAAATCTTTGCTAACCTCACAAATAAACTAGGGAAAGAGTTTATATAGGCTAGGGATGAAATTGGGGGAAAGAGGGGTATAAGGGTCCATTTTAACCCTAAAATGCACAGGCAAGTCGAAGGGGTCCGGGCACCCGGAGGGAGGCGCGGTCGGAGGTGGCCGGGCACCCGGGCTGGTAAGGGGCGCTGTGGCCTGGCGGGTGATGGGGCCAGGCACCCGGGGGTGATGGCCCGGGCACCTGGGGTGGAGGCTGGAGGCGGGCCTGGGCACCCGGGGTGTAGCCCAGGCGGCGGCTGGGCGAAGGACCGGGCACCCTAGTCCTCAGGGCCGGGCACCCGGGATGGCAGGGGCGTGGCCCAGGTGGTAGCCGGGCACCTGGGGTCGAGGAGGCCGGGCACCTGGGGTGTGTAGGGGAGTTGGCCCTTCCCGCAGCTGCTTGTCCGGGCACCCGGGGTCCTCGGGTCCGGGCACTCGGGGTGTCCAGCGGGTCCGTCCCGACGCGCCCTTCTTCCTTTTTCTTCTTCGTGTGTGTCTGGGTCTCCCTCCTAGATTCTTCATGGGCTTCTTCTTTGTACCTAAGAATGAACAATGTCTCCGTTTGAGGTAGAATCCAATTCTCGAGCGAATCCGAACGAGACTCGAAGAGGAAAGAAGTGACCTCGTTCTCGATGGCGCGTGCACATGTCCTTGTCATTGGTCTCCTTGGTGTTTGTGGCGATGATGGAGTGTCCATGGGGATGATGGAGGGATGCTCCGCATCGTCATGTCTAGTGTCGTTTCTGCTTTCACTGTTGATGCTCGATTCCTTTCACCCTAGAACCGCTGCCGATGCCCATGGCGTCCACGTGCTTTCTGCATGCACGCTAGCTGTGGGAGCGCCCATGGCCCCCACACGCTTTAGAAAGAAAATACGGCAGGAATCTGCAGGTGAAGTGGACCAAGGTTGCAAAAAGGGGAGCAGTGCTGGCGCCCATGGCCCGCCTGGCCCGCATGTCTGGCTTGTGAGTGCCACTACGTGCGTTAGGGCCTCGAGGCTCCGCCTCAACGTCACTTCAGACTATATATTCATCAAGCAACATATGCATGTGGTGTCTTCCTATCGGGAGAGCCTCCGCCAATCTCCGTTACATGGAGAATGACTGACATGTGGTTTTCTTAGCCCCGAGCGGGGTTTTATAGCATCAAGTCACTGGTGCCATGTCTGAAAACTTAAGCAAGAATGATGGGCGAGAAAATTTGTGGGGAGATAAAAAGTTATCAGAGCAACAACCTCCTCTTCAGTTTCCCTGTGGATTCCCTTGCCTAGAACTGCATTGCCTCTTTGTCGATTTTTTCTTTTAAAATTGCTTTACAGACTACATTGCCCGCACGATCCGCGAACAATGCGTCCTCCCCAACAGCGTTTTCTACATGCACACTAGCTGTTGACGCTGCCAAGTAGGATCGTGCAGGCGTCGGCCGTAAATTTGTCGTCCTTGTAGCAACGCTCTTTTTATTTTGCCTCTTTGCCACCTGACCAATGGACATCAGCAGCATCGGGTTAGGATGAATATCTGGTGCTCCCACCCCTAGGGTGCTCCCGGTGCTCCAATCTCGGCAACACATTTTTAAATGTTCGAAAAATTCTGAAAAAATAGCATATTCACACAACATCAATGTATGTTGTCATAAAGTTTGAAATCAAAATGTGAAACATTGCTCAAGAAACATAAATGATAAATTCGATAGTAAATGATACTCCCTCCGTAAAGAAATATAAGAGCGTTTATATCACTAAAGTAGTAAGTACATAACATAAATTAGCTTTAGATTTGACTCATTATCACATTGACGTCAATTTTGTATCTCGAGCAATGTTTCAAATTTTGTGACTACATTGATGTTTTATGAATATGCTAGATTTATGTCATAATTTTATAAATATTTTAAAAATGTGTGGAGCATCGGAAGCACTCCAAAGGTGGGAGCACCCGATACATTCCCCACCGGGATAGGGGATGGCGCATGCAATGTGCTCGGCCATCCGTTATGTTGCGCCTTGTGAAAATCGTTGGATCATTGCCAACCGCCATGTGGTGGCGGCATGTCGCTTGGTTGGCTTACTGCCACAGGTTAGATTTGGTACTAGTTGTATACGCATAGGGTATTTCTTTAATCATTTTTTGTGCATAGGGTCTTTTATGCAAAAAGCGAATAATGTGCTCAGCCCCAAATCCTCCATTACTTACCAGCTTAAGACAGTGATCACATAACAAAAAAAAAAGACAGTGATCACAGACCATACTCAATACACATATACATTTACCAGCTGTTAAGCACACGGTGAGAACAACGGCTCTACTATATCTCCGTGATCAAACGAGAACATATAATTCACTACTGGTTGAGCGACCGAGGAAGGGGGTCAACGGGTGGAGATTTACACATTCACAGTTATATATCTGGATACAGTACACAGTAATTACTAGTAGCACAGGGATAATTGAGAAAAATTTACTCAAGCTAGCGACCGTTTCCACGATCGAGATCACCAGGGGGTATGGTAATCAACATCAAAGTGAGGGGGCGCAGACGACGCAGGCGAGCAGCAGCATGGCGGACGACGCGGCGTCTTCCTCCTCGCTGAAGCAGCTGCGCTTGAACCGGCACGCGCCCTTGCCCTTGTTGCTGTGCAGCCCCAGCAGCAGCTCCTGCTGGTAATGCCGCCTCCCCCCGCCGGCTGACCTCGCCGCGGCCACCGCCGTCGGTTGGTCGTGCTGCCGGCCCCGCCGCGCGCCCTGGTTGTGGCCGGCCGACCGTTGAACCATCCTGTATGTCCTCCTGGTGTATGTGTTCTGCTCTGTGGATTTTGCTGGAGGAGAGGAGAGCAGAGTATTCAAACGGCGAGTGGGCGAGGAGACATGGACGTGTGGTGCGGCGTTATTTATAGAGGACAGTGGGTGTTGCTTGCCCCTGTGGTCTGGTGATATTGCAAGAATGCCATATTGGCATCACATCAGAAAGAGAGATCGAGCTTTATTTCGAATGCATTTGGAGGCTACCGGCGAGGATTTGAAACCACAAGGGGGGCAGCCGGCAGGCAGAGTGAGCTGAACGGCGCGCATGAACGTGGTGGGGTACACAGCAACCACTGTTCATTCAACGGATCCAACTACCTGCTATGGGCCGCCGCTAGCACTTGTCATGACGTTCATGCACATCACAAATGTTTAATCAAAGAGATTATATGTACGCGGGTGTATTTTGTTTGTTTACCACAACATTACTTGTTCTGGTTTGCACTAGCGGAGCTTAGAGATTCTTTGTGAAGGTTTTTCATTTTTGGCAGTTTAGATTAAGAGAAAAAGTCTTCATCCCCTCAAGAAATTACTCCCTCTGGTGAAAAAAAGTGTCGTGGCTTAGTTCAAATTTGAGCTAAAGCCACAGCACTTTTCTTGGCTTAGAGTGAGTAATATTTCGTCATTTGTCACTCCATTTATCCTTCTCTACGTCTATCACTGTTTATTTGGTTCTTTTCCTTAGGGGGGCGATTATTGCACATACACCTAGATTTTTTTCAGTCTAGTAAAATCTACCAGCACCATTTGACCCAGATACAACGACCGAGAGTCTTTTTTCCCCTCGAATCGCCCACACTACCTCTAAACCCCAAACGGTACAATCGCCGGTGACCTCCCCGAACACCCGAACTCGTCAAACCTTCAAGTCCCCTCCAACTAGGATGTCATTGTCGCGTCGTCCCCCTGTTCCCGACCGTTTCCGTTCGCGGCCTTGCCGCGGCGCCCCCGTCTCCACCTCGGGGCCGCGCATCCTCTTCTCTCCAAATTCGATTGACGCAGCGAAAAAATTTAGGCTCCTACTCAATAGCAAACACGTTTATCATAGTATTCCTTTTTCTTGCTTGGCTTCTTAAAATTTTAAATCATGTGTTCATCTCTTTCAATATTTGAACTAAAACCCATGACGAGTAAATCGGAATGGAGGGAGTATAAAAAAAGAATCCGTTCAGGCAGAGTAGAGACAGTAAGAGCATAGTATATGCTAGCGTTGGCGTAGATTTTCTACTAACCATCACATAGAGATCGAAGCAGCAAACTAACCAGGTGACTACCTGCCGGCCCCAGAATTCAGACTCACAAATTCTTAACAATTCAGCACAAGATCATACTATCAGTAGCTGACAAAAACCAAATTATGGGAGGCACATGATTGGCACGTTACATGCATGGCGAGGACCACCCATGTGGCTCATCTGATTAGGACAACCAATTTTTGTGCTAGCATGATACTAGATGCCTTTGCTTTCATCATGACCTAATTTCATCCATAACATAGGTGCAACTAATTTATTATTGCGCTGAGTTTACCTAGGAAGATCACTGCTCTTAAGTTTATTGCAAGTAAGAGTAGTACGACCAAGTTATAAAACAGCGATGTAGTTCAAGGATATGCTCATTTTTTTTTCACAACTACAAACAGTTTCCACAGGGATAGATTGCTCCTCCGAGAGCTGAATATTCCAGACAGGTAACAAACATGATCAAAATGTTCGACGTTTGTACTGAGACTGAAAATCTTGTCATTCTCAGCTCAGGGATGGTAGTCGGCATTTTTTTCTTTAAAAAAAAAGCGGCGGCCAAATTATAATTTTGATAGATAATCAGAAATTATTTCACACAATGACTTTTTAGTGAGCATCTTCAACAGGTGCCGAACGCGGCGCGCAAAAAACAACTTTAGTGCGTGCTCATTGCCTTGTTTGACGTGGCGCGCTGCGCCTGCTCCAGCAGCCGCGCTAAAATGCAGCGCGCCCATAATATTTTATTTTTATTTTTGAAAGCATAGATAAAATAAAACTGGCTTCTCCAACGATATATAGTTCTACTACGTCCACATAACCTGCTTCTACGATACAAAATAAAACTGGCTTCTCCAACGATATATAGTTCTACTACATCATAGCCTGCTTCTACGATACAAAATAAAACTGGCTTCTCCAACGATATATAGTTCTACTACATCCGCATAGCCTGCTTCTACGATACAAAATAAAACTGGCTTCTCCAACGATATATAGTTCTACTCGTTCTCCGACTCAGACTCTGCCTCGGTGATGTCCTCCTCCGATGTCTGAGCATAGACGTCAAGGAACCGCTCGTCGCGGGAGTCCCAGGACGACGCATCTCCTAGCGCCATGTTGTATTTAGCGACCGCCCTCCGCGTTCGCTTGTCCTCGCGATAGGCGGCTCGCGCCTTCCTCCTCTCCTCCCTCTCTGCCATCCTCTCGGCGAAGAACTGTTCTTCGTTGATGATGTCTTGCGGGAAGCGTTGCCTCCACACCGCCATGGCTTCCTCGTCCATCTCGGCCAGGCTAAGACGGGCGCCCCGCCTCCGGTGTTTGCGAAGATCCTCGTCGCTGGTAAGCCGCGGAAAGGCACCAACTCGTGTTCGCCTCCGCGTCGACACGTCGGTGAAGTTCATGTCCCAACGTGACCGGCCGAGGCGCCACGCCGCAGCGTCGTATGCGCGCGCGCCATCCTGGGCGGTGTCGAAGGTTCCGAGGCCGAGGCGCACACCGCCGCCTGACTGAATTGAGGCGGAGTAACTGCCGGACGGGCGACGCGACGCTGTAGCTGAACCTCCCGGCGGCGTAGGCGGCATGGTGGCGCTGGTGGTGGCGGCTCGGCGCGAGGAGGGAAAGCGATGGAGAGAGCGAGAGAGCGGCAGATGGCGCCGCAGTTTTATAGGCGCTGCAGCGGGCGCGCCAAATCTTCTTGTGAAGCTGCCGCCTTTTCACAAGTAATCCTTTCTCAGCGCTTGTTTCCCACCATCACGGAGCGCTGAAACCGGTTAAGACGCTTAAAAGGCACTTTTATCACATGCGCGTCTTCTAGCGCGCCTGTTGGAGATGCTCGAACCACTATAACCTTCAATATGTTCAGTAAATGGTTACAGTTCAAAATGTAAAGTGCCAATGAAAACTTTTTTTTTTGCCTTGTACAGACCCATGACTATTTTTCCGTGAAATTCATTTTCGCCAAGCTAAACTAATTAAGTGCATGTCGGATGCACTAATAATCTGCGTGTCCGACCACTGCAAAGTGGATAAAATGTGTATGTCACAAGGGGCCACGTTGTAGTGAACTGCCACATGGCTTGTTGCCCAAAGCAAAGACCCTTCAACAGACGCGAATGATGTGGGGAGAATCATAATTATGCAAGTCTTTAGAAAACAAAAATGATGGAATATCTACCCTAGGGCCGGGCATCGCCGGCCGCAGGTTTGCAGACGGTATACCACACGTTGTGGGTACGCAGTGCAAGCTGCCATTTGTTGCCAACTCGGTCAGAAAGTTTGGTTTTGGGGACGACAACGAGATACTGCTCCCTCCGATACAAAATAAGACAAGAGAAAACATTTCAAATGAAGTTGATTGTGGACTTAGAAACCGATGAGACACAAGCTTAGGCCTTGTTCGGAGTACTTCTTGGAGTTACCGTTGAAAATCGCGGAGCACCTGTTTCCTGTCTCCGCAGCTCTCGGGATTTCGCGAGCTGGTGGAATCGAACAGGGTCATAAGCTCATAATCTGCCTGGTCAATAGCCATCATTTTTTTCCTGCAAGTCTGTCAGTACGATCGTTTCGGAGCAAGTCCGTGCACTTGAATGCTGTATGCGGGTTGCCGGTCACACATCAGTTCTCGTTAGTTGCATGCACGCATAGGTGCATATGTACGTACGTTACGTCCATCCTCCATCCACCATTGAACCTAAGCTAGCCAACAAGAGACGACGGTCCCGCTCAGCCGTTCAGATGAAAGGGACCTATTCATAAGTTCCAGACAAATAAGGGTACATGCAGTGGCACTCTTTTGATCCTGAGATCGTATGACCCCATTCCTGGAGAAGATGGGGTGTTTCTGGAAGCCAGACTGGCAGAGGCACGATGCAGAGTAACGGGAAGAACGACGCTGACCCTAGATCCATGTATGCGTGGACTCTTTTGTGTTCGGCCCATGCATTGCACAAACGATAGAAGCTCCCCTCCAAGTTTACGCCAGGAGCATATGCTCCCAACAGCCAAATTGGATTTCTACAAGTTTACACGAGAGTTATATCAAAGCTTATGAGTTAGATAGAAGCTCCCCTCGCCTGAAGGGTTTTCTGTAGCTATAGTTCAGGCCGGCTCGTATTGAGTTTACCGTACAGTGGGTTTTTTAGTGCGGTTTTTTGTACCTTTTTCTGTGGGGGTTTTTTTGCACTGCTTTTTCTCTGATTTTTTTTGTTTTTTCCTTTGATTTTATTTTGTCTCTTCAATGGGGGTTTTTTCTCTCTTCGTTATACTTTTGTTTTCTTAGGTTTTTTCTCGGGTTTCATTTTTTATTTTTCCTTTTTTTCTTTTCGGTTTTCTTTGTTTTTCACCCTTTTGTTCATTTCTCTCATGGCTTTTACTAGTTTTTTATGTCTATTCTTTTACATATACATTGTACATTTTTTAGATTATATACATTTAATATTTTGAAAATATATGATTAATATTTTGTAATGCATGCATTTTTATGTCTAATATTTCTATAAACATTATACATGTTTTGTATACATCAGGAACATTTTATATATACGTAGTTAACAAATAAGGGTACATTATCAGGAGCATGTACATGCACTAGTGCTCTTTTGATGATGAGATCGTATGGCCCCATTCCTAGAGAAGATTGGGTGCTTTAAGAAGCCAGATTAGCAACGGCACGATGCAGAGTAATGGGAAGAACGACAATAACCCTTGACCCATGCATGGATTCTTTTGTGTTTGGCCCATACATTACACGAACATATACATGCATTGTTCATGCCGGAAAAAAACAATATGCATGCATTGGTGTGAAAAGGAGTAGGCGTTTTTACATCATTCGTTTTTCCTCGGGTTTTATTGTTTTCTTCGTTATACTTTTGTTTTCCTATGTTTTTCTTGGGTTTAATTTTTTATTTTCATTCTGTTTTCATTTCCTTTTTGGTTTTCTTTGTTTCTTCTGGTTTTGTTTCTGTTTTTCTTTGTTTTTCACCCTTTTGTTTGTTTCCCTCATGGATTTTACTAGTTTTTTTTATTTTCTTTCTTCGTTTCTCTTTGTTTCTTCCTTGGTTTTTGATGTTTTTCTATTTTCTCTCTTTCTTCATTTGTCTTTGTTTCTTATTTTTTTTGGTTTTCCTTAGTTTTCTTGGGACATTTTTGTATGCATCAGGAATATTTTTTATACACACGTGTAACATTTTTCAAATATTTGATTGATATTTTTTATTTTTTATTGTTTTGATGTCTATTTTTTTCCATACCCATTGTATATTTTCTATATACATCAGGAACATTTTTATATACATATTTAACATTTTGAAATACTTGATTAATATTTTGTAATACATGTATTTCTTGATGTCTACTTTTTTATAAGCGTTGCACATTTTTTGTATACATCAGGAATATTTTATATATACATGTTTTAAAAATAAGGGTACATTATCACAAGCATGTGCATGCACTAGCGCTCTTTTGATCATGAGATCGGATGACTCCATTCCTGGAGAAGATGGGGTGTTTTTGGAAGCCAAACTGCCAGATGCACGATGCAGAGTAACGGGAAGAATGTCACTGACCCTTGACCCATGCATGGACTCTTTTGTGTTTGGCGCACCCACTACACGAATGACATACATGCATTGTTCGTGCCAAAAAAACAATATACATGCATTGGTGTGAAAAGGATTAGGCATTTTTACATCGTTTTTTACTAGAGGCTAAAGGGTGTGAGAATAACCCTTTTTATCTAAGCAGGTTATTGCAGTCGGTTATTTTGTTTTGGTTCTATCTACGTTGTCTTGGGTTTCAATTATGTTATGGTAATTTTTTATTCGTATATCATGTTGGACTGTTGTTTGAGACGATAATTATTATATGAGGAGTAGAGTTATTAGATGCATAGACATTTGGGTCTCGGCGTCAGCTGCTAGTGGTCGTGTGAGCCCATTACAAGCTCTTATTCCACGTTGAGACCGTGGAATTGCTGCTATAACACTCACATCACTCAGCCCATGCAGCTCTCGCTTCGCTCGGCTCTTTTCTCTGCTCACTTGTTTAGCTTTTTTCAGGTGCTACGCTACTAGCTTAGGAAAAAATGACTACCATTTTTTAATATGAAGAAGATCATTAAATTAGAAGAAGTTCATAATTTTAAAAATCTAGAAAAATTATTGTGAATTAAAAAACATTAATTTTGAAAAAGTGGTCTTGGATCTAAAAAAATATTCATGGATTTCAAAAAATGTTGGTGAGTTTGAAAATGGTTTACACATTTAAAAATGTTCACAGACTTTGAAAAAGTTTGTCAACTTAAAAAATATTCATGAATTTTAAAAATGTTCATGCATTCAAAAAAATTCCATGAATTCTTAAAATTATTCATATTTCTAAAAAGGTTTTTGAATTTTAATAAATATTTAATTACAATTTGAAAAAGCAAAAAGGGAAGAAAAAATTTAAAAATTAAAACTATTAAAACCACTAAAAAGGGAAATGAAAACCAAACAATACCTTCTCAAAACCCAGAAACCGGTCGACCCAGCAACACACACCCTTATAGTCGGGGCCGATAACGCTCCCAGTCAACGACACACCAGGACGCTCTAGATCTAGGGAGCTTAGTATCTTAATAGATTCGTTTAGTCAGTCTCCCCTGCTCCCATTCTCTTCTTGGTAAGGTGAAAAATTACCCGCAAATGGCATCCCACCCTCACCTGAAACATTTATATCCAATTCATGTGCGGTTGTCTCTTCTCTATCCCACGATCTCACCCGTCCCACTTCATCTGAGCTGACGCCGCTACCTCCTCCCTTCTTGCCACTTCATCCCTAGCACCGCTTTGTATCTTCATCCGTGACCACGTTATCTCCCTGCCCTTTTTTGGGTTGAGATAGGAAACTTTATTCAAAATGATATCTTTAGCTTCGTTACTACTATATTACTATTAGCGGTTAAATGGCGAACTTTCTTTCTTTTGCATTATAGTCAAACGAGCATGGCCATCAACCTTGGATATGGATCGTACTGTCTCACGATGTTTTGAACCCAACTCACCTACTGCATTAATGGACGAGCCCCATGAAGAAAGATGTCATTTCCAAAAAGACAACCTGCATGTCGTGTTCCGATAGAACTGCAACCTCGCTTATCACGCACCCTGATACAGCTGCCTTCCGATCGAACAACCAGCTTGCATATCATGTGTCTCGATCCAACCGGCGAGAGAAAAATATAGTGTTTGGGGCGAGAATCGAAACCAAGACATCGCCAACAAACCTAAAAGTAGTTGTTGTCAAATAAATGGAAAATAATATATTTGAACCTTCCTACATTTAAGCATTCTCACTAAAACTTTTCCCTATTTTTGGAAGTTTTTTTTTTGTTTTTACTAGTTTTTCTTCATTTCCTACTTTTCCCATGCTCGAAGTAGTTTTCTCAGGGAATGCTATGGAATCAATCGTGCAAACTGTCCATTTAGTATCTTCTATGTAAACAACACCATGGCAACTTTGATCCGGCAGAAACAAAAGTTGTTAAAAATATACCCGGTAACATTTGTGTGAATAACATTGTAATTTACGCAGACCTGATAACTTATGTAGGAACAACGTGGTAACTTTGACCTGAGAGAAAAAATATTGAAAATATACCTAGGTAACTTATGCATGAGTAACATGTTAATTTATGCAACCACAAACCAGATAACTTATGGATGAACACCATGTTAACTTTGACCCGGGAAAAAAGTTGTTAAAAAATACCTTCAATAAATTCTGTGTGAATAGGATATTATTCAACACATACGTGATAACTTCCGTACGACCACCATGGTAACTTTTGACAAGAAAAAACGTCATTAAAACTTACCCCCAATAACTTGCATGGATAGCATAGTAATTTACGCGCCGCAAATAATTTAAGTACCCTAGGCCTCGTAACTTGGACCCCAAAAAAGTTGTTGAAATCTGTGTCAAAAACATGGCAACCTTCATACCGCAGGGCCCGTAACTTACATACCCAGGCATGGTAACTTCGGATGTGAAAAAAAGTTGCTAAAACATACCAACATGAGATCTAGTTTTAAAAATCTCGTCAGGATCGCTTTAATGATGAAAATGAATTTTGAATCATCCCCACAGTTTAAGCTAGAGAACATTTTAAACTTTTGAAATAGGCAGAATCTAGGATGACATCAACTTTTTGTCCTCTAAGCTCTAGTGCATATATGTGTATGCATGTTGGGAGAAGGTTGGGGGGCAGACTTTATGCCCCAGTAATCAGTATAAACAACATGGCAATTTGCGCATTGCAAGCATGGTAATTTATGTAGCCCAGACATTGTAACTTTTGACCTGGAAAAAATTCATCAGAACATACCAACATGAGATTTAGTTTTCGAAGATCTCATCGCGACAAATTTAATAGTGAAAAGGTTTTTGAATCGGAAATGATGGTTTAAGATACAAAATATTTTTAAATTTTTGAAATGCAGGAGAATCTAGTATGACATTAACTTTTGTCATCTAATGCATGCATGTATATGCATGTGCGGAGGTGGAGATGAGGCGTTCCTATCTATGCCTAAAAACACAACGTTCTTCCATCAGTCCACTCCTACTATTAAACGAGAGTCTGTCGTAGTAATGATTCTACCACCTCCTCGCATTGAATTCTTTTTTCACTTCCACCTGAAAAAGAAAACAACCAGCACATTTGCCCTATGTCCCAACCACCGCTCGACTAGAAAAGCATACACCCGTATGAGCATTCAGCTAGTAATCATTAGACAAACGATACGGTGATTGGCGATTTTATGAGCCGTTCATCCACCCAAATTTAACGGTGGGAAAGTAGGAGTTACAGGGAGTTATAAAATTGAAATTACAAGAAATTACATCTAATGAAAGGGTAAATCGATCACTAAAATTCCCCATGGCAATATCCTCGGTAGATCCAGTCTCTCAACAGCACTCAAATTCCCTATGCTCTCCTGTGGTGCCGGCGACCGCCACCTCCTCTCCGGCGACGGCGGCGGTCGCCGCCTCCTATCCCGCCCTTTCCCCCGTCGGATCTGGCGTCGTACCAAGTGATGACGTGTTGGCTCCCCGCCTGGTTCACCCCCGACCAGCAACCTCCCCAGCTACCTCCAACAGCGGCCCGGCCTGTTCCTTCCCAATAGCGCCTGTGCCTCTTCCTCATCGCTGCAGCGCCCATCGCCCAAATGTCGCCTGTCGTCGTCCATTAGGTGAGTCAAAGTTATCCAGGTGCGTCATGGTTTTGGTCAAGACCGAGTCATTCCCAAGTGGATTAAGTATTGATTTCTAGTTCCCCTATGGTCTGCTGTTCGATTTCATGGAATTTCACACGCATTATGCTAGGGTTTATTGAATATAGGTTCCTGAATGTGAGCACTTGGCATGTTTGATCGTGCTCTCTTTTATGTGAACGACTGACTTCTTAATCATGCTCTGTTTTAGGGAAAGACAGCCCTTTTTTCACTCGTGGGAAGGCTGCAAGGCAAAAAGCTTGGGACACGCAGAATAACCAAGAGGACACAAACTACAACAAGTAGTTGAAAGGCAGAGGAGAAAAGGTTGCATTCATGTCAATTTGAGAGAAACAAGCCAAAGAAAATAGAGGGGTTAGCATGTTTGATGAATTTAGATGAGGAGAAATCTGTAGTCAGAAATGGGGATCTTCATGACTTCTGTGTTTCTGATTATGACCAGGCTGTAACTTGTAATGGCTATGTTCTGTTTATGATCATTGTGCTGATCATAAGTCTAGTAAATTTGTAAAACTGCTATAATGTTCAGGTTCAGAACTTACGCTTTTGTACTGGCCATATGCTCACTTCATATATGTATACTGTCAAGAGTTGTGTGCGAAAGTTCACTCCATATATGTGTTCCCACAGTTAAAAATTTGTCAAAAATCATTGCTGTACATGTTCAGTGCAAGAGGTCAGTAGTAGTACTGCACATGTACATGCATTTATAATCGGTCATAAATCAGTACTGCTCATGTACATGAAGATACAAGTTGGTCTCAAAAATCATTACTGTACATGTACTCACTGCATATTCAGTCAAGTGCAGATACAAGATGTTCTTGTTAAAGGGTAAAGGACCGAGATTAAAAGAGTCATTCTATTGGTTGATTGTTGGGGTATATATAGCCTAGATGCCTCAATGGCGGTTTACCGGTCCGCCTCCCTGGTGTTGCTCCTGCCACCAGGGTTCCGGCCCTCCCTGCAACACCGCCGGTTGAGGCACGCCGACCCCCACCCCCCTGCAGCGCCTCCCTCCATCGACACCGGCCATCAGTTCGTGGACAGGTAGGTTCTCCTCCCTCCCCCCTCCCCCCCTCCCACCGCATGGGGCTCAATCTGATTTATTTGTTTTGCTCTGATATTTCTGAATTTGCTGCTTCTGCGTTATGAGTATTTGCCATCTTGCGCTATAAGTGTACGTGTGAATGTGTGATAGGCCAGAAGAGAAGGAATTGTTGGGCTGACGCAGTTGGCGCTGGGTGAGATGCCCACATCAAAAATCGGCGTATAACACGCATGAACCATTTGTCTCTGCAGCAATGAACAAATCTGCAAAACCAAATTTGCGCTTGTGGTCCTATTTTCTGCTACATACCTTTCAACTCTGAATCTGCAGGTATGTACATTTGAACTCTGAACCTGTAGTTATGTGAGATTGGTAAGACTTATTTTCCCTGAATGGTACTGACTACTGAATGAATCGTATAATTCTTTCTTCAACACAAGCCGAATGTAGGTGCACGGGGTATGCTTGAGGTGATCCATGATTTGTGATTCTGATATATCATAGTGGCTAGTCCAAACTAACAGTGAGTAATTTGAGTTTGCGTCGCATTTATCCTTCTATGATCATAATTTATTTTAGTTGAATACAAAATATAAAATGGAAATACGTTTGGGATATCAAGGCATTCGATTTGTACTGCTGTAGCTAGTTTGGAAACAAGAAACTGTAGTTCAGAACCGAATTCGGTATTTAGATTTCTGGGCACAACATAAACTATATTGACTATTGTTGTTATACCCACTTTTCCTGATCGTTCATCTGTTATGTTAATGCTTAAAAGTGGCAAAACAAATGGATGCTATCGTGAACCTCCTCTGCTTTCTCTGAAACAGGGATTCCATGTGAAGAAAAAGGATATGTGGGAGCTTTTGGATGCCGACCAACAAAGGCTCCGGCAAGGAAGAGAAGAGAGCTGCATTTCCTTGCAACTCTAGTAACTATCTTTGTTATAGCTTGTAGAGTGTACCCGCAAAAAAAATAACTTGTGGAGTGTAATGGATTAATTAGGATGCTATGTAATCAGAGTACGTACCCCTATCCTATGCATCATGACTGATTGCGACCAAGGTCCGCGTTCTGTGAAGAAGACTCCCCGTTTGTATGTTTATTAGTGATACTGTCTGAGCCGCTTGTGTCGTATTGTTGTGCTTGCTCTACTACCTCTGTACATTATTTGTGGAATTGGTCTTCTTCTTCACCATTGCTGAAAATCTGTTTCATTTAGCGTACCCTTATGAAGCTCTATTTCAACTGGAATTGGTCAGAGTCCTCCTGCTCATTTTGATGCCAATGAACATTGCTTTCGCCCCAAATGCTTGTACAGAAGGAGCATAGGAACTCCATGTTTGGGGTTATCCTAAGCTTGTTGATCGGTGATCATTTCAGTACTGGCTTGTCATGTACAGTAGTAAAAAATATCCTCTCATGTTATGTATCACTTATTTCTATGTATGATGGTTCAGTTTGACACACACCTTTAGTTCTGTTTAAAAATGATGGATGCATTTCCTCGTGTACTCAAATATTTGTCGTACGTATTGATGTACTATTTGCTGACCAGCATGTTCAGCTTCTTGCATAATTAGAGATGTTGTGCAAGTCACTAACTGCGTGAGATCTATTTCCCATTTGTTTTGAAAATGGCTGATAAGCATTCAATTGGAGCTAAAGAAGCTAGTCTTTGTATATTCTTGTAAACGTAGACTCACAATTGTTTCAAACAAAGGTAGCCCCAACCCTTCATCTCAGGTGCTCTGGAGCTCGCTACAAAACTGTCCACCACCCTGCGCCAACACGGTCTTGAGGCTTCCCAGGCCGTCTCACCACGGCACTGCGAAGGGCCCCTGCACAACGAAGAAGAGGAGCCGGGACTAGGGGCAGCAGCACCATCGGCACGCGGGAGGGCCCAACCTCCACCGTCATCGACGGTAACCGACCGGACGCGACAGCCTGTGGTCCCATAGGCCTGGCCCTGAGAATAATGAAAAAGTCATGGACATCAAGATGACACTATGTTAATTCCAGTTATATGTATCTTAGAGTACTGAACTTGGCACTGTCAGCTAGTATTGTTTGTATCAGCTATGGACTAGTACTGTTTTGTAAACTATCTTGTGTTCCAATGAAAGTGAAATTTGCTATCTGATATATTTTTGTGAACTATCCCTGTCAGCTATATTGTAAACTATCATTGTGTTGCAATGGAAGTGAAATGTGCTATCTGATTGGTCATACCCAGGTACATGTACAGCTAATATGATGGAAAATATGCATTTTGACAGATTATACCCAGGTACATGTACAGTTAGACCCGTTAGAGTTAATTCAGCGTTAGAGTTAGGCTAACCAGCAGTTAGCTTTGTCATTAAGCTAACTACCTTACCAGTTAACATTTACCGCTGTCCAAACGCCACACAACGCCTGTTCATAGAATAGTTGTTACCTTGTAAACCGCCATTGAGGCATCTAGGCTATATATACCCCAACAATCAATCAATAGAATGACTCTTTTAATCTCGGTCCTTTACCCTTTAACAAGAACATCTTGTATCTGCACTTGACTGAATATGCAGTGAGTACATGTACAGTAATGATGTTTGAGACCAACTTGTATCTTCATGTACATGTGCAGTACTGATTTTTGACAGATTATAAATGCATGTACATGTGCAGTACTACTACTGACCTCTTGCACTGAACATGTACAGCAATGATTTTTGACAAATTTTTAACTGTGGGAACACATATATGGAGTGAACTTTCGCACACAACTCTTGACAGTACACATATATGAAGTGAGCATATGGCCAGTACAAAAGCGTAAGTTCTGAACCTGAACATTATAGCAGTTTTACAAATTTACTAGACTTATGATCAGCACAATGATCATAAACAGAACATAGCCATTACAAGTTGCAGCTTGGTCATAATCAGAAACACAGAAGTCATGAAGATCCCCATTTCTGACTACAGATTTCTCCTCATCTAAATTCATCAAACATGCTAACCCCTCTATTTTCTTTGGCTTGTTTCTCTCAAATTGACATGAATGCAACCTTTTCTCCTCTGCCTTTCAACTACTTGTTGTAGTTTGTGCCCTCTTGGTTATTTTGCGTGTCCCAAGCTTTTTGCCTTGCAGCCTTCCCACGAGTGAAAAAAGGGCTGTCTTTCCCTGAAACAGAGCATGATTAAGAAGTCAGTCGTTCACATAAAAGAGAGCACGATCAAACATGCCAAGTGCTCACATTCAGGAACCTATATTCAATAAACCCTAGCATAATGCGTGTGAAATTCCATGAAATCGAACAGCAGACCATAGGGGAACTAGAAATCAATACTTAATCCACTTGGGAATGACTCGGTCTTGACCAAAAACCATGCCGCACCTGGATAACTTTGACTCACCTAATGGACGACGACGGGCGACATTTGGGCGATGGGCGCTGCAGCGATGAGGAAGAGGCCTGGGCGCTGCGGTGGGAAGGAATAGGCCGGGCCGCTGTTGGGGGTAGTCGGGGAGGTTGCTGGTCGGGGGTGAACCAGGCGGGGAGCCAACACGTCATCACTTGGTATGACGCCAGATCCGGCGGGGGAGAGGGCGGGATAGGAGGCGGCGACCGCTGCCGTCGCCGGAGAGGAGGTGGCGGTCGCCGGCATCGCAGGAGAGCATGGGGAATTTGAGTGCTGTTGAGAGACTGGATCTACCGAGGATATTGCCATGGGGAATTTTAAACCGATTTACCCTTTCATTAGATGTAATTTCTTGTAATTTCAATTTTATAACTCCCTGTAACTCCTACTTTCCCACCGTTAAATTTGGGTGGATGAACGGCTCATAAAATCGCCAATCACCGTATCGTTTGTCCTAAAAAGATGGAAACCGTGAGCGTCGAACGAACTTGGGACAAGATGATTCCCTTGAAGTGCAAATTGTCGAGCCACCAGATCTTTGTCATATTCTTGATGAAATATTCCAACTTCACAAATATCGAAGCTAGCAAAAGCATCAAGACACATCGATAAAAACTCAACAAATCTGTAGGATCGGTTCTGCGATGACACAAACTCAAGATATCTACCAACATACTTAACATTTAGGCCGACGTCAGTGGATACCGTTCTTCTCCTCGGAGACGTTGTTTTATCTATCCCTCCTTCAAATTTCAACTTTACTGTACCACCTGGCCCGTCACTAGGTCCGCCCCTTGGGAGCGCTGCCCCGCTTGGCGAGGTGGGTTGCAGCAACCATGAAGACTTGTGCTCATCGTGAGAATCAAGCGAGTTCCTTTGGATTTTATGCTTAGCTTAGCTATGCTCATTCCCTGTGTCTTTGGTCTCCTCTTTGGCCTTTTTGTATTTTCATTGTATAGCTGATATTCCAGCAGGGTTGGTATATTTGAACTATCCTTGGAATGTGGGATATCTAGTCCCAAGCTCAAATGCACCCTAATGGACAGTAATATAAATAAAAAAGTAAAATTTGATTTTCTTTTGATAAACTTCGACAAATGTTCTGTATGCTCATCATTTTTTATCACAAAATGACATTTGTGAAAGTCATGGCAAAAAAATTGATGCTCCAAAAAGGCTAGTTTTGAAAAAAATTTGGAGTATTGTTCTTTTACACAATTTTCAGGAATGTCATTTCGTGCTCAAATTTTACAGGCGTGCAAAACAGTTGACAAAGTTTACGACAAAAGATTCAGAATTTTTAAATTTGTTTACTATATTTATTTATTTACGAAAATACTAACGCCCATATGTGGCAATCTTGCAACTCGCCCACACGCATGGATCACCATCCAGTTAAGTTTGCATGAATCTTGACACACTGAGACAATTTTCGCGTGCCACGTAGGACGGGGCTGGTGTGTGGGTGTTGGAGAGTTCGCCCACACTCTCGCAGCACGCGGTTTGCCAGCTGCACTGTGTGGGCGAACTAGTTTCTGTCCATACAGCCACCACCTAGTCCACGCCGCTGCGGCTTAACTGCCGCCAACACGACACTCAGACGTTGTTGGATGGCAACCGCGATTACGCCAGACGCGTGGCAACTAGGTAAACACACATGTCAACTATGATTCGCTATAGACGGCAAATCGCAGCGATGCATACATGGCAACCAGATAAACACACATGGCAACTGTGATTAACCATACATGGCAACTATGGTTGGACCACACGTGGCAACTAGGTAAACACCATGGCAACTACTGTTTGACCATATGTGGCAAGTAGTTAATCACATACGGCAACTATGGTTTGATTACACGCGGCAACTACCATAAATTAGACATGACAACTATAGTTAACCAAAACAGATAGAGTTGTCATGCTTCCACAACTACATTTGTCATTCCGAATAACTACATCATCCATCCCGGATGGCAACTAAATCGTCATCCCGTGGGTACCTAACTTAGTTGCACCAGGACGTGTGAGCATTTTTGCTTCGTGTCACACGCGCGGGGTGAAAATGAGTAGTACTTGTTGGGCGTGTGGCACAAAGTAGTTGCGCCCATACGTGTGTGCAATTCTAATGTTTGCGTGTATACAACCCGTGTGGGATGCCTCTTGCTCACGCCACACACGGTGTGTGGACGAATGTCTAGTATGCCACACGTGTAGACGTTATTGGCGTCCTTTATTTATTACTAATTGTTTACCGCTCGAGATCTGAATAGGGCTTTCGGTTGGTGGCAGTGCGAAGAGCCTTTTTTTTTCAAAACGGAGGCAAAAGATTTGCCTCATCCATTAAATAAGAGGAGAATAGAGTTTAGAGTTTAGAAGGGTTTAGAAGGTATACAGTACAAGGGTTTATGCCGCTCGGTTGCAGAAGTGTTTACTAACTAGTTAGAGTAAGCTCTAGGGAGCATTCTAGGATTGTACGTTTGACATCTTGTTCATTCACCACTTGCATAATTAATTTACTTATTGTCGCACAAACACTCTCCTTCCTCCAAATTTCTTATGCTAATGAACGCACCCCACAAGAAGAAACGCCCGGAAATTCCCAAGACGTCCGTCGCTGTCATCCCCGACATTTAGCTGCCGGCCGGCCGCTCTCTTGCTCTGTTTTCCCCGCCATGTCTCTTGTCCCCTTCTCCATCCATCCCCTGAACCTAGTTACAAGAGCAGGCAGCTTGCGTCACTAGCTCCGCAATCCAATCCGATCGACACAGCCGACATGCTGAGGTTACTGCTCATTTGGGCAGCGATCTTGGGCTGCTCCCATGGGCAGTCCGAAGTGTCCCGGAGGAACAGCCTCCTGAAGGTGATGTCACCGCCGGAGCTCGAGGGCACGTACGGCTGTGCCAGTGCCGACTTCGGTTTCCCGCAGCACGCTGGCTCCATGACTGGCGTGGTCGTCTACCCAAGGCGCAACAGGATGGCCTGCATGAACTTCGATGGCTTTGGCATCTCTTTCCGTTCGCGTCGAGCTGGCGGGCCTCCTGTTATCTTGCTCGTAGACAGGGGAGGTAAGACACAGTAAATCTGTCCATTCTTTTTTGGCCTTCATTTTTTCTTTGATAATTTTCTCACTTTCCACTGCTGAAATTCTTAATCTTATACTTACGTAGTACTCACTTCAGTTCATACTAAATCAGCGACAATTTGGAGGGAGTACCATTTTTCGTCGCTTGGTCGAGTACTATTTGGCACTTGCCATATGGTGACCACAAATTGCTGGAACACTTATATGAAATAATTCAGCACTCAGGTGGAATCATGCATACGAGAACTATATGCGGACCAGCGCTTTGCAGCGTTGTTTCCGTTATAGGGTTTATTTATCTGCGTGTTCGCTCGACCATCACGGGTTTGAAAAAAGTTAACAGATTTGAATTGCGGATATACAAAATCACTGATTACAAAAAATGTTCGTGAATATGAAAATAAATCATGAATTTGTAAAAAACTTCACGTTTTTTAAAATAATAAAAAATAAAAAGGGAAATGATAATAAAGAAAATACGAAAAAGTAAAAAAACTGACCTGGAGAAATTAGAGGAAAACCACCCCCGAAAAAACCGTCGGAACCTTCTAGAAGGTTTCAAAAACCCGGTGAGAAAAATAACCTACATGTACCGGCCCATATAGGAACTACACCTACGAGATGCGTGAGCGCGTTCTAAGACTAACGAGTTAACCAGCCCGTTAAGCGCCGAAGATAATTTGCCTGCTTGAAGAGCCCACTCTTTCACACTCACACATCTGCCACCAGCTTCGGCCCAATAAACGCAACTTGTTTGGTCCAAGAAACACTATATACACATACCACGTTCCAGTAAAAAAAAATGCCACCGCTTTGCTGCTAAAAAAAATGTCACCACTCAACTTTGCATGTTTCAATTTGTCTTTGCAGTGTATTACCTTTCAGAAAGGTCCAGTCATCCTTGGAACTTGGTTCTAAGGTCAAGGCAATGGCGACAGGCCACCTCTCCGCACTCCAATGTGCCCCATGCTCTCTAGTGGAAAGATGGTAACACAACTATTGTGAACACTGTTCTGAAGTACCCACAAACATGAGCATGTCAACACGAGTAAGCGTAAACATCACTCCACACACACTACCCACATTGTCATCCTTCCCTCCTTCCCTTGATATGCGATGTGGCTACACAATGCGACAAGACCCAAAACACCGAAAAACTGACACGGGTAACTAGAGGTTTTGGTCCAGCGGCTAAAAAATGATGTTTGCTTGATGATGTGGGTAGCTTGAAGTTGAAGATATGTGTGCCCACTGCCCAAGAAGGATTTGAGTGCTTCCCTCAAAACAAAAACTTTCTTTCCTCGAAAAGGATCCGAGTAACTGGACCAACCAATCGAACACCTGCTAATTGTTTTACACTTTTCTTATGAATCGTGTATGCTTCGTGTTCTCGACGGTTCTTTAAAACGTTTCTCTACTACAAATGTGCATTACGAAGTATGAAGAGCTAGTATGTTTATTCCTAATTCAGGAGTGGAAATTAAAATATGCTACGAGGTATAACATGGACAAAGACGAATGGTAGGACTAAGATGTGATTTTGAATTTTTGTTGACTCGATCTACATATGTACATACACACCTACTTTGAATTCTCAAAGATGATGGGTTGCATTAATTAAGAGGCAATTCCTTTACGCGCAACTGAATATTATGGAAATTCCTCATCTTCTGTCAAAAAATTGTCTTCCTTCTATGCCACTATCTTAACTTTTTCTGTTTAGGTTTGTCACCTCTATTCATTTGGTCACTCCCCCCTTGTAATATGTACTTTTCTTGTACTGTCGTTTCTTGTTTTGTGCTGTTAGCTTAGACACGGCAGTGTTTGGCAAGAATTGTTAGCTGGAACCTTGACATTTGTTTTCACTTTGCATCGGGATGCTTTTGTTAAGTTTTTGTTCCATTATCATTTGATAGTGGAACCCTATCCATTTTTTCAGTACAACTAGAGCACTAAAACTTAACAACGACATATACTGCAGTTACAGTTGGTTGTTTGACGAGATACATCTCACAAGTAGAGTATTGTAACTATGGCGGACCATTAGGTCAGCCTGAAGATATATTATCAACACACTCAGTACAAGCTTTAGGCAACAATTACACGATTTTTAGAGCACAGTGATGGCAAAAAAGGCAGGAAAATGGACAGAATTGTTTATTTCAAGATATCTAGTTTGAACAATAGCAATATGCATAGATTTGTCTTGAGTAGTAGTTTCATAATAGCACAACTACATTTTTATTTATAGATATGTTTAAACAGAACGTATGGAAGGAGTAGTTTACCTACCATGTCATTTTCCAAAAATGCCAAATATTTACACTCCCAACTGGAAGGAGTAGTTACCTGGTTAGTCTTTTAATACATGTATCTACTTTCTCCTAGTCAAATCTTTTATTTTGCACGACTGGTTTGATGATTTGTACATTTCTCCAACAAGTTGTTGGTGATAATCCTAACTACACTTAGTGTGCCAATTCGTTGTGGCACTCCAATAGATTATACTATTACTAATGTACACTTTAGGTTCACTTTTTATGTAAAGCGAAGTATTTTAAGAGTATATGCATACTCGACCTCTAGATTTTTAACTACACCTATTTATAATACCACATATACTTATTATGGCCGAGTAGAGTAATATACTGTATGATACAATATGGTTGCTTTGAACAGATTGTTACTTCACAACCAAGGTGCAGAATGGGCAGAAAGCAGGAGCAGCAGCAGTCCTTATTGTTAATCACAGAAATGAACCTTTATTTGCAATAGACGAACCAGAAAGTGGCGAGACAACACTCAATTTACACTTACAGGATATTACCATTCCTTCAGCACTTATAACCAAAAGCCTTGGGGAGAGTCTCAAGAAAGCAAGTAATAATGGCGACTTGGTTAATGTAAACTTGGACTGGGGGGAGTCCCGGCCGCACCCTCATGAGCGTGCCGAGTATGAATTTTGGACAAATGGTAACGATGAATGTGGTCCAAAATGCGATGAGCAAGTTGATTTCCTGAAGAGATTCAAAGGTGTAGCCCAGATACTCGAGAAGAAGGGCTACACACAGTTCACTCCTCATTACACTACTTGGTATTGCCCAGAGAGCTTCATGTTCAGCAAGCAGTGCAGGTCCCAATGTATCAACTATGGGAGGTATTGTGCACCAAACCCGGAACAAGATTTCGGCAAAGGGTACGATGGGAGCGATGTGGTGGTTCAGAATTTATATCAAATTTGTGTGTTCAAAGTTGCAAAGGAGACCGGGAAGCCTTGGTTATGGTGGGACTATGTGACTCATTTTGCTATTAGGTGCTCAATGAAGGAAAAGAACTACAATGAAAAATGTGCTCACAGAGTAATCAAAACACTTGGTATGCTAATACAGTAATGTTGCACCAGCCATTCTATGATTGAAAATGAGGTGCAGTTAAAAAACTGGTGGTGAATGTGTATGTATTTTGCAGGCCTTAATCAAAAAGCGGTTGGCATGTGTGTTGGTGATCCTAACGCAGACGAGGAAAATCCTGTACTAAAAGCTGAACAAGATGCACAGGTTACTAGCTTAGCAATGAGCACTATGTTATTTTTTACGTTTACCAAGCTAGTCCTCTGAATGCAGCAATAACTTCTAGTTTGCACAGATTGTCAAGGACTCTGGCAATCATGTTACTATCTTGCCAACACTAGTAATCAACAATAGGCAATACAAAGGTCAGCGTTCGGCCCTCCAATTTCAATAATGGAATAGCTACATGAGGTGTGGTGACTGGTGAGCCTTAACTGCTTAATGAATCTTTATTTCCCAGGGAAACTTGAAAAGGCAGCAGTTCTTAAAGCTCTCTGCGCCAGCTTCCGAGAAAATAATGAACCGTCTGTTTGCTTAAATGAAGGTTTGATTTGTTGGTTCACATGAATTTTTAGTTGTCTAGTTTATAATGAATAATGGAGAAACAAAGATATTGCACTAATATGTAAGCAGTGGTGTTATGGACCAGGAGCCCGTGTGGCTAAGATGGTCGTCACACGAATACCTTAAGGTGTGTGGCACCACTATCGGAAGCCGCATAACACCCTCGCCCCTCTCACGGATCAGCCTTGCTGATAGTTTTCCTTGAGATTAGATTGCTTAGGAGTGTCTTGAATAATGTATTAAGGAGTCAAGGCTATAAATATGAGCCCTGGCTCCCCCCACCCCCTCTTTTCCTGCGGTGTGCCTGTCATGGCCATAAACCACTCCCCTCATGTCTTGACCTAAGGTCTCTTTTCCGCAAAGTTCCCAAAAATGCAGCCCACTAACTCCACCATACAATACGGCAGGTATAGTGGTAGAGACCGTGGTTGTCAAAAAACTCCTACAATGAATTTTCTACAATGGACTAGTATAATGATAGACACTAGACAAATATATGTACAATGGTGTAGACGACAACAAGCTTATAGACATAGAATAGTAGATAATATATTATCTACACCATATCACCCAAAATCCAATATGTCACCTCTTATAAACTACTGATGTAAGCTTATTGTAAACTGCCTCAAGAAGAAGACATACAGATCAATCAGTGCTTGAACAACAATGGCGGTTGTTGGCAAGATATGGCTGCTAATGTGACTGCATGCAAGGTACATGTTCTGCTCTTCTATTTTCTCTAAATTGCATTACTTCATGTGCTAAATATTTGTTCTATTTAGCTTCACATATGATGTTTTGGGCACATGTAGGACACCTCCGTTGGAATGGTTTGTGAATGTCCTGTTCTACAAGGTGTGAAATACATTGGTGATGGTTACAACCACTGCGAAGGTACACTAGTAATGATTTTTATATTTATCTTTTGGTAGCTTTTGTCTATTTACTCGTCTCTCTGTAGCAAACATAGGTACCTAGACAATCTGTCTGGCTTCATGCCCATAGTTTCACATTTCAAATCAGGGAAAGCACACACATAAGTTAATGAGGTATACCCTTTTGCATCAAACGGTAGTACTAGAGGTACTATACTGATGGAGTTGACACATTATAACACCAACAAGCTTGGTAGAACAAAATTGATTGGTCACAACATAGGAAATCCTGATATTAAATATTGGGATTTGCTTCGGTACACAAGTTACTTAAAAGCCTATTGCCATATTAGCCTGCAGATCAAACGTATTAAATAGATTGATTTGGATACAAAAGACTATATTATCCTTTTTGATTGAAGGGGTACCTCCTAATCTCCACCTTAATCTGCATCGAAATGCGTAAACTTCTCTAGGAGGGGTGTACCGAAGCAAAGTTCATATTACAAAGCTTCAGCTTTCATATATCTTTAGTCATCTTTTCACTACTCTGCTTAACCATTTCTACTCTTCTTTAATGTGCAGCTCCCATGGATGTCCAACGAGAGACCAGCAATCGAAACTGGCCCCAGCAGATCAAGAATCATGAGACCATGTCGAATGCTTGGGATCCTTCTGTGGGTCCCACTGTCAAAGAAACAAAGGTGAAAGCAAGTCTCTCTGGCCTTCCCTCCGTGATTTTGTCACAAGGGCCCACCACCATATGCCAACTTCTTGGTTCGACCTATAAATTTATTACTGACGTCTCTAGTGTATGGAGTCGATTTAATTGCCCCTTTGAATCGCTTTTCACCCACACTAGAGATGGTCTAATACGGTAATACCAATACATATTATTCATATTTAGCAAGTATTTTTCAAAAGCTTTCTTACTATACCATGTTTCTCAAATACTCCCTCCGTCCGGAAATACTTGTCGGAGGAATGGATGTATCTAGACGTATTTTAGTTCTAGATACATCCATTTTTATGCATTTCTCCGACAAGTATTTCCGGACGGAGGGAGTAGATGAATGCTAATAGCCATTTCAATTGGACCAAGAGGGGTATATCAAAATGGTTCCTATCTAGTTAACTGATCTAATGACACTCAGTTATCAGTTTGTAATATATTTCAAGTATCAGAAGCACAGCCTTACATCTTTCCTTGGTTATAATTGGAAATGATAGTTGCTCATACCTAAGAAACTAGTTTGTCGAGGAGCCCTATCCTTTATAGCAACGTGATGCACAATATTAAATAAGATTACCTTGTTAGCTTGGTAACCGGAAAAATAGGCTTTAACTTGTTACCCAAAACTAATGCATGCAAATACTAAATAAGGCATATTGAAGGGGTTTTTTCCTGGTATTTTTTGAATATAATATTCATATAGGGGGGTGGAGCACCCAGGAACTCCTGTGTATTATCCATATTGAAGGTTATTGACTTGTATTTTTCTGTGGATCCAGACAGAGGTTGCCTGTGAGGCCATTTACAAGCTCTTTTCAGGTACAGCATTGACACTCGATAACAACGTTTGGTATACTTTTAATATCAACTAATTAATCATATTAATGTTCTTTTGTCAGGCATGCAGAAGTTGGCACACAATGTGTTCTAGGATCTGCACGGTACTGCAGTGATGTGTGATCTTTGTTAGATTGATATACCACATACATATGACATTTATGTGAAAGAACGTGGCACGAAGGTGGTTTCTGGCGTAAGTTTGGTGCTTGCTCTTAGTGTTGTTTAATGTCATAATCTACATAGCCTTGTAAGTTTGTCATTTAATGCTACACCCTCTTTCCTCCCTTGAGCATGGAAAGACATACTCCTATATGACTAGGAGTACTATTTGGGATACATAATATTTTCATATTCCTATGGAGATATTTATGAGTTGCTGCTTTACCATGTTCCCAACAAAGGCAAAACACAAGGATTTCATGCCATAATAAATTGGCAAAATTGTCTCCTAGACCTCGTTAAAACTTGACTTTTGCCACAGGACACTGAAAAAACGTGGATTTGCCAAAAGCCATTACAGCTTGATCGATCTTTGCCACAGGACGCTCCAGCCTTTACAATATTCAGATTGATCAAATATACAAGGATTTGTCAAAATTGCCCCAGTGGCCACCAGGATTCGTACTGAATCGACCGAGTACCAAACAAACTCGCTCACAGGGATAGCACAAATTGGGACGATTTGAACGTTGATGTTGGTGCAAAGATATTAAGCTGGGATCTAACCACAAGTTGCGTATGACTTATTGGGACAACGAAATTGCAGCTATGAAGAGGTTACTTATGACCAGAACCAGAATTTGCTTAGTGCAATTGACATGTACTGGGAGACAAGAAAGCTCCCACTGCAAGTGTGTGTACTTTATTTCGTAGACTGTAGGCCCCAGTGCTTATAGATATATACCAGGGAACAAGCTTGACTTCTAAAGTTGTACTCAGGGCCAAACATCAGATATGCATAATTTCAAGTAGTTGAAAATGAAGAGGAAAGGGGGGATAACTTTGCATGCTTTTCATATCAGCGATCTTACTAGAGCTGGGTTCATGGATTTGAATTCAAGGCTAAAAACAAATGCAGCTGGTTCTGAAGAAGAAGATTGGGGCAAGAATGATCACTGACTGGAAAACAGTGGTCACCAAGGAATTTCTTGGCCATCCCAAGCGAAGAATTTCCCATTGTCAGTCTTCTTGGCATTGTCAATGATGGACAGGAGCTTCTGCACAGAGAACTCCCTCGTGAAGAGTTTATCCTTGGCCACATTTCTTTGGAATGGCCGTGAGAGATCAGTGTCGACAGTTCCTGGATGCAGCAAAATGCAGGCGATATTGTCCTTCTTGCCCAACTCGACTGACGCAGTCTTAGTCACTGCAAAAACATGACCAATGCATGCATTTCAGAAATCTTAGACAAAGAAAGGTACTCCCTCTGTAAAGAAATATAAGAGTGTTTAGATCACTAAAGTAGTGATCTAAACGCTCTTATATTTCTTTACGGAGGGAGTACATAATTGCGCGACGATTAGTTTGCTCTGGATCAAACAGACAAAACAATGAATGAGGGGAAACTATCACGATAACAAGAAGGGTATGAATAACAAGTTAGCGAAATCTGAACGGAGCATGCATCTTGCTGTTAACATACATTGATTCAGTGCTGTTTTAGAAGCTCTGTACGAATGCCAGCCTCCCAGAGCATTGTCTCCTATTGAGCCAACCCTAGCACTCATATTTGCAACCAACGAGAAACCTTTCCCTGTTTCCAAGCTCGCACCAATCTTCAGGAACGGACGCATATGCTGACAAGAACAAAGCTCAGTTCAGACACCATGGTAAGCACACCGCGGTGATTAGCAGAATGCTGACACAATTCGGAGCAGAAAGAAAGGCAGTAATCACTACCTTGATGACTAGAATAGGACCGACAGCATTGACTTCATATGCCAGTAGCAGGGATGACTTCTGAACTTTGCTCAATGAGGTCTCTGCAACATGAGATCAGAGCAACCTGGTTTCAGATAAGCCATTATAATCCCATAACCCACCTAATGCAAACTGGAAAGCAGTTGCTCCAATGTGACGAACAGACCTGGTTGTATCACATTTGGGATCGAAAGGATGCCGGCGGCATTGATCAGTAGGTCGAGAGATCCGTGGGTCTCCCCAACTGCGGCTGCGGCGGCCTGCCATGGAAAAGGTTCGATCCACTCGTGTTATCACTGTATCACCTTCGAAATTTGTGAGGGGGAAGAGAGCGGGAGAGGTTACCCCGTTACCTCTATGGTGCTCTCGTCGGTGACGTCCAGCGGCAGCACGGTGAGGCGCCCCGCGTGCTCCCGCCTCAGCTCCTGGAGCTCGGCGGCGGAGTCGGGGGCGCGGCACGTCGCGACGACGCGGCCCTGGTCGCTCCTCCGCAGCAGCTGTCTCACCTGCCGCACGCGGGCAATGCGGGTACGCGGTGAGCGAATCGGAAATACGGAGGAGCGCGAGGGCTGATGCGCAAACGGAATGGGGATAGGACTGATGATGGGGAAGGAGCGAGCTAGGATTCGGGGGCACTCACGAACTCGAGCCCGATGCCGCGCGATGCGCCCTGCACCATGGCCACGCCGGAGGCGGGAGGGGCCGCGGCCGCGGACGAGAGCGCTCTTGCCGGCGACGAAAGCGACGACATCGCCATCCTCGCCGTCGCCATTGCTGCTCTCAGCGTATTCGCGCGCATCGTCCCTGAGAAGAGAGGGCGTGGTGATGGCTTAATGGCGCCTCCTCCGCAGCATCACATGGTTGGGTTGCAGTAATGGCGGGGTGGTTCGGGCCGGCGAAGGCGACGGGATATGCGCGGCTGGACGAAGGCACACGTCCACTCTTTTCCCTTCTCTTTTCCTCCATTTGTTTTCTTTTCTTTTGCCTTTTCTCGGGGGCGCTACTGGCTAGGCGCCGGCGCGATTTCAGATCGGTCCATTCCGGAGCCGTTTGATCGTGCGTGTGGGTACGGTCAGGATCAGCTCGCTAGCTCGTGGGCAATAAAGAAAACGAGTGGCCTGGCGCGCTGCTAGCGTCGCTCTCGCCTTCTAGCGGTCTAGCCCCTCGCCTCTCCCACAACCACCCCCCCACCCCCACCCCCCCTCTCTCGGTTTCAGGTTATGTCTGCCTCATCGACTCATCGTACCTTCGGTCAGCGTCTGTTCTAGCATCGCCGCCTTCGTGAGAGTCGTTTCTTCTTTTACTGGATGAAAACGTTGTACATTCCTTCTCGTTGGGGAACAAACGTTCGCTCAGGTTGCCTTCCTAAGCTGATATTCACCCATTATCCATGTCTAAAAAGTTATCACAAGGCTCATGATGCGCACATAGGTAGTGCCCCCGAACGGTCCAATGAACATTGTACGGCAAAATATTGGTTCGATGAAACACCAAGGGTCGGTCCCTCGACACTCCTTGCTCCCATTGGCACCGCCGCGTTCTTCGATGGATCCAAAAAAACACCTCTACATGTTCATAATGTAGGCCCATTCACCTCTTTTGGAACAATTACTGAGAGTTCTCTACTTGATTAGGAGCACGGGGTATTTAACTGAATCTTTTCATATGTTAGGTCTATGCTATGCATATTACAATTTAGTTTGTTTTTTGGGTTTCTTCATGGTCCTTGTGATAACTTTGGTGCAACCATAGAACCTAGGCAGGAGTGTGACGATGCATTTGCAGGTTGGGGTGCCAAGATGATTGGTGTCGCCGAGGTCGCACCCGGTGGACCAGCCATAGTGATCGGCAAACCAGGATTGCCAAGATGTGTACGATCGTCATGGAGTCGAGAGTGGAACTTCATCATCACACACAAGCTTCACGGGTGAAGATCCCAAATACCGAGCCCGCTGGTGACAGCAGTTTTTGCAAACCTCATACCAGGCGATCTTGCCTCGGGCGATGACAAAGTCGTTAGCCCACAGAAAGGCTTGGCATTTTGGCAACGACGAACGGAGGAGGGGATGCCATAAGTGGCGAGCCGAGAGCATCTTCTGCATATCCTCACTTACAAATGTACAATAGTTGCATTCATATCATTTTTTCACGAATATGCAAGAGCTTGCGTCTTTTATTGATAGTAGGGAGAGAGTACAAGAACTAGCTCCAGACAAGGGGTAAGGGCATCTCCAACGCTGACCCTCAAACCGCCCGCATCCGTACGGACTGTGCAACCCGGACGTGTTTTGCCATTCCAGCGGTCCTGTATCCATCTGCTCGCTGGTCCGGATGTCCTTTTTCACGCAAATTGGAAGCAAGCTAGGAGGTTTTGCGGGAGTCTGGACACCAAGCACGTAGGACGACGACACCCCCGACCCACTCAAATATCCCTCCCGGTCGCCTTTTCTTCCACTCTGCCCCTACTCCCCCTTCCTTTTGTCCGCCAACCCCTCATTTGACGTCCTCGATGTACCTCTCCGGTCACCGCCCAGCCATCCTTGGACGTCGGTAGACCCCACCCACGCGTCTACCCTTGGACTATATTGTTGTCCACCCAGGACTCCCTCTGCAGCCAGGTACCCTCCGCACCACTGTTGATGTTGTCCATGGCAGACACCACTCTTGACAGGTGTTCGGTCAAATTCCATTGATCTTTATTTTTTGAACTTCTTGTTATTTTTCTAGAGTAACATGATGACAGTGTACTCGGCGATCGAGGCTGAGTTGTTTGGGATGCGTGGTTGGCCATATCTGCAGACTTTGTAGGCATGAACAGGGGTCGGGATTTTTTTAGCAAAGCTTGCATGCTTCGTTTCATGAGTGGAAGTACTTCGCACCCTATGATATGCACGTCCTCTATGAACGCCATGTGAAGTTGCTAACACATCAATGGTACACCATCTGCAACTTCGTCATGAAGTTTTGTGGCACGGTTGGATGAGTGGAGGCAATGTGGCCTTCGCGCGCATCAACCATGGAGATCATAGGTCTTGCTTCTTGTTGCTATACATGTTGGTGAATTCATTTAGTCACTAAATGTTGCTCTACACGTTGTATAGCATGCATGCGCTGCCATGATGTACTACAGGACCAAGGGCAGGCCATTCACACGCATACATTGTTGGATGAAGCTCAAGGCGCAGTATGTGTGGGACGACATGCGGTTGTTCCAACTCTAGTATTGTTGAATTTGGAATTGATGATTTCAAAAAACTATTATGGATGGATTGTGCTATTTACATGCTATTTATGGATGAATTAATGTACTAGATATATTTGCATGCTATATATGGATGACTTGGGCTATTTGTTGGGGAACGTTGCAGAAAATTAAAATTTTTCCTACGGTTTCACCAAGATCCATCTATGAGTTCATCTAGCAACGAGTATTCAGATTGGTTAGCATCTACATACCACTTTGTAGATCGCAACGGAAGGCGTCGGAGTGAACGTGGATGAGGTAGTCGTACTTGCCGCGATCCAATTCACCGATGATCTAGTGCCGAATCTGACGGCACCTCCGCGTTCAACACACGTGACGGTCACGTAACGTCTCCTTCTTCTTGATCCAGCAAGGTGAAGGAGAGGTTGAGGAAGATGGCTCCAGCAGCAGCACGACGTGGTGATGGTGGAACTTGCGATACTCGGCAGGGCTTCGCCGTGCACTACGGAGGAGGAGGATGTGTTGGAGAGGGAGAGGGAGGCGTCCAGGCAAAGGTGCTGCCCCCTCCCTCCCCCCTTTATATAGGTGCCAAGGAGGGGGAGGCGCAGCCTTGCCCCCTCCTCCAAGGGAGGGTGCGGCCAAGAAGGGAGGTGTCCACCCTCCCCAAGGCACCCCTGAGGTGCCTTCCCTTCATGGACTCTTCCCTTTTTTCCACCCTAGGCGCATGGGCCCCTTGGGGCTGGTTCCCTTGGCCCATGTGGGCCTAGGGCGCACCACCTAGGGCCCATGTGGCCCCCTGGGCTGGTGGCCCCACTTGGTGGACCTCGGGACCCCTCCGGTGGTCCCATTACAATACCGATATCACCGAAACTTGTCCCGATGGTCAAACAGCACTTCCTATATATAATTCTTTACCTCCGGACCATTAGGAGCTCCTCGTGACGTCCGGGATCTCATCCGGACTCGAACAACATTCGGGTTACTGCACATACATATTCCTATAACCCTAGCGTTATCAACCTTAAGTGTGTAGACCCTACGGGTTCGGGAGACAAGCAGAACATGACCGAGATGGCTCTCGGGCAATAACCAACAGCGGATCTGGATACCCATGTTGGCTCCCACATGTTCCACGATGATCTCATCGGATGAACCACGATGTCAAGGATTCAATTAATCCCGTATACGAGTCCCTTTGTCAATCGGTATTTTACTTGCCCGAGATTCGATCGTCGGTATACCAATACCTCGTTCAATCTCGTTATCGGCAAGTCACTTTTCTCGTTACCGTAATGCATGATCCCGTGATCAAACACTTCGATCACATTGAGCTCATTGTGATGATGCATTACCGAGAGGGCCCGGTGATACCTCTCCGTCAGCGGAGTGACAAATCGATCTCGATCCATGTCAACCCAGCAGACACTTTCGGAGATACCCGTAGCATACCTTTATAGTCACCCGATTCACGTTGTGACGCTTTGGCACACCCAAAGCACTCCTACGGTATCCGGGAGTTACACGATCTCATGGTCTAAGGAAAGGATACTTGACATTGGAAAACTCTAGCAAGCGAACTATGCGATCTTATGCTATGTTTAGGATTGGGTCTTGTCCATCACATCATTCTCCTAATGATGTGATCCCGTTATCGATGACATCCAATGTCCATAGTCGAAACCATGACTATCTCGTCGATCAACGAGCTAGTCAACTAGAGGCTCACTAGGGACATGTTGTTGTCTGTTATTCACACATGTATTACGATTTCCGGTTAACACAATTATAGCACGAATAAAGACAATTATCATGAATAAGGAAATATAATAATAATGCTTTTATTATTGCCTCTAGGGCATATTTCCAACAGTCTCCCACTTGCACTAGAGTCAATAATCTAGTTACATTGTGATGAATCGAACACCCATAGAGTTCTCGGTCTTGATCATGTTTTGCCTTAGGGAGAGAGTTTAGTCAACGGATCTGCGACATTCAGATCCGTGTGCACTTTACAAATTTCTATGTCTCCATCTTGAACATTTTCACGAATGGAGTTGAAGCGACGCTTGATGTGCCTAGTCTTCTTGTGAAACCTGGGCTCCTTTGCAAGTGCAATAGCTCCAGTGTTGTCACTGAAGAGCTTGATTGGCCCCGACGCATTGGGTATGACTCCGAGGTCGGTGATGAACTCCTTCACCCAAATTGCTTCATGTCGCCTCCGAGGCTGCCATGTACTCCGCTTCACATGTAGATCCCGCCACGACGCTTTGCTTGCAAATCGCACCACCATCGCCCCACCATTCAAAATATACACGTATCCGGTTTGTGACTTAGAGTCATTCAGATCTGTGTCGAAGCTAAGCGTCGACGTAACCTTTTCTGACGAGCTCTTCGTCACCTCCATAAACGAGAAACATTTCCTTAGTCCTTTTCGGTACTTCAGGATATTCTTGACCGCTGTCCGGTGTTCCTTGCCGGGATTACTTTGGTACCTTCCTACCAAACTTACGGCAAGGTTTACATCAGTCTCGTACACAAAGATGGCATACATAATAGAACCTATGGCTGAGGCATAGGGATGACACTCATCTCTTCTATATCTTCTGCCGTGGTCGGACATTGAGTGAGCTCAATTTCACACCTTGTAACACGTAAGAACCCTTCTTAGATTGATCCATATTGAACTTCTTCAATATCTTATCAAGGTATGTGCTTTGTGAAAGACCTATGAGGCGCCTCGATCTATCTCTATAGATCTTGATGCCTAATATATAAGCAGCTTCTCCAAGGTCCTTCATTGAAAAACTTTTATTCAAATAGGCCTTAATGCTGTCCAAGAGTTCTATATCATTTCCCATCAAAAGTATGTCGTCTACATATAATATGAGAAATGCTACTGAGCTCCCACTCACTTTCTTGTAAACACGGGCTTCTCCATAAGTGCTGTAGAAACCCAAACGCTTTGATCATCTCATCAAAGCGAATGTTCCAACTCGAGATGCTTGCACCAGCCCATAAATCGGCGTTGGAGCTTGCACACCTTGTCAAGATTCTTAGGATCGACAAAACCTTCCGGCTGCATCATATACAATTCTTCCTTAAGGAAACCATTAAGGAATGCCGTTTTGACGTCCATTTGCCATATCTCATAATCATAGTATGCGGCAATTGCTAACATGATTCTCGACGGACTTCACTTCGCTACGGTGAGAAAGTCTCATCGTAGTCAACCCCTTGAACTTGTCGATAACCCTTAGCGACAAGCCGAGCTTTACAGATGGTCACATTACCATCCGCGTCATCTTCTTCTTAAAGATCCATTTATTTTCTATGGCTCGCCGTTCAACGGCAAGTCGGTCAAAGTCCATACTTCATTTTCATACATGGATCCTATCTCGGATTTCATGGCTTCGACCATTTGTCGGAATCTGGGCCCGCCATTGCTTCCTCATAGTTCAAGGTTCACCGTTGTCTAACAACATGATTTCCAAGACAGGGGTTCCGTACCACTCACAGTGCGGGCGTGTCCTTGTGGACCTTCGAATTTCAGTAGGAGCTTGATCTGAAGTATCTTGATCATAATCATTAATTTCCTCTCTAGTTGGTGCAGGCACCTCAGGAACGATTTCTTGAGTTTCGCCATTTTCTGGTTCAAGAGGTAACACTTCATCAAGTTCTACTTTCCTCCCACTTACTTCTTTCGAGAGAAACTCTTTCTCCGTAAAGAATCCATTCTTGGCAACAAAGATCTTGCCTTCGGATCTGAGGTAGAAGGTATACCCAACAGCTTTCTTTCGGTATCCTATGAAGACGCATTTTTCCGACTTGGGTTCGAGCTTCTCGGGTTGAAGTTTCTTGACATAAGCATCGCATTCCCAAACTTTTAGAAACGATGACTTAGGTTTCTTCCCAAACCATAATTCATACGGTGTCGTCTCAACGGATTTCGACGGAGCCCTATTTAAAGTGAATGCGGCAGTCTCTAAAGCATAGCCCCAAAAAGATAGCGGTAAATCGGTAAGAGACATCATAGATCGCACCATATCTAATAGAGTGCGATTACGACGTTCGGACACACCATTACGCTGAGGTGTTCCAGGCGGCGTGAGTTGTGAAACTATTCCACATTTTCTTAAGTGTGTGCCAAATTCGTGACTCAAGTATTCTCCTCCACGATCCGATCGTAGAAACTTGATCTTTCTATCACGTTGATTTTCAACCTCACTCTGAAATTCCTTGAACTTTTCAAAGGTCTCAGACTTGTGTTTCATTAAGTAGACATACCCATATCTACTCAAGTCATCGGTGAGGGTGAGAACATAACGATAGCCACCATGAGCCTCAACACTCATTGGACCGCACACATCGGTATGTATGATTTCCAATAAGTTGGTTGCTCGCTCCATTGTTCCCGAGAATGGAGTCTTAGTCATTTTACCCATGAGGCATGGTTCTTGACGTGTCAAATGATTCATAATCAAGAGACTCTAAAAGTCCATCCGCATGGAGCTTCTTCATGCGTTTGACACCTATGTGACCAAGGCGGCGATTACACAAATATGTGAGACTATTGTTATCAACTCTAACTCTTTTGGTATTCACACTATGAATATGTGTATCATCACGTACGAGATTCATTAAGAATAAACCATTAACCATCGGAGCATGACCATAAAACATATCTCTCATATAAATAGAACAACCATTATTCTCGGATTTAAATGAGTAGCCATCTCGAATTAAACGAGATCCAGATACAATGTTCATGCTCAAACTTGGCACTAAATAACAATTATTGAGGTTTAAAACTAATCCCAGAGGTAAATGCAGAGGCAAAGCCGACGGCGATCACATCGACCTTGGAACCATTCCCGACACGCATCGTCACCTCGCCCTTCGCCAGTCTCCGCTTATTCCGCAGCTCCCGCTTTGAGTTACAAATATGAGCAACTGCACGGTATCAAATACCCAAGAGCTACTACGAGTAATCTGGTAAGGTATACATCAATTACATGTATATCACATATACCTTTGGTTTTGCCGGCCTTCTTGTCCGCTAAGTATTTGGGGCAGTTCCGCTTCCAAAGTGACCACTTCCCTTGCAATAAAAGCACCTGGGTTCGGGCTTGGGTCCATTCTTTGGCTTCTTCCGGAAACTTGCTTATCGGGCTGACAACTTCCTTGCCGTCCTTCTTGAAGTTCTTTTACCCTTGCCCTTCTTGAACTTAGTGGTTTTATTCACCATCAACACTTGATGCTCCTTCTTGATTTCTACCTCTGCTGATTTCAGCATAGCATATACTTCGTGAATGGTCTTTACCATCCCACGCATATTGTAGTTCATCACAAAGCTCTTGTAGCTAGGTGGAAGCGATCGGAGGATTCTGTCCAATGACCGCTTCATCCGGAGATTAACTTCCGCTTGAGTCAAGCGGTTGCCAGCAACCTGACATTTTGAGTATGTGTTCACCGACAGAGCCATTTTCCTCCATCTTACAGCCTAAAGAATTTATCGGAGACTTCATATCTCTCGACCGGGCATGAGCTTGGAAAACCATTTTCAGCTCTTGAACATCTCATATGCTCCATGTCTCTCAAAACGCTTTTGGAGTCCCGACTCTAAGTGTAAAGCATGCCGCCTTGAACGAGGGAGTAATCATCGCAGCGGATCGCCAAGCGTTCATAACGTCTTGTTCTGCAGGAGAATAGGTGCGTCACCCAGCGGTGCTCTTAGGACATAATCTTTCTTGGCAGCTATGAGGATAATCCTCGGGTTCGGACCCAGTCCGTATAGTTGCTACCATCGCCTTTCAGCGTGGTTTTCTCTAGGAACGCGTTGAAGTTGAGGACTACGTTGGCCATTTGATCTACAAGACATATTGTAAATATTTAGACTAAGTTCATGATAATAAAGTTCATTTAATCAAATTTAATGAACTCCCACTTAGATAGACATCCCTCTACTAGTCATCTAAGTATTACATGATCCGAGTCAACTAGGCCGTGTCCGATCATCACGTGAGACGGACTAGTCAACATCGGTGAACATCTTCATGTTGATCGTATCTTCTATACGACTCATGCTCGACCTTTCGGTCTTCTCGTGTTCCGAGGCCATGTCTGTACATGCTAGGCTCGTCAAGTCAACCTAAGTGTTTTGCGTGTGTAAATCTGTCTTACACCCGTTGTATGCGAACGTAAGGACCTATCACACCCGATCATCACGTGGTGCTTCTAACCATTTAACCTTAGCAACGGTGCACGCTTAGGGTGAACACTTCTTGAAATTATTATGAGGGATCATCTTATTTACTACCGTCGTTCTAGGTAAAAAAGATGCATAAAACATAATAAACATCACATGCAATTATATAAAGTAGTGACATGATATGGCCAATATCATATAGCTCCTTTGATCTTCATCTTCGGGGCTCCAAGATCATCTTGTCACCGCATGACACCATGATCTCCATCATCATGATCTCCATCATCGTGTATTCATGAAGTTGTCACGCCAACGACTACTTCTAATTCTATGAATAACGTGTTTAGCAATAAAGTAAAGTAGTTTACATGGCGTTCTTCAATGACACGCAGTTCATACAAAAAATAAAGACAACTCCTATGGCTCTCGCGGTTGTCATACTCATCGACATGCAAGTCGTGATTCCTATTACAATAGCATGAACATCTCATACATCACATATAGATCATTCATCATTCATCACAACTTACGGCCATATCATATCACAAAGCACTTGTCGCAAAAACAAGTTAGACGCCCTCTAATTGTTGTTGCAAATTTTACGTGGCTGAATTAGGGTTCTAGCAAGAACGCTTTTCTTACCTACGCTCAAACCACAACGTGATTTGTCAATCTCTATTTACCCTTCATAAGGACCCTGTTCATCGAATCCGATCCAACTAAAGTAGGAGAGACAGACACCGCCAGACCACCTTATGCATCTAGTGCATGTTAGTCGGTGGAACCGGTCTCACGTAAGCGCACGTGTAAGGTTGGTCCGGCCGCTTCATCCCACAATACCGCTGAATCAAGATTGACTAGTAACGGCAAGAAGAATTGACAACATCTACGCCCACAACAAATTGTGTTCTACTCACAAGAAGAAGAACTACGCATAGACCTAGCTAATGATGACACTGTTGGAGTACGTTGCATAAAATTAAAATTTTTCCTACGGTTTCACCAAGATCCATCTATGAGTTCATCTAGCAACGAGTATTCAGATTTGTTTGCATCTACATACCACTTTGTAGATCGCAACGGAAGCGTCGGAGTGAACGTGGATGAGGTAGTCGCATTTGCCGCGATCCAATTCACCGATGATCTAGTGCCGAATCGGACGGCACCTCCGCGTTCAACACACGACGGTCAGCGTAACGCGTCTCCTTCTTCTTGATCCAGCAAGGTGAAGGAGAGGTTGAGGAAGATGGCTCCAGCAGCAAGACGACGGCGTGGTGATGGTGGAACTTGCAAGATTCTACAGGGCTTCGCCGTGCACTACGGGAGGAGGAGGATGTGTTGGAGAGGGAGAGGGAGGTCCAGGGCAAAGGTGCTGCTGCCCCTCCCTCCCCCTTTATATAGGTGCCAAGGAGGGGGAGGGCGCAGCCTTGCCCCCTCCTCCAAGGGAGGGGTGCGGCCAAGAAGGGGAGGTGTCCACCTCCCCAAGGCACCCCTGAGGTGCCTTCCCTTCATGGACTCTTCCCTTTTTCCACCCTAGGCGCATGGGCCCTTGGGGCTGGTTCCCCTTGGCCCATGTGGGCCTAGGCGCACCACCTAGGGCCCATGTGGCCCCGGGCTGGTGGCCCCACTTGAGTGGACCTCGACCCCTCCGGTGGTCCCCAGACAATACCGATATCACCGAAACTTGTCCCGATGGTCAAACAGCACTTCCTATATATAATTCTTTACCTCCGGACCATTCCGAGCTCCTCGTGACGTCCGGGATCTCATCCGGGACTCAACAACATTCGGGTTACTGCACATACATATTCCTATAACCCTAGCGCTATCAACCTTATGTGTAGACCCTACGGTTCGGGAGACAAGCGGAACATGACCGAGATGGCTCTCGCAATAACCAACAGCGGATCTGGATACCCATGTTGGCTCTACATGTTCCACGATGATCTCATCGGATGAACCGCGATGTCAAGGATTCAATTAATCCCGTATACGCATTCCCTTTGTCAATCGGTATTTTACTTGCCCGAGATTCGATCGTCGGTATACCAATACCTCGCTCAATCTCGTTATCGCAAGTCACTTTTCTCGTTACCGCAATGCATGATCCCGTGATCAAACACTTGATCACATTGAGCTCATTGTGATGATGCATTACCGAGAGGGCCGGTGATACCTCTCCGTCAAGCGGAGTGACAAATCAGCCTCGATCCATGTCAACCCAACAGACACTTTCGGAGATACCCGTAGCATACCTTTATAGTCACCCGATTACGTTGTGACGTTTGGCACACCCAAAGCACTCCTACGGTATCCGGAGTTACACGATCTCATGGTCTAAGGAAAGGATACTTGACATTGGAAAACTCTAGCAAACGAACTATGCGATCTTATGCTATGTTTAGGATTGGGTCTTGTCCATCACATCATTCTCCTAATGATGTGATCCCGTTATCGATGACATCCAATGTCCATAGTCAGAAACCATGACTATCTGTCGATCAACGAGCTAGTCAACTAGAGGCTCACTAGGGACATGTTGTTGTCTGTTATTCACACATGTATTACGATTTCCGGTTAACACAATTATAGCACGAATAAAGACAATTATCATGAATAAGGAAATATAATAATAATGCTTTTATTATTGCCTCTAGGGCATATTTCCAACACTATTTTCTATGATTACTTTGAGTGTTGTGTGCTTGGTTTTACGAAATATCATCAGTTTTATGTAAATTATATGTGAACTTTGCTGAATTCTATCATGCTTGATGAAAATTGGTAGGTTTTTTGTAATCCGGTTTCAAATGTATGTGGGCAGCGTTTGATGCATGGCCGCCTCCCACATCAGTGTCTGCTTCGAGGGTCAGTGTTGAAGATGCCCTAAGCTAGGGGGTAGAGAGGAGGGGGGGTGTTACATGTTGAAAATATGAGCAAATTACTACGAGATTTAATCCGAATAAACAGAAAATAAATCATGACTACAGTAGCAGAGATTGAACTAATCATGCGAACTAGCATAGCAGATGAACAGATCACATCTAGGGCACATACTAGAAACATGAATTCTACCACGATCTCGAACAGAAAGATAGAATCACGACGGTGCAGCGGGAGCAGCACCGCCGGGCGTTGACGTTGTCGCCCATGTCGCCGAGGATGAGGTTGCCGAGATCGGGAAGAAGTAAATGCGTTCAGCGAAAATCGTTGCCAGCGAGTGTGAGTGCGCTCCCCAAAAACCTGATCGCCCCTCTCCCGTGCAGGGATCACGAGAGGCGGGTTCCGGAGGCCTGTTGTCCCTTCTCCGGTGCACGCCGAAAGGAAGGATGGAGAAGACTTGATCGGGCGCAAGAATGGATCGGAACGGTGGTGAGAAACCATACGAAGCGGGCGGCTAGGGTAGACGTCGCCTTACTATATAGTGCGGGTCGGTAGGTCGTGGGAGTAAACCCCACGTCCGAAGTCGCCACGATCCAAAAGAATCGAACGGTTCAAGAATTAACGCGTCCGTTAATTATTAATTAATGACTCATTAATTTTTCCCGAGCAGCAAAAATATAGACAATGTGCATAGCTACTGTCCTCGGCTCGGCTCAATCTCGCAACCCAAGGCGTCGTGACGAGGCGTGGCGTGTGGCGAGGCGAAGCGAGGAGGAGGAGCGCGTGTAGGTCTCCTCTTCTCATGCTCATACAAGTGGTAGGAGAGCTCACCTTATAAAGAGGTGCAACTCTCTCTCAACTTATGAGGTGGGACTAAACTTTAGCCTCACTCACTCCACTCACATGTGTGCATGAATGGGCCAAGAGAATTTCAGAAATTTAGTTGGGCTTTGGGCCAAAAGCCCACTAGCAAATTCCAACAATCCCCCACAAAGTCTCATTGGCACATTTCACCATTTGGTTCCAAAACATTGTTTATATACGGTGCTTAGTGGAGACTGTGAAGTTGAACTTCCACTTAGAGATTTATGCTACACTAGATCACAACTTGAATAGTGGACTATCCCTTGAACTACAAGTTTTCATGAGACTAGTTTCACACAAATTCTTGACCGGTCTTGGGCTGCCGCAAGGCTTCATGCTGGTGGAGCATATACGTCGTACTCTGTGGCCTTTCATGAATTTATTAGAGAGCACCCACTTATCACAGATCATGACGTTAACGGTCAAATTCATATAGGTGTGTTCCTCAGAGATGCTCTGCAGGACAACATCTCGCTTACTCAAATAAGCCACTTGGAACACATTAAGATAGATATCAACCTGCCATGCAGATCAGAGAGTATTGCATCTTCACGAGTGGGATAATTAAAATAAGGATACTCTCCTCTCAAATGACCAACAGCCTTTGTCTCCCACTTCTACTTCACGGGATCTCCGATCACATAGAGTGGGTTACCACTATGGACAACTCATGCGGTGGGTCTCAAACCCATCTCCATCGATGCATTATCTATCACATTACGTGATAGACCCTTTGTGAAGGGATCTGCCAAGTTTTTCGACGTTTGGATATAATCCAACGTAATAACTCCGGAGTTCCTCAGTTTCCTGACAGATTTTAATCTCCTCTTCACATGCCTTGAGGACTTCATATTGTCCTTAGAACTGTTTATCTTGACGATCACAGCTTGATTATCACGATTCATCGAGATAGGGGTATTGGTTTTTCAACCATAGGTAAGTCCATCAATAGCTCACGAAGCCACTCGCTTCAACGATGGCGGTGTCTAATCTTGTGAGTTACGCTTCCATAGTTGACCTCGTTAAGATGGTGCGCTTGCAAGACTTCCAGAAACAGCGCCACCACCAAGTGTAAAAACATAACCACTTGTGGCCTTAATCTCATCAAGATCGAGATATCGATTCGAGTCACTATAACCCTCCGGCACCCTTGGATACCCGGTGTAGTGAATCCCATAGCTCGCAGTGCCATTCAAGTAGCGCATAACTCTCTCAAGTGCACGCCAATGATCATCTCCCGGTTTTGACACAAACCGACTCAGCTTGCTCACAACAAAAGAGATGTCAGGCCTCGTGGCACTCGCCAAATACATAAGAGAGCCAATAATCTGAGAATACCTCAGTTGATCTCTAGCAATCCGTCGATTCTTTCGAAGCAACACACTAGCATCATATGGAGTTGGAGAAGGCGTGCAGTCACTATACCCAAAACGACTCAAAACCTTTTCCACGTAGTAAGACTGAAGCAGTGTGATCCCACCATTCTCATCTCTCAACAGCTTGATGTTTAAGATAACATCAGCTACTCCTAGATCCTTCATCTCAAAACAGCGAGATAAGAAATCCTTAACCTCCTTGATTAAATCAAGTTTGGTTCCAAAGATCAATATGTCGTCGACATACTGCATAAAGAATAACACCTTCGCCCCCACCATGGCGATAGTACACACACTTGTCACCATCATTTACTACAAAGCCGGCAACAGTTAATGTTCTTTCGAACTTCTCATGCCACTCCTTAGGAGCTTGCTTAAGGCCATATAAAGACTTTAATAACTTGCACACCTTTCCTTCTTGACCAGGTACTACAAAACCATCTGGCTGATCCATGTAAATTTCCTCCTTCATCTCTCCATTGAGGAAAGCCGTCTTAACGTCCATTTGATGAACGAGAAGACCATTGGAGGCAGCCAGTGATAGTAGCACCCGAATTGTGGTCAGTCTAGCCACGGGTGAGTAAGTATCAAAGAAGTCTTCACCTTCTTTCTGGGTATAACCCTTAGCCACAAGCCGTGCCTTGTACTTTTCAATCGTACCATCAGGTCTAAGCTTCTTCTTGAACACCCACTTACATCCTACAGGTTTTGCACCCATAAGGACGGTCGGTGATCTCCTGTGTCCCGTTAGCTAAGATGGAATCTATCTCGCCATTTAACAGCTTCCTTCCAAAGAGTCAAGATCGGAGATGCATAGGCTTCAAATAGTCCCGGTGTGTCATCCACAAGGTACACAATGAAATCATCACCAAAGGACTTTGCAGTCCTCTGTCTCTTACTCCTTACAGGATTTTTATTGTTACCCTCAAGAGGATTCTCAACGTGTTCCATCGCAATGGTGGGTTCAGGAATTACAGTGAGTTCCTCACTAGATGGAATAGGTATCTCCTGATTTGGTGAGCTTGACATATCCTTCATAGGAAATATGTCCTCAAAGAAAGTTGCATCATTAGACTCCATAATCGTACCAACATGCATGTCGGATACCTCAGATTTTATTATCAAAAATATATAGCCAATGCTATGAAAAGCATAGCCTGTAAGAACACAATCCACGGTTTTTGGTCGAAGCTTGCGCTTCTTGGGAATTGGTATATTGACTTTCGCCAAACAACCCCAAGAACGTAGGTAAGAGAGTTTCAACCTTTTCCTTTCCCATTCCTCAAATGGAGTCATGGTCTTATGCTTTGTGGGAACTTCGGTTTAGGACATGACACGCGGTCATTAGCGCCTCCCCACCATTCCTTGGAAAGACCCGATGTGTCTAACATGGCGTTAACCAAATCAGTTAGAGTTCGGTTCTTTCTTTCGGCCACCCCATTAGACTGAGGTGAGTAGGGAGGCGTCCTCTCATGGATTATACCATGTTCCGCACAAAACAGATCAAATTCAATGTTCGCGCTCCTCAAAGCGGTTAGGACACTTCGGAGCCCAGTGATTAGGATCACCGCAGACATGGCAAAGTCCCTTCCCCTTCTTATGAGAATTCTTCTTGAAGTTGGTAGAATGTGATGGCTTGTTCTTTGTATCAAACTTGCCTTTCCCCTGAGTTTTGGTCTTATTGTTTTTGAACTTATTGGGCTGAAAGTTCTTCTTCTGTACCATGTGGGCACTAGAAGCTCCCTCGGCAACTCGAGCACGTGTGTCCTTTGCTCTCGCCTTCTCTTCAACATCAAGAGTACCAATGAGATCCGCAACGGAAAACTCCTGTCTCTTGTGTTTCGTGGAAGTAGCAAAATTGTTCCACGAAGGTGGAAGCTTGGCAATAATGCCTCCGCAACAAATTTGTCCGCAACACACACTTGAAGTGCTCAAGTTCTTTTATGAAGCGATCAGTATCTCATGAGCCTGCTGTACAACAGAGCTCATCAGTCATCTTGTAGTCATAGAATTGCTCCATGACGTACAACTTGCTACCGGCATCCGAGGCACCAAACTTGGCCTCGAGCGCAGCCCACATGTCCTTGCCGTTGTCAAACGACATATACGAATCCACAATAGAATCATCAAGAACACCCAGAAGAGCGCCTTTAAAGAGAGTATCGATTTTCTCAAAAGCTTCCAGCTGTGCTGGATTAAGATCGCCCTCAGGCTTGCCCTTAGTGGCGTCATAGCAGCCCATGGTCTGAAACTAGTAGACTGCTCTCGTGCGCCACCTCTTATATTGCGTCCCCTTAAAGGCAGGCGGCTTCAGATGCGCAGCAAAACCACTCAGAGTAAATTGCCTAAAATCAGGTTTTTGGATTGTTGAAAATATGAGCAAATTACTACGAGATTTAATCCGAATAAACAGAAAATAAATCATGACTACAGTAGCAGAGATTGAACTAATCATGCGAACTAGCATAGTAGATGAACAGATCACATCCTAGAAACACGGGCCGGGTAGGTCGTGGGAGTAAACCCCACGTCCGAGTCGTCACGATCCAAAAGAATCGGAAACGGTTGACAACGTGCATAGCTCTGTCCTCGGCTCGGCTCAATCTCAAGCGCTGCTGGCACAAGGGCGCTGGGCTGTGACGAGGCGAGGCGAGGTATGGCGAGGAGGAGGAGCGCGTGTAGGTCTCCTCTTCTCATGCTCATACAAGTGGTAGGAGAGCTCACCTTATAAAAAGGTGCAACTCTCTCTCAACTTATGAGGTGGGACTAAATTTTAGCCTCACTCACTCCACTCACATGTGTGCATGAATGGGCCAAGAGAATTTCAGAAATTTAGTTGAGCTTTGGGCCAAAAGCCCACTAGCAAATTCCAACATTACATTGGAGAGAGTATAATGCCACATGGATACTACTCTGGCAAGATGTTGGCCAAGCCAATGTTGCACGCGGCGGCCCACAAGCGGATTGCATTCAGATCATGACATACATAGATTCATCAGTAATTTATAGACATAAACATACCTTTATCTCAACCTCTCAAAAAATCCAAGGGAAGGCATTCTACATATTTCATTTTATCCAAGTAAAAGTAAGTTTTCGTATTTAACCACGCCATAAGACGTCAACACGAGTTATATGGGCGAACGGCGTATAGATGAAGACACAATCTGTATGCTTCCACGAACTACAAAGCAAGCTTATTATAGTTTGCACACAATACATTGTCTTTGAGCTACGGCGGAGATTATCGCCGGTGAATCAGACTTCATGGAAGGATCCTCTGTGTCTTCTTTTTTACTGATTTTTTTTGCAGGGTAGTTTTTTCTTTTTACTGAAATTAACCTAAGAGGCCACATTTCTTTACAGGAAAGAAGTATACACATTTGTTCTCTTTACATATACAATCTGATCACAGGTCATGAGAGATGAAATGGAATGGAAGTATACATAATTTACTTTAGGCAGCACGACCTCTTTACATACGCTTTAGATCACCACGACACAAAACTAAATGCAAAAATACACATCTCAACAAACCCCCAGCTTAATTAGCTAGAACAAATACAAAACCATTAGCTATCAAGCAGCCCTGCCTGTACGAACGAAACCCAAGTAGGAGTAGTATATATCTTCCCATTGGCGCCCGAGAATCTTAGATCTCGCGCAAGAACACACAAAAAGAATCAATCAAATCCGGAGAGGAGTATCACCAACACGCATGGTTCATGCAGCATCGTTGATCGTACTAAGAGTCGATCACCTGTAACTGACTATCACGTGGCGTAGAGCTGGGCCAGCTCCCTGACGGCGTCGTCCTCGCCGCCGGCGCCGGCGCGGAGGTCGACGGCGTTGTCGAGCATCCACAGCAGGTGGTCGAACAGCACCACCTCGCACCTCACGGCCACCGGCTCCTTACTATTCCTCACGTCGCCATCGCCGGCGTCGTCGTCGATGAGCGCGGCGATGAGCGGGTGGCGGAGGTGCCTGGCGCTGATGACGTACCGCCGGCGCGAGCTGCCCACGAACACCACCGCCGACGCCCCATCGACCGCGACCTGGCTCTGGCTATCTTCTCCGGCGACGTCGTCCCTGGCGGACATGGAGCGGAGGTTGCTGTAGGAGCTGGAGGACGACGACGCCCGCCTGCTCCCCGCCCGCGACAGGCTCTTGCACCTGCGCAGCACCACGCTCCTCAGCCTGTCCATGCACGCACTGGGAACTGGGAAGTGGACGATCTGCAGGCCGAGAGCGAGGTTAATTAGGTGCAGACGTAGTACGTGTGGGTCGTGTTGGTGGAGAGGGGTTAGAGGGGGAGGGTGGCACGTCGCGGGAGGCAAGTGAGGTAGCCCATCAGTGCTCTCACCGCACTTGCATGGGGGTTGGCCTAGTTCTTAATGGGAGTGCAGATATAGGTAGTAGGGCTTGACCTGAATGGGGCCATCATCCATTGATGCGCTGCTCAGTGGATTAAGTTGTTGGCTAATTACATGTTGGTGGTGATTAATTAAGGCTAAGCTTGGTTGCTAAGATAACCAAAAGATAGCGCAACAAAATGATGATCATGTAAAAGCGAGTAAATTGCAAAAAACCACCACAATTGTGGACGCGATTTCACAAAACCGCCACCATTCGTTTTTTTTCAAAAAACCACCACGTTTGTGCTGATAGTTTTCAAATAACGCTGACCGAAGCTGCTTTTGCCGCTCGATAGCAAACCTGACCGGTTGGGCCCGCTGTCAGGTGCCACGTGGACAGGGGGCGACGGCGGCCGTCAGGCGCCGTTAGACGGCGTCGCACAAAGCCTGGTGCAGCCGAACCCAGTCGTCCATTCCCCTCGCACTCGATCCAGTCTCTGCCTCCCGTCTCTTCCGCCGCTCATTTCTCGCCGCCGGCCGAAACCCGCCGCGGCCATGGTCGACTGGAAGGACGGCGAAACCAGCAGCGAGGACTCTGTGTCACCCCTCTTCAACGCGCACGACGACGAAACCTATGTGAGTATGATTTGCCCGTGGATTAGGGTTAGGGTTTCCATCGATTTGAGCTTTGCTTTTCATTGATTTGAGCTCTGGTAGTATATATGAGTTATATTGCACTATTGTAGATCCCGCATACCATTGTTGACCCCGAGTGGTGTGGCATTGTTGCCGGAGGACCGGTGTGCTGCCACAAGCAGGCTGTGCACAGGGCTGTTGTTTTTCAAGGAATCAACACTGGCCGTAGGTTTTACGGATGTGGTAATGAGGTTAGTTGCAGGTTAACTGAATGTAGGTTTGTTTGTTAGCTGACATCAGTTTACTTAGTTATATTAAAATGGTGTATTATTTAATGTTTTGATGAATTAATCTGGCAGGTGAAATGAATGGATAACTCAATATATTTGTTAGATGAGATTTGGCAGGTTTTACTATGTTAACTGAAAATATTGTGTTGTCCTGTTATTAAATTTGTTATCTGTTCCATCATTTTAATTAGAAAAAAGGTGTGCATTAGAACAAATTTGTTAATACCCTGTCCTGCTATCTCACTGAATTAGGCAGGTTTTAGTAAATGGTTATTAATTATTATTATTACAGGAGGGAGACAATTGTGGTCTGGTTCAGTGGATTGACCCATAGTGGCTGTAACCAATGAAAAATGCACTTCGCAAACTTTGGGATATGTATGAGCAGAGTAGCAAAGAGAATGAATCCAAAGAAAAGCTCATAGTGAAGCTTGGAGAAGAGAAGAGGCTAATCCAGGAGAAGCACCACAACCACATCAAGGAAACAAGCAATTTTTTTGCAACAGTTCACAAGAATGTGATGAAGGAGAATTACCAGAAGATTATGCAGGATGGTGATGTAGAAAGTGCTGTAGTTGAAGCCCAGGAAGAAAGGGCTAGGTTAGAGAAAGAGAATATGGAACTGAAGACAGCACTCCAAGTGATCAAGCAGAGCAACGATGAGTTGGTTAGTAATTGGAAGAATGATGTAGCAGAGCAAGGTATGGAACAGTTGAAGAAAGAGAAGAAAAGACTTGAGTATATCATAGCTGATTTGCTCAAGGTTGGGGAGGAGAACAAGATGAAGATAAGGAAAATCAGTGAAATTTGCAATGAGTAAAGTATGATGTTTGTTGGTATTATGTGTTGTGCCTTGCTGGTTGTTTTTTGTTGAACTATGTATGGTGTGGTGTGAAGACTATTGGGGTCCAATATGAAGCTTAGTATTATGATGTTGAACTATGTATGGTGGTGTGTGAAGACTATGTTGTAATGTGCAATGGAATATTTGTTGAACTATATATGTGTTTGGAGCTATGATATTAGTTGAATTTGCTCATATGGAATTGTGTTATTGATATGCATTCTGGTCCAAATTAAATAGGGTAGGGTTATCCAAACCTTTTTATTGAATGCCTTTTGTGGACGTTTGTCGAGAGGGTAGGGTTACACAAACTAAAGTGGTGGATGCCTTTGGTCGACGGTTGTCGAGAGGATAGGGTTATAAAAGGTTAGCATACCCCTAGCCGCTCGACAACCGTCGACGAGAGGCATCCACCACAATGGTTAGCATACCCTAGCCTCTCGACAACCGTCGACGAGAGGCATCCAGCACTATGGTTACCATACCCCTAGCCTCTCGACAACCGTCGATGAAAGGCATCCACCACATTGGTCACCTATGCCCCTAGCCTCTCGACAACCGTCGACGAGAGGCATCAACCACTATGGTTACCATACCCCTAGCCTCTCGACAACCGTCGACGAGAGGCATTCACCACTATGGTTAGCATACCCCTAGCCTCTCGACAACCGTCGACGAGAGGCATCAACCACTATGGTTAGCATACCCCTAGCCATATAGTTGAACAACCCCATTTTCAACAGAATGTGAAGCCATCTAGTTGAACAACACCATAACATGACATCAGGTTCACAATAAACAACATGGTTCACATAGGTTGCCAACATTACACCAAGTTCTAACTTGACAGCACCACAACATAACAAGTTTGGCAGCAGCATTCAGCAAGTTCTAACTTGCCAGCAGCACAACAAGCACATAGTTTTCTCCAAAAGACAAGTTTGGCAGCAGACAAGAAGCTCATAGTTTTTCTCCAAAAGACATGCCAGTGACACAACAAGCACAACAGGTAGATATGCTCTAATTTCCACTAGCATAGAAGTAATCCCTAAGTCTCATTAGGCCTCTTCCTCACCCTTCCATAAGCAGATTGAGCTGTAGTAGAAGTAGCAGTCCTTGGAGGAGCAAATGAAGATCTAGCTCTTGATGAAGAAGCTCTTCCAGCAGCAGCAGAAGTAGGCCTGGGAGCAGTTGCTGCATTGGCTGTTGTTGCTGATGAAGAGGCTCTTGCATGGCAGAAGTAGGCACAGGGAGCAGATGATGCAGCCCTAGAACTTGTAGCAATTTGTTGGAAGCAGGCTGTTTGCAACTCTTCCACCAGATGTTGCTCTTGGAGCTCTTGCATCTGAGGGGCAGATCTTCTCTCTGATACAAAATTTAAATAGAACAAAGGTGTGCATTAGTTGTTCATTGAGATATAAAAGATAAATTTGATGCAAAAGCTATTAAATTGAGGACCTTATGCTTGTTCTTCCTAGCTGCAAGTGCTTGGCTTCAAAGGATCACCACAATTTGTGTACCTATGCCCTTGCTTTCCACAGCTTGTCGCAAGTTATAGTTCCAATTCTTGAAGTGTCTTTGGGTTTTGGTACTTCAAACTGGCCCTTCCTTCTCTCGAGTCTGGTTTCTTCCCTTCTTCATATGGAACACAGGGGGTCTATGTCTCTTGAATCTGTTCTTCTCCATAGGTCAGGTCCGAAACAAGGTAAATCATTGGCTTGTAAGTTTCTAAGTACATAGGCTTCTTGAAGAACTGGTGTACAAAATCTTCAGTCATTTGTTTTGATTTGTAGATGGCAGAGACAAGATGGTTACATGGTACACCTCTCATGTCCCATTTTCTGCAGCCACATGTCCACTTCTTCAAGTCAATCGCATATGATTTCTCACCACTATTTACTTGATATAGATCTGGCCCACCATCAAAGCCTTGCAATTCCTAGCCCATTCTTTGGACTCCTCTAGCATTTACGTATATGTTGGGGTTATTGTCCATCTAGCACTCTGCCCCCACTTGTTTTTTCATTGAACTTCACCATCAATTTGGACCTAGCCCCTTCAACCATTGTTTTAATGGGTTTGCCTCGATATCCAAAATCATCTGTTGAACACCTCACTAATGTTGTTCACTACTAGATCAGTTTTACAGTTGGTGTCCATAGCATATCTAGCCCATGTTTCTATAGGAATTTTCTTAAGCTGCACCCAAGCATCCTCACTTTCCTTTCTAATTTCTTCCATTGCTTCTTCAAACCCATTCCTAGTGTAAGAATAAGCTGCTGCATCCATATATTGTTTAAGCTCATCTCCTCTAAATCCACCACTTTGGAAATTTGCATAAATATGCCTTAAACAATATCTTTGAGGGCAGTTAGGAAATATTTGGTCAATGGCATTAAGCAGACCCTGGTTTCAGAAATGAAAATACTAATTAAGTTTGCTATAACTAAGTTGTGCAACAAGAACTATGGTGTGCAACAAGAACTATGGTGTGCAATGAAAATCTCAAGGAATGTGCTACGGACATTACCTTACACTGTCTGAAATTATTGTGTAATTGCCAAATTGTCTGATTCACCACCAAGAACAATCTTGAGCTGAGTTAAAACCAACACCAAGTAGGGGTGTCCTCCTTCTCAACTACTCCAAAGGCCAAAGGAAATATATTATTGTTTCCATCTACGCCAAGAGCTGCCAAGATCTGTTGACTGTGTTTAACTTCACAAAACAACCATCTAGACCTAAAAAATAAAACTTAGAAACATAGCAATAGTGTGTAGGTAAAAGAGAAATAAGAGAGCTAAAACATACCAATGAAAGGTCTACATCCATTGAGAAAACCCTCCTTTGAGCTGCTAGACAAATGAAAAGTCTATGAAATCTTGGATTCTTGCTTGGATGCTCTTTCACCACCCTAGTTGTCACAATGCATCTGCTTCCCGTGATTTGTGTCCAAAACAGCTTGCAGATAGTCTCTAATTCTAGTATATTGTGCTTCCTGGTCACCCTGCACAACATTCAAAGCTTGCTGCCTTGCCCTATAAGCCTTCATCTTTCCAACCTCCACACCATACTTCTCCTTTGTCTTGTCTATGACAGTCTCAATACCTGCCTGGGTCAGTCTGAAGCAGTCTTCTTGACTTTGGCCACATACCTAGCAGGAACCTTGCAATTCTCACCACTTGGAGCACAAGTATGCTCTAGTTGCAGCTTCCTAATCTTTGAATGTTTTCTCATTTGCAACCACAGATGCAACCATGTGAAAGGGGCAGCCTTCCTCAAGACAATCAACTATGATCCTGTCTTTGTTGTTCCTGTGGTAATGGAAGTTCCTCCTTTGTGTCACATGCAAGTTAACTAGTGCTCTTACGAATTGGTAAACATCAACAAAACACATATGCCAACATATTTGTTGTTACGCACAAGTCTATTCTCATCATACCATATCCACGGCCTTCCTCTTTTTTGCCTGGACTTTCTTCCAGATGTGGGACAATGCACCACTACTTCTTCATCTGAATCAACATAAAGTTCATCCATATCTTCATCGACACAGGAATGTAGTCTGCCTCAAGTTCAGCTTGTGAACTGCAATGTGCTCTATCTGTTGGACCTCTTCTAACAGGCAATTTCTGCACAGGTGGTGCCTGAACAAACCCCTCTCCATCCTCCTCCTCCTCATTCTCACAGAATAAGTCTTCTGGCTCACAATCACCTTCAAAAACCCTCTTCCTCTTCAAGTCTTTTATTTTCTGATTTAAGCCTGCATCATCTTCATCTTCCTCTTCCTCTAGATCATCTTCTTGTTGTTCATTTCCTTCCTCCTCTTCCTCTTGCACCTCTTCCTCCTTGTCCTCTTCCATGTAATCTTCTTCATGCACTACTGGTATGTCAGCAAACTCATTAAGAAAGTCATCTAATACTTTGATACCTCTTTGTGACCTTCCCACTTCTAACATTGCAACTCTCCTGTGTGAAAAGATATTCACCATAAGAATCTTACATTTGTGGTTCACAGTGTCCGAGTTTGATATATCACACTGCATCATCTACACTATATACCTTAGGAGAACCAATCTTAAATTGGAATCACTGCTCACATCCATCTCCAATGTTCATTTCCATGTCGACTCTCTTCCTTTCATCATCGTGACATTGACACACCTCTTGTCCTCATGTAATATCGCATTTCTTCAACATCTTCCTCGATTTGATTTGCTTCATGCCTGCCATTCCCACACCATGTTGCTTCACATAATACATTGAGTCCTTCCGATCATAACCCTCAATCCCAATAATAGCTAACATATTGATGTATGTGATATCGATTCACATATGGTCCTTTCGAGTTGTCACAACCTTGAAAATGGAACACGAGATCCCAAGGTTCATCTTCATCCAAAGCGCAAAAGTAAGTAAACCACATATTCATTAAGAAAATTCAGCTCATAGCACATTCAAGAAACTTAGAGAATTCAGTTAACAATTAAAACCCAATTGTTAAAAGAAAATTGATAAACTTAGAGAATTGAGTTAACAATTAAAAACCAATTGTTTCACAAAGAAATTCAAGAAACTTAGAGAATTCATTTAACAATTAAAACCCAATTGTTTCACAGCCTAATTCAAGAAATTAGAGAATTCATTTAACAATTAAAACCCAATTGTTTCACAAAGAAAAGTAAGTAAACAACATATTCAGTTAAGATAATTGATTAAGAAAATTCAGTTCATAGCAAATTGAACACCAATTGCACAATTAAAACCCTAACTCCTGGATTGAAAAACTAATTCCTTAATTGAGCTACAATTCGATTAACAATTCTACAACTACAAACCCTAATTCCTTAATTGAGCTACAAACCCTAATTGCATTGCCCTAATTCCTACGCTCACCGCAAACAAAGGAAATCTTATAACTACAGTACCTAAATCACATCAATTGTTCACCTACACTACCATAATCGCAATGCAAATAACTGGAAAGGGGGAAAAACTCACTCCACGCCACCAAGGCCGGATGTGTACCGATGGCTATGCCCTGGATTGGCCTTCCACACAGGCTGGGCAGTTAGCGCATACTGGACTCAAGGTCGTCGGAGCTCGCTTTGAATCTGCTGACCTCCTCGCCGCGCTCATCGGCCCGGCAATGGCGAATCGAGCAGGGCGGCGGGGAGGCGAGGGAGCACCGTCGGCGAGCTACGAGGCGGAGAGGCCCATGGAATCGAGGATGGAGAGGTGGGGTCGTCCACTGCCGTCCGCCGCGCCGCCGCCAGTCGCCATGGGGAAGGGGGAATCGGGGAGGAGAGAACAGGATGCTCTGGATCGGGTCGTTAGGCTTTGTGCGACGCCGTCTACTTGGCCTTTGACGCGCCCCTGTCCACATGGCACCTGACAGCGGGCCCAACCGGTCAGGTTTGCTATCAGACGCTGCAAAACGCTCGGTCAGCGTTATTTGCAAACTATCAGCACAAACGTGGTGGTTTTTTGAAAAAAAAAACAAATTGTGGCGGTTTTGTGAAATCGCGTCCACAATTGTGGTGGTTTTTTGCAATTTACTCTGTAAAAGCAGTCCTCTCTGCTGAAGCGACCGGTTCCAGGTACACAAGCTACTTGCTACTCAAGGGCATAACCATGCATGCGTTAACAGTACATCAACATGAAAATATTACTCCAGATATAGACTGAAGAACAGTTTAGCTATATACTGGCAAAGTGAACATTCTTTTACGGGGTATCTTGATGGTACAAGTTGCTCGTTCCTCGATGAACTTCTTTACCTTGTCGCAAATCTCACGACAGGAACGCGGAAATGCAGATTTCTGCGCCAAAAAAAACCTGGCAGCATACCATGACATGTTCCAGCGAAAGAAACGAACCTCATCCCCTGCACAGGATCCGTCCATGAATTTACAGCAGATAGCCTGGCTCTCTGTATGAGGACTATGGATTCGTCAGGAAACAAATGAGGCAACAATGTACAGGATGACCTGGAGCTCCAACATACACAATGGCTTGGAGCACCTCAAGCGGCTGCTCGAGAGCAAATTCCACGGACTTATAGATACTCTTAAGATTTGCCCTTTAAAATAGCCACTTGAGCAGACTGACATCCACCTATGCTTTTCTGCTTCCATTTACAGGAGACGGGTACCAGAAAACACACACCTGTTATCTGTGTTGTGCTTGGGAATCTTCGGAGGAGATACTGGAGTGAGGTGAGGGGCTCTCAGGCAACTCTAACTGAGGCGGCAATGGGCCCAAAAAACTGCCTTCAGGCTGATCGTCACTTTCAGCACAATCTGTACAGATGTCAGTGCATGAATCATTAATATTATGAGTTTATGACAATGTTTGAACCCAATACCTTAAGAGAGAAAGGACTCTGAAAATTTTACCAAATAATGATTTGATGGTTGGTCGTTTTGGTTTGTTGTTCTTCTTCTTTAATTCAGCTGCAAAGCCAAAAAAGAAAAATCACAAATAATGTATTGTGCAAAAAAAATATGCCCAAGCCACTTTTTGCGAAGAACGCGACGAGAAACAAGTGAGCAGGAAAGGAAATATATCCAACCTATTCCTGGAAGTTCAGGATCGTTCACTATTTCGAAGTTCTTGTACGTATAACCGACAAAATTCATGTCCTTCGAGGAAAGCATCTGCATAAATGAACATTGGCTCAGGACCTAGATCAGGTAGTGAAAGGAAAGGAATGCTAGAGAATAAAATATCAGGGATCAAAATTTAATTCTAAGTGCAGTAACGTTTCGCTGAAAACATGCACTAAAAATGCTCTGGAGGTCTTTTGACACACCAAAAGGATATTGTATTCAATTGATCTTTGTAATAAGTACCTTTCTCCAAGGACCTGCCTTTGATGAAGTTTGCATGGTAGGGGCAGCCTGGAAGAATACCAGATGCAAAAACCGTCAGTACACATTGAATAGAACAGACTACAAGAACCAAGATAATATACTATTGCACCAGCCAATGTACCATTTCCGGCCATCTCACAGTATATTTTCTTCATATAATATAAGCTAAACAGGAAGCATAGCATGTTTCACTGCAAATACATAGAACTGGTTCTTTTGTCCTATTCCTGAAAAGACCCCAGTATGATTAACAACTACAGGTTCAGTCAGATGCCACAAGCTCGGTTCCCTTATATCAAATAATGCAGTAATACAGGCCCATCGTTCTGCTATTGAGGTGGCTCATGTGGTCATGAAAACTGGTTGTAATTACTATAATTCTGCTGTTTGTTGGAGTGATGATGATCCATAGGGCCGGCAGTTCACTCCAGAAAAAAAGAATTAAAAGAAAGGATATCAAAGAATATTTATGCATCCACACCATTAAAAGTTTTCGTGTAAAAAACAATCTTTTTGAATTTTGAGATCGTGCACTAGTCTGCATACCATATACTCCCTCTGTCGCCAAATAAGCGTCTCAAGCTTAGTACAACTTTGTACTAGTACAAAGTTGACACTTATTTCGGGACGGAGGGAGTAGTTTCCAAGCAAATTGAAGTCAACTACCGAGTCAATCCAAATGCACACCATAAATCCTAAAGTAAATCCTCTATCTGCGCTGCTCTATGCTACCCCCACCGGATGGCACGTCCTACTTTGGGCTAAAGCCGGACAGCATCGGCTCTCTTCTACCATTGTCGCCTCCTCCCTTCCTCCCAAAATTCAGCTGTTGTTCAGCCCAACACATCCTTGATCAAGCCCAGCTAATGGCGGCTCTCACCTACTGTCACATCTTACTGCCACCACTCTGTCTTGACAAGCCTCCTTCATAACCAACAGCAGGCCAGCATCAGCATAACCTGTTGGTCTGTTCAGTAGCAAGTTGCAATTTACAACTAGAAGGTCCAACTTATGGTATCTATATTGCCCAGATAAGTAGATCTCAGTTTCTCATGCTGATAGCCTTTTTTTATTATGTTCTTATTTATGGGGAAAATGGTTTGTAGGTATCTCGGTACCTTGTCGTATATCAGGTTAACTACTTGAGAGCTAGAGACTAGCCTAAGTAGCTTGAAACTCACCTCCTCAAAATTTTCGAAGTTTTGTGTGTCCAACTCATCAATAACTTCAGGTATGAAAGCTGCTTCCATTTGATATAGCTTTTCCCATTCAACGCTCCTAAACCATGGATGAGCCTGTAGGAAGAACCATAAATGATTATAAATTCAAAACTCAAGTGAAAACAATTAATCTGAACAATTTTTACCTTTATCTCATGTGCTCCTTTCATCCCAAGTCTCTGATCCACATTACATAATAGCTTATTAATTAGATCTTTAGCTTCTGGCGAAAGTCTGGCCTCTTCAGGAAATTTAAGATGGCTTCTCCAATTTACTATCTGCATGATTGGGCCCACTCAATGGTAACAGAATTCACATACGAAAGCACAATTCTTGTGAAAGCGCATGCCACCATAATTGATGTAAAAACACCATTTAAATTTACCTTCCTACATGTTGACATTGGGTCTTCAGAATAAAATGGTGGGTAACCCACAAGCATCTCATACATAATGGCCCCAAGTGACCACCTATAAAATGTAAATGTGAGAAACAAAACATCATAATTTAGTCATGCATTGCATAAGTTAAGAAGGACAAAACTAACCAGTCACATTCCATTCCATATCCTTTCTTCAATAGGACTTCCGGGGCAATGTAATCAGGTGTACCAACAGTTGAATAAGCCTGAAATTCCAGTAAACAACATATATAAATGAATGTAGAGCCAAGGCAGTGATATCATGTAAAATATTACAGAGCCGGAGCAATGGTAGAGTGGTAGTACACACAGCTAAGACACAGCTGCTATTGGGTGTCAAACAAATGGCGGCTATGTTATCTGCTTAGAAACTTTATTTAAACATCCTACCATTTAAATAGATTTCATATGCTAATACAACACATTGGAGAAATTCATTTCCATGTTAGGCTGTATAAAATTTTGACCATGAAATGCCGCAGGTTCAAATGACAAATGCATTAAAATCTTAGAATGGTTTTTCACCACTCATGCAGTATGTTTCACGTTGAGAACGCCTGGATGTTCTTGACTTCTTATAGCCACATTGAATGGGATGCTTTTGTCCATGCTCGCCTCTTTATGAGTTACAACTATTCTGCATGAAATGTTCGTGTGCAAATTGTTGGACCTAGAATTCCCTACTAGGGAATGAGTAAGAGTTAAGCAGCACATCACTAGATGGCAGGAACCAATATATTAGTCTACTAGACAGTAGTCTTAGTCAATGTTTAAGTTACAGTAACCACCACAATGCTATAAGTGGAATGTTTCTCCTTTTAAGCAAGTATATAACTTACCAACATCCGGCGATTCTTCTGCCAATGTAATAGTTGTTCCTGCTGTGTTCGCCTGGGAACAGCAGTGCTACTTAATGTCTTATCACCATCTGCTGATGTATTGGTGATATTTCCCGCTGCGTTGTCAAGTTCAGTGAGATTTGGAAAGCTGCTACTATCTAGAGGCTTGCATAGGCCGAAATCTGAAAGCTTCAGGTGGCCAGTTCGATCTAACAACAAATTGTCAGGCTTGATATCCCTGAAAGATGTAACAAGGAGTTAGCTGCAAGTTGCAGTTACTATACAGCTTATGGTGTTAATCTATTACAGTACCTATGAATATAGTTATGCTTGTGAATGGATTCAATTGCCAGTATTGTCTCTGCAACATAAAACGAAGACTCGTCCTCTGTAAGTGTATCCTTGCGCATGAGCAGAGTCATCATGTCACCACCAGGAAGGTACTCCATAACGAGGTACAGAAACTCATCATCTTGGAATGAGCAGTAGAGCTTAACTATATAAGCACTATCAACTTCTGCAAGGAGGTTCCTTTCAGCTCTCACATGCTCAACCTAGAAAGAACATATATCAGAAAATAGAACATTTTGCTACACAACCTGATTTAATAATACTCAAGTGAGCAAACATGAAGTACCTGGCCTCTTCGTAACATTTCAGACTTCTTGAGTTTTTTCATTGCATACACATTGGACGTAGCTTTTTCTCTACAAAGTCTCACCTGCAGAATATCAGTATAAAGCGGAGGTAAGCAGTAGCAAAATACGGTGAATAAAAGTTTCCTTGAGAAACAGAAAAGAGCCTTTATCACCTCCCCAAAAGCACCTCTCCCAATAATGGTCAGCAATTCAAAATCATCAACACCCATTTTGTGCCTCCTTAGGCGCATGTATTCTGTCTCCTTTTTTTCTAAATCCTTCAGGATATTGTTTTGCTCCTCTTCAGATACATCAGCATCAGCAAGCTTCTTCTCCAGCATCCAACGTCTACAACATAACTATATATTAAGATGCAGTGATGGATGGCACCAAACAAGAAGTCAAGAACAAACACTCAATGACATGCAAACCAAGCTTAGACACAAAACCAATATAAAGTGGTTTCGCCAGCACGTCACAAGAGAATAAATGCATACAAGCACAAACTATGGCAATAAGGCCTTTGTGAACAGCCGCTGTACGCTTTACGCTAGAGATTTTTTCTTGCATGCCATCTTCCTTTTTTTTAGGGCCACATGCCATCTTCCTTTACCAACTTCGAGCCTAGTTCCCAAAATTGACAGCATCATAACGCATTGCTTTCATCAAGTACAATAGCTTGTATAGGCATTGTGTGAAAGAACAATTAAGGCATATATACAGCAACATTTATATTGAATGCTTCATGGTTCAATTAATACATGCAATTCTTATAGAACACATGTGTAAACTTTGTTGTAGAACACACCAACAACAATTAGGTCAATCAGCGTATCAGATTTTGGTCCAAAACAGGAGGTGATAAACCATTTACCAGCTTCCACCTATTTTGGTCTAAGTGGCACACCTACCTTACCTACTTCAACCCTATTTTTACTCCACAGCACTACAGCTATGCACACCAACTTCTGCATTGCTATGCAGTGCAGCTTCATCTTGGCTTATCCCAAAATTATAATCATTTTCCCTCCAAAATCCTAGCAATATTATGCTGACATAAAAAAACTCACATATATCAAGTTTGGTGACACTAAAACTAACTAAATGCAGGAATTCACCTCCCCAGCCAAAATTAGGTGGCGGCTGTCACATGTCATTCAACACATCCAAAATTAGATATCTGCATCCTAAAGCACCAGGCACATGCTAGTACAGCAATGGCAGGACCACACACAATAGTCAACAGTAGCTACTACTCTGCGAGTTGTAAGGTCGGCATGTCATGCCCAGTTGTGGATCAGAGGGGTTGAACTAGGGATTAGGGTTATAAGATGAATCGCAGGAGGAAAACAGTAAACGCGGAGGAACATCCATCTCTATATGATATATATGTTGTACGTGTTTGTTGAGAGAGATCTCACATCCAGGAATGATTCATTACAGCCCCGTGCTTGGCATCTTATAGCCAGCTACGAAAACGGAATAAAGCTACAGCGCGACAATAGGGAAGTACACAGAGCGAGCCGTTGGATCCTTCTTGCCATCGTCCATCGTAGCCGTCCATTGGCTGAACTTCATCTTGTTAACTGAAAAGACAGACTACAGGTGCTGTAGACCTGACACGGCAGCACAATTCCACCATTACGCAGCCAGCTTGGAAGAGACTAGGGCACCGATCACGACAAACAAATCGAGGGCACAGATCACGACAAACAAATCGAGGGCGCAACTACTCAACCAAAAAGGGTGTCAATTCGCGGTTACGAATTAATACCTCCGCACCAGAACACCCACAGTTCAAACTCACACAAACAGCCAATTCAACACCAGAATCCTGGCCCTCTTCAGCAGGCGATCCACCAGACCACATGATCCGCAGGCACAGGTATATATACAGCAATATTTATTCTGAATGTTTCCTGGTCCAATTAGTCTAGTAGTAAATGGACATCGATTTACAGCGCCTATCACTTATGGTAACCTCATTATTATAGAGCACTTATGTAAACTCTGTTGTAGAGCACACAGGCAACAATTAGGTCAATCGGCACATTAAAGTTTGGCCCAAAAAAGGAAGTGCTTCACCATTACCGCTTCCACCCTATTTTGCTCCAAGTGACGCGCCAATTTACTCCATAGAACTACAGCCATGCATATCAACTTCTGCAATGGCATGCAGTGCGGCGTTATCTTCAGTTATCCCAAATTTTAATCATTTTCCCACCAGAATCCTAGCAAAGTTATGCTATCATCAAGGGAGCACATAAACTAAATGCACAGCCATAGAATTGCAAGAGCACACCTATCGTCCAAAATTAGGCGGCGGCGGTTACATGCCATGCAGCACATCCAAAATTAGACATCTGCATCATAAGCACCAGGCGCATACACTAGTACGGTAACACCGGTACGGCATTCAATAGTCAACAGCAACGGCTAGTCTGCGAGTTGCGAAGTCAGTAGCACAATGCCACCATCACGCAGACAGCTTAGAAGAGCCTTGGACACAGATCACGAGAAACAAATGGACCGCGCAACGAATCGACTAAACAGGGCGCCAGTTCATGGCTACTGATCTGATACCTCTGCACTAGGACACCCACGGATCCCAACCCAACTCACACACATCCGCCATTGTGAAGTCAGCATAATTCCACCATGATGCAGCCAGCTTAGAAGAGACCAGGACAGTGATCATCAGTTCACACCAACAAAGGGAGGGCGCCAGCCAATTGGCCGCTACTGATCTGATCCCTCCTCACCGGGACACCGAGGGATCAAGGCCAACTCACACACATTGGCAATTCAACGCCAGAATGCTAGCCCGCTTGAGCAGGCGACCCACCAGACCAGACCACGTGATCCGCGGGCACAGGGAGGGCAGCGAGCGAGCGAGCGACTGACCTCTCCTTGCGCTCCTGGAGCGACCTCATCTGCGCCTTGTAGTGGTTCTCGATGCACTGCTTGGCGGCCTCCACCTTCTGCTTGGTGGCGCTGGAGAGCACCGGCTCGTCCTCGTCGTCCCCGGCCATCCCGGCGCCGAGGGGCGACGCGCCCGGCCTGGCCTTGTCCTTCTGCAGCTTCTGGAGCCAGCTCCGGGCGGAGTCCATCGGCGGCGCGGGGGGCAGCAAGCGGCGAGCCGGATCGGGGGGGATCAGGGTGGCGCCACTAGGCCCGCCATTGTGGGCGCCGATTCGCCTCCGGGTCAGCGCGGGATCTCCGGATCTGGTGGTGGGGATGGTGGGGGGCTAGGGTTGGGTTTGGACCAGTGCGCGCGCGCGGCGCGGGGGCGAGCACGAGCTCCGCGCTGATTCGAATCGGATAGGAAATTTGTCAAGTGGGCGCGCGGTGGCAGGCGGCGGAGTTGTTCTATTCCGCTTCGATTCGGTGGGGCTGGGTGGGAGCCGCGGCGGGGAGAGGCGGCGCGGGCACCACCGGCATTCGGCGCACCCGCCGCCGATTCGTTGCGGTTTGTTTTACTGTTTCGTTCCAAGTCGAAGGAGGGTGGGGGAGGTGGAGTTGAAGTGGGAGGGCGCGCGTTTGTTTGCTTTTCCTACCAAGACCCTGGCATATCGGGGTTATTTTAAGAAGTGCGCTTTGCTCATGTTTTTTTTTCACGAATACGCAAATTGCGTATCATTTCATTGATAGAAGGAGTAGAATGAATACAACAGGGGTACAACACATTACACAAACGCAGACAGACGCGAACATGGTGCCCGGATCAAAAAGAAAAGGGATGCTCGGCGGGTAGCCTAACCCGAGCCCGCGAGCCTTTCAAGACATCGGGGCCGGCTGCGCCCCTCAGGACGTCAAGCTAGATCTCCGCCTTCTGGCGGCCGGTTGGCCGAACGGCCGACTGTCAGAAGGCGGCCGAGTTCCAGAAGACGACAACACAACAGGCCGACTCCTAGTGGGCGGCCTCCAGAGAGGCCGGCCCCTAGCAGTCGGCCCGTGGCGCCCTCAAAGTCTGCGCCCTCATCAAGGAGACAAGACATGTACGGCTACAATGTAGCCCATCCCTGAATCTGTGGCGTGGTACATCGTGTTCTATACAAAGTGAGATATCCGACGACGTGCATCGCTTGCCACTTCCCCTAAACGCCACTCGACAAAGTGAGCTCGTTTCACGATGGTCGCTTGCACGGCCAGGTGGCGGGCTCTACCAAAGCGGTGAGAGCCACGAAGCGAGGAAGCTCCGGCAATGGACCCGAGGGAGGCCGGCCTCAAAGAAGCGGCTTATCCCTCCATCGTGCCCCTGCGGCGCCATCGACCAAGAGATGCGGTGTGGTCAAGAATCGCGCCAAAGTGCTGGATCAGAGCCACCCCCCGACCAAGCTCGTCATTAGCATCAGCTCTGATGTCGGTAATGACAAGACTCATGGCGGGCGGGAAGCGGCTGTCGGCTCCGTGCAGACACTGTCGGCGGGGCCCACCAGCGGCGGGCCCAGCGGCCATGGCGGAAGCCGTGCCAGAGACACTGACAGTCGGATCCTACACCCGACCGGATTACCATTGTACCCCTGGGGGTGAGCCTATATAAACCCCTCATGGCAACCATGCAAAGGATTCGAACCTGTTAGAACTAGACTCATACCTAGAGGAGGAAAGAGCGTTCCTGCCTTCTTCCACCTCTAGCAAACAGCTAAAGGAGCACCATTGTACCACTAGTGCCTTAGTGATCATGCGGAGGCCCCGCAGAGCAGGACTAGGGGTGTTATCTTCACGGAGAGCCCCGAACCTGGGTAAAGTCTGCCGGCGTACGTGTCTACGCCTCATCCCACTTTCAGGCGCCGGCGACCTTCTACTCGCTCCCATCATGATAAGCCATCCTTTGGCATATGTCGCACCCAACCCCCGACATTTGGCGCCTACCGTGGGGCGAGGTGCACCTTCTCCCGGAGACCTGCTCTGGACGGGAACCTTGTTCCTTCCGGCGGCGCTTGTTGGGGAACGTAGTAATTTCAAAAAATCCTACGCACACGCAAGATCATGGTGATGCATAGCAACGAGAGGGAGAGTGTTGTCCACGCACCCTCGTGACCGATAAGCGAAGCGTTAGCACAACGCGGTTGATGTAGTCGTCGTCTTCACGATCCGCCGATCAAGTACCGAACGTCGACACCTCCGAAGTTCGACCTGCTCATTTCGATGACGACCCTCGAACTCCGATCCAGCCGAGCTTTGAGGGAGAGTTCCGTCAGCTCGTGGGGGTGGTGACGATGATTATGTACTACCGACGCAAGGCTTCGCCTAAGCACCGCTACGATATTATCGAGGTGGACTATGGTGGAGGGGGCACCGCACACGGCTAAGAGATCAATGATCAATTGTTGTGTCTCCAAGGGGTGCCCCCTCCCCGTATATAAAGGGGAGGGCCGACCCTCTCTATGGCGCGCCCTAGGAGGAGTCCTACTCCCACCGGGAGTTGGATCCCCCCCCCCTTCCAAGTAGTAGGAGTAGGAGTCAAGGAAAGGGAGAGATAAGAGAAGGAAGGAGGGGGCGCAGCCCCTCCCCCCTAGTCCAATTCGGACTAGGCCTTGGGGGCGCGCAACCTTTCCTCTCTCTTTCCCCTAAAGCCCAATAAGGCCCATATACTCCCGGCGAATTCCCATAACTCTCCGGTACTCCGAACCGAATCACTCGGAACCTTTTTGATGTCTGAATACAGTCGTCCAATATATTGATCTTTACGTCTCGACCATTTCGAGACTCCTCGTCATGTCCCCGATCTCATCTGGGACTCTGAACTACCTTTGGTACATCAAAACACATAAACTCATAATATAACCGTCATCGAACTTTAAGCGTGCGGACCCTGCAGGTTTGAGAACAATGTAGACATGACCGAGACACGTCTCCGGTCAATAACCAATAGCGGAACCTGGATGCTCATATTGGCTCCCACATATTCTACGAAGATCTTTATCGGTCAAACCGCATAACAACATACGTTGTTCCCTTTGTCATCGGTATGTTACTTGCCCGAGATTCGATCGTCGGTATCTCAATACCTAGTTCAATTTCGTTACCGGCAAGTCTCTTTACTCGCTCTGTAATACATCATTCCGCAACTAACTCATTATTTGCAATGCTTGCAAGGCTTATAGTGATGTGCATTACTAAGTGGGCCCAGAGATACCTCCCCGACAATCGGAGTGACAAAACCTAATCTCGAAATACGCTAACCCAACAAGTACCTTTGGAGACACCTGTAGAGCACCTTTATAATCACCCAGTTACGTTGTGACGTTTGGTAGCACACAAAGTGTTCCTTCGGTAAACGGGAGTTGCATAATCTCATAGTCATAGGAACATGTATAAGTCATGAAGAAAGCAATAGCAGAATACTAAACGATCGTGTGCTAAGCTAGCGGAATGGGTCAAGTCAATCACATCATTCTCCTAATGATGTGATCCCGTTAATCAAATGACAACTCATGTCAATGGCTAGGAAACTTAACCATCTTTGATCAATGAGCTAGTCAAGTAGAGGCATACTAGTGACACTTTGTTTGTCTATGTATTCACACAAGTATTATGTTTCCGGTTAATACAATTCTAGCATGAATAATAAACATTTATCATGATATAAGGAAATAAATAATAACTTTATTATTGCCTCTAGGGCATATTTCCTTCAAGCGTAGCCAGTCCGGCACGCCAGACGGCGTCTGCACCGACGTGCTGCGCGGCGCGGAGGTCGCCTATGCGGCGAGCCGCCTCCCCGATCTTGTTGGCGAGATTTGCCTCTCCGACGAGCCCGCGTCTGACGCGGGCACCGGTGGCCCTGAGGGCCGCCTTGAGAGCCTCCTCGATCATCTCCACATTGCCAGCGAGCCTGCTGCTAACTTGGAGTCGGTCGGCTCCACCGACCCGATGTTGGTCGACTCCGACACGGCGTCGCTCGACGCGTTCCCCTCCAACGTAGTGGTCTACGACGAGCCGCTTCCTCAAGCGGACAGCGGCGGCAACACCGTCACGGAGGTGCTCGTCATCAGCCACGGCGAGCACTCTGGCGGAGGTGGCTGAGACCTGGCCGCAGCGGCGGCGTAAGACTGGGCTGCACCTATCCCGGAAGACGCGGACGCCGAAACGCTGGAAGCGCGCCGCATCCAGCTCGTCGAGAGCGCCAACCGGCTGGCCAGCATGAGATGCTTTTCGGAGGCCTACCAGCGGGAGATGGACCGTGCCGTCGGCGGTACGCCGGCTCCCGGTGGGCCTAGCCGCATCGGCTTGGTCCGGCAGCATGGCGCGACCATCGCTAGCATGTTCGGGATAGATCGTCCCGTCTATGCCACGCCTACGGAGAACATACGAGCTGCCCAGGCGGCAGCAGACGAGTTAGACAAGCTCGAGGGCGACGAGCATCGCCACATGATGGAACGAGTTCAGCAGCTCCTCGACGCGGCTGTTGAGTAGCAAGATGTTGGGTGCCGGACTGAAGCGCCCAACCGGCGAAACGATGATCCGCCTCCTCGACGAGACCAAGGTGCGACATCCCGAACGCCGACTGGTGGCGTCCGCAACAGAAGAGACAAGGAGCCGGTTGCCAGCCGCAGCCGGACTCATGCCACCATCGAGCGCGACCAAGACGGTCGCCCAAGAGCAGTGCGGCGGCGAGACGACTGCCCGCCTCCACCTCCCCGCAGGGAAAGGCGCATTTCCCCGCCGCCTGTTGATCACCCATCACTCGGCGACCGCCTTGGCCGCCGAGAGGGAATCAGAGAAAACGATGCCCATCACCGGATCGATCGCCTCAATCGATCCCTAGAGCTAGAAGAGGAAGATGAGCTGGGTCTGCCTTGTTTTGGCTCCCGCATCTGAGATGAGCCCTTCCCCAAAGGATTCACCCTCCCGGGAGACACACCCAAGTACACCGGCTTCGTGAAGCCGGAGGATTGGCTCATCGACTACTGCACGGCCGTCAGCATCGCCAACGGCAACAAGCGCGTTGCCGTAAAGTACGTCCCGCTCATGCTCTGTGGCACGCGGCGGGCGTGGTTGAACGACTGAAGCCCCGCAACATCAACGGCGGGTCGATTTCACCGAGGCGTTCATCCGCAACTTCACTAGCACGCATAAGCGCCGCCCAAGCCCGCCAAATTTCTCCTTATGCGTCCAAGGCCCCAACGAGTCGACTCGCGACTATCTTACGCGCTGGGACGAGTTGCGCAACTCGTGCGAGGGTGTGCACGAGGTGCAAGCCATCGAGTACTTCACAGCCGGATGCCGAGAGGGCACCCTCCTCAAGCACAAGCTTCTCTGCGACGAGCCGGCGACCCTCGACGAACTGCTAATCATGGCAGACAAGTACGCCACGACCGACTCCTCCATGAAGGCGGAGATCCAAGTCAACGTGTCGGGCAAGGTGCCTGAGGGAGTCCTGGATTAGGGGGTATCCGGACAGCCGGACTATAACCTTTGGCCGGACTGTTGGACTATGAAGATACAAGATTGAAGACTTCGTCCCATGTCCGAATGGGACTCTCCTTGGCGTGGAAGGCAAGCTTGGCAATACGGATATGTAGATCTCCTTCTTTGTAACCGACTCTGTGTAACCTATCCCCCTCCAGTGTCTATATAAACCGGAGGGTTTAGTCCGTAGGACAGAACAATAACAACAATCATACCATAGGCTAGGTTCTAGGGTTTAGCCTCTCTGATCTCGTGGTAGATCAACTCTTGTACTACCCATATCATCAATATCAATCAAGCAGGAATAGGGTTTTACCTCCATCGAGAGGGCCCGAACACAGGTAAAACATCGTGTCCCTCGTCTCCTGTTACCATCCGCCTAGACGCACAGTTCGGGACCCCCTACCCGAGATCCGCCGGTTTTGACACCGACATTGGTGCTTTCATTAAGAGTTCCTCTATGTCGTCATCGTTAGGCTTGATGGCCCCTTCGATCATCGATAGCGATGCAGTCCAGGGTGAGACTTTTCTCCCTGGACAGATCTTTGTATTTGGCGGCTTCGTACTACGGGCCAACTCGTTTGGCCATCTGGAGCAGATCGAAAGTTACGCCCCTGGCCACCAGAGCAGGTTTGGAAGCTTAAACTACACGGCCGACATCCGCGGAGACTTGATCTTCAACGGATTCGAGCCCCCGCCGAAATGCGCGACCGCATCACACGACGAGCATGATTTAGCCTCGCTGTCGGACAAAGGTTCGTGAGATCGCACCTGCAACCGCTCCGACCTTCAATTCGGAGCCAATTGCGCCATCCGTGGACGGGTGGCTAGACCCCGCATCGGAGGCCGCAGTCTCAGCGGCGATCGAGCCAAATACCAACCTTACCCTTTCATGAAATCCGTGACTCCAAGTTGTCGGATTCTTCTCCGGCCACGGACTCCGAACTGCCTGCGCCCATGCCAATCGAATCCGACTGGGCGCCGATCATGGAGTTCACCTCCGCAGATATCTTTCAGCACTCGCCCTTCAGCGACATACTGAACTCTCTAAGGTCACTCTCCTTGTCAGGAGAGTCCTGGCCGGACTATCTCCGACAGGATTGGGATGCGAATGACGAAGAAATTCGCCGCCCACCCACCACCCACTTAGTAGCCATTGTCGATGATTTAACCGACATGCTCGATTTCGACTTCAAAGACATCAACGGTATGGACGACGATGCAGGAGAAGAACAGGAACCACTGCCCACAGGGCACTGGACAACCACCTCATCATATGATATATATATATGGTGGACACACCCAAAGAAGGCAATGGCGACGGAATAGCAGGGGATGACCCCTCCAAGAAGCAACCTAAGCGCCGACGTCAGCGGTGATACCGGCACAGGAGATAATAACACTCCGGACAGTGCCGAAGACAACGACAACCCCCTCCAGCAAGATTCAGCGCAGGAGGATGGAGAAGCCAGCCCTCGTGAGAGAGCAGCAGACAGAGAGGTAGAGGATGATAATTACATGCCTCCCTCCGAAGACGAGGCAAGCCTCGACGATGATGAATTTTTCGTGCCTGAGGATCCCGCCGGGCAAGAGCGCTTCAAGCGCCGGCTTATGGCCACGGCAAACAACCTTAAGAAAAAGCAACAACAGCTTAGAGTTGATCAAGACTTGCTAGCTGACAGATGGACTGAAGTCCTTGCGGTCGAGGAATATGAACTCGAACGCCCTTCCAAGAGTTACCCAAGGCGCAGGTTACTACCCCGTTTAGAGGAGGAAGCATTAAAGCCTACATCTCCAGTGTATGATGCGGCTGATCGGCCACCTCGTGGCCGCGACAGAGAGGCATTTCAGCCAAAAGCTCAGCCCGCACCCCAACGCCACTCAAATAAAAATGCCAAGGCACGGGGAAATATGCTAGACCTGCAAGACGTATTGGAGGACAAAGCAAAGCAAGAAAGATCGATCTACGGATCGCGAGGGCGCCCCACTACGAGAGACGATAACCGTCACGCCGGATACAGTAGAAGTAAATCCGGCCGGGCCGAACACAACAGACAAAACTCATTCGAGCTGCGTCGTGATATAGCCCAGTACAGAGGCGCCGCACACCCACTATGCTTCACAGATGAAGTAATGGATCATCAAATCGCAGAGGGTTTCAAACCCGTGAATATCGAATCATACGATGGTACAACAGATCCCGCGGTATGGATTGAGGACTATCTCCTGCATATCCACATGGCCCGTGGCGACGATCTACACGCCATCAAATACCTCCCACTCAAGCTTAAAGGACCAGCTCGGCATTGGCTCAACAGCTTGCCAGCAGAATCCATTGGATGTTGGGAAGATCTGGAAGCCGCATTCCTTGACAACTTCCAGGGCACTTATGTGTGACCACCAGATGTCGATGACTTGAGCCATATAATTCAGCAGCCGGAGGAATCGGCCAGGCAATTCTAGACACCGTTCCTAACCAAGAAAAATCAAATCGTCGACTGTCCAGATGCAGAGGCCCTAGCAGCTTTTAAGCACAACATCCGCGACGAGTGGCTTGCCCGGCACCTTGGCCAGGAAAAGGCGAAATCTATGGCAGCCCTCACGACACTTATGACCCACTTTTGCGTGGGAGAGGACAGCTGGCTGGCTCGCAGCAATAACATATCAAAGAACCATGGTACTTCGGATACCAAGGACAGCAATGGCAGGTCACGTCGCAACAAACACAAGCTCCGCATCAACAACGATAATACCGAGGATACGACAGTCAATGCCGGATTCAGAGGCTCTAAGCCCGGTCAGTGAAAAAAGCCATTCAAAAGAAGTACTCCGGGCCCGTCCAGTTTGGACCGTATACTCGATCACTTGTGCCAAATACACGGCACCCCCGACAAGCCAGCCAACCACACCAACAGGGATTGTTGGGTGTTCAAGCAGGCCGGCAAGTTAAATGTCGAACACAAGGACAAGGGGCTACATAGCGATGACGAGTAGGAGCCCCGGCCGTCGAACACCGAAGGACAGAAGAGATTCCCCCCACAAGTGCGGACGGTGAACATGATATACGCAACCCACATCCCCAAGAGAGAGCGGAAGCGTGCGCTAAGGGACGTATATGCGTTAGAGCCAGTCGCCCCAAAGTTCAACCCATGGTCCTTCTGCCCGATCACTTTCGATCGCAGGGACCATCCCACTAGTATCCATCATGGCGGATTCGCCGCATTGGTCTTAGACCCAATCATCGACGGATTTCACCTCACTCGAGTCCTTATGGACGGCGGCGGCAGCCTGAACCTGCTTTACCAGGACACAATGCACAAAATGGGTATATATCCCTCAAGGATTAAAACCACAAAAACGACCTTTAAAGGCGTCATACCAGGTGTAGAGGCCCATTGCACAGGCTCAGTCACACTAGAAGTGGTCTTCAGATCCCCGAATAATTTCCGAAGCGAGGAGTTAATCTTCGATATAGTCCCGTTCCGCAGTGGCTATCATGCACTACTCGGGCGAACCACATTCGCAAAATTCAATGCGGTGCCGCACTATGCATACCTCAAGCTCAAGATGACAGGACCTCGGGGGGACATCACATTCAATGGAAACACAGAGCGCTCTCTCCAAACGGAGGAGCACACTGCGGCCCTCGCAACAGAAGCACAAAGTAGCCTCTCAAGACAATTCCCCAGTCCGGCGACCAAGCGTCCGGACGCCGTCAAGCGCGCCCGGAATAATCTGCAACAAGACCGCCTCGCACGTTCCGAGCTCGCATAGCAATGCGGCCCTTACCCCAGCCCCAGCCAAAAGGCGAAATCCGCGCCACGCGTACATAATTACGCATTGAAAATACCATGGGCATGGTGGAGGGGCATGACCACGGCACGCCCCAAAACGTGGCTCAACCGCACTAGGGGCTTCCTACTTTTTCATTTTTTCTCTCTTTTAGGACTTTACTCTCTGGAAGCCCTGCCCGGCAGTATAATCGCCGAACACACGATACAACAACCAAGGAGGCAGAAAGCTACGTCGCACCATGGAACTTCTAGGTGGTCTCTATAACGAGCAAAATACCTGCTTTAAATACCATTCTGCAGCTTGCCCTTAGAGGGGACATGTCAAATAGTCCCATTTTATGCTTATCGCACTACTTGTATCGTTCTGCTTTAATGCACACTTTTTAAATAAACAATGCATAGTCTATTACTGCATTCTCTATTCCTTCCTTTTTTATGCATATATGTTCATTCATGACATCCAGCAACCGTACACTCTGGTACGGCCAAAACGCCAGGGGCTCAAGTACCCCATAATACGGTGTGCGAAGTCCGAACACTTTCGAAAGTGCGGCACCCCAAACTTATAGCATTATATGCATCAGCTCCGAATCATGTCTTTGGTCAAATGTTGGGTTTGCCCGGCTCCCATGTTTTGGTGCCTTACGTTCCGCTATATCGGCTAAGGTAGCACTAGGAGAACTACTGCGATTGTGCCCCGGTTCAGCTGGGCTAAGCACCTCAGTAGAGAAAGCTAAAACTGACTGTCATGATAAGGCGAGAGCTGGTCGCTGTTCGAGAGGTCTCGAGTCCCTAAAGACTTATGCCGCTTAGGGCGAGGAGGCTTAGGCGTGTATGGCGCCCCGAACTCGGTCTTCCGAATACTAGGGGCTTCACCGAAATTTAAAATTGTAGACTTCTATGGCTAAGTGAGAGTGATAAAGCATTATATTCTGATTGCCTTGTTCGCTGCGCTGAGCACCTCCCTCGAAGGACCCAAGAATGGGAAAAAGAGTGCTCAGATTTATCCCGAACACCCAGCACTCGTGGCATGGGGGCAGAAGCCGACGACTAGCCATCTCTCAGATTTGATAAATGCATTTACGAAGGTAATATTTTAAATTCAAACAAGCGTTGCATAGCGCATATGAAACAAGTTTTCATAAATACAGGATCACATGAGCAAGTTCACTCAAAAATTACATCCTTGGAACACTCATCCGCCATAAGGCGGGCACCCTTCAAGACGCCCTCATAATACATCTCAGGGTGGCGGTGCTCCTTGCCCTGCGGTGGTCCATCCTTCACCAGCTTCTCAGCGTCCATCTTGCCCCAGTGAACTTTAACACGGGCAAGCGCCCTGCGGGCGCCCTCGATGCAGATGGAGCGCTTGATGACTTCAAGCCAAGGACAGGCATCCACAAGCCGCCTCACCAGCCCGAAGTAGCTCCGGGGCATGGCCTCTCCAGGCCATAGCCGGACTACAAGACCCTTCATGGCCTGTTCGGCCGCCTTATGGAGCTCGACCAATTGCTTCAGCTGGTCGCTTAAGGGCATCGGGTGTTCGGCCTCAATATACGGAGACCAGAACACCTTCTCTGTCGAGCTCCCTTCCTCGGCTCGATAGTACTTTGCGGCATCCAACACGCTGCGGGGCAAATCTGCGAATGCTCCTAGAGAGCTCCGGACTCGGGTAAGTAACAAGTAATTTACTTTCACATACTTGCTTTGCACAATGAATGCCTTACCCGCCGCTATCATCTTCATCGCCTCAATTTCCCGGAGGGCTTTTTGGGCTTCGGCCTTGGTAGACTTGGTACTCTCGAGGGCCGCAGCAAGCTCGGACTCTTGAGTCTTCGAGTCAAGCTCCAAAGTCTCGTGCTTCTTCACGAGAGCCTGGAGCTCTTGCTGCACCTCACCAACCCGTGCCTCCGGTTTCTCCCGCTCGGCGAGCTCCGTGGCCGCCTTGTTTTCGGCCTCGGACAGCGCTTGCTTCAGGGCCTCCACTTCGGTCGTGGTTCCTGACACATTCATGATGATCCTATCATTTTTGCAACCACTTCTTTATATATATATATATATATATATATATATATATATATATATATATATATAGACAAGGTATTCCTTACCTTTGCTCTCCTCGAGCTGCTTCTTGGCAAGTCCGAGCTCTATCTCGAACCGCTCGAGGTTCTTCTTCAGCGTATCGACCTTCGCGGTCGGTCAAGGCAGAGGTCAAGAAATAAGCCTCGCATTAATGCATATCGACATACTGGTATTAGAGTCCTGCGAATGTTATTTTGATCCTCTATTCGGCTTTTCTTTGTGAACACCAAACAGAGCATCAGTGGCTACTGTCTATGCGGTAATATTTTCATATATTTTAAATACATACCTCAAAGCCTGTTAGAAGGCTGGCACAGGCTTCGGTTAGTCCGCTCTTGGTGGACTGAACCTTCTGGATCACCACACTCATAATAGTGCGGTGCTCCTTGTCGATGGAAGCGCCGTTAAGCACCTCCAGCAGATTGTCCGGTGCCTCCGGATGGGCGGTGGTCACCGGCACGGGCGGCTTGCCCCTCTTGGAAGGGGCCGCCTGCCGGAGTCCGGAACCACTGGAGGTTCCGGTGCGGTGTTCGGCCTAGGGCCGAACTTGGAGCCCTTGGGAGCTTTGCTCCTGGAGTCCGGAAGGTCGCCTTGAGGCGCCTCCAGGACTACCTCCCCTGGGCTCGGTGCCCTTTGAGACAACACCTCGGCGTTGTCCGTAGGGCGAGGGGTGGAGGCGGTTGGAAGTGATCCTCCGCTGCTCATGGCCGACGGATCCAAAGAACCGCTCGACGAGGATACGTCGATATGGGCCCGGGACGGACTGCATAATTGTGTCCGGCGTTAGTAGAAGCTGGCAATTAAACGGTGCCACGAGTTACTCTGGTGTCGGAATACTTACGATCTCGCCAGGGGCTTGGCCCTGGGTGGCCACTCGTCTTCGCTGTCGGCGGCAGTGGCAGAGTAGTCTGGAGGGAGAGTCCTTCCCTTCTTGGACCCTCCGGCCTCCCCAGTTGGGGCGGCCTTCCTTTTCCTATATTCCCCGGCTGGAGGGGAAGAGCCTTTATCTGCCTCCTCCTCGTTTTCACGGGAGGAGTGCGTCTCTGAGTTATCGGACGATGAGTCCGATATCACCTGGCGCCGGGAACTCTTTCGGGTTCCCGTCGCCTTCTTCTTGATCTTCTTCTCCGACAACTCATAAGGTGCCGGAGTCAGCATCTCCGTCAGGAGAGCGTCGGCAGGGTCTTCGGGCAGAGGGGCCGGGCAGTCAATCTGCCCCGATGTCTCCACCCATTCCTGTCAAAGGCATGGAAGCTCAGATCCCGCACATAGTTAAACTATGAAAAATGAATACCCTATAAGAGATGAAAAAGCTTACCGCGCTGGTTTGGCGCTTCGCGCTAAGTCCGTGATCCTCGTTGAGGGGAGGGGGAACCTCGGCGCCCTTAAACATCACCTTGCAGGCATCCTCGTGCGTCGTGTCAAAGAGCTCGCTCAGAGTCTGGTGCTGGGCCGGGTCGAACTCCCACAAATTGAACTCCCGTTGTTGACACGGGAGGATCCGGTAGATGAGCATGACCTGGACTATGTTAACAAGCTTAAGCTTCCTGTTTATCATGTTTTGGATACAGGTTTGGAGTCCGGTCAGCTCTGCCGGACTGTCCCAAAGCAGGCCCTTCTCTTTCCAGGAGGTGAGCTGCGTGGGGATTCCAGATCGGAACTCGGGGGGCACCGCCCATTTGGGGCCGCGCGGCTCGGTGATGTAGAACCACCCCGATTGCCACCCCTTTATGGTCTCCACATAGGAGCCCTCGAGCCATGTGACGTTGGGCATCTTGCCCACCATGGCGCCTCCGCACTCCGCCTGCTGGCCGCCCACCACCTTCGGTTTGACATTGAAGGTCTTCAGCCATAGGCCGAAGTGGGGCTTGATGCGGAGGAAGGCCTCACACACGCCGATAAACGCCGAGATGTTGAGGATGAAGTTCGGGGCCAGATCGTGGAAATCCAGGCCGTAGTAGAACATGAGTCCCCGGACGAATGAGTGGAGAGGGAATCCCAGTCCATGGAGGAAATGGGTAAGGAACACTACCCTCTCATGGGGCCTGGGGGTGGGGATGAGCTGCCCCGCATCTGGGAGCCGGTGTGCGATATCATCGGGCAGGTATCCGGCTCCCCTCAGCTTCTCGATGTGTCCCTTCGTAATGGAGGAGACCATCCACTTGCCTCCCGCTCCGGACATGATTGGAGAGGGTGGAGGATCAAGACGTGGACTTGGGCGCTGGAGCTCGAGTGTGCGAGAATGGATGAGCAAAGGAGGAATAAGGCGTGGGTGGAAAAAGGTGAATCATTATCCCTTTATATGGGCAGACGAAGCTATGCGTCCCCACTAGCCTGGTAAAACTCGCTTATCCCCCAAGCGCCGTAATTGATGGCGCGGTTGGGTTACCCACGTCCATATTGATGAGAATACCGCGATAAGGGGACACGATCTCTGCTTCAACAAGACGTGCCAAGGAAACCACCTCGCGAAACGCGCTGAGGTTGGCTGTAAAAAACGATTCGAATAAAGGCTTGGTTGTGGTGTGATGTCACATTACGGGATACGTCAGCAGATTAGATTTGTGGAAATATTATTCTCTCTAAGATGGTATGTGGAACTTGTTTTGCAGAGCCGGACACGATCCTCGTGTTCAAAATCTTCTATGAAGTATTCGAAGGAGGAACCCGCCTTGCAATGTCAAGACAATCATGCGACCGGACTCATCGCATTGAAGCCCGGTTCAGGGCCACCGAGGGAGTCTGGATTAGGGGTATCCGGACATTTGGACTATAACCTTTGGCCGGACTTGTTGGACTATGAAGATACAAGATTGAAGACTTCGTCCCGTGTCCCGGACGGGACTCTCCTGGCGTGGAAGGCAAGCTTGGCAATACGGATATGTAGATCTCCTTCCTTGTAACCAACCCTGTAACCCTAGCCCCTCCGGTGTCTATATAAACCGGAGGGTTTAGTCCGTGAGGATGTAACAATAACAACAATCATACCATAGGCTAGCTTCTAGGGTTTAGCCTCTCTGATCTCGTGGTAGATCAACTCTTGTACTACCCATATCATCAATATCAATCAAGCAGGAGTAGGGTTTTACCTCCATCGAGAGGCCCGAGCCTGGGTAAAAACATCGTTTCCCTTGTCTCCTGTTACCATCTGCCTAGACGCACAGTTCGGGACCCCCTACCCGAGATCCGCCGATTTTGACACCGACATGGCCCCTCAAGCTCCTCGGACCCCGGCTGGTGACTCCAGTCGGCGACAGGAACCGAGCGACAAAAAGCGCAAGGCCATGCAGCCGGCTTCCATGAGCCGGCAGGTGGAGGCAGTTGAAGATTAGCAGCCAGAAGGGCCGCCTCCTCCCAAGCGCCAGAAGGGCGGCAAGCCCAACTGGCTGCCTGCTTTCTCGTACGAGCAGACTCCTGATGCACCTTGCAAGTTCCATAGCGGTGCGAAGACGTCCAACCACACTACTCAAAAGTGCCACTGGCTCACCAGGATCGCCAAGGGCGACAGACTCTAGCCTCCTCCACTAGCCGGCCCGCCGCCTCCCCCTCCTCAGCAGCCGGCGGCCCGGCCAGTCGGTGCCATACAAGATGATTATCCCGAGGAGCATGGGGCCCATGTCGTGTTCACTAGCGTGGCCCATGACAGACGCGGCAGACGGCAACAGTAACTAGAAGTGAATGCAGTAGCATCAGAGACCCCCGAGTTCATGCATTGGTCGAAGAAGCCCATCAGCTGGAGCAGAGATGACCACCCGGAGGTGATGCCAAATCCCGGCTCTTATGCTTTGGTGTTGGATGCCACGTTTGCCACAAAGAGGCGAGCTACTCGCTTCTCTCGAGTTCTGATAGATGGTGGCAGCAGCATCAACATTCTATACCATGGAGACGTTGGGGATCAAGCAGAGACATCTCCAGCCCAGCCGGACTGCTTTTCATGGCATAGTTCCTGGCCTTTCCTGCTCACCAATCGGCAAGACCCAGATAGAAGTCCTCTTCGGAGACAAAAATCATTTCCGCCGAGAGCCAGTCTGGTTTGAAGTTGTGGACCTTGAGAGCCCTTATCATGCATTACTTGGCCGGCCTGCCCTGGCCAAGTTCATGGAGGTTCCCCACTATGCTTACCTAAAGATGAAGATGCCGAGCTCCAAGGGGATCCTGACCATAGCAGGAGACTACAAGAAGTCGCCCGCTGGCCAAGCAGCAGCGCCGGTTGGCCGAGTCCCTCGTGATTGCAGCGGAGAAGCGGCTCCTTGACCGGTTTGTGGCAATGGCAGGCAAGCAGCCGGAAATGTCACCCAACCCCAAAGAGTCGAAAGCCGAGGGCTTGTTCAAGCCGGCCAAAGAAACAAAGAAGATACCCTTGGACCCGGAGCACCCGGGGAGGTACGCTGTCATAGGTGCAAACCTCGATAGCAAATAGGAAGGCGAGCTCGTCGATTTCCTCCGTGAGAATCGGGACATCTTCGCATGGTCCCCCAAGGACATGCCGGGTGTTCCGACGGATTTCGCCGAGCACAAGCTACACGCCCCGACACGATGCCAAACCAGTCCGGCAGCCTTTGCGCCGCTGTCGAAGAAAAAAGAAGAGTTGTTGGAGAAGAGATAGCCGGCCCACGGCAGCCCGGCTTCATCATGGAGGTGTTCTTTCCGAATGGTTAGCCAACCCGGTCCTAGTAATCAAGAAGAACAAGCGTTAGGCGCATGTGTGTATTGATTATACCAGCCTCAACAAAGCATGCCCCAAAGACCCATTTGCTCTGCCAAGGATCGACCAAGTGATTGACTATACCGCCGGATGCTAGCTGTTAAGTTTTTTGGATGCATACTCCAGGTATCACCAGATCAAGATGAACCCGGCCGACAGGCTAAAGACCGCCTTCATCACGCCATTCGGAGCCTTCTGTTACCTAACCATGACGTTCGGCTTGAGAAACGCCGGCGCCACGTTTCAACGATATATGCAGAAGTGTGTCCTCAAGCAACTAGGCAGAAATGCCCATGTCTATGTGGACGATGTGGTGGTGAAGACGGAGAAGCGTGGGACGCTACTATAAGATCTCAAAGAGACCTTTGAGAATTTACGCTGATTTCAGATCAAGCTCAACCCGGAGAAATGCGTCTTTGGAGTACCAGCCGGCCAGCTTCTCGGTTTCTTGGTCTCAGAGCGTGGCATAGAGTGCAACCCTATGAAGATCAAGGCCATCGAGAGGATGGAGGTGCCCACCCGACTGCTGGACGTGCAAAAATTCACCGGCTACTTGGCATCCATCAGCCGTTTCATCAGTCGGCTGGGCGAGAAGGCTCTTCCCCTGTATCAACTCATGAAGAAGACCACTTTTTTCGAGTGGAACGACAAGGCGGATGAAGCTTTTCTCCAACTCAAGAAAATGTTGACCACTCCGCCTGTCCTGGCGGCCCCGACTCCTAAGGAGCCCATGCTCCTCTACATCGCCGCTACCAGCCGGGTGGTCAGCACAGTCATAGTGGTGGAATGCAAAGAAGAAGGCAAAGCCTTACCAGTCCAAAGGCCGGTGTATTACTTAAGTGAAGTACTATCCGCTTCCAAGCAGAACTACCCCCACTACCAGAAGATGTGTTATGGCTTGCACTTTGCTGCAAAGAAGCTGAAGCCATACTTCCAAGGGCACCAAATCACTGTGGTCTGCACAGCTCCGCTTGCCGAGATCATTGGAAGCCGAGATGCCTTGGGCCGAGTGGCCAAATGGGCCATAGATTTGGCCCCTACACCATCTACTACCAGCCTCGCACCACCACCACGTCACAAGCGTTGGCCGACTTCCTCGTCGACTGGGCCGAGACCCAGTACCTACCGCCAGCGCCAGATTCCACCCATTGGCGGATGCATTTTGATGGTTCAAAAATGCGCACCTCTTTGGGAGCCGGCATCGTCCTCACCTCTCCCAAAGGCGACAAGCTCAAATATGTGCTGCAAATTCACTTTGCTGCCTCCAACAACGTAGCTGAATACGAAGCGCTCATACACGGGCTCCGGCTCACCAAGGAACTCAGCATTCGCCGGATCCTGTGCTATGGAGACTCCGACTTGGTGGTCCAGCAGTCATCGGGCGACTGGGACGCCAAGGATGCAAATATGGCCAGCTACTGCTTCCTCGTACAGCAACTCAGTGGATACTTTGAAGGGTGTGAGTTCCTTCAGGTGCCAAGAAATGACAATGAGCAAGCCGACGCCTTGGCATGAATTGGCTCCACCCGGCAAGAAATACCAGCCGGCGTCGCTCTACAACGCCTCCTCAAGCCGTCTGTTAAACCATCACCAGAGTCGGATTCCATCTTTGTGCCAGCTCCTCCTGAAGCAGTCGGATCCGACTCGAGGGCCCCAGTAGCCGGCACGGGAACTTCGGCAGGAAACACGGGAACTTCAGCAGGCGACCCGGGGACTACAGCAGTCGCCTTGGGGACTTCATCGACTGAGCAAGCGGCGGCCGACTCCAACCCGCCGCCTCCCAGCCCAACCGCCCTCGTGCAAGTGGCAGTCCTAGCAGTCGAAGAAGTCACAACACCTTCCTGGGCTCAGCCCATCCACAATTTTCTGGTGAAAAAAGAGCTGTCGACTGACGAGGTCTCGGCCCGACAAGTGCAACGCCGGGCACCAACATACACCATCGTCAACAGAGAACTTGTGAGGCGCAGCGTCACTGGTAATGTGTTGGCACCCTAGCTTTCCCCTGCCAGAAGCCGTAGCTTGCAGAGCGACTGTTCGGTCGGCAGGAGCTAAGGCGAAAAGGGTGTCTGCATGAAAAATGTCTAAGGACCTAAAGCATACACATAGTCCAAGCCGGCTTCTCGCCTCATCGACCGGATGCAGAGCAGCCGGCCGGCCGGCTTCTACTTAACTTGCCAGAAAAACTCTAGCCGGCTAAGTACTTGCATTCCCGAAAGTGGCTAAGTACTTGACCCAGCCACAGTTCGCAGAGCGGCTGTTCGGCTGGCAAGACGACAACCAAGGGAAGGCGGCAAAGGAAAAAAGCCAAAAGAGCAGAAGGCAATGAAAGATAGAACTCGGATAAGATATTTACACATCAAAAGGCCCTTGGCCGATATTCAACAGAAGTTTGAAATACACCCCACGGGTGGAATTGTGCGAAAATAACAAAGTTTGTTGAGACCGATAAGCAGGAAGAAACAAAGGTAAATGGCAGCCTAGGAAGCAGCAAACGGAGTCAGCGGAATGGTGGAGTCGTTGGTGCCGGCTGGTTGGGCGGCTGGCTGGTCGGTCTCCGCTTGGTCGTTCTCAGTAGCAGCCGGCTCGCTCAGGCGCAACTCGTTGCTGGAGGCGCGACCGAGTTGAGGCTGGCCGTCCGCTCCAACCTCTGGCGCCTCCTCTTCACCTTCCTCCTCCTCTTCGTCTTCTCCCTCGTCGTTGGAGTCGATCACCTCGGCCGAGTCCTCGCCATCCTCTGGATTCAGCCCAAACCACTCTGGTGGTGCCTCGGCACCGTTCTCGGCCAGCTCCGGGACGAAGATGTTGGTGTTGGTGTACTCGGCGATTGTCGCCGCTCGCTTGACAAGGTCGTCCTCCACCGCCACCAGCTCCTCCTGGGCTTCTAGTTGAAACATGGTCAACTGGGCTAGATCTAGCCTAGGGTACCACACCTTGACGAACTCCAAGGCCTGGCGCGCTCCGGTCCGGGCCGAGGAGCCCTTCCACGCCTCAAGGCGGCCGACCGCCACCTCCAGCCAGTCAGTAGTCCGGCTGGGTGTGCATGGAGCCGGGATGTCCGGCCATAGGGCAGCGATCGCCTGGGCACCGACACGCTGAAGGCGGCGCAACATCTGATGAGCCGGTCGAAGACGAGCCTGGATGCTGAGAAGTTGCTCACCAAGAGTGCGGGGGGCGTCGGCGGTGATCTGCTCGCCTTCCGCCCTCCGTCCTTCACGGTCGGCCTCGATAGCCTGGTTGGCAGCGCCAGAGTGACCCAGGAAGAAGTCTGCTCGGACAAAAAAGCTAAGAGTCAGAGCAGAATCAAGAAGTCGGCTTGATCAGAGGCCGGCAGTTTGAAGAAAGAGTAAAGAGGGCAGCCTATCGTCGACCATGTCTTCAACCTCGCCGAGGCCGGGTAACAAGATCGCCTCCTTGTCGGTCCAGGCGGAGCGTTCGGCCACGAACTCAGCAAGAAGGCCGGTCTCTTTGTCTTCCGCCTCCTTGTGAGCCTTTTTGAGAAGCCCCGCCAGCTGCGCGACCAGCCGGTCACGCTCCTCGGCCAGCTTGTTGCAGTCCGCCTCCTTGGAGTGCAGCGCGGTGTTGGCCTCTCCCAGCTGCTGCTGCAGGGTGGCGTTGGCTTCTGCAAAGAAGAAGAAGAAAGGGGCGTCAACAATCAGGAAAGAAAGATGAAGTTGCCAGGAAGATCCGGCCCGACTACTCCCTGATCGGCCGAATCTCGGGACTATAGCTCATGGCGCCAGGCGCACTTCGCAGAGAAAGAAAAAGACTTACTCCGGCTCTCCGACAAGTCGACGGCTCGTTGATCCGACTCCTGGACTTTCGAGTTGAAGGCGGCCGCGCGGAGGTTGTGATAATCCTGCAGCAAAGATATTAGTACTCGAAGCTTTCCAATTAAAGTTCCGGGCTGCCTGCTCAACAGTCGGCCCGAAACTCGGGAACTACACCCACTGGGTGCGCTGGCACTCCCCCACGAAGCAACACAAGAATTAAAAACAAAGAAGCAAGAGGCGTACCCGGATGGCCTCTCACGATTCCAGGAACACCTTGTTGCAGTGCTTGAGAGCGTCGGCCTCGGCGCGGAGTTTGGCTTGAACGTCCAGGATCGCCTTGTTCAGAGGGCCCGTCCCGCCTCCCTGCACCCACCCAGTGGGCGCGACGCTGGTCGCCTCGGTATCCGGGAGCTTGCGGCGCCGGTCTCCAGCGGGCGCTTGCGCCGAGGCCGCCTTCGCGAGCCGGCGGCGTGAGAGTGTGCGGACCCCGGGAGTCGGGCCCATCACCATCTCGTTTCCGGCTGGGGGAGCCGGCGGGTCGACCGACTGCTTGTATCGCGCCTCCTCAGAAGGTGGTGGCGGGGGCACGATTACGCCCGGCATGGCGGTGTCGCCGCTGTCCCTCTCCATGATAGGGTGCTCGCCGCCGGCTTCCTCAGTCTGCGCCACGAACTCCGGTGGTGGCGGCGCAGAGTTCAGGGGGATGACAAACATCGCCGACTGACGACGTGCGGCTTCCTCGGCCTACTTCTTTGCCGTAGTGGTGGCCTCGACCTCCGCCAGCTTCCTCAATGCGGCGGCCTCCGCTCTGTCCGCCTCCGCCTTCTCCAGGCGGGTGGCCTCCTGCTCCTCGTGTGCCTCCCGCGCATTCCGCTCTGTCGCCTCCCGGAGGTCGGCAGCCGGATCGACCCGCCGGGTGGTGGTGGAAGTCTCCACCGACCCGACGTTGGAGGCGGCGGCCGACTTCTCAAGAGAGAGCGGGGCCCTAGATCAAGGGAAGCGAAGCGAAGAAACTCAGACAAGATCAGCAAGGAAGGAGAAAGTACGAGAGGAAGATATTACTTACACGGAAACTAGCCGCGGCTCCTTCACCGCCTTGCGGAAGCAGATGGCTTTCGCGGCCGCTTCATCTTGCTTGGTCGCCGCGGCCGAGCCCTTGGGCTTCTTCGGCCGGCTGCCGAACAGGCTCGGCGCGGCCCTGCGCTTTTTTGCGCCGCCTCGGGCTGCCGGCGCGTCAGACGAGCTCGCGCCCGGCTGGTCGGACCGCGGCTGGCGGCGCGGGACGACTTCCCCCGCGTCGTCGTCTGGCCAGTCCTCGAGGCCGGCTCCGAGCCCTGAGCCACCTGCTGCGCCGCCTCCTCCCTCGGTGTTGTCCTCCAAGGCCGCTGCCCCCAAGTCGGGGTCATCCACGTCGCTCTCCGCCCGGTCGAGGAGAAATTGATGCTCCGGCCCCACGGCGCCGGCTGCCGGCTGGAGGAGGGAGCTCTGTTCAAAGAGCCGGTTGGTTAGGCTAGACAAACAGAACTCGGCAAAAGGAGAGAGAGAGAGAGAAGGAAAGGAAATTTACCATAGGCGGGGGGTTGGCGCGAGAACACGGCTCCTTGCCGAACTGCCACTCTTCCGTGAGCTTGCAGTTCGCAAGGTAGTTCACCATATGAGCTACCTCTGCGTGAGGCATCTTTTTGGTGCACAGCCGGCTTGGGTCCCGATGGCCGCTCATCTGACAGATCATGTGAGGGCAGCCCTGGAGTGGGAGCACCCGACGCGCCACGAAGGAGGACAGCAAGTCGGGCCCGATCAGGCCCTCTGACTATACCAGCATCCAAAGCCGAGCGATGGCAGCAGCTCCGAAAGGCGATAGTGTCTTGGCCCGGTACGACTAGTTGGGCCGCCTCCGGTGGCGGGCGGCGTAAGAAGCGAAGTTGACAGTCACCCTCCGCGAAGACGCCTTTTCATGTAGAAGTACGACTGCTGCCACATCTTCATCGACTGGATCAGCGTGATGGGAGGAAATGGATTGTCGCCGCCCGGCCTCCGCACCGTGATAAAGGCGCCGCATTGAGCCGGCACGCCCGCGACGATGTTGCCGAGCTTGGTGTAGAAAAACTCCCCCAAAGCTCGATAGTGGGGAGGACGCCGAGGAAGCCTTCGCACAGAGTGACGAAGGCGGACAGCAGCAGCACCGTGTTTGGGGTGAGGTGGTGCGGCTGGAGGTGGTAGAATTCGAGGAAGGCTCGGAAGAAGCCGCTCGCCGGCAGGCCGAGGCCGCGCAGGTAGTGCGAGCAGAAGGCAACCCGCTCACCCTCCTCCGGCACTGGCGAGATCTCCCCCTCCGGCGCGAGGCGAACCTTCACATGGTCCTTGTTGGGCAGCCGCCGCGTCTGGCGGAGGAAGTCGATGTGGTCTTCATGAACTGTGGAGCCGTCCCAGGCTCCGGAGCACGCCATGGTGTTGGAAATATGCCCTAGAGGCAATAATAAAAGGATTATTATTATATTTCCTTGTTCGTGATAATTGTCTTTTATTCATGCTATAATTGTATTATCCGGAAATCGTAATACACGTGTGAATACATAGACCACAATATGTCCCTAGTGAGCCTCTAGTTGACTAGCTCGTTGATCAATAGATAGTCATGGTTTCCTGACTATGGACATTGGATGTCATTGATAACGGGATCACATCATTAGGAGAATGATGTGATGGACAAGACCCAATCCTAAGCATAGCACCATATCGTGTAGTTCGTTTTGCTAGAGCTTTTCCAATGTCAAGTATCTCTTCCTTAGACCATGAGATCGTGTAACTCCCGGATACCGTAAGAGTGCTTTGGGTGTACCAAACGTCACAACGAATCGGGTGACTATAAAGGTGCACTAAGGTATCTCCGAAAGTGTCATTGGGTTGACACGGATCGAGACTGGATTTGTCACTCCGTATGACGGAGAGGTATCTCTGGGCCCACTCGGTAATGCATCATCATAATGAGCTCAAAGTGACCAAGTGATTGGTTACAGGATCATGCATTACTGATGCAGTAAAGTGACTTGCCGGTAACGAGACTGAACGAGGTATTGGGATACCGACGATCGAGTCTTGGGCAAGTAACGTACCGATTGACAAAGAGAATTGAATACGGGATTAATTGAATCCTCAACATCGTGGTTCATCCGATGAGATCATCGAGGAGTATGTGGGAGTCAACATGGGTATCCAGATCCCGCTGTTGGTTATTGACCGGAGAGCCGTCTCGGTCATGTTCAGATGTCTCCCGAACCCGTAGGGTCTACACACTTAAGGTTCGGTGACGCTAGGGTTGTATGAATATGAGTATGCAGCAAACCAAATATTGTTCGGAGTCCCGGATGAGATCCCGGACGTCGCGCGGAGTTCCGGAATGGTCCGGAGGTAAAGAATTATATATAGGAAGTGCTATTTCGGTCATCGGGAGAATTTCGGGGGTTACCGATATTGTACCAGGACCACCGGAAGGGTCCCGGGGGTCCACCGGGTGGGGCCACCTATCCCGAAGGGCCCCGTGGGCTGAAGTGGGAGGGAACCAGCCCCTGGTGGGCCGGTGCGCCTCCCACTTGGGCCCCCCTGCGCCTAGGGTTGGAACCCTAGGGTGGGGGGGCGCCCCACTTGCCTTGGGGGGCAAGCCTCCCCCCTTGGCTGCCGCCCCCCTTGGGAGATCAGATCTCCAAGGGCCGGCACCCCCCCAGGGGGCCTATATAAAGGGGGGGAGGGAGGGGGCCGCCGCACCCTGGCATCTTGGCGCCTCCTCTCCCTCGCTACACCTCTCCTCCTCCGTCACGTGCTTGGCGAAGCCTCGCCAGAGTGTCGCTTCTCCACCAACACGACGCTGCCCGTCGTCTTCTTCTGGAGCCATCTTCCTCAACCTCTCCTTCCCCTTGCTGGATCAAGAAGGAGGGACGTCATCCGCTCCGTGCACGTGTGTTGAACGCGAGGTGCCGTCCGTTCGACACTCGGTCATCGGTGATTTGGATCACGGCGAGTACGACTCCATCATCCACGTTCTAGTGAACGCTTCCGCACGCAATCTACAAGTGGTATGTAGATGCAATCTCTCTCCCATGACTCGTTGCTTAGATGAACTCATAGATGGATCTTGGTGAAACCGTTGGAAAAATTTTAATTTTCTGCAACGTTCCCCAACAAAGGGTATCGAGCTAGGTCTATGCGTAGTTCTCTATTGCACGAGTAGAACACAATTTTGTTGTGGGTGTAGATCTTGTCAACTTGCTTGCCGCTACTAGTCTTTTCTTGCTTCAGCGGTATTGTGGGATGAAGCGGCCGGACCGACCTTACACGTGACGCTTACGTGAGACAGGTTCCACCGACTGACATGCACTAGTTGCGTAAGGTGGCTAGCGGGTGTCTGTCTTTCCTACTTTAGTTGGAGTGGATTAGATGAAAAGGGTCCTTATGAAGGGTAAATAGAAGTTGACAAAATCACGTTGTGGTTATTCGTAGGTAAGAAAACGTTCTTGCTAGAACCCAATTGCAGCCACGTAAAATATGCAACAACAATTAGAGGACGTCTAACTTGTTTTTGCAGCAATTGTCATGTGTTGTGATATGGCCAGAAGTTGTGATGAATGATGAATGATATATTGTGATGTATGAGATCATGTTCTTGTAATAGGAATCACGACTTGCATGTCGATGAGTATGACAACCGGCAGGAGCCATAGGAGTTGTCTTAATTATTGTATGACTCATGCGAGTCATTGATTCAACGCCATGTAAATTACTTTACTTTATTGCTAAACGTGTTAGCCATAGTAGTAGAAGTAATAGTTGGCGAGCAACTTCATGGAGACACGATGATGGAGATCATGGTGTCATGCCGGTGACAAGATGATCATGGAGCCTCAAGATGAAGATCAAAGGAGCTATATGATATTGGCCATATCATGTCACTACTTTATATAATTGCATGTGATGTTTATTATGTTTTATGCATCTTGTTTACTTAGAACGACGGTAGTAAATAAGATGATCCCTTATAATAATTTCAAGAAAGTGTTCCCCTAATCGTGCACCGTTGCTAAAGTTCGCTGCTTCAAGCACCACGTGATGATCGGGTGTGATAGATCCTTACGCTCACATACAACGGGTGTAAGACAGTTTTACACATGCATAAACACTTAGGGTTAACTTGACGAGCCTAGCATGTACAGACATGGCCTCGGAACACAAGAGACCGAAAGGTCGAACATGAGTCGTATGGAAGATACGATCAACATGGAGATGTTCACCGACGATGACTAGTCCGTCTCACGTGATGATCGGACACGGCCTAGTCGACTCGGATCATGTAACATTTAGATGACTAGAGGGATGTCAAATCTAAGTGGGAGTTCATTAAATAATTTGATTAGATGAACTTAATTATCATGAACATTAGTCTAAAATCTTTGCAAAATGTCTTGTAGATCAAATGGCCAACACTCATGTCACCATGAACTTCAACGCTGTTCCTAGAGAAAACCAAGTTGAAAGACGATGGCAGCAACTATTCGGACTGGGTCCTAACCCGAGGATCATCCTCATAGCAGCCAAGAAACAATATGTCCTAGAAGCACCGCTAGGTGATGCACCCATCCTGCAGAACCAAGACATTATGAATGCTTGGCAGTCTGCGTACGATGATTACTCCCTCGCTCAAAGGCGGCATGCTTTACAGCTTAGAACCGGGGCTCCAAAAGCGTTTTGAGCAACACGGAGCATATGAGATATTCGAGGAGCTGAAAATGGTTTTCCAAGCTCATGCCCGGGTCGAGAGATATGAAGTCTCCGACAAGTTCTATAGTTGTAAGATGGAGGAAAACAGTTACATCGGTGAGCACATACTCAAAATGTCCGGTTGCACAACCGCTTTGTCCCGGTGGACATTAACCTCCTGGACGAGGCGGTCATTGACAGAATCCTTGATCGCTCCCACCAAGCTACAAGAGCTTTGTGATGAACTACAATATGCAGGGGATGGTGAAGACCATTCCGAAGTATTCTCAATCTTTGAAGTCGTGAGAGGTTGAAATCAAGAAAGAACATCAAGTGTTGATGGTCAATAAAACCACTAAGTTCAAAAAGGGCAAGGGTAAGAAGAACTTCCAAGAAGGACGGCAAGGATGTTGCCGTGCTCGTAAGCAAGTTGCCGGAAGAAGTCAAAGAATGGACCCAAACCTGAGACAAAGTGCTTTTTATTGCAAAGGGAAGGGCCATCGAAGCGGAACTGCCCCAAATACTTAGCGGACAAGAAGGCCGGCAACACTAAAGGTATATTCGATATACATGTAATTGATGTGTACCTTACCAAAGACTCGTAGTAACTCCCGGGTATTTGATACGGTGCCGTTGCTCATATTTGTAACTCACAGCAGGAGCTGCGGAATAAACGGAGGCGGCGAAGGACGAGGTGACGATGTGCGTGGGAATGGTTCCATGGTCGATGTGATCGCCCGTCGACGCTACCTCTACATTTACCTACGGGATTAGTTTTAAACCTCAATAATTGTTATTTAGTGCCAAGTTTGAGCATGAACATTGTATCGTGATCTCGTTTAATGCGAGATGGCTACTCATTTAAATCCGAGAATAATGGTTGTTCTATTTATATGAGAGATATGTTTTATGGTCATGTTCCGATGGTCAATGGTTTATTCTTAATGAATCTTGAACGTAATATTACACATATTCATAGTGTGAATACCAAAAGATGTAAAGTTGATAACGATAGTCCCACATACTTGTGGTAATCGCCGCCTTGGTCACATTGGTGTCAAGCGCATGAAGAAGCTCCATTCTCGATGGACTTTTTAGAGTCTCTCGATTATGAATCATTTGACACATGCGAACCATGCCTTATGGGCAAAATGACCAAGACTCCGTCCTCCGGAACAATGGAGCGAGCAACCAACTTATTGGAAATCATACATACCGATGTGTGCGGTCCAATGAGCGTCGAGGCTCGCAGAGGATATCGTTATGTTCTCACTCTCACTGATGACTTGAGTATATATGGGTATGTCTACTTGATGAAACACAAGTCTGAGACCTTTGAAAAGTTCAAGGAATTTCAGAATGAGGTAGAGAATCAACATGACCGAAAAGTAAAGTTCTTACGATCAGATCGTGGAGGAGAATATTTAAGTCACGAATTTGGTACACACTTAAGGAAATGTGGAATCATTTCACAACTCACGCCGCCTGGAACACCTCAGCGTAATGGTGTGTCTGAACGTCGTAATCTCACTCTATTGGATATGGTGCGATCTATGATGTCTCTTACAGATTCACCGCTATCATTTTGGGGATACGCTCTAGAGACAGCTACATTCACTTTAAATAGGGCACCGTCTAAATCCGTTGAGACGACACCGTATGAATTATGGTTTGGGAAGAAACCTAAGCTGTCGTTTCTAAAAGTTTGGGGATGCGATGCTTATGTCAAGAAACTTCAACCTGAAAAGCTCGAACCCAAGTCGGAAAAATGCGTCTTCATAGGATACTCTAAGGAAACCATTGGTTATACCTTCTACCTTAGATCCGAAGGCAAGATCTTTGTTGCCAAGAACGGATCCTTTCTTGAAAAAGAGTTTCTCTCGAAAGGAGGAAGTGGGAGGAAAGTAGAACTCGATGAAGTACTACCTCTTGAACCGGAAAATAGTGCAGCTCAGGAAAATGTTCCTGTGGTGCCTACACCTACTGGAGAGGAAATTAACGATGATGATCAAAGTACTTGGATCAAGTTTCTACTGAACTTCAGAGGTCCACAAGGACACGTTCCACACTAGAGTGGTATGGAAACCCTGTCACGGAAATCATGTTGTTAGACAAGGTGAACCTTGAACTATGAAGAAGCGATGGCGGGCCCGATTCCAACAAATGGCTTGAAGCCATGCAATCCGAGATAGGATCCATGTATGAAAACAAAGTATGGACTTTGACAGACTTGCCCGATGATCGGCGAGCGATAGAAAACAATTGGATCTTTAAGAAGAAGACAGACGCGGATGGTAATGTCACCATCTATAAAGCTCGACTTGTCGCTAAGGGTTATCGGCAAGTTCAAGGGATTGACTACGATGAGACTTTCTCTCCCGTAGCGAAGCTTAAGTCCGTCCGAATCATGTTAGCAATTGCCGCATACTATGATTATGAGATATGGCAGATGGACGCCAAAACGGCATTCCTTAATCGGTTATCTTAAGGAAGAGTCTGTATATGATGCAGCGGAAGGTTTTGTCGACCCTAAGAATGCTAACAAGGTATGCAAGCTCCAGCGATCCATTTATGGGCTGGTGCAAGCATCTCGGAGTTGGAACATTCGCTTTGATGAGATGATCAAAGCGTTTGGGTTTATCTTGAGACTTATGGAGAAGCTGCGTTTACAAGAAAGTGAGTGGGAGCTCTGTAGCATTTCTCATATTATATGTAGATGACATACTTTTGATGGGAAATGATATAGAACTCTTGGACAACATTAAGGCCTACTTGAATAAAAGTTTTTCAATGAAGGACCTTGGAGAAGCTGCTTACATATTAGGCATCAAGATCTATAGGGATAGATCGAGATGCCTCATAGGTCTTTCACAAAGCACATACCTTGATAAGATTTTGAAGAAATTCAAAATGGATCAGTCCAAGAAAGGGTTCTTGCCTGCACTGCAAGGTGTGAGATTGAGCTCGGCTCAATGCCCGACCACGGCAAAAGATAAAGAAGAGATGAGCGTCATCCCCTATGCCTCGGACATAGGATCTATTATGTATGCCATGCTGTGTACCAGACGTGATGTAAACCTTGCCGTAAGTTTGGTAGGAAGGTACCAAAGTAATCCCGCAAGGAACACCGGACAGCGGTCAAGAATATCCTGAAGTACACGAAAAGGACAAAGGACATTTTCTCGTTTATGGAGGTGACGAAGAGCTCGTCAGAAGGGTTACGTCGACGCTTAGCTTCGACACTGCATCTAGATGACTCTAAGTCACAAACCGGATACGTGTATATGTTGAATGGTGGAGCAAGAAGCTGGTGCAGCTGCAAAGGAAGCGTCATGGCGGGATCTACGTGTGAAGCGGAGTACATGGCAGCCTCGGAGGCAGCGCATGAAGCAATTTGGGTGAAGGAGTTCATCACCGACCTAGGAGTTATACCCAATGCGTCGGGGCCAATCAAACTCTTCTGTGGACAACACTTTGGAGCTATTGCACTTGCCAAGGAGCCCAGGTTTCACAAGAAGACCGAGCACATCAAGCGCCGCTTCAACTCCATCCGTGAAAATGTTCAATATGGAGACATAGAAATTTGCAAAGTGCATACGGATCTGAATGTCGCAGATCCGTTGACTAAACCTCTTCCACGAGCAAAACATGATCAACACCAGAACTCTATGGGTGTTCGGTTCATCACAATGTAACTAGATTATTGACTCTAGTGCAAGTGGGAGACTGTTGGAAATATGCCCTAGAGGCAATAATAAAAGGATTATTATTATATTTCCTTGTTCGTGATAATTGTCTTTTATTCATGCTATAATTGTATTATCCGGAAATTGTAATACACGTGTGAATACATAGACCACAATATGTCCCTAGTGAGCCTCTAGTTGACTAGCTCGTTGATCAATAGATAGTCATGGTTTCATGACTATGGACATTGGATGTCATTGATAACGGGATCACATCATTAGGAGAATGATGTGATGGACAAGACCCAATCCTAAGCATAGCACAAGATCGTGTAGTTCGTTTTGCTAGAGCTTTTTCAATGTCAAGTATCTCTTCCTTAGACCATTAGATCGTGTAACTCCCGGATACCGTAAGAGTGCTTTGGGTGTACCAAACGTCACAACGTAATCGGGTGACTATAAAGGTGCACTACGGGTATCTCCGAAAGTGTCATTGGGTTGACACGGATCGAGACTGGATTTGTCACTCCGTATGACGGAGAGGTATCTCTAGGCCCACTCGGTAATGCATCATCATAATGAGCTCAAAGTGACCAAGTGATTGGTTACAGGATCATGCATTACTGATGCGAGTAAAGTGACTTGCGGTAACGAGACCGAACGAGGTATTGGGATACCGACGATCGAGTCTCGGGCAAGTAACGCATTTTGACAAAGGGAATTGAATATGGGATTAATTGAATCCTCGACATCGTGGTTCATCCGATGAGATCATCGAGGAGTATGTGGAGTCAACATGGGTATCCAGATCCATTGTTGGTTATTGACCGGAGAGCCGTCTCGGCCATGTTCAAGATGTCTCCCGAACCCGTAGGGTCTACACACTTAAGGTTCGGTGGCGCTTAGGGTTGTATGAATATGAGTATGCAGCAAACCAAATGTTGTTCGGGGTCCCGGATGAGATCCCGGACGTCACGAGGAGTTCCGGAATGGTCCGGAGGTAAAGAATTATATATAGGAAGTGCTATTTCGGCCATCGGGAGAATTTCGGGGATTCTGGGTATTGTCTGGGACCACCGGAAGGGTCCTGGGTCCACCGGTGGGGCCACCTATCCCGGAGGGCCCGTGGGCTGAAGTGGGAGGAACCAGCCTGGTGGGCCGGTCGCCCCCACTTGGGCCCCTGCGCCTAGGGTTGGAAACCCTAGGGTGGGGCGCCCCACTTGCCTTGGGGGGCAAGCCTCCCCCCTTGGTTGCCGCCCCCTGGGAGATCTGATCTCCAGGGCCGGCGCCCCCCCAGGGGGCCTATATAAAGGGGGGGGAGGGCAGCCGCACCCTGAATTCTTGGCGCCTCCCTCCCCCTGCTACACCTCTTCCTCCGTCACGTGCTTGGCGAAGCCTGCCGAATCTTGCTTCTCCACCAACACCACGCCGTCGTCTTTGCTGCTGGAGCCATCTTCCTCAACCTCTCCTTCCCCCTTGCTGGATCAAGAAGGAGGAGACGTCATTCGCTCCGTACGTGTGTTGAATGCGGAGGTGCCGTCCGTTCGACACTCGGTCATCGGTGATTTGGATCACGGCGAGTACGAATCCATCATCCACGTTCTAGTGAACGCTTCCGCACGCGATCTACAAGTGGTATGTAGATGCAATATCTCTCCGATGACTCGTTGCTTAGATGAACTCATAGATGGATCTTGGTGAAACCGTAGGAAAAATTTTAATTTTCTGCAACGTTCCCCAACACATGGGACGAGAGGTTGCCCTAGACGAACTGCGGTGGCGCTTCGGCAGAGCTCGGGGCGCTGCGGCTGGAGGAGGAAGAAGAAGGGAGAATAGGGTGGAGGGGCGCGCGTGCTTTGCCGCTCCCTATCCTCTCCCTACTTATAGCCTACGGGCTATGAAGCCAAGGGGGTGGGCGTGGGATCGTGGGATTAACTGTGCCCACGACCCCACGGTCCCGCCTTTATCGCGCGGGTTACTGCACGCAGTAACTCCGGCGGGAAACCCAACCGCCCGCATCGGCCGCAGCGGATCCGCTCGCGGGCCGAGGCCCGGTGGTGGCAGGCCCGGCCTGCGGCCGCGTCCCGTCACGCGCGTGGGCTGGCAGGCCGACCCGGCGGGTTGGCGCCATGTGGCACGCCCACGACGGGCGGCGGGCAGAGAAGCTTAGCAAGCATGCCACCTGTTTCCCGTCGACGCATTCGAAATCCCAGAAGGATCCGACTGGACATATCCGACTCCAGCCGACCGGCTCCCCAGAAGCCGGATGGAGCTTCCTTCAGGGCACCTGGAGGAGGAAACTCTTGAGCCTCCCCGGCTCCTCGAACCGCGGCCCCTCACCAGCTTCGAGGACTATTGTCGGAGTAATGGGCCGCGGGTAGCCTAACCCGAGCCCCCGAGCCTTTCAAGACATCGAGGCCGGCTGAGCCCCACAGGACGTCAAGATAGATCCCCGCCTTCTGGCGGCCAGTTGGCCGAACGGCCGACTGTCAAAAGGCGGCCGAGTTCCAGAAGACGGCACCACAACAGGCCGACTCCTAGTGGGCGGCCTCCAGAGAGGCTGGCCCCTAGCAGTCGGCCCGTGGCGCCCTCAAAGTCTGCGCCCTCATCAAGGAGACAAGACAGGGTATGGCTACAGCGTAGCCCATCCCCCTGAATCCAGGGCTAGGCGTGGCCACAATGCCCCGTACAGGCGGAGATCTCCGCACGACGTGGCACTGTTGCCACTTCCCCCTAAACGTCACTCCTGACAGGCGGAGCCTGTTCCCACGATGGCCTGTCGGTACGGCTTGCAGGCGGCGGGCCCTACCAGGCGGTGAGAGCCCTGAAGGCGGAGGAAGCCCGGGCAGCCGGCCCCCAGCAGGCGGCTTATCCCTCCCTCGGGCCCCGTGCGCCATCGACCAGAAGAGATGCGGTGTGGCTACAGCAATCGCCCGCGAGGCGGCGGGACTGTAGCCACGCCCCGACCAAGCATGCGTCATTAGCATCACGGCTACAAAGGATCAAGACCGACAAGACCATGGCAAGTGAGCGGCCTGTTGGCTCCGTGCACTGCACTGCCGGCGAGGCCCACCAGCGGCAGCCCCAAAGAATGGCGGAGAAGCCGGAGGCCGAGACAACGACAATGGGTCCTACACCCGGCCGGATTACCATTGTACCCCTGGGGGCTGAGCCTATATAAACCCCCCATGGCACCCATGCAAAGGGTTCGAACCTGTTAGAACTAGACTCATACCTAGAGGAGAAAAGAGTGTGCCTGCCTTCTTCCACCTCTAGCAAATAGCTCAAGGAGCACCATTGTACCACTAGTGCCTTAATGATCATGCGGAGGCCCCACAGAGCAGGACTAGGGGTGTTATCTCCACGGAGAGCCCCGAACCTAGGTAAAGTCCGCCGGCATACGTGTCTACGCCTCATCCCGCTTCCAGGCACCGGCGAAGTTCTACTCGCTCCCACCATGATAAGCCATCCTTTGGCATATGTCCCCCAACCCCCGACACCGAACAAAGGAAAGAAAGCAGCTAGACCCAACCTAACCCGAACCAAGAGACAATGCCGAACCAGCAATAAGTCTCAACATCACCAAAGCAAAGCCAGGGACACCGCGAGCGAGCAAGATAGCGCCTTCAAAAAGGAAGACGATGCCATCTTCATCATCCGGTCCGGAGCAGCTAGACCTAGGGCTTCCCCCGAGCTCGAAGAGGGGCGCAACTAAAGGCCATGGCAGCGCCTTCAAGAAGGAAAGACGACACCCGCGGGCGCCCTCGCTTCCAGCACTGGTGTAACACCTCTGTGTAATGATGCTACAGTACTCTCTCAGATCAAGCTAATCTTTTTGTTAAAATAGTGCTTAGTCACTTTGATCAATATCCCTTTTGAAACTCCACCTGAATTCAATTCCTAATTATGAATGAAATTCAAGTTTGCTCAAACATGAAAACTAAAATGTTCATCATGTGGCAAATAATCAATTGTTAATATTGGTGGTGAACCAACATTTTTGCAAGGTGTTTAAATGGCCTAAACCAATTAAAGCAGTGGCTAAAATAATAGATTAAATGCCTTTTTAATTTATAAAAATTGCAACCTTTTTCAAAAGCCTCACAATCTTTTTGTGGCAGTGCACAATAATTCTTTGAAATTGTTTTGGCCCGTGGCATATTTTTGCAAAGTCATTTGTGGCTAAAAGAAAAGGCAAAAGCTGTTGGAAAAAGAAAAAAACAACAAAAAGAAGAAAAAAGGAAAAGCTGAGGGGAGAGAAAGCCCCTGCCCCACTTGGGCTTCGGCCCAGCTAGGCTGGCCCACGCCCGTCCCCGGTCGCTCTGCCCCCTCCTGTTCCACCGACCCGATGCGCGCACCGAGCGCGCCCCCACCGCACCCGCTCGCCGGCGTCAAGGGGGATAAGGCCGTCGGACGCCTCGAGTCCCCCCTCACCTATCGTCACTCCCACTCACCCACTCGCCTGCCCTCCTCCTAGATCCATCCCCCGCTCACTTCCTTCCCCCTTGTTGCCCACCGACGCCCGAGCGAAGCCATGTCTACGCCGCCATCGACCGCGTAGCCACAGCGCTCCTCGCACCTCGCCAAGACGTCCATGAGCTCCGCTGCAACCTCCCCAACCTCGAGCTCGACCTCTACGACACCGCAGCCATGGATCGAGCTCTTCTTCTTCCTCGGATCGCCGACGCTTCTCCGACGATCCCGCTGTTCTGCTGCTACTAATCTTTTAAGGGCCATCTTGCGTGCCGCACGGTGAGCTCCTCCGCTTTCTGCTCCTCCTCATTAATTCCCTCACGTGACGTAGCTAGCTCGTCGCCGTTGCCGAGAGCTCGCCGCCATAGATCACCTCGCCGCTGTGGCCATGGTTCTTGTCATGTTCGCCTGAGGCCCCCGCTGTGCTCCTGGTGCTCCCAGGAGCTCAACGAGCTCCCAACCGAGCCTCCCTACGCCCTCTAGCTCCATTTCCATCACTGCCCGATCTCCGGCGTCCGCTCCGCCACTCGCCAACGTCGTCTCCGGCCATTTCCGGCCAAACTATCGCCATAGAACGACGCGTCGTCGTGAGGCCGTTTGAACGAACGCAACCTAATGCCAAATGGTGCCCTGTGCGCAAACTCCGAGTGCTCCAGCTCTCGGCCGCCGCCTTGAGCTCGCCGGAGCCATCTCCGGCGCCGCCACCGACGTGGCACACCTGGGGCCCACAGGTCATCGCCGATGGGGCCCCTGCCTAGTTGACTGGGTTGACCCAGTCAACATGCTGACTGGGCACTGTGGCCCACTGACATGTGGGTCCCCTCTATTAATTAGACTAATTAAACGTTTTTATAAATAAAATTAATTAGTTAACCCAAACAGTCACTGAAATGTGGGGCCCTACTGCTAATTAACTCTGTCTAATTAAAATAAACTACTGTTAGTCCCTCTGAGTATGACATGTGGGACCCACTGGTCAGGTTTGACCTGGCCAGCCGCTCTATTGACTGTCGATGTCATCAACACGTCATGCTGACGTCATGTTCCTTTTCTGTTAATTCTGTTAATTTAGATAATTTCAGAAAATTTTTAAAACTTTGAAAATTCATATAAAAGAAACTGTAACTCGGATGAAAATGTTTTCTACATGAAAGTTACTCAGAAAAATCCAGTGACTCCGAGTACGCGGTCCGTTCATCTGTCACATGCCCCTAGCATGCTGAACATGGAACTTTCCCCCTCTTTTCCTCTTTCCGGAATCCCACTAACGTCGGGAATTCATCCTCAGATGTTTATCCCCTCCGTCTGCAGCATGTAGTACTACATTAGGTCGACCCTAGTTCTGCATATCGTCATGTCATGCTTAGTGTTGCATCTTGTTTGCTCTGTATTTACTTTTTCTTCCCCCTCTTCTCTCCGGTAGACCCCGAGACCGATGTCGCTTCGTGATTTGACTACGCCGATTTATTTAATTCTTCTTCCCTTTTAGCGGAGCTTCCAGGCAAGCACCCCCCTTTTGAGCATACCGATGTCGCCTACTCTATCTCTCTTATGGTTGCATTAGAATCTGCTGCTACTATTGTTATCCTATTTCTGCTGCATAGCCTGTTTATTGTAACCTGCTGTTGTTACCTACCTGCATATCCTAAACTTTTAAGTATAGGCTGGGTAGAGACCCATCAGAGACCCCAACTTTGTCCCGACTGCGCCGTTGGATTATCGGAAGACCCGATCAACGGGATCGAAGACCAGGCCCCGGCACCGCACATCACCTCCCCCTTAGTTGCTTGACACTACTGGGTTACTATCGAGTGCCGAGGGTGATACCTCATCAGCACTTCTGATGTTAACCTTGTAGGTTAGTTCATCAGTTATGGTCATCGAGGGCGATTCCTCCTTCTCCACTCCCGATAATGACACTATCGTGCAACTCCTCAAGAGTGGACCTCGAGGGTGATTCCTCCTTCGTTCACCTTGACGATAACATAAGGTGGAATTCCATCGAGGGTGATTCCTCAAGGTTCCCCTTGGTGTTAGACATGCGGTTACTATGGTTACAATGACTTTACACTAAACCATGTTACTAAAGACGGGTCGGCCCTGAGGGGTACCCGCGCGAGCTTAATTGCGAGTGATGTGGAGTCGGGTTGGCCTGGAAGGTGCCCGCGAGATAATTACGAGGCATGGCCGGGCATTCTTAGCACTTGCCGCAAGTTCTCGAGGCGAGGCGACGGGGTCACATCGATCGTGAGTCTCTGCTCGTTACCTGGTGCTCCTAATCCACTACGATTTGGATATTTGATCTGAGGGGCCTCAGGCCTGATAGCACTAACCATCACGTGGGCATAGTATGGGCGTTCTGCGTCGTATGCATCAGCGGAAGCTTAATAGACGTCATGCGACTGCGCGGTGCACGCCGGGTTGGACTGGTAAGCACCTACCTTTTTAAGGAGGTAGCTAGGTCTGCTCACCGGCCGCGTTCGGAACGTGCAGGAGTTCTCGGGGCGATGGCCCAAGACCCCTGGGGGCATAGGTTTAGTCCGGCGTGCTGACCTCTCTATTAAGCCTAGGTCGGGTTGCGACGTATCATTTGGCCGAGGCCAGGTATGACCTAGGAAAGTGTGTTCGGCCGGAGTTAATCGAGTGTGGTGGGTAAGTTGGTGCACCCCTGCAGGGAAGAAAACATTTATCAATAGTCTGTCCTACGGTAACGGACACCTAGAGTTGTATCCCGATCGATACAACTGGAACCTGACACCTGAGATGAGAAATGGATAGTATGGCTCTGGGATTGCTTTCTCGCATGGGAGTCGAGGAAGGATCTCTGGGCGAGGTTGATGACACTACTACTACTTTACTTTATGCTAGTCTGCACTTTTCTAATGCTGCAAGCCCGCTGAAGATGCTAGTCTTCGATAGGACTAGGCTCTCCTCTCTATTCTGGCATTTCTGTAGCCCAGTCCACATATACAACCTTCCTTTGATAATGTTGCATATGTAGTGTAGATCCTTGTTTGCTGAGTACTTCGGATGAGTACTCATGTTTGCTTTGCTTTCTTTTTCCCCCATATCCGTTTGATGCGACCAGATGACGGAGCCCCGGAGCCAGTTGCCCTCGCCGACGACTACCACTACTACCCCAAGGGTGGATACTACTATGAGTTGGCCGCCGACCAGGAGTAGTTAGGAGGATCCCAGGCAGGAGGCCTTGCCTTTTTGATCGTAGATGCTTTTGTGCTGGCCTTCTTAAGGCAAACTTGTTCAACTTATGTCTGTACTCAGATATTGTTGCTTCCGCTGACTCTTGTGTGTTCGAGCTTATGTATCTGAGCCCTTGAGGCCCCTGGTTTGTAATATAAAGCTTGTATTATTTCATTTGTGTCTAGAGTTGTGTTGTGATATCTTCCCGTGAGTCCTTGATCTTGATCATACACATTTGCATGTATGATTAGTGTACGATTGAATCGAGGGCGTCACAAGTTGGTATTAGAGCCGACTGCCTGTAGGTAGCCCCCTTTCCAACTCCTTGGCCGAAGTCGAGTCTAGTCACTATAAAAAACTTTTACTGACATGGTTGTGTGGCTTACGGGCCCACGTCACCATTGGGTGGTATTAGGATCTTTTACTCCTCGTCTATACTCTGGAACTCTGATCTGTCTTCCGTTTGGATTAAACGAATTTACTAACTCTAACATTAGGATCCCATGACCACATTCACCCCAAAGTTGGATAAGCCATAGTTATTCCTTAGAATAGTATTTTGAATAGTACACACAGTGTCATGTTGACTACTAAGTGGTATCCATCGTACCTCTTTCATTATGCATGTTTCATCATGAATGATCCTTGTCTTTGCAAATGCTCAATGCTGAACTACCCCATGTTACATGTTAGCAGGATGCTTAGACTTGTTGGTCGTGGCCGTGGTGGCAACGATCCACCACCGCCCGAATTCTTTGCCGGAATGATACAACAGTTTGAGCTGAACCGCCAGTTCATGGAAGGAATGATGGCTCAGTTTCCTCGTCCGAATATGAATCAGCAGCCAGCCCCAGTTACTCTGCAGGGCTTCATGCACCTCAACCCGACCATCTACCGCAGCTCAACTCAGCCCCTTGATGCTGATGACTGGCTCCACGACATCACATATGAAATGGAGCCTGCTAGTGTTGCCCCTGCCAGCTATGTCACCTTCGCATCCTTCTTCCTCAAGGGTCCCGCTGCTCAATGGTGGGACAGCCACAGGCGTACCCTACCTGCGGGAACGGTCATCACTTGGCCGGATTTCCAAGCCAATTCCATGCCCGCTTCATTCCTCAGGGAATCATGGATAGGAAGAAGCGAGAGTTCCGCAACCTCACCCACGGCAACAAGACTGTAGATGCTTACCAGCGGGAATTTCTGGACTTGTCACGTTATGCTGAAGAAGACATTGCAACCGATGCTCGTAGGGAAGAAAAGTTCAGTGATGGACTTCACCCTGATATCAAGCTAGCACTGCTCGTTCATGACTTTGCTGACTTCGCCACCTTGGTGAACAAGGCTATTCAGGTTGAGACTGGTCTTCAGGAACCCCAGGGATCCCTCAGGTCCAGCCGTGACACTGGCTCATCTTCGGGCCCGTCAGCGCAGAAGCGTCGGATATGGATCCCCCGTAGCATGTATCGTCCAACTGCACCTGCACCAAGACAGTCCTATGCTGCACCTCGTCTGCCTCCTCCATCACAGAGGCAGCCTCTTCGAGCTGTACCACCCCAAGCTCCTGCTCCCAATCCCAATGATGGTATGTGCTTCAAGTGTGGCCTTCCAGGTCACCATTCCAGGAACTGCCCTTAGAATCAAAATAAGCTGGCTCTGCCTTCTAATGCCCGTGGAAACAATTAGCCCCGTAACAACAATGATCGACCTTATGGTCGTGGCCAGGCTAACCATATTGATCTGAATGAAGCTCAAGACCAGCCTACTACTGTGATGGGTACTCTCCTTGTTAATTCAGTACCAGCATCTGTTTTATTCGATTCAGGAGCATCGCATTCATTCATGTCAGAAAATTTTGCATATGCACACGACATTCGATGCGAGCCCATGAACACTCCGATTGTGGTACGCACCCCTGCAGGTCAGTGTCGAACTACCATGATTGGTCGCGACATCCCCATTGAAATCGAAGGGTTGGAATTTCATGTTTCTTCCATTATTCTGGAGTCTTCCAACATTGACCTCATTCTGGGAATGGAATGGTTGAAAAAGCACATACCACTTCTATCATTTGCTCCACCAAAGTCATTCATCTCCTACATCCTTCCGATGACATAGTAAGCTACCATGCTCAGATTTTTCAAAACGCTGAAGCACAACTTTATGTATAGAATGCGTTGAATGCAACACCTCTTGAGGGAATTGAAAAGATTCTAGTTGTTTGCGACTTCCTAGATGTCTTTCTAGAAGAACTTCCCGGAATACCTCCTACTCGGGCTGTCGAGTTCTTCATCAACTTGAAACCAGGTAATATTCCTATCGCCAAATGACCCTACAAAATGCCGCCTCATGAGCTCCCTGAACTTAAGGAGGAAATCGACGAATCTCTTTGCAAGGGTTTCATTCGTCCAAACTCCTCTGCTTGGGGAGCACCTTCTCTCTTCGTTAAGAAGAAGGATGGAATGAACCGATTGGTCCAAGACTACCATCCTATCAATCAAGGTACAATTCAGAACAAATATCCCCTTCCTCGGATCAATGATCTGTATGATAAACTGGCTGGTTCATCGATATTCTCTAAACTCGACTTGAGGTTGGTTTACCACCAGATCCGTGTTCGTGAAGAGGATATTCCCAAGACCGCCTTCGTTACTCGATATGGTTCATATGAGTACACCGTCATGTCATTCGGTTTAACCAATGCTCCAGCTACTTTCTCTCGTCTGATGAACTACATATTCATGGATTACCTCAACAAGTTCGTCGTAGTCTATGTGGATGATATCATGGTATATTCAAAGAACAAAGAAGAACATGTTGAACATCTTCGACTTGTTCTAGAGAAGCCTCGAGAACATCAACTTTATGCCAAGTATTCCAAGTGCGAATTCTGGCTTCCTGAAGTAACCTACCTTGGGCATGCCATATCCAAGGATGGTATTGCCGTCAACCCAGAGCACGTTCAGGCTATTCTTGACTGGACCCCTCCGAAGACTGTCAAGCAAGTCAGAAGCTTTCTCGGACTCGCCAGCTATTGCCACCGTTTCGTCGAGAACTTCTCCAAGATCGCCAAGCCACTGACTAATCTGCTTCACAAAGGCGTTAAGTTCGATTGGACAGACAAATGTCAGGAAAGTTTCCAGACACTTAAGGACAAGCTAACTTCTGCCCCAGTGCTTGCTCCCCCTGATTCTCGCAAGGACTTTGTCATCTATTGCGATGCTTCACGACAAGGATTAGGTTGTGTCCTAATGCAAGAGCGCAGAGTGATTTCTTATGCCTCCCGTCAAGTACGTCCTCACGAAGAAAACTACCCAGTTCATGACCTCGAGCTCGCCGCGGTGATCTTTGCACTGAAGCTATGGCGGCAGTACCTTCTCGGTAATCATTGTGAGATCTTCACCGATCATCAGAGTCTGAAGTACCTGTTTACTCTGCCAGATCTGAACCTTCATCAGCAGCGATGGATGGAATCTATTGCTGACTACAACTACGGTATATCCTATACCCTTGGCAAGGCTAATGTCATGGCCGATGCCCTGAGCCGCAAGTCATATTGCAACAATCACATAGTCTACAAAGCTCAACCCCGCCTTTATGAAGAGCTATGCAGGCTGAACCTTCAACTAGTTCCACAGGGTTCTCTGAATAACCTTGTCTTGGAACCAACTCTTCTAAAAGCAATTAAGTCTGCTCAAGCCAAAGATGCTCACGTTGATTTGATGAAAAATGATCTTGCCTTAGAGAAATCCAGAGATTTCTCACTTGGTGAAGATGGAACCTTATACTTGTAGTACCCCGGTTCGAGCTTATGATAGAGAAGGTGATGAAAGAAGCACATGACACCCCTCTCTCTATTCATCCGGGAAGTACTAAGATGTATCCAGACATCTGTCAGAAGTATTGGTGGTCTAAAATGAAGCAAGACATTGCTCAATATATTGAAGAATGTGACGTTTGCCGTCGCGTCAAAGTAGAACATCAGAAACCGGCTGGACTTTTGCAACCGCTTCAGATTCCTAAATGGAAGTGGGATAAGATCCAAATGGATTTCGTCACAGGCCTTCCCAAGTCTCAGAAAGGTAATGATACTATCTTCGTCGTCATCGACCAATTCTCGAAGGTTGCTCACTTTCTGCCAGTCAAGGAGACTATCACAACTAGTCAATTAGCAAACTTGTATATCTCCAGAATTGTATCACTCCACGGCATTCTGAAGGATATCAATTCAGACCGCAGCAGTATATTCACTTCGAAGTTCTGGGATAGTTTCCAAGAGGCAATGGGAACTCATATTACCTGGAGCACTGCTTATCATCCCCAATCCCAAGGCCAAGTCGAGCGAGTCAACCAAATTCTGGAAGACATGCTTGGGGCTTGTGTTATTTCTTTCGGCAAGAAGTGGGATGAATCTCTCCCTTATGTTGAGTTCTCTTATAACAATAGCTATCAAGCTAGCTTTAAGATGGCACCCTTCAAAGTGCTATATGGACACAAGTGTCGAACCCCTCTGAACTGGTCAGAAACTGGGGAACAGACGCTCACTGATCCAGACATTATTCAACAAGCTGAAGAGCAGGTTCGCATTGTCTAGAATAATCTCAAGGCGGCCCAGTCCTGCCAGAAGAGAAACTATGACCGAAAACACTGGGGTTCAACTTATCAACCTGGTGAACAAGCTTATCTGCGTGTCACTCCTTTGAGAGGCACTAATCGGTCCGGAGTCAAGGGCAAGCTAGCTCCGCGCTACATTGGTCCCGTCGTGGACAGGTGGCTTATCAATTGGAGTTGCCACCTCAGTTCTCTCATGTCCATGATGTCTTCCACGTGTCACAACTTCGTCGTTGCTTCAAGGATCCGGAACATGAAGTGGATCAGGAATTGATTGAAGTTCAAGATGATCTCACATACAAAGAACATCCGATCCGCATTCTTGAACAAGCTTAACACCGAACCCGCCAAAAGGTTACCAAGTTCCTCAAGGTGCAATGGTCAAATCATACTAAAGATGAAGCCACTTGGGAACGCGAGGATAACCTCTGTGCTGAATACCCAGACCTGTTCCCTTCTACCTCTTAATTCTCGGGACGAGACTTTATTTTAGAGGAGGAGAGTTGTAACACCCCTGTGTAATGATGCTACAGTAATCTCTGAGATCAAGCTAATATTTTTGCTAAAATAGTGCTTAGTCACTTTGATCAATATCCCTTTTGAAACTCCACCTGAATTCAATTCCTAATTATGAATGAAATTCAAGTTTGCTCAAACATGAAAACTAAAATGTTCATCATGTGGCAAATAATCAATTGTTAATATTGGTGGTGAACCAACATTTTTGCAAGGTGTTTAAATGGCCTAAACCAATTAAAGCAGTGGCTAAAATAATAGATTAAATGCCTTTTTAATTTATAAAAATTGCAACATTTTTCAAAAACCTCACAATCTTTTTGTGGCAGTGCACAATAATTCTTTGAAATTGATTTGTCTAGTGGCATATTTTTGCAAAGTGATTTGTGGCTAAAAGAAAAAGCAAAAGCTGCTGGAAAAAGAAAAAAAGAAAAAAAGAAGAGAAAAGGAAAAGTAGAGGGGAGAGAAAGCCCCTGTCCCACTTGGGCTTCGGCCCACCAGAGCCAACTGGCCCAGCTAGGCCGGCCCACACCCCTCCCCGTTCGCTCTCCCCCCTCCTGCTCCACCGACCCGGTGCGCGCGCCGAGCGCGCCCCCACCGCACCCGCTCACCGGCGTCGAGGGGGATAATGCCGCCCCGGACGCCTCGAGTTTCCCCCTCACCTACCGCCATTCCCACTGCCCCCACTCGCCTGCCCTCCTCCAAGATCACTTCCTCTCCCCCTCGTTCCCAACCGACGCCCGAGCAAAGCCATGGCTGCGCCGCTGTCGACCGCGTAGCCACAACGCTCCTCGCACCTCAGCAAGACGTCCACGAGCTCTGTCGAGCTCCACTGCAATCTCCCTGACCTCGAGTTCAAGCTCTACAACACCGCAGCCATGGATCGAGCCATTCTTCTTCCTTGGATCGCCGACGCTTCTCCGATGATCCCGCCGTTCTGCTGCTACTAATCTTCCAACGGCCATCTTGCGTGCCGCACGGTGAGCTCCTCCGCTTTCTGCTCCTCCTTGTTAATTCCCTCAAGCGCCGTAGCTAGCTCGTCTTCGTTGCCGAGAGCTCGCCCTCGTAGATCACCTCGCTGCCGTGGCCGTGGTTCTTGTCACGCTCGCCTGAGGCCTCCACCGTGCTCCTGGTGCTCCCAGGAGCTCAACGAGCTCGCGATCGAGCCTCCCCGCGCCCTCTAGCTCCGTTTCCATCGCTGCCCGATCTCCGGCGTCCGCTCCGCCGCTCTCCACCGTCGTCTCCGGCCGTTTCCGGCCAAACTATCGCCACAGAACGACGCGGCGTCGAGAGGCCGTTCGAACGAACCCAACCGCACGCCAAATGGTGTCCTGCACGCAAAGTCCGAGTGCTCTGGCCCTTGGCCGCCGCGTTGAGCTCGCCGAAGCCATCTCCGGGTCGCCACCGACGTGGCACACCTGGGGCCCGCCCCCTGGGTCACTGCCAGTGGGGCCCCCGGGCCCAGTTGCCTGGGTTGACCCAGTCAACACGCTAACTGGGCACCGTGGCCCACTGACATGTGGGTCCCCTCTATTAATTAAACTAATTAAATATTTTTAATAATAAAATTAATTAGTTAACCTAAACATTCACTGACATGTGGGGCCCTACTGCTAATTAACTCTATCTAATTAAAATAAACTACTGTTAGTCCCTCTAAGTATGACATGTGGGACCCACTGGTCAGGTTTGACCTGGCCAGCCACTCTATTGACTGCCAATGTCATCAACACGTCATGCTGACATCATATTCCTTTTCTATTAATTCTGTTGATTTAGATAATTTCAGAAAACGTTTAAAACTTTGAAAATTCGTATAAAAGAAACCGTAACTCGGATGAAAATGTTTTCTACATGAAAGTTACTCAGAAAAATCCAGTGAATCCGAGTACGCGGTCCGTTCATCTGTCACATGCCCCTGACATGTTGAACATGGAACTTTGATAACCCACAAGTATAGGGGATCGCAACAGCTTTCGAGGGTAGAGTATTCAACCCAAATTTATTGATTCGACACAAGGGGAGCCAAAGAACATTCTCAAGTATTAGCAGCTGAGTTGTCAATTCAACCACACTTGGAAACTTAGTATCTGCAGCAAAGTGTTTAGTAGCAAAGTAATATTATAGTGGTGGTAATGGTAACAAAAGAGTAATGAAAGCAAAAGTAATATTTTTGGTATTTTGTAGTGATTGTAACAGTAGCAACAGGAAAGTAAATAAGCGTAAACCAGTATATGGAAAGCTCGTAGGCATTGGACCGGTGATGGAGAATTATGCCGGATGCGGTTCATCATGTATGATCATAACATAGGGTGACATAGAACTAGCTCCAATTCATCAATGTAATGTAGGCATGTATTCGAATATAGTCATACGTGCTTATGGAAAAGAACTTGCATGCCATCTTTTGTCCTACCCTCCGATTGGCAGCGGGGTCCTAATGGAAACTAAGGGATATTAAGGCCTCCTTTTAATAGAGAACCGGAACAAAGCATTAGCACATAGTGAATACATGAACTCCTCAAACTAAGGTCATCACCGGGAGTGGTCCAGATTATTGTCACTTCGGGGTTGCCGGATCATAACACATAGTAGGTGAATATAGACTTGCAAGATAGGATCAAGAACACACATATATTCATGAAAACATAATAGGTTCAGATCTGAAATCATAGCACTCGAGCCCTAGTGACAAGCGTTAAGCATAGCAAAGTCATAGCAACATCAATCTCAGAACATAGTGGATACTAGGGATCAAACCCTGACAAAAATAACTCGATTACATGATAGATCTCATGCAACCCATCACCGTCCAGCAAGCCTACGATGGAATTACTCACGCACGACGGTGAGCATCATGAAATTGGTGATGGAGGATGGTTGACGATGACGACGGCGACGAATCCCCCTCTCCGGAGCCCTGAACGGACTCCAGATCAGCCCTCCCGAGAGGTTTTAGGGCTTGGCGACGGCTCCGTATCGTAAAACGTGATTATTTCTTCTCCTTTATTTTTCTCTCCCCGAAAGCAAATATATAGAGTTGGAGTTGGCGTCGGAGGAGCTCCAGGGGGCTCATGAGTTAGGGGGGCGCGCCCCCACCCTCGTGGACAGGGTGTGGGTCCCCTGGTCTTCATCTTTGGTGAGGATTTTTTATTATTTTTTATAAGATGTTCCGTGGAGTTTCAGGTCATTCCGAGAACTTTTGTTTTCTGCACATAAAACAACATCATGGCAATTCCTGCTGAAAACAGCGTCAGTCTGGGTTATTTCCATTCAAATCATGCAAGTTAGAGTCCAGAACAAGGGCAAAAGTGTTTGGAAAAGTAGATACGACGGAGACGTATCAAACTTTCCCCCTCTTTTCCTCTGTCCGAAATCCGACTAACGTCGGGAATTCATCCTCGGATGTTTATCCCCTCCGTCTGTAACATGTAGTACTACGTTAGGTCGACCCTAGTTCTGCATATTGTCATGTCATGCTTAGTGGTGCAACTTGTTTGCTTTATATTTACTGTTTCTTCCCCCTCTTCTCTCCGGTAGATCCCGAGACTGATGTTGCCCCTGTGATCGACTATGTCGATGACGGCCCTTCTTCCCTTTCAGCGAAGCTTCCAGGCAAGCACCCCCCTTTTGAGCATACCGACGTCGCCTACTCTATCTCTCTTATACTTGCATTATAATCTGCTGCTACTACTGTTATCCTATTTCTGCTGCATAACTTGTTTATTGTAACCTGCTGTTGTTACCTACCTGCTTATCCTAAACTGTTTAGTATATGCTGGGTAGAGACCCATCAGAGACCCCCACTTTGTCCTGACTGTGCTGCTGGATTATCAGAAGACCCGATCAACGGGATCGAAGACCAGGCCCCGACACCGCACATCACTTCCCCCTTAGTTGCTCGACACTACTGGGTTACTATCGATGAAGGAAATATGCCCTAGAGGCAATAATAAAGTTGTTATTTATATTCCTTATATCATGATAAATGTTTATTATTCATGCTAGAATTGTGTTAACCAGAAACTTAGTACATGTGTGAATACATAGACAAACAAGAGTGTCCCTAGTATTCCTCTACTTGACTAGCTCGTTAATCAAAGATGGTTAAGTTTCCTAGCCATAGACATGTGTTGTCATTTGATGAACGGGATCACATCATTAGAGAATGATTTGATGGACAAGACCCATCCGTTAGCTTAGCATAATGATCGTTTAGTTTTATTGCTATTGATTTCTTCATGACTTATACATGTTCCTTTGACTATGAGACTATGCAACTCCCGAATACCGGAGGAACACCTTGTGTGCTATCAAACGCCACAACGTAACTGGGTGATTATAAAGATGCTCTACAGGTGTCTCCGAAGGTGTTTGTTGGGTTTGCATAGATCAAGATTAGGATTTGTCACTCCATGTATCGGAGAGGTATCTTTGGGCCCTCTCGGTAATGCTCATCACTATAAGCCTTGCAAGCAATGTGACTAATGAGTTAGTTGCGGGACGATGCATTACAGAACGAGTAAAGAGACTTGCCGGTAACGAGATTGAACTAGGTATGGTGATACCGACGATCGAATCTCGGGCAAGTAACATACTGATGACAAAGGGAACAACGTATTTTGTTATGCGGTTTGACCGATAAAGATCTTCGTAGAATATGTAGGAGCCAATATGAGCATCCAGGTTCCGCTATTGGTTATTGACCAGAGATGTGTCTCGGTCATGTCTACATAGTTCTCGAACCCGTAGGGTCCGCACGCTTAACGTTCGATGATGATTTGTATTATGAGTTATGTGATTTGCTGACCGAAGTTTGTTCGGAGTCCTGGATGAGATCACAGACATGGCGAGGAGTCTTGAAATGGTCTAGACATAAAGATTGATATATTGGACAATGTTATTCGGACACCGGATGAGTTCCGAGAGGTACCGGATAACTATCGGAGTACCAGAGGATAATCGGAACCCTCGGGGGAACTAATGGGCCTTGATGGGCCTTAGTGGGGAGAGAGGAAGGGCCACAAGGGGCTGGCTGCATGTCCCCCCCTCCTTGGGTCCGAATTGGACTAGGGGAAGGGGGCGGCACCCCCCTTTCCTTCCCTTCCCCCTCTCCCTTCCTTCTTCCCCCTTTCCTCCAGGTGGAATCCTACTAGGACTTGGAGTCCTAGCAGGACTCCCTTCTCCTGGCGCGCCCTACTGGGCCGGCCGGCCTCCCCCTCCCCTCCTTTATATACGGGGGCAGGGAGGCACCCTAGGACACACAAGTTTTCTCTTAACCGTGTGCGGTGCCCCCCTCCACAGTTACACACCTCAGTCATATCGTAGCAGTGCTTAGGCGAAGCCCTACGCCGGTAACTTCGTCATCACCGTCGTGCTGACGGAACTCTCCCTCGGCCTCAATGATACGTCTCCAACATATCTATAATTTTTGATTGTTCCATGCTATTATATTATCTGTTTTGGATGTTTAATGGGTTTTATTATAGACTTTTATATTTGGGACTAACCTACTAACCGAAGGCCCAGTGCAAATTGCTGTTTTTTTGCCTATTTCAGTGTTTCGCAGAAAAGGAATACCAAACGGAATGAAGCCTTCGGGAGAGTGATTTTTTTGGAAAAAACGAGATCTATAGGACTTGGAGTGGACGTCAAGAAAGAAGCGAGGAGTCCACGAGGCAGGGAGGCGCGCCGCCACCCTCGTGGGCCGCTTGCATCTCCACCGACCTACTTCTTCCTCCTATATATACCCATATACCCCGAAAACATCCAGGAGCCCCATGAAACCCAATTTCCACTGTCACAACCTTCTTTACCCGTGAGATCCCATCTTGGGGCCTTTTTCCGGCGCTCCGCGGGAGGGGGAATCGATCATGCAGGGCTTCTACATCAACATCATAGCCTCTCCGGTGATGTGTGAGTAGTTTACCACAGACCTTCGGGTCCATAGTTATTAGCTAGATGGCTTCTTCTCTCTCTTTGGATCTCAATACAAAGTTCTCCTCGATCTTCTTGGAGATCTATTCGATGTAACTCTTTTTGCGGTGTGTTTGTCGAGATCTGGTGAATTGTGGGTTTATGATCAAGTTTATCTATGAACAATATCTGAATCTCCTCTGAATTCTTTTATGTATGATTGGTTATCTTTGCAAGTCTCTTCGAATTATCAGTTTGGTTTGGCCTACTAGATTGATCTTTCTTGCATTGGGAGAAGTGCTTAGCTTTGGGTTCAATCTTGTGGTGTCCTTTCCCATTGACAGCAGGGGCAGCAAGGCATGTATTGTATTGTTGCCATCGAGGATAAAAAGATGGGGTTTATATCATATTGCTTGAGTTTATCCCCCTACACATCATGTCATCTTGCCTAATGCGTTACTCTGTTCTTATGAACTTAATACTCTAGATGCATGCTGGATAGCGGTCGATGTGTGGAGTAATAGTAGTAGATTGAGTAATCGTTTACGTTCTACTTGTCGTGGACGTGATGCGTATATACATGATCATGCCTAGATATTCTCATAACTATGCGCTATTCTATTAATTGCTCGACAGTAATTTGTTCACCCACCGTAATACTTATGCTATCTTCAGAGAAGCCACTAGTGAAACCTATGGCCCGCGGGTCTATTTTCCATCATATAAGTTTCCAATCTATTTTTACTTTGCAATCTTTACTTTCAATCTATATCATAAAAATACCAAAAATATTTATCTTACTATCTCTATCAGATCTCACGTTTGCAAGTGGTCGTGAAGGGATTGACAACCTCTTTATTGCGTTGGTTGCATGGTTCTTATTTGTTTGTGCAGGTATAAGGTGACTTGCGTGTAACCTCCTACTGGATTGATACCTTGGTTCTCAAAAACTGAGGGAAATACTTACGCTACTTTGCTGCATCACCCTTTCCTCTTCAAGGGAAAAACCAACGTAGTGCTCAAGAGGTAGCAAGAAGGATTTCTAGCGCTGTTGCCGGAGAGGCTTACGCCAAGTCAAGTCAAGATTCGGTCTAACAGCAACTAGCTATTTTTGGCGCAGTTGCCAAGTCAAGTCAAGACATACCAAGTACCCATCACAACTCTTATCCCTCGCATTACATTATTTGCCATTTGACTCTCGTTTTCCTCTCCCCCACTTCACCCTTGCCGTTTTATTCACCCTTCTTCTGTTCGTCTTTTCATTTGCTTTGATGTCTTAATTGGCTCGTTTGCTCGTTTGGTTGGAATAGTTGTTTATTTATTGCTAAACAGAGAACCTAAGATCTATGGATCCTCATCCGCTTGCTAATATTTTTAAGAGATCCAATTATGAGGAACCAATTGCTAGTGAGTGCTACCTCTTGAGCACTGCGTTGGTTTTCCCTTGAAGAGGAAAGGGTGATGCAGTAAAGTAGCGTAAGTATTCCCCTCAGTCTTATAGAACCAAGGTATCAATCCAGTAGGAGATCACGCTCAAGTCCCACGCACCTACACAAACAAATAAGAACCTCGCAACCAACGCGATAAAGGGGTTGTCAATCCCTTCACGGTCACTTACGAGAGTGAGATCTGATAGATATGATAAGATGATATTTTTTGTATTTTTATGATAAAGATGCAAAGTAAAATAAACGGTAATAAAAATAGCTAAGTGTTGGAAGATTAATATGATGGAAAATAGACCCGGGGGCCATAGGTTTCACTAGTGGCTTCTCTCAAGATAGCATAAGTATTACGGTGGGTAAACGAATTACTGTCGAGCAATTGATAGAATTGAGCATAGTTATGAGAATATCTAGGTATGATCATGTATATAGGCATCACGTCTGTGACAAGTAGACCGAAACGATTCTCGCATCTACTACTATTACTCCACACATCGACCGCTATCCAAAGATGCATCTAGAGTATTAAGTTCATAAGAACATAGTAATGCTTTAAGTAAGATGACATGATGTATAGGGATAAACTCATGCAATATGATATAAACCCCATATTTTTATCCTTGATGGCAACAATACAATACGTGTCGCTTTCCCCATCAGAATCGGGATCGAGCAATCGCAAGATTGAACCCAAAGCTAAGCGCTTCTCCTATTGCAAGAAAGATCAATCTAGTAGGCCAAACCAAACCGATAATTCGAAGAGACTTGCAAAGATAACCAATCATACATAAAATAATTCAGAGGAGATTCAAATATTGTTCATAGATAATCTTGATCATAAACCCACAATTCATCGGATCTCGACAAACACCCCACAAAAGAAGATTACATCGAATAGATCTCCAAGAAGATCAAGGAGAACTTTGTATTGAGAACCAAAGAGAGAGAATAAGCCATCTAGCTAATAGTTATGGACCCGAAGGTCTGAGGTAAACTACTCACACATCATCGGAGAGGCTATGGTGTTGATGTAGAAGCCCTCCGTGATCAATGCCCCCTCAGGCCGAGCGCGTGAAAAGGCCCCAAGATGGGATCTCATGGGTACAGAAGGTTGCGGCGGTGGAACACTACAAAAAAATACACTTCTATGATGATACGTGTTTGTCACAGTAGGTCGCGTTTTTTGTCATGCATGTACATCCATGACAAATTTATGACATAATCAATATAGTCATACCTGTGCCGTCGTAGAATTGTTCCATGACATTATCAAAATTATCATCACGGAAGTGTCCACTTCCATGACGATAAATCGCGCGTCACAGAAGTGCTTTCGTCAAGGGTGACCGACACGTGGCATCCACCGTAACGGAACTCCGTTAAGCTACCGGGTCGGGTTTTGGATCCGATAACCCGTTAACAGCCCCGACCAATGGGGATTTTCCACATTTAAAATCATCATTGGCTGGAGGAGACACGTGTCAGGTCCGCATTGGCATAGGTGTCACTCATCCAATGGGCGAGGCACGCCTATGATATGTTGACACGTGGACCGACCCATCAAGTTTAAATGGGCCGACCCAACTGAAGGCCCACAAGATTTTGTGGACCATAATGGGCCGGCCCAGCTAAAGGCCCATGAGATTTTGCGGACCATAATGGGCTGGCCCAGCTAAAGGCCCACAAGATTTTGCCGGCCATAATGGGCCGGCCAGTAAAACCCACAAGATTTTTGTGTGCCATAATGGGCGGCCTGGTAAAGGCCCACAAGATTTTTGTGTGCCATAATGGGCCGGCCGGTAAAGGCCCACAAGATTCTTGCGGATCATAATGGGCGGCCCGACTAAAAGGCCCACGAGATTTCGCCGACATTAATGGGCCGGCCCAGCTGTAGGCCCACAAGATTTTGAGGACCCTAGTAGGCCAGCCCATTAACTGGCTGCCATGTTTTGGGCCAAATGCCAGCCCATATTTGATCCGGTCCATTAATGGCCTGCCACGCTCCGGGCCTAATAGTGGCCCATATGAGATCCGGCCCGTTAAAAGCCTACCACGTTCTGGGCCAAATTACGGCCCAGATCAGGTCCGCCCTTTAAGAGGCTTTGGGCTCAATTATGGCCCATATCAGTTCGCCCGTCAACTGGACACTATGCTTTTGGGCCCACTTGCTAAAGGCCCACTTAGTAATTCAGCTGATATTAGTTTTGGCCTGTTAAGGGCCCGTTTAACATTTCGCCCTATATTAATTTTGGCCTGTTAAAAGCATCGTCATATAGTTGGGCCTAACTACGGCCCGGATTTGCATCCGGCACCTTTCGCATGACCGATATCTGATGGGCCAAACAAGGACCGAGACAATTTTGGCTGTTAAAAGCCCGTGATTTGATTCGCACAATCATGGGCGGGGTTCATTTCGACTCTTTGCCGCCGTGAGCTGTTCAACACGTTTGAGCCCAACCTACATCGTGATTGCATGACGGCCCGATTATGTACCGTAATTTTACGGTTTGGCGATTCTTGCAAAGACATGATATATCTGATAAAATAACTGCGCAGCATCGTGAATAAGAAAAACCTAGACTATACAATAAAGAAATTATTGCATATTACATCCACTTTGGGCATCAAAGTTCGCCACTATGATAATAAAGCACAAGCGATTGCAGATTACATACCTTTGGGCATCGAAGATCGCCACGATTGCAAATAAACACGCCGACAAAATAGTATACAAAACCGACAAAGCACTTCAATAGAGTTCAAGAAAGGTTAGCCCTCATTGGGAGCTGCAGTATAGCGGTGAGCAAGATGATGAGGCTGCGCTTGTTCAACACTTATATCTTCCTCACTCACGAAAGATAAACAAGCGAGACGGATGACATGTTTTGCACATAAAAGTATCAGTGCTGACAATTCATCACATTTCTTACTGACGAATAAAGTGACACAGTTTAGAATTGCATTAACACAATATGGTATTGTTCAGGTCAAGACATGGCAGGAAATGACATTGTGAAGGAGTTGGCAGCTTCACGACAACACTGGATTACAGATCAAGAACTCATAAATATCAATGGTTAGTGTGTTGTCAATTTATACCATTTCAGATTGGCAAATAAAGAGACGGTTTAAATAATAGTAGAATGATATGACATTGTTCATAGTTAAGACATTGCAGAATATGACATTGTCTTTGTAGTGGGTAGGTTCACCACACCACTGGATTACGGATGAAGAACAGAAGCATACATGTAGTGCAAAAGAAGATCACTTGCTCTGTATAGTTTAATTTACATGGTATGAAGAAGGAACTTGGTTGTACAACTAAAAACTTAAATTGAGAAAGGACAAACTTTTGTTTATGAACTACATAATAAACTTTAAATAAGCAATTTGATGCAAACACCAAAAATAAACAATTTATTGCAGTCATGCCTAACAAAATATATACAACAAAGTTTGAAGGCTTGAGATGGACAAACTTACATTATTGGTGAAGACAGGATCTGTAAAGGCCTTGTCCATGCTGATGGGGGGGGGGGGGCAATTCAAGAAGTTTACCACAGAATCTTCTTCAAAAGCATTACCTTTATTCTACATTTTGTTAAGAGTAAATATAGATGTGATAATATATGAAAAAATGGAGAATATTTAAGATAAGATGAAGAGTGATGCTACATAACCAAGTAGCTATAAATGTAAGTGCAGTGATACAGGCAAAAGGTACAACCAAGAGCAATGCACAGCTAAACTTCTTTAGTACCAACCTTATGGTAAGAATAAATATAGATCTGATGTGTAGAAAATGGAGGGCAAAGGAAAATAAGCTGCAGCGTGATGGTACATGAACAACTACATCATTATAAGTACAGCGATAAAGGACAACATGTACTTACAAGAACAATGCGAGCTAAAAAACATTGGTGTTGGATATATTCTACACTAATGTAACCATTCATACTGAATCGAGATAATTTGGAGCGAACAATTGATAAGCAAGCTATCATGCATATCTTGTCACATAATGAACCGGTATGTATGCAAGTACGGTGATACAAGACAACGGTACTAACAAGAGCAAAGCAGCGAACAACATATTTGTGATATCTGTCGTTCTTGTCAAACCGAATTCTTCTTGAGCAGATTTCCTGCAAAAAGATCCGTAAGGCACATGCGGAAAAGTAGAAGTTCAAATTGTCATGTGATTTCATAGACAATACCTCATCACAGGAGCGAGACGATTGCATAACAAGGTTTTTCCATTCAATGTCTTCTAAATTTAGCACAGGAGACTTCATCGGAAATTCATTTGTAGACTTGCCATCAAAGTGTGATTTCCTCAGGTAACACCGATACTGCTGCAATGCTTCCTTGAAAAGCACAAGCAAGCTTTGCTCGTCATGACTATCCAGATTGACCCTCGCCTAGTTACAACAATGTAATGTAAATCATTGATGTGTTCAATCAATGAAAACAGGAAAATAATAACCATGAATAATAGCACTTACACGTAAGTTGGACAGGAAGATGTGAAAATGGTGTTTGTCTTCACAATTATCTTCCCATGATGGGAATATATGCACGTAGTCCCTAAAAACATTGAAAGCATTGTCTTTTAAAATAGGAATAAATGGAATGGGGTTCCAATCTGCAGGAATTGGCTGTCTCTGCAGTTGGGATAGGTCTTCGGCCGGTGGACTTGCTGTACTTTTTGCTGGAGTGGGATTTTTCTGTGGTACAGCTGGTGCTATGGCAAATGAAATCGGTATACCTTTTTTCGGGAGTGCAGGTCCTGTGTGGTGGGGCTAGTGGTGTGGCGGTGAAGTATGGAGTGCAGTCTGCTGAGTCGGTCCTATGTTTTGTGTCACTTTGGTTGTACAACCAATATAAGTGGGGTCTTTGTCTGATTTCTCGGCACCACCACGTTTTTCAAGGACTTCTTTGGTGCTCCTTCAGGTTCGGCAATCACCCTCTTCCTTTTTGATGTCTGATGCACAAGAACAGCATTTGAGTGAAAAACATGGTATGATGACAGATGGAATATGTATTGATAATGGATGGGCATGGCATCTCGACATATATGATGAGTAAACTAAGCAGATGGCGGTGCAACAAAGTAGAATAAATGCCAGACAACATATGCAAGATACCCACAATCAATAAAACATTGCCAAATTAGAACATGCACCTTGATGGGTGAACATGACATGCCATCTGCCTTTGACTCCTCGAGGTTAGAATAGTCATTAGGATCATATTACGAACAAGAATCAGCAATTGGGGGGCGTATGAGTTTCATTGCATCAGAATGGCACTTAATGCCTTGGTGCCAATTTTGTAAGTCATTGCGGTGTTTAGCTTCAAGAGTGGACTGCTGCTAGTGCCACACAAAGCAGCTACATAGATCATAGTGTAGATATAACGGAAAACCTTAAGCATCGAGTAAAATCAGCAAAGTGGAACTTGCTGGAATATATGTGCTAGTATTGCGATGCGGATAGAAAGGCTTGGATACCGGCTCTCTTCAAGTGAAGGTGCTTGATCTGTTAATATCAGTGTAACTCTCAAAGGCGACAATGTTCCCCGTATTTCCTTGCTATTCTTATAGGATTCAAGTGGGCAGGCCACTACAAATCCTATTCCTATGTTTACAAGATCCTACGAATCAAAGAGGCTCAAAGTGTCCATCACAACCGACCGTATAAACCTCCACCTTTGCAAATGTCCCTGCTCATCTTGATTACAAGGAACATCTTGTACTACTATCATACTCCCTCCGTTCCAAAATATAAGTCTTGGTAGAGATTTCCACTATGGATCACATACTGAGATGTATCTAGATACATTTTAGAGTGTAGATTCACTCATTTTGCTCCATATGTAGTCCATGGTGGAATCTATACAAAGAATTGTATTTAGGAGCGGAGAAAATATATTAAGAAAGAGCGGAAGAGGAACATGGTAAAGAAGAGCAAGCAGATTTTGGATAATAAAATGTTGGTTGCGTAGTGCCCACACATGATGAACGAGGCGCATTAAGAATGCAACTCCCGGTGTCTCTCGACCATTTTAGGCGGTTGGATGAAGATCCTCGTATCCTAACCCTTCTTCTTCCTCGTCTCGATTCTTCCCATCTGAACACCGCTTGGGCCGCCGGACCACCGCCCCCCACCGCTGTGTTCCTCCGCCACCCCCACCCCCAACCCCCGCTAACCCCACCAGCGTCGAGTTTTCTTCGTTCGTGAGGCCCCACAACCACGTGAGCCCTTCGATTGCACCGTGAACTCCGTGAGCTCTGAAAAATCAATGACCCAATTTTGAAATTTAGTCTCTGTGATTTAACTAGTGTGGAATATAAAAGGGAAAACCATAAGCATTGGGAGTATAGTGTTGAGCGTGCCATGGCGGATCTGAAGGTGCAAACGGACAAAGGCAACCGCAACCAAGACAAGAAATCAGGTAAAGCGGTGGCGATCTATTTTCTTGCTGCGATAAATAATTTGAGCGAATCTGAAGAGTACCGCCTACGGTGTGGCGCCGTGTACACATCTGCTGTGAATTTGGCGGTGCTTTGGTAGCGATAATTTGTCGGTGGCGTGGAAGCAGATCTAGGAGGGTAGGCGGTGGCGGCAGGCGCGGTGGGCGAGACGGTCATAGGAGCGGCACCGGCAAGGTGGACGACGGCGGGGATGAAGCGAGAGGGCGGGATGCAAGGATCGGTCGAAGCCGTGGATGAGAGAGGTCGATCTCTTGTAATGGACGGCTGCGTCGGGGTATCGGCTCGGCATGGTGGAGGAGGAACTGACGGTGGATGGGGTGGCAGACGGCGGCCAGACGGAGGAGGGTGGGGTGGAGAGGGTGTTTTGGCGCCCACAGTCTGAATGGGGAAAAGGGAGGTAGAGAGGAAGGGGCAACCATGTATTCGAGTGCGCTTGTCTCAAATCTGAGGAAATTTACAAACTTAGCCCCGTTTCAAATTTCTACTACATCACATCAACATTAGTCGGTTGGGGATAGGACGGTAATCTCGCATACACCGAATATTTGCCGACGAGAGTTTGTTTTTGGCGCCCACCGTGTATGAACATGAACCGGGGAGGGAGTCAATTTCTGCCGAGGACACTGCTTGTGTTTTGGCGCCCACCGTGTATGAATCCGGGTGAGGCGGTTACGTCACGTTTGGGTGAAATTACAAACCTACCCCTATCAAAACCTATAGAAATCCAGCAGATAGGCTTTGCGTGGCGAGGATAGGCGGTAGTGATTTCCATCTCGCATGATTTTGGTTTTGGGCGATTCTGCGACTTTCCCGCTTCGTTCAAATTTTGCAGACTGCACGTTTACCGTGCCAACTCAATTCGAATCCCGTTTGTATTCTACTATTTTTTTGGCGGGATCCATTTTCAATTGGAATTACATTCTATATACATCATTTTTTATATATACTTTCAAAAACACAACAAAGAATTCTGCTCCTTTACATGTATAATATGATTTACAAATACAACGATCTCGAAATCTTAAGGTTGAATTCGAAAAAGTTTAACCAAATTATGTTCTACTAAAATGTATGGATCAGTAATATCTACATATTAAATAACATAGATGTGCGTGAATTCATATGAGTATGCATGTTTGATAGATCAATTTTGGTTCGAGTATGGATTACATGTATCATCATCTCGAATTCAAATATTTGAATCCCTTTTTGTTCACTCCTTTCACGCCCATCTCTCTCGCATGCATGCTCCTTCAGGTAGCTATCACTCTCTTTTCTCCAGCTCACCCTTGCGCTCACTTCATGTTTCTCCTATCCTCGCATAAACATGGTCTCTCGACGTCCACCTTGAGAAGTGTCACACTCTCCCTATCATTACACATTACACGGTTTTCATTATCTCTCACGTCTCTACTGTTCTTTGGTATCACTCGGTACCTAAGCTTTCTTTTTCACCGCCACACACACAGTCTCCACTCGTCTTTCACTTTGTCTTTCTCTCTATGGGATTCTCTCACACACCCTATATGTCTCTACATATGACTCATACCACTAAAACTACTCTCTCTCTCTCTCTCTCCTGTAGACACAACATTTGTTGCGGTCTCCTTTTCGTCTCCATCCCAGACTGACATTATTCATTTGTTTACCGATCAGACAACCCCGACTACCGTCTCCTCTCTCTCTCTCTCACAGACACACACACACAACTCCTGCTTCCACTCCCCTTCCCGACTACCGTCTCTCTCTCTCACACACAAAACTCTCGCTTTCGCTTCCCGACTCGTATTTCTCTCACAAACATTTATCGACTAGCTAGCCTCTAGATAGGTTTATACACCCGCACACTCGTGCTTCCACCATCGCATACATGTCTCTCTCCCGCTCCTTGTATCTATGTAGATTTTTCTTCCCTTCTTGAACACACCCTCTCGATCGTGCACACACACACTATTGCCTCATTTTAAGCTGATACCTATGGCACACACACTCCTTGTGTCTTGGTCATACATGCACTCCGTCCTCCTCCACTCTCCCTCTCTCTCACACACACATGGGCTTTTTGCAACAACTAGCAAGATGCCCATGTGTTTACCTAATTATCAAGATGCATTTGTATGAGTAGTTTATCTTGTGGTGGAAAAGGATGAATGAGGGAAGGCCTTATTTGCAAATGTGGAGAGGGGTGTGGGTATCTTTACCAAAATTGCCATAGTTTCCTTCCTATCCGTCAGATATAGATCGGACGACCTATATTGCAGGATGGCGGGCACCACGATCATCACCGACAATGCTTTTTATAAGAGTAGGATAAAAAATAGAGTTGGTGATGATGGTGGGCCTGCCATCTACAATAATGTAGGTCGTCCGATTTATATCTCTGACGGATAGGAAGGAAAAATATAACAATTTACACTCTTCACCACATTTGCAGATAAGGCCTTCCCTCGTTCATCCTTTTCTCCCACAAGATCTTGATGTTCCATGCAACGCATGGGCATCTTGCTAGTAAGAGTAGACATTAGACATATGCCACTTCTCGGATCTTGAAACCAACAACATTCCTCCCTTATCTCATCAAAACCGCCAAAGGAATATATTTTGAGTGAAACATAACACATTTTTAGTGATATACGTATTTCAAAACTACACTTTTTTTCTATCAAATCGGTGAATATGTATTAATCTACTTTGATCGTGTGGCAACGCATTGGCACACTGTTAGTAGTTATTATAATTTTTTGGACACCAAACAAACGGTGGAGTACATATACGAAGAGAAGAGGCGCGCATACTTGATCGGCCTCTCGCTGTCTCGCACACATGAGTGTTACGTAAAGGCGACGTTAACAAATAAACCCTAAAACCCTAGGTGCATGATTGCTGCATTCGCAGGTACCGGGTACGTGGTGGAGCACCTTTGTAGGAATAGTGATCCGTAGGAGTTGATGGTCGGGACCACAGGTGAACGACTTGGAGTGCGGTGGCTCGCCAGTTGCCACAGATCGAGTAGCCACATTTAAAATATCGTTTTTAGCGGGGTTAAGAGTTCCTATTTTCAACGGCGCGTTATAAGTAGTAAGTAGTTTTTAGAACGATTGGTATGGAGCGAAAATGGAATTCATAGTACTATGTACCTCCTTGGCGTAAGGTTGTATGTTTTTTTTGTGATGGAGGTTTTATGGGTTTATGTTGCGAGATGTTGAACCTGGTAGTTCTAGGGAAAATACTATGGTTTAGATTTAGATGCTGGTATACTTAAATCGGAAGGTGAAACACTTCTTTGATTAAAAATAACTACTACCTCCAATCTGTTTTAATAGTCCCCGTCGTACTTTGGGTCAAAGTTTGTCCACAAATTTTACTTGTAAAATGTGAATGGAAAAGCAGATTTTGTTATACCCAAACAAAAAGGACTCGAGGGAGTGATTGCTTTGACACAGACGCGACCTCTCATAAGCGCAGCATTGAACTCGCGCCCGGCCAAGAGGGCAGCACTCGGCTGCGAGAGGTGAGCACGCCTCCCGCCGCGTGCAACCAGCTTAAAGACTGCCCTTTGCCTTCATTGAATCACGCGTGTGCGGCAACACGTCCTTCCATGAGCAGCGGGCATTTTAGAACACAAAAATGACTAAAATATAATTAATTCACGCATGGTCTTGACTTGTTGTGCTCGCCTTTGGTAGCAGGGAACTAGTAGAGGATTTTATTTATTTATAACTCTCCTCACATTTTTTGGCTTTGAAGTGAATCATGGTTGTGGACATTATGTATGAATGTGCGGATATCTGTGAACATGAGTTTAATGTGGAAGTTGAACTTGGAATATCGGGCTTCTTGGCGTGAACTATACCATGTCCAATGCTTAAATGCATTATTGTTTGGAAAGTAATTGTTGTTATTACATGACCCGAAAAAACATTTTGTGCCACATCAGTAGATGCACGGACATCACAACAGGCATGTGACTAGATAAACATTTGAACCTAGCTATTATGAAGGAAATTTTGTATTGACAATAGTTTTAGGAAGCAGGAGACGGCTAGCCTGCTCTGCCTCTGCTAGCTTATTTCTGGCTTCTTCCATCTCTTCTTTGGCTTGGGTGAAGAGAGCATCTGATTGCTCTTTTCGCTTCTTCAGGAACTCAGCTACATTCTCAAGGGCTGCTGCACGCTTTATTTCAGCCTTTACTAATGCCACGAGAACACGAACAACTGACGACTCCACCTGGCTTGTGTGTAATCTAGCATCATCTAGGAATTTGCACCTTGTGTCTAATCCATCATCATTAGGGAACTGGCACCTTGTGTGTGTAATCCAGCCTCATTTTGGAAACATGATCTCGAGGTTGACCATACTCCCTCCTCGCAGGAACTGCATCCTGACATGAAGTTACTTCTTTTTTAGATCAATACTCAGAGCAACCTAGATCCATTTAGTAGAAGCGGATAAGCAGAACTGGGAGAAGTGAATTCAAAAGGAAAAAAATAAAAGCAGACTACAAGGTGAGAACACCCACTTCCTACATAAAGCTAAAAGCGAAAGCATTAGGACGATTAAGACTCTTCTTATTACACATCGAAGAACACCACGCTTAAGAGAAAGCGAAACTACAACATATACACATCGAAGAACACGAGGCTACGAAAGTAATTGAAAGGGTGTTACTTACCAAAGCTCGTTTCTGAGTTCGATGCAGCTCCTCTTTAACTTGCCATGCTCCTTGAAGATGTCCCGAATATCCCGTGTTTGGTCTTCATTGCTCCTCTGCATGTTCGTACTCATGGTTTTAAAATCTCAACATGGTAATACTCGCGCATCTTGTGGGCAACATTAAAGCACTCGTCTGCCATGTTAGAGCATCTCCAACAGAATCGCAACACGCGGCGCTTTAAAAAAGTGTTTACAGTGCTGAGATCGAGAAGTAGATACTAGATAGTAGAGGATAGTTCTCAACATAGATAGATAAAAAAAGATAATTCAACTACTCCTCGTCGTCTGACTCCTCCTCGGTCGGACAATGGAGGCATAACCAGTTACTTTTACGGTAACAATAGCACCTAGGAAATTTGAAGGGTAGGTATGAATAAAATTGGAACTGCACATGTACTGCTAAGTGATTCAATACACACATTACCAATCGAGGAGGAGAACGATGGTCCCGGCGGCCTCTGTGAGTCATGGTCGGCAACGGGAGTCAGTTCATTGTCCACGACAGTGGTACTTCTGCGCTTGGCGTCGGTTTCCGGGAAGCATATTCGAGACCGTGGAAGACGATGTCGGGGAAGAGGCTCCGTGTATGACGACGACGGTGGACCGGCTCCAGTGCGGCGTATGAGGTCGTTGATGAGGCAGATGCGTTGCGGTGGATGAGTGCGCCGATGTAAAGGGGAGGAGCACGAAGGCTGCGGTGCCATGGAGAAGTCTATTTTGCGATGGGGATAGAAAATGGGGAGTATTCAGGTGTACTACTCCGGGTGCCGGGGTGGGGTTGGCTGGGTAGGGTGAACCTGAAGTTACGAAAACAACCCCTACCAAGCGTCATCCGTGAGGCCTGTTCGAAGGCTATGATGGTAACTTCCCACTACTCGAATCAGGGTCGGGAGATTTTCCGCCGACCTCAAAATTTTGTGACCCGGACTCCACATGCGGCGTGTTGAGTGATTCGCTAAGCAACTAGCGAGTAGTAGTAGTAAACTCTGCATATTAGGTTTGATGAAGTCAAACTTCCTAAAGTTTGACCAAGTTTATAGAAAAATATAAACATTTACCATAACAAATATGTATGATGTGAAAGTACATTCAATAATGAATCTAATGGTATTTATTTGTTATTGTATATGTTAATATTTTTTGTTATAAGCTTTCTGAGAGTTTACAAAACTTGACTTTGACCAATGCTAATACGTGGACTTAAATAAAAACGGAGGGAGTACACATTTGTTTTCTTAGTTTGTAGTGAACTAATCATTTGTTGAAATTTTGAAATAAATATATTAGGCTATTGACTTCGAATGTAATGGTCTATACAATTCAATAGTTACAATCATTGTCGAATCCCAAGATGTATACAAGGACTATAATACTTCACAACATGCTCAAACTCACATAATCCCAGTCAAATGAGAATCTAAATGCATTTCATAGTTATTATTTTGTAGGATGCAACAAAAACAACCATAACTCTACATCAGCCATTATAGAAGCAACATTTTGACATATCCCAATGTGTGAATAAAACGTGCAAAGAGAGCTTTTGAAGATGGAGCAGATAGGGCGGGAAAGATTGTATGTATGTGGACGAGAGAGTAGGAGACAAACCCTAACGAGGCAGAGAGAGAGAGATAGAGATAAAGAGAGAGAGGAAGAAGTTAGGTGCGTGAGAAAGATGGATACATGTAATATACATGAGATGCGTGTGCATCTGGATTACATATCGTGGAAGTAGAAGAGACAACATGTTTGATGAGAGAGCTGAAAAAACATGCAAGAGAGGGGAAGGATCTCGTGGGTTGAGGGATTGACAATTTTGTGCGGGGAGAGAGGGATTGGTAATTTTGTGCAAGAGAGAGAGAGAGAGAGAGAGAGAGAGAGAGAGAGAGAGAGAGGGTGGGGGGAGGAGTCAGTCAGCCGTCGTCACATCACCCTGCTTCCAAATGACCCTCATTCTCTAAGCGGTGTAATGCTGTCTTCGATCTGCTCGATGCCCTCTTTGAATATTGAGGTGTTGTGCATGTTGGGGTGCAAAGAAGCACAAGCGAGAGTGGTCGCCGTATAACCTTGGATGGGGATGAATTGTGTGCTCGGGGGAGTGTGTGTGTGTGTGTTGTGTTGCGTGTGTCTCTGTGTGTGTGTGTGTCAGATATTGAGAGAAAACAAACCTAAGGAGAGAAGTGGGTATTCACGAAGAGATTGTGCGGGCCTTGAGGTGGGCAGGGGTCGGGTGAGGGTGTCAAAATGTGTGCGTTGATGCATGTGTTGCATGCGACCGTGCGAGGGACGGATGAATCAAGAGAGATGGTTGTTGTGTTACAGATGCTCCTCTCTCTGTCTCTCTCTCTCCCTCTCTCTCTCTCTCTATCTCTCACACACACACACAAGTAAACTAGAAGACCATTCTCTCATGTATACACAACTTATCGGCATCTGTCTATGTCTCACTCATGCATGATCATTTGCACATTCACACCTCTCTATATACGTATCACACGCACACCGTCTCCACATTGCCCTTCATACAACACATATATGGACACATACACACGTTCTCTCTCAGTCACACACACAAAATCAATATTAAAAAAACTAGGTCGCACCTAAAACGTCCAAATCCAAATAAACACGAACTGGAGCTAAATTCAAATATATGGAAATATTGTAGCGTCAAGAACTTTCACAGGAAAAAAAGTTGAGTAATATTCGAGGATTGTTTTCACACACACAAAAAGGTTCGGTGGATGTCCTTCGAGCGCGAAACGGTGACACACCGTTCGATCGACCGTGCGGTCGCGGTTCACGCGCTTGCACAGGATTCCATATCGTGGCCGTGGTACTAATTAATAAAAGCGCTGCCTAAGTCGAATGTTTACGTGTACTAGTACGGTTTTCTTTTAAGTTTGACCAACCTTATATATAAAACTAAAGTAAGCTCCCACACGCGCACTCATCAATATGCCGCCGCCCTTGCGCATGCTGGCGCCCGCCTGCTCTGGCCAACAATTTCTCACCCATCACCGTCGTGTCGCTGCCATCCACAATGCCATGAAGCGAAGGCTCGCCCGCTCATGTCGTCTGATCCCTCCTCGCGATGCCGCCCGGCGCTGCCAAACACGCGAGCAATTTGGTGGAGCAGCGTCTATATGCGTAGAATGCGGAGAGGAGGACGGCGCGTGCTCAACATGCGGCGAGGAGGAAGTAGCGTGTCATTGTCGTCTCCGCCAGCGGAGGAGGCGCCTTATGGTGGCTGTCGCGGCGGAAGCGATCAGCAGCGTCGAGCCCGCAAACCGGGTGCGGACGCGGAATCTACCTTCGAGACCTTGAATGCCACGTGGATCTTGTATCTGAAGGAGCAATTTGGGTCAGTCGACTCATGTGAGCCGTTTGATGCAACATGGATGGCTAGAAGGGCTTCTTCCACCTATTCTGCCGTCTTCTTCCTTCGCTCCGTTGAACTTCTTTCACAAATCGACTGACCCAAATTATACTACTAGTATGAACGTATTAAGTATAGTAGGAACATGAAGATACGAGCAGTAGTAACAATTGCAAGAAGAACAGTAGTAAGACATAGTACTAGTACTACTGTACGTACTAAAGAGTTCAAATAACGAGAAAGAACATAAAGATAGTTCTGCTGGGGCCTCAGCACAACACACCCTTGAAAATAAACTAAGCAACTAGTCCGCTTGACACTGCAGTAGAACCAACATGAGCGACGGCACTGCCACCTACTCGGAGTCCGAGTCCACGTCCTCGACTTCGTCCTCGTCCCTCTTCCTCTTCCTCTTCGCCGACGCATCTTTGCTTGAACCGGACACTGGGCTTTGCTTCTTCATCCAACCCTTGTAGATATTTAAACAAAGGTAGGCATCCATTGCTGCGTACAGGATGTGATCTTCATCTAATGTCTTCAACTCCCATGCATGATGAAACTCGTGATGAGGTTTCTTCAGTTTAGCGTACGAAGGATCAATCATGGCTGCTGCCAGGGTCAGCATTGAAGGTTGAGAGGAGAACACCAGGCTTGCCTTCTGGAGATCGAAGGGCTAGCCTACAACGAGACCTATCCGACGCAGGACATCCCTATCGTTCTTAAAGCCTACTGTCGGTGTCAAAACCGGCGGATCTCGGGTAGGGGTCCCGAACTGTTCGTCTAGGCGGATGGTAACAGGAGACAAGGGACACAATGTTTTTACCCAGGTTCGGGCCCTCTCGATGGAGGTAAAACCCTACTCCTGCTTGATTAATATTGATGATATGGGTAGTACAAGAGTGGATCTACCACGAGATCAAAGAGGCTAAACCCTAGAAGCTAGCCTATGGTATGATTGTTGTTAGTCCCTACGGACTAAAACCCTCCGGTTTATATAGACACGGATAGGGTTAGGGTTACAGTCGGTTACAATGGTAGGAGATCTACATATCCGTGTCGCCAAGCTTGCCTTCCACGCCAAGGAAAGTCCCATCCGGACACGGGACGAAGTCTTCAATCTTGTATCTTCATAGTCCAGGAGTCCGGCCAACGGTGATAGTTCGGCTATCCGGACACCCCCTAATCCAGGACTCCCTCAGTAGCCCCTGAACTAGGCTTCAATGATGACGAGTCCGGCGTGCACATTGTCTTCGGCATTGCAAGGCGGGTTCCTCCTCCGAATACTTCATAGAAGATTTTGAACACAAGGATAGTGTCCGGCTCTGCAAAACAAGTTCCACATACTACCGTAGAGAATAACGTTTGCACAGATCTGCTGGCGTATTCTCTGGCGTGACATCACACCACGGCCGAGGCCTTTATCACGAATCGTTTTCTTGTTCCACCTCGGTAGCGTTTAGCAAGGCAGTTTCCTACTCACGTCTTATCAGAGCGGAGATCGTGCCCCCTTATTCTGGGATCTTCATCAATACGGGCGTGGGTAACCCAGTCGTGCCCGTTGGCACGCCTCCTCCATCGAAGGCGAGTCCCGAACGGTCACGGGGAGGGCTCTTGGTATTCAACGTCTTTATAACGAGACCAAGGCCCGCTCCTTTCTTTCAATCTCAATTGAATCCACCCCTCGCCTCGAGTTCCAACACCCAAAGCTCCAGATTTAGGCGCTTCGGACCTTCAACGATGTCCGGCTCCGACCTGCACGGCCGGTGGATGTCTTCCTCCGTCATGGAAGAAGATGTGCTAAAGCTGAGAGATGCCAGGTATCTAACGGCGAAATTTCGCATAGGCTGCCTGCCCAAGGGCAGGTTATTCCCACTCCCGAGCCTGGTGAGGCGTGGTATTCGTGTCTCACTTCCTTGGGGTTTAGGCTTCCGACGGACCCCTTTGTGAGGGGCTCATGTTTTATTATGGGCTGGAATTCCATGACTTGGATCCGAGTCCATCCTCCACATCTCGTCGTTCATTGTCGTATGTGAAGCCTTCCTCCGCATTACCCCTCACTTCGGATTGTGGCTCAAGACCTTCAAAGTGGAGCCAAAGATGATCAAGGGGCATTAGGTAGAGTGCGGTGGGGTTGTTATAAGCAAGAATGCGGACGCTCCATGGCCCGAGGGCTCTTTTCAAGAGGAGCTCAATTTATGGCAGCAGGAGTGGTTTTATATCACCGCTCCTAGGGGCTCCAAATGGGTGGCGCCACCTGCCTTCCGCTCGGGTCCTCCACTACGGAGGGCGTCATGGGTTAATAAAGGGCTCGACTGGGGACCGTCCAGGGCGTACCTACATTGCAGGGCCGTATTCGAGACCTCCTAGAGAGAGATCAATCTGGTCGTAGTAGCTTACAGGTCATGTTGATTAAATCGCACCTTGCCTGCAAGCGTCGCCCCCCTCACTTTGTGGGAGTTTAATCCGGAGGGACCCCGAGCTCTCCAACATTTTATGGGTGTAACGCCCGTGGAGATGTATCAACTGTTCTTCGGACCACACGCAATGTGTCCGGACTTAAACGAGGACGCAGGTCTGAGCTGCAATCGCCCGGATACTCAAGTAAGTACTCCTGTACCCGGACTTGCTATCCTCATATTTATCATACAATTCCCTTAAAAGAGCTATCCTTTAAACAGGAGTGGATAGCGAAAGCAAAGCTGATCAGGTGTCCGGCCCCCCTCCCTGAGACCACGCCGGATCCTGTGTTAACCAAGATGCTAGAGGCTGTGCCTTTTAAAGAAGGCGAAGGGGGAACCAGGGAACTACTACCTCCGTGAAGGAGGCTATCAAGAAAGGGGGGATCGAGAATCCCTCCCTACAAGGGGAGAAGAGGACCGCTTCTGAAGATCCGGAGACCAAAGCCTCGAAGCGGGGGAAGAAATCTTCACGGAGGGTCCTGCGGGGAGATGCCCGGCCGCACTATTTCCCCAAGGAGATCATCCCTCCAGTGAGCCGTAAGTAAAGGGGCATTTTATTTTTTAAAGAGAGACATCCCCGTTTTATTTCTGAAGGTAACCGAAAGTTTACCTTGTAGTTCAGATCTCAGCCCTTCACAGCAGAGCTCGTCTTCAGGGGATCTTAGTCCGGAGATGATGGAGAGCGAAATGCCTCCACCTGCCGTACCGTTATGCGAGGCGTACGACCTTGAGGTGTCGTTGCGGAGGGCTTCTCCGAATCCGGCAGGGCCGGAAGGCGGCCGTATGTCCCCTCAAAGCTCTCCGTGTCTGGCCTTCGAAAAAGGCCACCGGACGAGTCCGGCACCAACGGGTGTACGGTCGGAGGAGCTGAAGGATCTGCTCGGGCGAGCGTCTATCTCGGAAGATCACCGTACGTTAATGGGTACGGTGATTGAAAGGATTTCATCCGCTGAGAGCGGATTGCATGAAGCCGTCGCAAGTTCTTGTGGGTTTTGAGGCATAAAATGATGTACCTTCGGCGATTACGCATATAAAATCGTCCTGTATAGATAGTAGCCCACGAGACTTGGTGCGGTGTCAAAAAATGACGGCGCGCCGAGGATCATAACCTCAGTATAATATCGCTCTTCCTATGTAGGTGGCGGCGTCCGGTGGCTAGCCGGTGGCGAATTGCCGAACTAAAGCGGCAACTTGGCGTGGCGGATCACGGACATCACGCTTGTTAATAAGCGGCTTGACGAGTCACAAGGTATGCAACTTCTCCGCGGACACACGGTAAGGGAGCTTGGCGCCCATGCCTTACAACATGTATGCTTAATGCAGATGGTGCCGCTGCTATGGAGAACCTTGGTGAGCTTGCCCGAGCCAAGGAGCAAGCCAGAAAAAGTGATGCGGCGGCCTTAAAGGCGGCCGAAGAGCTAAAAGCCGAACAGGCTGCTCACTGCCGAAGCAAGAAAGAAGTGGCCGAGATGGCCGTGAAATTGAAGAATGCTACTGACCGTTGCGAGCTTCTTGAAAAAGAAGATCGAGCGAAACTAGAGGACCTGAAAAAGGCCGCCACCGAGGCCAAGGATACTCGCTCTACAGTGAGAGCTATGAAGGAGGAGCTACGTTAGGCCAGAGATATTGCGGCTGGAAAGCCCTTTACGATGCGCGGAGAAAATTCACGGATCCTAAAATCGCTCAAGCTGGACCGGCTGTGGAGTGGGAAGGATGCTTATCTGGACTTGGCGGCGAGTGCCGCAGACGCGGCCGAACACTTCCGAGGTCAAAAGGATCACAGAATGGAAGGGCTTTTTTGGTCACAGTTCCATAGTCCGGAGCATCCACTTTCATTAACCGATCGTTTGGCCGAATGGGCTGAGCTGAATAGGTTGTCCGAACTTGCCATGAAGGCTGCCGTGACTTCGTTTGTGGCGAAAAGGCCCGAGCGAAGAGTTATTTTGGCTTGTTGCAGCAGTTCCTTGGTGCGGTGCCGCATATTGATGCGATGAAGCGGTCAGCATGCATAGAGGGTGCGCGGATGGCTCTTGCCCGTGTCAAGACATACTGGGTGGAGATGAAGGCCACCGATGTTGCATCACAAGATTCGGACAGAAGCCGAGTACCTGCCGAGCACTATTTTGAGGAAGTCCTGCAGGGCGCTCGTTTAATAGAGACGTAGTGCTCGAAGGATATTATGTTTTAATGACATGTATGATTTGTGAAAACAATGTTTCAATATAATATAAGAGCTTTTTATACTTGTGCATTCAAGTATTAAAACACCTCTGTCTTGACCGTTGATGTATATGTGTATATAACACGAAAGATGGCAGTCTTGACTTCCCCCACGCATATAGTGCGGGGTGTTTGCAAAAAGCGCATTTTCACACTTAATCTAACGTCTTGGTCCTGTAAAGGGGGTGATAGCATAGCAAACTAGGCAACCGGACTATAATGCTTTATCACTTTCACTTAGCCATAGGAGTTCGATGGTGGGGCTACTATATAGCCCCTAGGGGCACCGCGCTCTCCCGAATTCGGGGCGCGTATGTGCCTGATCGGGAAGCGGCCCTTCGTCTATGCGGGGGAATTCTAAACATTCCGCTGGGTCATCGAGTGGTTGACCAGTCTCACGCTATATCATGACAGTCAGTTTTCGGCTTTCTCTACTGAGGTGCTCACTGGCGAACCGGGGCACAATCGTAGTAGTTCTCCACAGTGCCGCGTTAGCCCATAGAGCGGGCGTAAAGGCAGCAAAACACGGAGCCGGGCAAACCCAACATTTGACCAAAGACATGATTCGGAGCTGATGCATATAAGGCCTAACTTTCGAGGCGCGAACACTCCCTAGGGTATTCGGTCTTTATGAAAGCGGGCAGAATAATGCCCTAAGCCCTAGTGTCTAGATGCAGCATAAAAATTGCAGTGCGGCCGATGCCAAAACGCCAGACCTCCTCCTCGGTTATAGCTAGACACCGGGGATGTGTATCAACAAGAGACAGTAAAAAAATGTTTACGCAGTGTCTTAATCTGAAAAGAATCCTTGCAACGGGTCCCTACTGCACGTCTGCGCCTGTGTCTCCGTTGTGCCGTATCCTGGACGGGTGTAGCACGGTGTTCATCTATAAAAGAGAAGAACTTAGTTGAAAAGAAAAAAAGATCGTGCGAAAAATGTACTTTATATTAAATAAACAGAGTACGGTTCGAAAAGTGAATACGGTTGAGCTTTATTGTCTCTTGTTGTACATGCGTGCAACCCCTTGTATGGGGGTATGCCGCTAGTAGGCTCCGGGCTTGTCTAGCCATGTCCGGGGTTCGAATGACCTATTCAGGTGCTTTGATTAGCGGAGCCAGATTTGTATGGGGCTGTCAAGGCAGTCTCACGTTCTTCCGTGCTCGAGTAACACTTAATACTCCCTTTTAATGAGATGATGCCGCGTGGACCGGGCATTTTAAGTGTAAGAGATGCATAATGCGGTATTGCGTTAAAGCGGCGAAAGCTTCACGCCATGAGTGCTTGATAGCTACTTTCGAATGGGGCGATGTGGAAGGTTAACTTTTAGCGGCGGAAGTTATCGGATGAGCGAACACGACTTCTAGCGATATGGAGCCCGTACAATGGGCATATAGGCACAGCATTACCCCTATGAAGGAGGTGTTGCTATGGCGAATTTTGGTTGGGTCTATCCCCATTTTGCGGATTGTGTCACGATATAGCAGGTTTAGATCGCTACCTCCGTCCATTAGGACTTGTGTAAATTGGAGTCCGTCGATTATAGGATCTAATATCAAGGCAGTCCATCCTGCGTTCCGAATACTTCCGGAATAGTCTTGATGATCGAAGGTGATTGGTTTTGACAACCATCGTTGGGACTCTGCTGGGATAGACCGTGCGACACGTGTTTCTATGGGTGCCACTCTGTTTTTTCCTTTTGTCACTTGAAGTGAGTTCACTGTTTTGACTTTTTGTGGGAAATTCTTTTGTTTTCCGGTGCTCTGCTTGTGGGGTTCGTCATCGTCCTCGCTTGGTGTCGAGCCCCTTGTGTTCGACATTGAGTTTGCTTGGACTGCTTGAAGACCCAACAATCTCTGTGGGTATGGTTTGCGAGCTTCCGGAATCTTGTGGATTTGGCATATTTTCTCCAAGATTTTGTTTAGGTTGGATAGCTCGTCGCTGTTGTCCATGAGGGGCAGTTTTTTATGATTCTGCCGGGAGCTTCTGAATCCGGCGTTGACTACCGTGCTCTTCGGGCTGTTTCCCTTTGTCCGTCGCTGGTCCTTTCTGCGTCGTGGTTTTCCATTTCCATCCCTAACTTTGGATGTACTTGGGTCGCTGGTACTGCATCTTGCCATCCAACTATCCTCTCCCGCGCAAAAGCGGGTCATGAGGCTTGTTAATGCAGCCATGGTTCTCGGCTTCTCTGGCGAGGTGTCTGTGAGCCATTCATCTCGGACGTTGTGTTTGAAAGCTGCTAAGGCTTGGCATCCGGACGATCGACTATTTGGTTCTTTTTGATAAGGAACCTGTTCGAATTCTTGGGTTGACTCTCCGGGTTGTTGAGTTATGTGACTTAAATAAATGCATCCGGAGGACAGACATAAGTCCCTTGAAAATTTGCGAAAAGGCATCCTCGAGCTCTTCCCAACTTCCAATGGTATTTTCGGGGAGGCTTTTGAGCCAATGCCGGGCTGGCCCTTTGAGCTTGAGGGTAAGTATTTTATGGCGTGGAGATCATCTCCTCTAGCCATGTGTATGTGGAGGATGTAATCCTCAATCCAGAGACTGTGGTCTGTTGTTCCGTCGTATGCCTCTATGTTTACGGGTTTGAATCCCGGCTGGGAATTCGTGATCCAAAGACCTCATTGGTGAAACACAGGGGGTGTGCGGCACCTCTATATTTGGGTGTGCCGTGATGTTCGGATATTTGGCGTGTTGTATTGCTTGGAAGAGCTTGCTTTCTTGGCCCATAGATGGACCTAACTGGGCCATCCTTTTGATGCGAATCCTTACGCGGATCGCGTGCCGGATTGTGTGCGGCGCCGCTTGCCGCTCCATGTTTGCCATGTGGTCGTCTATCTGACCGGGCGGCCTCTTTGTTCTTTGATTGCATGGGCTCTAAGGCCTCCTCATCAAATTCGGGCAGTAATTTGCGCTTCGGGTAGCTCTTTGTTTGGCGACTGTCGTCGTATTTTTCTGCGGTGTTGAGTACTTTGCTCCATCTGATTCTGAGTGCATCTTCCGCTGTTTTGAGCTTCCGTTTCTGCTTTTTCAGGCTACGCGCAGTGGCGACGAGCCTTTTGTGGAGGTTCTTCTGCTCCAACAATTTGTCCGCGTGAGATCGTCGGTATCGTTATCTTCGCCGGGACGGGTTGTTTATCCAAGTTGTCCTGTTCGGACGGTTGCTCGATAGCATGTTGGTCGTCCACCGGTTCGCCCTGCTCTATGGCTGGGTCTGTGTGGCTGCCGTTTTTGTCGAGGCGGGACTTGGTGCGGCATTTACGTTGCCGTTTTGACTGCTTTTCGAGGGATTTATCCTTCGTAGTGCCCCGTTGTTCCTCGTCGTCACTTCCTTTAGGTGTATCCACCATGTATACATCATGGGATGAGGTGGATGTCCAGTATCCTATAGGTGATGGTTCATGGTTGTCTCCTACATCGTCGTCCATACCGTAGATGTCTTCGGAGTCGAAATCGAGCACGTCGTTTAAGCTTTTGATAGTGGCTACAAAGTGGGCGGTGGGTGGGCATTGAATTTCTTCGTCGTCCGCATCCCAACCTTCCTGACCGTAACCCGGCCAGGGCTCTCCTGATAAAGAGAGAGACTTTAGTGAATTCAGGATGTCGCCAAAGGGCGAGTGCTGAAAGATGTCCGCGGCAGTGAACTCCATAACCGGCGCCCAATTGGATTCGATTGGTAGGGGCGCGGAGGGTTCGGAGTCCGGAGAGGAGTCCGACACCTTGGAGTCACGGTCTTCGCAAAGGACAGGGATGGAGTTCGGCTCAATCGCCGTAGAGATCGTAGCCCCCGAGGCGGTGTCCAACCACTCGTCCTCGATCGGCGGAGTCGGCTCTGAGCTAAGGGTCGGTGCTGAGACTGTGCGGCCTCGTGGCCTTGTTCGGTGGCAGAGCTAGATCGTGCCCATCGAGACAGTCTTGGCGCTTGGCTGTGGCTCGAATCCGTCGAAGATCAAGTCTCCCGGATGTCGGCCGTGTAGTTCAAACTCCCAAATCTGACACGATGGCGTGGGCGTAGCTTTCGATCTGCTCCAGATGGCCAAGTGAATTGGCCCGCAGTGCAAAGCCGCCGAATACAAAGATCTGTCCGGGGAGAAAGGTCTGACCCTGGACTGCGTCATTGTTGATGATCGAAGGAGCCATCGGGCCTAAGGATGACGACACAGAGGAACTCTCGATGAAAGCACCAATGTCGGTGTCAAAACCGGCGGATCTCGGGTAGGGGGTCCCGAACTGTGCGTCTAGGCGGATGGTAACAGGAGACAAGGGACATGATGTTTTTACCCAGGTTCGGGCCCTCTCGATGGAGGTAAAACCCTACTCTGCTTGATTAATATTGATGATATGGGTAGTACAAGAGTGGATCTACCACGAGATCAAAGAGGCTAAACCCTAGAAGCTAGCCTATGGTATGATTGTTGTTCGTCCCTACGGACTAAAACCCTCCGGTTTATATAGACACCGGATAGGGTTAGGGTTACACAGTCGGTTACAATGGTAGGAGATCTACATATCCGTGTCGCCAAGCTTGCCTTCCACGCCAAGGAAAGTCCCATCCGGGACACGGGGCGAAGTCTTCAATCTTGTATCTTCATAGTCCGAGTCCGGCCAGCGGTGATAGTTCGGCTATCCGGACACCCCTAATCCAGGACTCCCTCACCTCTGATGTGAATTTCATTCTTTTGTCCTTGAGGAAGTTCTTAAAATCCACGGCACTCAACGTCGGCATGGCATATGTGGTAGACCAAGCAAGCGTTATGTATGCAAACACGGAGCATGGCGGGCTTCTTCCTCTCTTCATCCTTTAGATCCTTCTCTCGTCCCGGGGTGTGGTGTACTCAACATCTAGCCCAGTGACCCACTCATCCGTTGAACTGTTGAAAATGCGTAGGAAGCGAGCAAGCCATGCTTTCACCGTCTCGGATCCACGTGTGTAGATGACGATGAACTGATACGCGGTGATGGCCCTAACTCGGTACTCAGCAGCGACCATGGAGATTTGGGAGGCCATGGATTTTGGAGGAGGGTTAGGAGAAGTTGAACTGTTGTACCCTGCAAAAAAACTGGGAGCGAACTAATGTGAAAGGACGGGACGACTGGGAGCGAACTGTTGTAAGGTAGAAGACAGAGACGAGTAGGGCGTGCGAACGGCATGGGGATGCTGGCTTGCCCGGTGGATAAACGGCTGCAAGGCCCCAAAGAGTTCTCGAGAACTATGCGGGACCCACTAGATGTCATGTCTACTAGACCCATATCATAGGCCTGACGGTATAGCTTCTGCCTGTTCGCACGCCATGCCGGCGCGTGGATGTAACTTCACTTAATTCCGTCAAACGCCGTGCCTCCCACGGCCTTCGCCTCCCTCGCGCGATCGCGCCCTTTGAGACTTCGACCGGCTATAAATGAGCAATTTTTTTGTCTTTTTTAGACAAGCAATTTTTTTTGCCTACTCCGCATGCATGATACTCCCTCTGGTCCTTTTTACTCCCGTCAACCGTTTGCAAAGTGTTTGACCAAATTTATACTTTTTTTGAACACCACCTTATATTAATTAACCAACCACACCAGTACACTCATTCGATACAATATTCACCACACAGGGCGGTACGCTATTTACAAGAATACCATCTAATCTATTGTCAATGATATACTTAGCGATTAAGTGTGCCACCTTATTGGCCGAACGGCTAATCTTTGACAATTGAAGATTGTTGATCAACTTCGAGATGCTCAACGCTTTCATATTCAGGTCATGCATAGCAGACCTATCATAGTCCCCCGATGCAAGAGACACTACCACAAAAGTGCAATCAATCTCTAAAATTACAGGATTATGAAGAGAAATACCTATGTAGAGATCGGGAATGCAATCCCTAAGCTCCGTTTCCTCCACGCTTTGACAGGCATCAATGAAATCCCACGACCAAATTTATACTAAAAATATCAATATCTACAATACTGATTATAATGAGTATAAGAACTACATTTTATAATGAGTGTAAAAATATTGATTTGACATTGTGAATGTTGACACATTTTTCTATAAGTCTGGTGAAAGTAGAGGTACATTGACTTCAGACAAAACTTAAATGCACAATGTAGACTAGTTCCTCCGTCGAGGTGCGTGCCATGTCCTATATTGTCATCACAACAAGGTTAGCTATTAGAGTACCACTACCTCCCTTCTAGTTTAAAGGGCTCGATTCAAAAATTTCACCTACTCTTAGCAAGATAGTAGTCTGCAAAAGTACTCAACTAGTGTTGTCATTCTTCACAAAAAATGTGTTTACCAATGCATGCATGAACACTAGTTACTCTGACCCCCCTCTCTTCTTTAATTCTTTGCCACATCAGCATGTTTGCTATTCCCGTGTGCATGCACTACAAAAAAAATACACTTCCGTGATGATAAGTGTTTGTCACAGTAGGTCGCGTTTTTTGTCATGCATGTACATCCATGACAAATTTATCACAGAATCAAGATAGTCATACTTGTCTTTGTCGTAGAAGTGTTCCATGACATTACCAAAATTATCATCACGGAAGTGTCCACTTCCATGACGATAAATCACAGCGTCCTGAAGTGCTTTTCGTCAAGGGTGACCTACACGTGGCATCCACCGTAACGTAGCGTTGTTAAGCTATCGGGTCGGGTTTTGGATCCGATAACCCGTTAACGACCCGACCAGCGGGGATTTTCCACGTGTAAAATCATCATTGGCTGGAGGAAACACGTGTCGGCTCATCGTTGGGACAGATGTCATCCACTCATTGGACGGAAGGCGCCTATGATACGTCGACCGTGGCGCATTAGCGAGGCCCATTCCTGTGAAAAGGCCGGCCCGTTTGACTTGGTCAAAAGGTGGCGGGCCGGCCCATGGAAAGCTTGTTCACGTCATGTTCGCATATAGCCCATTTACAGCCCGCTAACCCAAGGCCCGTTACGCCCTATCCGAATTAGGCCCAGTAGCGTCATCTGGGCCATCAATATGATTCCAGCCCATTTTCGCTTCGGCCCATGTATGGCCCATGATGTCTTTCGGCCCATATGAGGCCCTATGTAACTCTTGGCCTATTAACGGCCCGTGGTGAAACTGGCCCGTAATGAACAGTGTGTCACTTTACACCCATTAACGACCCGTGCTGAAACTGGCCCGTAATGGACAGTGTATCACCTTATACCCATTAATGGCCCGTTATTCTGTTGGACCGTTTATAGCCCATGTTATCTTTCGGCCTTCTCAGAGCCCATTTATTCTTGGGCTCATTTCCAGCATTCGTTTACTTACGGCCCGTTACTGTCATTTTCTGCTTGTGGGCCAAATTCAACCCGTGGTTACAGTCGGCCCGTTTGTGGCCCGTTAATACGTTGGGCCGTTTTCATAGCGTCATCAAATAGAGCCTATTAACGATGGCCCGTTATGGTCAGCCCATGAACGAACGATTCCAACTCTAGCCCGTTTACGGCCATAATGTGGCCTGTTATTGGCCCATGTTTGGCCAATCGATCATACGGCCCGTATAAGGCCCATTGATGATACGACCCGTAGAAGGCTCATTGTTTCTATGCCCTGTAGAAAGCCTACTATTTCTACGGCCCGTCGAAGGCCCACTGTTTCGACGGCCCGTAGGAGGCCCAGTGTCACTACAGTAAATATTAGCCCATGGTTATTGTGGCCTAGTTTTAAAAAATAGGTTATTGCAGCCACTAGCAAACCGCGGAAAAAGAACTACACTGACTACAAGCAAACAAATAAACAAGACAACAAGGAAATAAATAAGCAAGCAACTTATGCTAGGCTATCACGGCTATTAACATATTTCATCCACTGGGCATTAAAGTTCGCCACCATTGCAAATATAGGGGACAAAGCAGCATATAAACGCCGCAGCAAAACAAGTCCAGAACTGAAACCACTTCAGAAGAGTTGAAGAAACAATATCACAGGTACCCATAATCTTGGCAAGATGCTTAGCAAGCTTATTAACTTTCTCTTGTTTGGCGCTTAAATCCTCCGGTAACTTCTTTGTTGCACAAGAAAGTACGCATCTGAATTCTGCAGGGGACTTCCTCGGTCCTTGATTCTTGCCGTATACGGTGATCGATGCCTTTCAGCTTGTAGCTGAGGCCCAGAAGAAGCGAAGTGATTCGTGCAACGAGTTCGAAGAGCTTGTGCCAGTGATCTTATCGATGCTTTCGAACACTACATCAATGTAGGCGTGGGGTTTTCTCACTTGTCTACAAGATCGTTTTATCACCTTTCTTGGAGACCAACAGGGTTGTCTCACTATCTTGAACCTTATTTGCATTACTTTCTCTACCATTGCATAGTGGGGTGCTCTTCTCCAATATTCGGTTTGCATACTACAAGAGAAACAAGCAGACACATCACGAGTTTAGCTTGTAGTATCTGAAACTCATTTTGGTAAACCAGTTCGGTAGTAAGGTGGACAGGATAACAACATGAAACAAACATATATCTATGTACTATGGTCCTTTGTATTGTCCATATCATTCTAGTTTATGTTCCCTAATCAAGATAGAGACACGATTCAACTCATATATTTTTAAGACACAACAACATAGACAGAATATAAGTGTGAGAAACTACACAACATTGGCAGCACTTGTAATGTGCATCACATGAGAACATAACTGTTTATACAACTTAAACTGAAATCAACATAGAGCAAGAAGTTAGAACAGCAATCCAGTTAAAGAAATAGGTTTAAAACATACACATTGCGCCATTGGAGTTTCAGTTGGATCCTTCAAATTCGAAAGTAGTTGGTATGAGTAAATACGGTGATGCAACAACAAAGGAGTATGGACCATAGCTACGGAATCGACACGAACAGTAGCTCTTACGCTTTAAGCGTGGAGTTTGGGTTAGGCTGTGGTGGTGTTAGGTGCTTTGGGCACCGCAGTAGCTTTACAAAGCTTTCGTGTGGGGGTACTCTGTGGTGGACATGGTGCTTTGTCAACTATAAGTGGGTTACTATCCATTTGGGGTTGCGGTTAGATGGGTTGTAGCTGGTTCTACGCCCAACGGTGTAAGTGTGCAATCTGGAAGAGTCTCGATTATGTGTGGCGGGTCTAGTTTGTGGGCGGTACAACCATGGTTCTATCTGCATCGATGGGTAGCACTATCTTTTGTGAAGAACGGGTTTTGCTCCCTTAGATACTGCCATCACCCCCTCCAATTCAAATGGCTGATAAACAAGAAAAGAAATTGAACGTACAGACATTGTATGATAGACAGATGTGGTAATTCACATATATGTTGTCTAACTAAACAGGACAGCATAACACAATTTCACATATATGATGCCTAACTAAATAGGACAGCATGACACAGTTTCAGATATATGATGGATAACTTAATAGGATATAATGGCATAATTCAACATATGATGAGTACCTAAACATGATGACATGACAAAACTATATGATGTCTTTCTAATATAGGTTGGGATGAAATAATTCACATACATGTTGTCTAAGTATACATGATGGCATGATATAATTGACATAATTGATTCATATACTAAGCAGTTGGCACTCACATGTATGATCTCTAAACTAAGCAGATTGAATTCAATATTGTGCATATGATGTCTAAACTAAGCAATGCAAGACACCATATGCATCATATGAGAAATATAAACATTGCAACTTAGAGCATACACCCCAGGTGGGATATAGGACTGGTGATCTGTCTCTGAATCCTCCTCTGAGGAGCTCCCTGTAACCATCGAGATATATGCTTCAACAGGTACCATTGCCTGCTCTGAAGACCTTGTTTTCACTCCAGATTTTTCCATAACCGGCTAAAATGGCTGATACACATGAAGAGTAGTTCAATATACACAGATTGTCAACAAATGGAATATGTAATGAAAAAAAAGATGGCATGAGATAATTCACATATATGATGCCTGGCTCCATGGCGGTGCATAATTTACATATATGATAACTGGCTGAAAACATGGCATTGCATAATTCGCATATCTGATATAAAAAGCAAACATGAGGCATTCACACAAAGCGTGTCTAATCTAAGCAGATGGCATGGCAATGCAAGACACCATATGCATGATATGAGCAATATAACCCAGCCAAGTTAGAGCATGCACCTCGGGGGGATCTGTTGGTCATTTCTCTTTGAATCCTCCTCACGAGGAGCTATCTATAACCAAAGAAGAAATCTGCATCGACAGGTAGCTTGTTGCTCGAGAAGACCTTGTTTTCCTCCAGATTTTCCCATGACCGACTCAAATGGCTGATGCACGGGAAGAGTAGTTGAATGTAAAAACATTGTTGACAAATGGAATACATTATGGAAAAAATATGGCACGATACAATTCACATATATGATGACTGGCTAAACAGGATGGCATTGCATGATTCACGTATATGATGCCTGGCTAAAGAAGATGGCATTGCATAATTCCCATATACTCCCTCCATTCCTAAATATTTGTCTTTTTAGAGATTTCAAATGGACTACCACATACGGATGTATATAGACATATTTTAGAGTGTAGATTCACTCATTTTGTTTCGTATGTAGTCACTTGTTGAAATCTCTAAAAGACAAATATTCAGAATGGTGGGAGTATGATATAGAAACCAAACAGGTGGCATTCACACAAAGCAAATCTAAACTAAGCTGATGACATATAAGATGTATAATGTAAGCAATGCAAGGCGCCATATGCATGATATGACCAACATCAGCATGCCAGGTTAGAGCAAACACCTAAGGTGGTAAACAGGCGTGGTTGGCTCCTTCGGAATCTCCATCTGAACAGTTATCTTCCTCTGGAATACAATCTGGAAATGCAGGGGGGCACTTTGCCCACCATGGAGCGGCGTCTGCATGACATTATATTCGCACACAACGGTCTTCTCTTTTTCTCTACATGTTCAGTATGATTGTGTACAATATCTGACATGCATAATAAAAAAAATAGTTGGATTTTGTAAGGCCTAAGGGGTGCATGCAAAAATCAAGACTGATGGTAGCAAACGAGTGGATGGATCCAAAACTAATGATAGCAGGTAGATTATAGCTTCAGTTTAAGAAGATAGACAATGGATCATCTATTGTTTGTTGCCCACCCAACATGAACCACATAGAAGACCCCAGATGAACCAGATAGTAGACAGATACTATTAGGTTGGCTCGATATGAGAGCCATGGGCAATTCAAAACTCAAGATTGAGCGATAAAGTAGCAGGTAATAATAACCGATGTATATCGTAAGCAAACACGAAAGACTGCGACCTCTCTTAGGAACTGTGTAGTCCTCGGGTTCATCTGCTTTCGATCGATGATGGTAATGCAGTTAGGCGTGGCTGCAACGGGAGGAAGATGATCTGAGGTGGCGAAAGGAAGTCTGCAGGGGGGATCTCTGCTGCAGTGAACGCTTTTGTCGATGGTGCACCTCAGGTGGGGTGGATGACGGCACGACAGGAGCAGGACATAACACACATAGTTTTTGTTTGACGCCTATCTGAAAATGAAGTAAATCTGTAAGGGCTCCTTAGAATTGGAGGATTCTATAAATGCAGGGACAGGAAAAACACAGGAATAGGATAGGAATGCACGTGCAAAACAGAGCATTTGGAAACATAGGATTTCAGTCAACCCGGGTGTTTGGCTCACATGAATTGGAAGAACAGAGGAATGGAGAAACAAAGTGATGCGACGAGTGTACAACCTCTTTGGCATAGCCTTGTGGACCTCGGCATCATTGGGTTGGGCGTGGAGGATGGTGATGATGCTTTGGTGTATTTGTCGAAGGCGGGGAAGAAGATCCGAGGCCTCTGCAAGCGACGCCGAGGGTACTTGCTCATTGTGATGGACGGTTCCGTCGTTGGAGCAGCTCTGCTAAGGTGTACGGCGACGAGGCTGAAGCATGACAAGACAAACAACGTTAATCTGAAGTGGGACCCTAATATCATCTGCAATAGATGATGTAAAATACATCACCAAAAAGTTCTAGATGTAAAACGCATCAGCCGCGGCACGGCCGCTCCGACAGATGCTGTAAGTACTTAACTGAAGAAAATGAACTTCACAGTCGAAACTGATTGAACTAGTAATAGAGCATTGCAATAGGTGTTTAGGGCGTTCGAGCACTAGTAGAAGAGAAGCAGTGATCTAAATCAGCAGACGCTCGAGCAGGGAACGCACTAGCAGATAGCAAGTCGTGCAGTAGCACCGCGAGCGAGTGCTAAAGAAGCAACTCTTGTAGCTGCCGGAGGTCGTGCAGCAGCAGCAACACAAGCGAGAGCAAGAGCAGAGCAGTAGCACGAACGAAAGCAGGAGCAGTGCAGCAGCGCGACCGACAGCAAAAACAGAGCCGCAACGTGAGCGAGAGCCGGAGCAGGTGCAGCTAGTGCCGTTGTGGAAGTCGCCGCCAAGGAAGCAACAACATGGGGGAGAGACGTCGTGGATGATGTGGCCAGCGACGGTGCCGTCGATGGAGACACGCCATGTCTGCTCGGTATCGAGCACCGGCAGCCCCATGAGATCGAATAAAAGATAAAATGCAGCAGTGAGTGTAGAACCTCCTTGGTGGCACCGAGTTGGCCTCGGCTTCATCCGAGGAATTGGTGAGGGTGCTGCGGTTCCAGTGGGGCAGGTCAAGACGGCGCTGTGGGGATTGAGGTGGCGCGATAGAGGAGGCGAACGTCGGGGCAGCTCCTTGGAGGTGGAGGACGGGGCGGCTGATCCGGCGGGACGACGAGATCGACAACGGATCCTCATCCGGTGCGGTGGATGAGGGACGGCGAGCTGTTGCGGTGGACAACGTAGTCGGGGAAGAGTCTCCGGCTGGGCGGCGGTCGGGAGGCCGACGGAGGAGCGTGGAGTTTCGCGGGTTTTGGCGGCCTCGGTGTATGAATGGGGGGGGCGAAGGGGGAGGGGGGAGCCAAGCTTAGGGACGCGCTTGTCCGAAATGTAGGGTAAGTTACCAGCGTACCCCCATCGGTTTTGACACCGCGACGTGGAGCTTCATTTTCGGCTGAGGGGTAGATGGGGGATTTCGCGTGTCTGGGCTGCGAGAGCGATTTCGGATGAGGAGGGAGTTCTCGCGCGCGTCCAAATTTCGGGATAACAAGGCACGGCGCGGGTTGAAGAAGCGGGAGTTGCAAAGCAGGTGAGACAAAAGATACCCGAGCTTGAAAATTTCGGGATAACAAGGTGTGGATTCCTTGTTCGGCAGAACAAACTTAACGTGTAAAAAAACAATTCATACAAGACACAAGAGAGTCATGTCCCCTTTTACTATATTGCTATAGATGCCATTGAAAAAACTACAAGAAAAATGTAAAAAAAATTGGGAGAACAAGATTACCCTGCACAATACCAAATTGATTCGCACTTCCCTCAACAACAACAAAAAACAAATCAATTCCCACCAAAGAAAGAGTAATGTACCTTTTTATATGATTACAGATGCCACGATCTCGAATTTCAATTTTTGAATCCACGTTATGTTGAATTCGAATATATCGTTAGGTGACCTTGCGGTTTATAATTGATGTAGTCGTACATTTTGATCTTCCATCATATATGAAAATTTTACTCCACCATGTGAACATATATATTGTCGTCTACCATATGGACTAAATTTGAATCAATTTTCCTTATTTGAATACGATTGTTGTCAAGTTATACAATAATTTAAATATTATCTTGATAACAAAAAACATACATATAGCAGTAATCATATTTCACTATGAACTACATGTACCATATGCTCTCCAATTCAAATATTTGTATCCATTTTATGTTGAATTCAAATCATAGTACATTATTAGTCTAGGTAGCAAGATGTTTGGGATAATCTAAATCCTGTTTTCATACGTATAATTTTTGGCTGAATTGGGACAAGTTTTGGTATAAGCCTCTTGCAAAATCGGAGATTCTCTCAACAAGCCTCGTGGTTCCGAGAGGGAACGTGTCACCTTTGTGTGCGAAACGATATACGCTGCCTCCCCCCTGATTTTATTTACAGAGGCAACATAGAACTATATGAGTGCCCTGTTAAATTTTGGAATTATTTCGGGTTCATTTGGCCTTTTTATACATTAATTGAGTTTCTGGACTTTTAATGTGCATAATCTAAATATGAATTGCATGCACCTGCTCCGGTGCACCAAAGTGGGTTGAAAAATCACATGTGTGTCCTTGGTTGAATCTCTAGGTCTCATGGAAGAAATGAGAATGAAATTCAAACATCTGGGCGTCATGACTCGGCCGAGAACATCGAGAAACTTTGATTTTAAATTCATGTAAATCCAAAACTCGCCTAGAAATCATGAAACTTGGCATGGTGTCATGTAATGGCACTAACATGTTGTGGTAAAAAGTTGGGCCGATTTGGAAGCTCGTGGTTCTAAGAGGGAACGTGCCACCTTTGAGTGTGAAACGATATACGCTGCCCCCTTGAGTTTCTTAACAAAGGCAACATAGAACTACATTAGTGCCCTGTTAAATTTTGGAATTATTCGGGTTCGCTTTGTCGCTTTTTTATACATTAATTGAGTTTACGGTCATTTAATGTGCATAATTCAAATTTGAACTACAAGCACATGCTCTCGTGCACCAAAGTTGGTTGAAAAATCACATTTGTGTCCTCGGGTGAATTTCTAGGTCCCATGCAAGAAATGAGAATAAAATTAAAACATCTGGGCATCGTGGCTCGATGAGAACATTGAGAAACTTGGTTTTAAAATTCTTGTAAATCCAAAACACGTCTGAAAATCATGAAACTTGGCATGGATGTCATGTCATGGTACTACCATGTTGTGGTAAAAATTTGGCGAATAGGAACAGATTTTGGTATAAGCTTCTTGCAAACCGAAGCTTCTCTCAAGAAGGCTCGTGGTTACGAGAGGAATGTGCCACATTTGAGTGCGAAACGATATCGTTGTCCCCTTGAGTTTATTTACAAAGGCAACATAGAACTACATGAGTGCCCTGTTAAATTTTGGAATTATTTAAACCGTTTGGCCTTATTTACACATTAATTGAGTTTTTGGTCATTTAATGTGCATAATTCAAATTTGAACTACAAGCACATGCTCTCGTGCACCAAAGTTGGTTGAAAAATCACATTTGTGTCCTCGGGTGAATTTATACTCCCTCCTTCCATCTATATAGGTCCTAATGCATTTTCGAGGCTAACTTTGACCAAGCGTTAGAGCAATAATATATGACATGCAACTTACACAAAGCATACCTTCAAATTTGTATGTCAAAGGAGCTTCCAATAATATAATTTTCATAGTATACATCTCATGTGCTATTAATCTTGTCAATAGTCAAAGGCCGTGTCTTGAAAAACACATTAGGCCCTATATAGATGGAAGGAGGGAGTAGGTCCCATGCAAAAAATGAGAATAAAATTCAAACATCTGGGCATCGTGGCTCGGTCGAGAACATTGAGAAACTTGGTTTTAAAATCATGAAACTTGGCATGGTGTCATGTCAGGGCAGTACCATGCCTGGTTAAAAAAATTGGCCGAATATGAACAAATTTTGGTATAAGCTTCTTGCAAATCGGAGCTTCTCTCAAGACGGCTCGTGGTTCTGGGAGGGAACGTGTCACCTTTGTGTGCATAATTCAAATTTGAAATACAAGCAAATGTTCCAGTGCACCAAAGTTGGCTGAAAAATCACATGTGTGTCCTCGGGTAAATTTCTAGGTTCCATGCAAGAAATGGGAATGAAATTCAAAATTCTGGGCGTCGTGGCTGGGTTGGAAACATCGAGAAACTTAGTTTTTTAATTCCTGTAAATCCAAAACACGCATGAAAATAATGAAACTTGGCTTGGTGCCATGACATGGCACCAACATGTTGTGGTAAATTTGCAGTCCGATTTGCGAAGGCGCACACATTAACAATCAATAAAGTCATTTTGGAACAAGTGCTGTCACGTTACAATCGGAAACACAAGTATTATTGAAACAGTGGGCGTTCTACTTACTAGTACCATTTATGTGCCGCCACGCGTCCCCATGGTTTATTAGCTAGGAGGCGCCTGCAGGTAGCTATTTGAGTACGAGAGGCGTGCGATCGGACCCTGGCGTGCTTATCGGGAGGAGAGCCCTTTGACCTCCATCTGCCGTCCACCTCTCTCCCAAGGTCTCCATTAATGGCGTCTGAGCCTCTGTTTAATGGCGTGGCTATGTCTCACTCGATTGAGATTTAAGAGAGAAAAAAGAAAATCTGAAAGCACGGATCTTGATGTAAGATCCGACGGACCTATATAGCATCTACTGCGACTTATAGCAAGACCGATGAATATATAAGGACGATTATTTTTTTTTTGATCAAAGAAGGGCTTGCCCCTTCCGATTTTAATTACTAAAAACCACCACAATTCACAAGAAGTTCAGCACAACTCCAGCCTAACACGAAGGACTAAAAGCTACCAGATTGAAATTGCAACATCCCAAGAGGCCAACAAAGGCCAAACATCCGCGCTAGAACCCAACATTTCACAACCGACGACACAATCCACATCCTAAACCAATTATTACATCAAAAGAAACCAGGAAGCTGAAGGAAGCCCAACAAAGCAACTAGAAGAACAAAGAACGCCGTGGTCGCCACAACAAGAGTTTTCTTCATTCCAGCCTCGCAACATTGATCTTCCATAGAAAGATAAGGACGATTAATTGTCTTACATAATTATAAAGATAATTAAAAAAGCCACATGTGGCTACGCCCGAAATACACAAGGGCAAAAGAAGGAGGAAGACAAGGATCTGGCTCGCTGATCTCTACTTTCTTGATGCGTTGCTGCAGGCCGCGGGAACTAGTCTCCGCGGCGAGCGGCGATGAGCTCTTTCGTGTCCTCAAGATGCTGCTTGAGAACATCCACGGATTCCTCCACCAGCCGTTGGCACTCATTGCGGAGCATGTCATTCTCGTCCATAAGTTTCTTGACGATGACGTCGGTCCTCTTCAACAAGGCACTGGTCTCCTCCTGCTGGTCTGCACTTCGGACGATCTTCTCCCTCAGCAGGTCGCGCTCGGCTCGGAGCCTCTCATTGCCCTCCCTTAGTTGCCGGATGACGCCAGTAGCCTATTCCAACGAGGCTTTCATGTCGTCCTGCAACCTCTCCCTCGCCCAACCGGAGATTTGATCCATCTGGCTATGGACGATCGCATGCATGCGCCTGTAACAGTCGTCGCATGCCCGCGAGAAATTTTCCCAGACCATCGCGGCGCGGCGGGACATCTCTGTTGCATTCGTGGCGCGGCGGGACATCTCTGCTGCATTCGTGGCGCGACGGGACATCTCTGCTGCTTCCACGACGCGGTCGGACCAGTCTGCTGCATCGACGGTGCGGCGGGACCTCCGTGCTGCTTCAGCGGCACGGCGGGACCTTTGTGCTGCTACTTCCGCGCGGCGGGACATGTCGGCTGCTCTCGCAGCGAGGCGGGACACCTCTCGTGCTTCCGATTCCATGCTCGCCTCTCCCTGGTGGAAATCTCTCGACCCAGAACTCACGCTGGCCATGGCAGACGCAAGGGAAGGATGTTGAATGATTTGTTTATTTTTGTTGATGAGGAGTTGAGGAGGAATGTGCAGTCATCTTGGCATACTAGTATTTATAACCGAGTACTAATACACTCCTAAGTGGGAAACCGTTTAGGTTGTGATCTGTGTGAACAGGTTTGCAATTCAATATAGCGTGGAGTAATTTGGAATGTGACGAGACGCAAGCTCAAAATTTATTGACGGTTCTCGTTTCGAAGTGCGGGACTATTCCGGGATGGAGTACTTCTTTTTCTACTCCCTCCTTTCCGGTTTTATAGGGCTTATCTCAAAATTTTAGTTTTTCCATTTTATAAGGCTCAATTTGGTTGTTCCCCAACACATGTTCAGATTCCAAGGTGCATTAAATCATTGCATGCAAGTATTAAGAGAAAATTGACCAATGCATGTACTTTATGCATGCATGCATTGCAATTAATGCATTGATAAACATAATTTTTTGAGAAAAACAAGAGCATTAATTAGGTGCTTTTGCAAACTACAAAAAATATTCAACCACTCACCATCTTGGTTGGTGAGATTTTTGAATTAAGCCCTATAAACCGGAAAGGAGAATCTTGCTGTGTACGTGCAATAACTGGCACCGTCGTATACATATCTTACGGTTAATGAGGCGTTCGACAGGAATATCTGCGTGGCGAGCTGTAGGCTAGTCTTTTTTTCAGACGCATTAAACCTATCTCTCGGGACCATCGTGCCACCCACAAAAACATGTACTCTGAGTGTACGTTATACAGGAAGAGAAGAGGTGCACACACGCACTCGTCCTCTCACACAAGCGTCTATTTTTTCTCGAAAAGGAGGATGATGACCCCCGGCCTCTGCATCTGGGAGTCACACACGCATCTATAGCTACGAATTGTAGTGTTCTCAACCATCCGATTGGCTCTATCATGGATGTACCTATATACTAAAACATGTCTAGATACATCTATGTTTTGACAAATGGAAGGCATGTATTGTGGAGCGGAGGAGTGCTTGTCATCAAAATGGATAAAAGGGACATATCTAGAACTAAAATACGTCTACATACATCTCCTTTTATCCATTTTGATGATGTAGTACTTCTTACCCAAAGGAACTTTATATCCAATGACACAAAATATCCGTTCATTTGGAAATTACTGATCTGATGTCGAAGTAATTGCTGCATCGCCATCAAAACCCACCATTTCTTAAGCTAAAGTAGACCAAGGTAATCCCTATACTAAGATAAACAGAAGGCACTGTAGAAACATTTAGGATGTGAGCTTGTCAATCTGAATGTTGAGGGACACAAGCTTAGCCCCGGACAGCAGCTTGGGCGGAACTGTCAAGAAGGTCAGCTCCTGCATGTCGACGTCGCCGGGATCCTTGCTGCTTGTCACCTCCATTTCCACCTTGATGGCGTCGGTCATGCCTTTGGGCTCCCCGGCGGGCCGTTTGCCCACAGCTTGGCCACGTAGTGCGACAGTGCTCTGATGCAGACGACCGACACGGCGATAGGCGCGCCGATATCGACCACGCCGCCGACCAAGAAAAATGCGCGGCAGTCCTCCTCCACGAACAGCAAGAGCCGTGGCTCCGACAGTGGCACTTGCAGCTGGAGCACCTTGCCGTACTGGATCCTGTGCACGGGCATGGATGCACGGTGCTGATGTGGTGGTAGAGCGCCGGCGGCGGGCCTTCATAGCCGCAGACGGGCACGGGGCCTTTGCAGGGCGCGAGCGGACACACGCTCTGGTGATCAACGAGCTTGTGGTAAGTGACGTAGAGCCCACAGCCTTCGTGCGGGCACTCCACCCTCACCGACGAAAGGACGGAGTCCACCACCGTGTTCCGCACGTCGAAGCCACCGCCGCGCTCGCACTTCTGGCATTGCCGCTGGTTCCCGGGGCGCTCGACGCAGCAGTCCGCGCAGGCCAGGTGCCCTCCCTTGCACTGCAGAAATCAATCGAACATCACATCAATTAAGAAACCTGCACCTTGCTCAATCAGCCGAACGGACGAGGTGTATTCCAACCTCATACACTGGAGGCGTCAAGGGGCGGAGGTACAAGGGGCAGTGGAGCATGGTGAGGTCCGTCGAGACCTTAGAGAGCTCCATCGTCGGGTCCTGTTTGGTCTGCATGATCTCGCCCTCCTCGTGCACAACCATCTCTCGACTTGGGCCGTGGTATTACAAAGCTTTACCGTCACATATTTTATACTACTTCAAGGTGCATTAAATCAACACATGCAGGTATCAAAAGGAGAGTCAAGGCATGCATGCATGCGTTGTAATTAATGCATCGGTAAACGCAAATTATTGAAATATATCGAGTGCAGTGCTTTGATGTGTCGTGTCAACTCGTACATCAACGAGAAGTTTGATTATCCTCTCCCTTGCGGACTTAACTTCACCTTCCTTTGGCTGTATGACAGGTTGGCCACACACCTGTCGGGCCCACCTATCATACACGCAAAGGCAGGAGCGTCCCTCCCTCGCCCATGAGCGTGGTGGCTGGCAAGACTAGGAGAAGCTTTACTTCTGCGCTCTCCCTCCCGCCGCGGTGGACATGCAGCAGTTCAATCGGTGTCGGATGGCGGAAGCGTCTTGTAGTACTCCTCTAGTGCAGTAGTACTCCATCATTGTTCGACTTTCTGAAGAGGCGAAGAGCCAAGCGCAGCCCGGACGCTCGTGTGGCAGTTTCATGTGTAGAGTAGTCTAGGATAGCGTGTACCGTGCCTGTAAGCTTAAAATCATTGGGGTCAGCTCCATGCTATGTGGCCGTCTCGAAGTTTAAAAAAAATTAAAATAGTCTTCTGGCCCTACCTGACACCCTGGTGATTGTAGTTTGCATGCTCATCTGGTCAAGACAGGAATATATATTTTAATTTGTTTTTTCGAAAAGGGGAGACTTCCCGGCCTCTGCATCAGAACGGTGCATACGGCCACATATATTTTAATTTGTGGTGGGTAAATATTAGAGGTTGCAGCAAATATATTGTACACTGCGGGTCTTTCAGCCAAGTTTAGAGGCAAGCATGTGGGCCAGTGCTATGACGTGTCGCGTCAACTCGTACAACGAGGAGAAGCTTGATTTTACTACACGCCTTCTCCCTCGCCCATGCTGTGATTGCTTTCATAAGCGAGGACAAGCTTTGCTTAGTAGTACTTCTACAACAAGCTATCCGTCCCGCTTCGCGGTGGACGGACATGCAGCGATGGATTCGACCTTTGTAGAAGCGATAGTAGTAACATCATTGTTCGTCTACTCGAAGAGGCGAAGAGCCAAGCGCAAACCGAACGTTGAAGTTGCGAACATTGGAGCACGCATATAGCCAGGCTCTTGCATGAGACAAAATTGCTATGTGAGCCCACTATTGTACTAGTACGTACAACTACTTGCTAGTATAGCCCTGTAAAACCACAAAGGAGTATTTGCCCTTCTAGAGATTTCAACAAGTGACTAGACTAGACCGAAACGGAGTACATATGGAGAAAAATAAGTGAATCTGCACCGTAAATAAATACGTACTAGTTCTATCGTTTTCCTCTCCGAGGTGCACAATATTGAGTATACTGACTAGTCTCTTTTTGACACGCATTTACGTTTTTTACACAGTACAGACGCAAACGCTCATATACACGCGCATACACTCACCCCTATGAACGCACACACGCACGACACTATCATCTTGAAATTTACGAAGTCACCATAGGCACCTCGTCATCGACGGGTCCATAGGTGCTTGAATGCCAAGGAGGGAGAGGGTAGCGGTTCCCGAGACATTGAACGGTCAATGATGCATCCTCAATTACATGCAGAGGGAATTAATTGGAGAAGCAGAATAGAGCCAGCACGATGTGAATGCAACAGAGTTTGGACTCTCATATAATAAAGGCGCCCCACCACTCCAATCCATCTACTCCCAAGTCTCTGCGCAAAACTGCTCACTCCAATCCAAGACCAAGTGACCAGAAGCCACAAGCACCTATGGACACGATGGACGCGAGCGGCAGTCGGCTGTGCCAAATCATCCAAGGCGCCGGCCTGCGCCCCGCACCGCACATCGTTTCCAGACGGTGCTGGCGACCGCAGGCATCGTAGCCCTCGCCGACACCGGCTTCGCCTCTCGCATGGACGACATGATGGTCAACTCCATCCGCAAGTTCACCGCCGTCAAGAAGCACGCGGACAACCTTGCCGTACTGCTCCAGCCCGCGCGCCCAGGCTCCTCATTGCCTGCCACCCTCATCGGCCTCCATGGTGAGGAACTCTTTCAAGCCCTGGTGGCCCTACAGGTGCCGGAGGTCGCGATGAAGAATGTGCACCTCGAGGTCGCGCCGCGCGCGTATCCTCGCCATGCAAGAAACTGTCGACCTGCACATCCACGTATACGAGGAAATCGTCTACATAGGCCACTACAAGGCAAGCGAGGACAAAAAGACGTAGGCCTTCTTCTAGCGGCTGGAATCTTTGGACGCCATTGTTCAGAAGCACGTCGACCTGGCCACGAAAGACGCTGCTACTTAGGCATCGTTCGGTGGGCCGGCGCCCTGAGTCGAGGAGGTGGACGTCGTTGATGGATGCATATCTTCTTCTTGCCTCCTGTAACCAGCACTGCATCGCCTCGTGGCCATAATGTTTTATTAGTATAGTACTCCCTCCGTTCCCAAATGTAAGTCTTTCTAAAGATTCCAGCAAGTGACTACTACATACGGAGCAAAATGAGTGAATCTACACCCTAAACTATGTCTACATACATCTGTATGCTGTATTCCATTTGAAATAGTATCTAAAAAGGCTTATATTTATGAACGGAGGGAGTATATGGCATTTTTATTCGGTCGTAACGTTTACACTTTGTGAGGTGGGGCCGTAGTTGAGCAAACCCACCCGCCCAAGGCGTCGGCCGAGTTTAGAATTAGAAGAGAGAAAGCGAGGGAGGAGAGCTATTTGTATGCAGACGCTGTTGTCGAGATGGGACTCGTGTTTATAGAATAGAATCTTGAGCACTTTCGTGCCTCGCTTTTTTGAGGAAAAAATTAGTCGTATGTCTAGTACCACTAGTTGGGTGCGTGCGACCTATAACTATCATCACTTTAGGTCTCCTTTTGAACCATGCTACGCTGCACAGTACATATTATTTCACGCATTTATCCTCCTATATGTACTCCTAGGCTATTTACATGTGCTCCCAGTCGCCAACATGTGGGACATAGAGCATCTGGGTCGTAGTGCATGCACGACTCGGAGCATATGGCGGGGTACTTTACATTTCTGACCTCACAAATTACATGCAAACCCCCCCGTAGAAGAATAAATAAATGAATGAATTACTACATGAAACCAGATTATTTTCGTGGAAACAGGAGCACGTTCATTAAATTTTGGACATTACACGTTTATAAAAAATGACTGGACCGAAACCAGTCTAAGGGCCTCTTTGATTTTTCCCGCAAAAAAAAGGGCCTCTTTGATTCGCAGGATACTGAAAACACAGGAATGGGGAAAGTATGATGGCGATGAACCGAGACGAGGAGAACTCTAACTCAGTTAGAGGTTAGAGTTAGATTCTAACCTGAGCTAACTCTAAACCAAAGAGGTGTATGGATGGCAGGGTTAGATTGACAATAAATGCTCTATCTCAATCATTTGACTACTTTGGACCCTATTTCCCGGGATTTGGAGGGTGCTTGGATACATTTTAGTTCCATGACTAAAAGTAGTGGGACTAAAACTTGCTAGCCTCACCCATGCTTGGATCCAAATACTAAAGAGACTAAAATCAAGTTAATGAACATTTATTATCCTCCAAACCCTCCAATCCAGAACTCGCCTATGTTAAAGGAGAGGATTTAAATGAGGAGAGAGAGGACTAATCCACATTTTAGTAGGGGTACCCCTGACTAAAAATTTTTAGTCTCAAGACTAGTTTTAGCCCCTCTTTAGTCGGGGATGCTTCGAACTTTAGCCTCTTAAGGAGACTATTTTTAGTCAGACTAAAATAAGTCCCTTGGATCCAAGCACCCTCTTGGTGTGGCCGGCTCTTCTGTGGCCTCCTCCCGCTCACAATTGACATAAACGAACCATCTATACAAATCAAGCATGCAAAACATGATAATTTTTACTTTGTCCATACAAATGAGATATCCCACTTAAACATACAAGTCGCCAATCAAGCTTCACAAAATAAAAAAACACTTCATGAAACAAAGAATGAGCTAACTCATCAAGGAAGTCATTCACAATAGGGAGGGAGCCCGGAGCCCCTCACGCACCGAGGGAGGAGCTCGCCATCATTGCTCTGGAGGAAGGCTCTGTAGAGCCCAAGCCCCGGGAACCCCTCCGACGCTGGCCCTTGCGAGTTGAGGTCGACACCGGCATGGGTAGCAGGGCCGCTTACCGCCGACTGGGAACTTAATCTTTGGGCCTCTAGAAATAATGCAAGCCTGTAACTAAAATACCTAGAAAGGTGAACTGAATCTTTGGGCCTCTAGAAATAATGCAAGCCTGAAACTGAAATACCTAGAAAGGTGAACTGAATCTTTGGGCCTCTAGAAATAATGCAAGCCTAAAAGTGAAATACCTAGAAATGTGAACTGAATCTTTGGGCCTCTAGAAATAATGCAAGCCTGAAACTGAAATACCTAGAAAGGTGAACTGAATCTTTGGGCCTCTAGAAATAATGCAAGCCTGAAATTGATATACCCAGAAAGGTAAAGCTGAATCTTTGGGCCTCTAGAAATAATGCAAGCCTGAAATTGAAATACCTAGAAAGGTGACCTGAATCTTTGGGCCTCTAGAAAGATTTATTACCTCCTCAAGCAGCATCAAACAATTCCATGCGTGCACCACAAATCTATACCAAGTTTGATCAGGATCTACTTTTCCAAATCAGAATTAGCGCTAGAGCAAGCAAGATCAATTATATGGCCGTGAGACAGAGAAGGAAAGAACAAACTCACCCCTCTCGCGACCTCCCTGGTAGATGTGCCGCCCGCAGCTGTGAGAGGAGAAAAGCGACTAGTGAAGGGGGAGCGGGCGACCTTCAAGGCCGAGGGAGAGGGCGGCGGAGTAGGGCGGCGGAGGCCGGAAGGAGAGGCGGCGAAGGAGAGAGAGGCGGCGGCCCTATGGGGAACAGAGAGGAGTCGTGCGAGAGGGGGAGCGATGCAGTGCAGGCGGGGAGATTTTAGTTCTCTTTTAGTGGGCCCGAGGAAAACTAACCCAATTAGAACCTCTCCACCGGGCTAGTTTTTTTAGATGGGTTAGAGCAAACTAGCTCAAACTAACCCCTCTTGTTTTGATAATTTGAGGCTATTTCAACCCAAACTAGCTCTAACTCAGGGATCCAAACAAAGAGGAGTGTTACTCTACATGCTACAGTGTGGACCGTAGCACATTGTTTTTTATGGCCATATCACCACATTGTTTTCTACTGCTGGTTCACTCGGCTACCGTGGTTCGCACTGCTGGTTCACTAGGCTGCCATGGTTCGCACTCCTCCAACCTGAATAGTACTCCCTCCGTTCCTAAATATAAGTCTTCGTAGATATTTCACTGTGGACCACATACGGATGTATATAGATGCATTTTATGTGTAGATTCACTCATTTTTCTCCGTATGTGGTCCATAGTGAAATCTCTCCAAAGACTTATATTTAGGAACGGAGGGAGTAGTATAGTACTAGTATATACCACATCATTCTTTGCTACTTCTAACTACTCCGACATGTGGGAGAGCCAGCATCCGGGTCGACGTGTCATGCACCAGATTAGAGCGCGGAATGGAAGGGGGGCATCACCCCGGTCGGAGCGCCAGTAATTCGTGACTATAGTGAGTGGTCATATCACAAGTCTTTCCAGCAGTAAGGCGCCATCAAATCGCACAGCCCCACTCGCTCACCCTCCTCGCCTCTCTGTCAAACTGCCTACCCGAAAACTGCGCAGCGTCTTAGAAAAGCCCGCCCTCAACTTTTAACTACTGTGAAAATAGTTCGAGCTTGCTCGTTCTATATAAATATAGTACTTACTGTATGTTTATTCACCCGTGGGGTTGTTCAACGAATGGAGGGGCGGGGAGCACAAGTGAACAATACTGTAGTACTACTAGTTGTAAGTAGGAGTCGTACAGTAGTCATCTTAAATAGAGAGTTTCTTTTCTTTAATGCCATGTACAAATTTAAACACTTGTTGTGGAGAGAAAAAAGATAATCACTCCACTATATATGGACGCAGGGGCCTGAGAGCTTGCTTTACTAGGGTTGCTCTCTTCATTCTCTCATCCTCTCCAGATATAAACAAGACAGCGGTAGCAACATTTTCTCTCTGCTCACGCTGGTCACAGATCCGGCGGATCCCTTCACCGTGTGTGTAGAGGACTAAAAGGTGCATCGTTCACGCGGTCATCGCCGCCGAGGGAGGAAACCCACAGCTGCTGGAGGGGCCCGATCCTATGCCCGTGCCGTTCTCTCCGACACAGCGCCGACTCGGGAGGTCCTCCGACCCTTCTTCCTCCCTGCCGTATTGTTTGCAGATCCAACCTGCCGCCGCCGACATCCCGGTGACCCTCAGGTATAAGTTCTTCGAAAGCGGCCTTGCTCTTTTGCCCCAGCTCCCCACGTGTCTGCATGTGCATCTTTTTCTACTCCCATCAGCTCTTCCAAAGCCACCTAAATTTTTAGTATTATTAGAGGTAAAGATACTTCATGCATTCGAATCTAGAGCTTTGTTCAAACAACGAAGAAAGGGGGGAAAGTTCTAGCATGAATCTAGGACTTTATTCAAAGAGGAAATAATATGGTGAAAGTAGTAGAGACCGGATACCCAACCAGTCTCTTGGTTGAAAAGGGAAATAATGGGAAAGCGGTACAAACTGGATAAGGAACAGTTCTATTATTGGTTGAAAAAAGGATAGAAAGTGGCGGCTAGTGGACAAGTCAGCAGTATGTCCAGGATTAGATTTGCTGCCATCACATAGTAAAAGGTCTCGAGGATTAGATTTGCTGCCCTCACATAGTAAAAGGTCTCAGGATTAGATTTGCTGCCCTCACATAGTAAAAGGTCTCGATTAGATTTGCTCCCCTCACAAAGAAAAGGTCTCGAGGATTAGATTTGCTGCCCTCACATAGTAAAAGGTCTCGAGGATTAGATTTGCTGCCCTCACATAGTACAAGGTCTCGGGATTAGGTTTGCTGCCCTCACATAGCATGAACAAACTCGGCATCACCACTTTATGCCTCCTTGTAGGTACATTGTGTTGATCGTCCTTTGTCGCATGTCCTTATACCAACCTTGTCTTTGTTGTTAATGTAAGGCGCATGTAAAATGAAGCGATCACACTGTTACCTTAGGGACATGTCTAACGGTGTTATTGTTAATCTAATGCCTCCGGTGATAAGATGCAATTAAACGTATGTTACAAATGGCACTCCTGCTGTTTTCCCCAGTATGATAAGTAAGTTGCTCCTTTACGCTGCTGAGTGTCTTGGTGTCCCCACGGTCCCGTGCCCTTAAACCAACTCTTTAGCTGCTGTTGATTTACTGTGTCTGGTAAACAAGCAATGCGACCATTAAAGTAATCCCATATTTGAGGAATCTCATTGTTGATCGTAATGCTTACAGTAACGTGAAGCATTGCCGACGTTTTAAAATTTCTCTTGTCATGCGTGATTGCCATGAACATAATTAAGATGCTTATTTTCATTTTGTATATGTTTCGTATATTCTTATTGACCAGCAACTGTTTACTTTCTATCTTTTTGTGTAGATAGGGATATCAATTTCACCTTGTTGATATTGTGACGTTTTGGTGAACTGCACAAAACACTTTTTTTGGAATGAGTGTCTTGTGCAGTTCAACTAAAATGTCACATGGGCAACATCTCTCAATTTTGGTGGAACTGCACAAAATGGTGATTGGAGTTTCCAAAATCTCCATCAAGTTCTGCTGGTAATCTCATGCAACATTTTATTAGCCTTTGCAAGATGGAGCCGTCCTTTGTCACCACAATGGCACTTTATTTTAGTGGAACTGCACAAAAGGATAAGAAAATTATAGTTGCACCTTACATGAGCCGGACAGCCAACCTTAATGTTCCTCAATTTTAGTGCAACTACTAAAGAAGAACCTGCCAGCTCACAAGAGCAAGTACTTCTTGCTAGCTGAATGATGCAATCTTTGCTTCATTACAGGTGAACTGCAGAAAAAAGCGCATGAATTGAATCATGGAACTCGAGGCAGACCTCATCCAAGTAGAGCTGTAGGTTGAGTTCAAGGAGGCCGCTATTAAAGCGAAATCATGCTCTCCTGTCTCCTTGTTTGTGTTGTGCAAACATCTTTGTGCAAACAGGAATACTCAACTACAGATGTTGTGATGGTCAAGAGCATTCGCCAAGTTCTTCGATTGTATGACATGGCTAGCCAAGATGGATTTAATCCCGATATTCACTTTATCAAAAGGATCTAATGGGTTGGTTCTGAATCTTGCAAGCTGGGAATCAGTGACATGTGTAGGCATCTTTGTTGTACTTATTATTTGAATCTTATTTGTTGGTTCTGAATCTTGCAAGCTGGGAATCAATGAGATGTGTAGGCATATTTGTTGTACTTATTATTTGGATCTTATTTGTTGGTTACGAATCTTGCAAGCCGGGAATCAATGAGATGTGTAGGCATCTTTGTTGTACTTATTGTTTGGATCTTATTTGTTGGTTACGAATCTTGCAATTTGGGAAACACGGCATGATGATGCAGAGGACAACAACCATAACAAACAGTTCAAACTTGGTAGTATTATCTTTGTGAAAGTCGACAAATGTCGATCGTAATGCGTCCGAGAATAATAATTCTAATTGTTGTGCATGTTGATCTTGTGGCACTGATATAACAAGTGAATGCATTGCTTGTTTTAAGTATAAATTTCTATTAAAGCTAATTAAATTTAAGTAAAGTGACCACTAACTCCTGTTATTACAGTACCAATATAGACCCTCTCGTGAACCGACGTGTGGCCGAGGGTGCATCTTCTGCCGGGCATGCAGCGGAGACGAGGGAGGGTAATGCTTGTTGTCGCTGTACACACTCGACTTCTTTGTTGAATCCAGTTCCCCAAGAGGTGAAAAACGAACTGCTGCCGCTGCCTACACACTCGTTCACTCGAAAAGACTCCAATGGCGATCCGAGGGGTGAGCCTGCTGGATATGAACTTCAGCAAGGAGTTCCCCTTTGAGTTCGCTGTTTAGTCCTATGGCTGCACCAAGTTGAATGTGATGTACACCAACGATACGGACTCGGTGAAGCTCGCCTCGCCTTAGTCCTATGGCTGCACCGAGTTCAGGAGCATTCGCCCGTTTCATCGGCCTACTGCACCTTCGCTACGGTGGAGAGAAGGAAGAACGCGACGATTCGGCCATCCGGTGCAACAAGCTTGTCGACATCCGAAGCAATACAAGATCATCGACAGCAGGCGGAGAAGGACTCCGTGGTTGACCTCACTGAGACCATCATCAACCCCTGATACGCCAACATGAAAGAAGAGACCTGAACACGTGGGAGGTACCTCTGAATCTAGCTTACATAACCTACACAGCCAAGGACGCATACGCATGCTACGACATGTACAGGTAGATCTTGGACATGAGGGCGTGTCTGCTTCCCGTAACCGACGAGTACACGGACAGCCGCAGCGTCATGATCAAGCGTGCTAGGAAGGTCTAGATGTTGTACTTTATCTGTTTATAAGCACCTTTATCATCCGAGTGTTTCATGCATTAGCCTATGTGTCGTAATTATCTCTTTTTTCCGAAATATTTCTTTTAAGAACCCATTAACCTGATTGCTTTTTTTAGTGGCTATTTGCTTATGTATGTAAACTAGTTCACTTGTCCTTAAAAAAACTAGTTCACTTTCGGCTGCCGTGCTTTGAATCTCCTTCCTCCCAACATATTCCCTCCTCGTGTGGACCCAAAGAGGTCTCTGAATATTCTCCCACTTTCTTTTTCGATGTAAACTGAGTTATCTCCCGATTACTTTCCCCTAGAACCAACTCAACTGTCCCACGTCTAGCCTAAAAAATAATAATACCCCACGTACTATTAACTCATCAAATTAAAATGATATTTTATTTCGTAAGTTGAAAGTTCTTACAAAATAATAGTAATAATTGTTTATATATAACTTGGCAAGTTAACTCCTAGTGATTGCGTACATAAGCTTGCACTGATTTTACTGACGTGCAATCATGTGTTTATGTTTTTATAACATTTCTCCGTCTAGCCCAACATGATATTTTCACCCCGCCCAAAGAAGTCCGCGGATTTCGAGAAAAATGCAAATGGGATTTAAACAGGCTGCATAGATGCTACATCATTGTTTCACCCAGCCCACCAAATGGACTAAAAAAACAAATGGACTGGCTGACATGTGGTCCAGTAGGTCGAAGCCCAAGAAGGCGTTGGATTTACATCCAACGGCCCGCATTCTTATTAAATCTCTCGTCTTCTTCCCCCAGCGTTGCCGGAACCGCCTGCTCCAGCCTTCGGCGTCCAGGGGCGTTGTTCTGCGCACCTCAGCGAAACGCTACCCCGACAACGGCCATGCCATCCCTCCACTCCGCACCTCCTGTTATTCTCTGCCGAGTGTAGGCCCACCCCGCACCCGAACCAGTCAAGTTGCCCACTCCTCTCCGTCTGCGACTCCACTGCCGCGTCTTCCCCATCGCCGGGTCGTTCCAGTCTGGGGCCTCGCCGTTGTCCATCGCCTCGGTGCGCTTGGCGCGGCATGGTCAACATACGAGAGTCATCGGAACAGGACTGTGCGTGGAAAGCCTGACGGCTGGGACCCACGAGGTCCATGGTCGCACGCAAGGAAAGTTCCTCCTTATTACACACTGTACGTGCACTGTATAATACCCCCTGCTAGCTGGGACCCACCATAGTGGGTGGCTGACTTGTGGGCCTACTAAGTTGACGAGGACGGAGGGCTTTGTCAACCTAGTCAATATGAACGATTCTAGCTCCAGTGACCATACGATGTCCATCCAACGGCCATAGTGCTTCTTCAACCTCTGGTCTTCTTGCTCCAGCTGCCCAAAGCAGCGCCGGTCGTGCCGCGTGCTCCTGCCTCTCGTGGCCGGCTGTGATGCCGCGGAGGCCTCACCGCCCCCTACTACTCCCACCGTTGGCCCAGGGTATCCCTCTACTCACCCACATCCCTGTTATTCTGCGGCAACGGCAGCCTCACGCCGCAGCCAAACTAGTGAACCCTCATACTCCTCTTCGCGTGGGCATCCACTGCCGCGTCTTCCCCGGCTCTGCGGCGTCCCCTTCCTAGGCCTCGCCGTCGTCCACCGCCTTGGTGCTCTCAGCGCGGCGTGGTCAATGTGGTCAACGACCGACTTCCATCGGAAGAATCTTGTCACGATGGAGACCGAATTTGGGTCCACGGCCACAGCCCAGTTTTTTTGTGATTTGCCAAGTAAGTCGCTTTGTCAGGCCTGTTGGGCTGCAAATCTTTCAAGACGAGGAGAGCTTCATTCGGCTGGCCGAGAAAATGGCCTATTAGTAATGAGAAATGGGTTGTACATTTTTAAAACACATCAAACCGGCAATTAGTTTCAAATATCTTTTTTTCATTTCGAGATTTTAAATTACATTAATTTGTATGCGTGGAGAATTTGTTGGATTTTATATTGATATACATTTATTTTTAAAATCAGTTTGAATGTGAGTCAAAATTTGGGATTAAAAACAGTTCGGACCGCACGAAATATGCAAAATTTCATATAATTTTTAACCGTGGCCACAATATGGGCTGTAATGCTAACAAAAAGAATATGAGCTCCAAAAAACCTTAAGAATTAGCAAATTGGCTGTAAATTATTAGAAATAATGGCAGATGGGTTGTATGCTGTTTTCCACAGATTTGAGGCTTTCCTAAAAAAGGTTGACGACAAGCGGATCGTTGGATGTCCATCGAACGGCCGTCGTGCTTCTTCAATCTCTGCTTTTCCTGCTCCAGCTGCTCAAACAAGCGCCGACGGGACTGCCTGCTCCCTCCTCCCCGCGGTCGGCTGTGCTGCCGCACAGGCCTCACCGCCTCACCGTACTCCTGTCGCTGGCCTAGCCATCCCTCTACTCATCGACACTCTTGTTATTCTCCGTGACGGCGGGCAGATCGGTAAACCCTCGTCAGATCGTACTCCCCTCCGCGTGGAAACAAGCTGCCGAAGTCTTCCCAGCCTCCGTGTCGTTCCCTTCCTAGGCCTCGCCGTCGTCCACCGCCCTGGTGCTCTCGGCGCGGCCTGGTCAACATGGTCAACGACCAACATGCATCTGAAGTGGACTGTACGTGTAGAGGCCGAAAACTGGGTCCACGGCCGCACGCAAGGAAATGCCTCCTTATTACGCGCAAAATAATGATTCCTCCACCTGACATTAGGGACCCACCAAAAGGGCCTCTGTATTTCGCGAAAAAAACGTTACCGCCGCTGACAGCTCGGACCCACCAGCTACACCTTCGCACGCAAGGAAGTGCCTCCTTATTACGCATAAAAATAATGAATACTCCCCCTGTTAGCTGGGACCCAGTATAGTGGCAGGCTGACTTGTGGGCCTACTAAGTTGACGGGGACGGAGGGCTTTGTCAACTTAGTCAATATGCACGATTCTAGCTCCAGTGACCGTACGATGTCCATGCAACAGCCGTAGTGCTTCTTCAACTTTTGGTCTTCTTGCTCCAGCCGCCCAAACCAGCGTCGGCCGTGCCTCGTGCTCCTGCCTCCCGTGGCCGGCTGCGATGCGCCAGAGGCCTCACCGCCCCTACTACTCCCACCGCTGGCCAGGCCCTGTGACGACGGCAGCCTCACACCGCAGCCGAACCAGTGAATCCTCGTACTCCTCTCCGCGCGGGCTTCCGCTGCTGCGTCTTCCCCGGCTCTGCGTCGTCCCCTTCCTAGGCCTCGCCGTCGTCCACCGCCGTGGTACTCTCCGTGCGGCGTGGTCAACATGGTCAAGGAACGACTTCCATCGGAAGAAATCTGTCACGTGGAGAGGTGACAATTTGGATCCTTGCCACAACCCAGTTTTTTGATTTGCCAAGTAAGTCGCTTTGTCGGGCCTGTTGGGCTGCAAATCTTTCAAGACAAGGAGAGCTTTCATTGGTGGCGAGAAAATGGCCCATCAGTAATGAGAAATGGGCTGTACATTTTTAAAACACATCAAACCGGCAATTAGTTTCAGATATCTTTTTTTTTCATTTCAAGATTTTAAATTACATTAATTTTTATGCGTGGAGAATTTGTTGGATTTTATATTATTTTTAAAATCAGTTTAAATGTGAGTCGAAATTTCGGGATTGAAAACAGTTCGGACCGCACCGAAATATGCAAAATTTCGTATAATTTTTTAACCGTGGCCACAATATGGGCTGTAATGCTAACAAAAAGAATATGGGCTCCAAAAAAACTTTAAAAATTAGCAAATGGGCTGTAAATTATTAGAAATAATGGCAGATGGGTTGTATGTTGTTTTCCACCGATTTGAGGCTTTCCTAAAAAAAAGGTTGGCGCACAAGCACTGACTGTTGGATGTCCATCCAACGGTCGTCGTGCTTCTTTAATCTCCGCTCTTCCTGCTCCAGTCGCTCAAACAAGCACCGGCGGGACAGCCTGCTCCCTCCTCCCGCATGGCCGGGTCAGGTTGCCACGCAGGCCTCACCGCCCCACCGTATTCCCATCGCTGGCCTAGCCATCCCTCTACTCACCCACACCTGCTGTTATTCTCCGGCGACGGCAGACGAACCAGTAAACCCTCGTACAGTCGTACTCCCCTCCGCGTGGGAAACAACTGTTGAGTCTTCCCTGCCTCCGTGTCGTCCCCTTCCTAGGCCTCGCCATCGTCCACCGCCGTGGTGCTCTCGGCGTGGCGTGGTCAATGTGGTCAACGACCGACTTCCATCGGAAGAGTACTATGCGTGGAGACGCTGACAGTACGCGCAAAATAATTATTCCTCCACCTGATAGCGGGGACCCACCGGACGGGCCACCGTATTTCGCGAAAAAACGTTTCCCCCCCGATTGTTGGGACCCACCAGCTACACCTTCGCATGCAAGGAAGTGCGTCCGGGCAAAAAAAAAACGTATCACTTACTCGTCGTAAGAATCCCTGCAACATGAGACGTTGCAGCCATATAGGTCAGTACATTGAATGTACTGGCAATTTCACACTGTGGAGCAATGCTGAATAATGGCTATCACTACATGCATATTTGGCTGGTGGAGGCTCTAAGTTTAATTTTTTTGCATAAAGCTAATTTTTTCCTACAACAAAGGAATAGATTTTATTTAACTACCAAATTTATGCCAGTAATTGAGAAGGTAACCCCAACTCAATTCCCAAATCATTAATAACCCAACAATTTCATTAAATAGAGTGATGAGATCAAATCAATAATTGAAGTACCAGATACTCAAGATGTCCATAATGGGGAGAATGCTAGTCATGATTAGTTTTTACACTCTTCAGAGGTTTGCGCACTTTTCCCCACAAGACTCGATCTCCTCCGTTGTATTTCTCGCACTGCATGATGTTTGAGAAGCAGATGATCGAGACACGGTCTTCCCGAAGAGGTCCCCTTAACTCATAGATAGGCCGGTACACCTATAATCCCCTACATCTGCTAGCCCATCATGGAAAGGTTTCCCACAACTTACTCAACTATGCTAGAGCCCATAATGGCTTGTGGCTGCACATGGAAGTTTCTAGCATGAATAATCTTATGATCCCTTTCAGCCTGGGTGGCATTCCAATAGGATGATCACACGGGTCCCTTGGGATCTCCTAGGACAACACTGATATATCCCCAGGTGTCTGGGCAAGCCATTGGTATATCCCTAGGGTGCCAACCATTCCACCTAGATGTGTATTAAAGTAACCACCTTAAGTTTCCCTTAGTTAAATATAACTCTCACATCTTTCATGAATCTCACATACCAATCCACATCTACGAGCATAGCAAAGCAATATAAGCATAACGTATAACACCCGGGGTTTGATAAAAGACAATAGGTTCCTACCTCATCAACTACTTCCCAAGACCCACATGTTATCAAATCCTACTCATGCAATGTTTGAGGGTTGTAACTAATGCATAAAAACTGGGTAATAAAGGGATATGATCAAAGTGTGAACTTGCCTTGTACTGTTGATGAAGATCCTTCACACTCATAATTCCGGATAGTTCTACTCGTCACACTCCGTTCAATCTATTGTGAGCAAGCAATTGCATACATAAGCACTCATGCAAAAAGAATCAAAGAAAAGATCTCGAAAAACTTCGAAAACAAGCAATTAACTCTTGCAACAGAAAACAATTTCTATCAGTACCAAAATTAGGTGGATTTGGCCTTATCAGAAAGTTTAGGTCAAGAGCTTCGATTTGCAAAAGAATCAATTGAATTTGAGTTCTAAAACTCAAGTTATGAACAAAAGAAGTTAGAATTCAAATCTGTTTGAAATCAAATTTTAAACTTTCAAAAACATGTTTAAGTTGATTATCTGGATAGAGGGGATCATTACAAAGAAGTGGGCATTTGTTCGTTGGATTTGGATAAACGAGTAAAAAGTAGCGAAGGTTTGAAAATCGGGGGCTAATCTGTAAAACTTTTAATCATGAATAAGTCCCCGGTCGAAAATAAACAGAAAAAGAAAAATCAAACGAACGAACTTTCGCTACCGAACCAGAACTAATGAAAAAATTTCGCTACAGACGCTTAACTGACAAACGTTCGCTAACTAAAGATAAACGTTTCAAAAAAAATGAAAGCGACCTAACGTGGGCGTCGGATGGGCATCTAACGGCCGAGAGGGGGCGGGGCGTTACCGCGGCGGCAAGGTCAACGGCGGCGAGGAAGACGGTGGCGGAGGCACGGATCCGATCGGGGCCGCAGCTCCGGCGATCGTCAAGGCCGGGGAAGAGGTCGGGAAGGGGCGGCGCGAAGCTGCCGGTGCGGCGGCTGCGGCCTTCGACGGTGATGGCGGCGGCGGTGAGATGCGGCGGCCTGGGAGGAGGAGAAACGGGGGCCGGGGCTTCGGGTTGTATAGGAGGGACGCGGGACGGTGGCGTGGCGGAGGGGGCAAAGGGCGAGGCGGTGGCGGACTCCGCATCGGGCACGGCGGTGGCGGCCGTGGTCGGACGGGACTCCCGCTCGGAGGCGGACGAGCGAGGCGGTGGCGGCTGGGCCGGCTGGGCTTCAGCCCACTCGGTCGAAGAAGTCTTTTTAAATAAGGACTCAACAAAATAAAATAAAAACCCAATAAAATAAAATATACGTAGGCATATTATATATCAAAAATTTCAAAAAAATATTTTCTACAATATGAACATTTTTTCAGCGTCAAATAAAATCCATAAATTTTTAAATAAAGCAAACAGTTCTACCAGTTTATTTAAAAACCAAATAAAATATTTTTAAAATATCAAAATGATTTCAAACTCATGTCTCTCCAATTTTCTAATGTAGGGAATCATTTTACCCTATTTTCCATATATTTTCTTTTTGGAGAAAAATAATTTGAATAAAACCCAAATAACTCCAAATTGAAAATAATTTCAAAGGAACTTTAAATTTGATTCTTTTTAAACTTCCAACTCATATTTCATATGTTTTGAAGAAGTCATTTTATCTTCTCTCATGAAAATAATTGAGTTGCCACTAGTAGAAAAAGGGTCAAACGTGAAGCACATTAGTGCCAGTTTGTATTAGAGCTGACACAAATGTATACATTAGTGCCGGTTCCAACGGCTAGCCGGGCCGCTCTCATTAGTACCGGTTCGTGGCTAACTTTTAGCACCGGTTCGTGCCACGAACCGGTACTAATGAGGGTGGTGTCGAGGATGTTGTCGATCTGGGCCCTCCGGCACCTTTAGTACCGGTTCGTGCCACGAACCGGTACTATAGGTCTTCTGCATATAAACCCTTCGTCCAGCTTGCTCTGTTCTTCCCCTTTCGCCTCTCCTCTCCTCTCTGTTCTTCCTCTTCTCCCCTCGAGCTCATCACACATTTTGCCCAAAATTTGTCAAGATTTGAAGGCCCCCATCCATTCAAGTGATCACAAAGGTTAGCAACTTTGTCATTTCATCTCTCATTGCTAGATTAGCTCTTGCAATGCTTTATATAGTTATTAATTTGTGAGTTTAGTAATTTGGGAGGAAATATATATATGTGCTAGTATTTGATTTATATGCAATTTGAGGTCAAAATAACACTTAGTTTGCATATGTAGGTGTGGTTTACTTAGTGCCTTCTAAATCTTCGTAACCACCGTCGATCGCCTGCACCGTCCGTCATGGCACCACCTTGTGGTGAGCCTCTTGTTCATGAAATTTTATATAAAAAATTGATGTTTGTGTGATTTGGATATATAGTTACTCGTATAATAATTATCTTACCCGTCGTTGTTTGTTATACATAGTGCCATGGTTTTGATATCCGTCCCCGTCGGCCCTCGTCCTTGTTATGATTCGGATGTGGTATATTCTCTTTTAAAACTATTTGTTGCATTTCGTGTTTTTGACAAATTATGCCCATCAAGTTGACATAGATATTTTTATCTAGGAGGTATGTGAACCGGAAATTCCAACCGACCCTATTGTCGAGAGGTTAAATTTAGTTGAAAGAGAAAACGAGTACTTGAAAGAAAAATTGAAAAGAATTGAGGGGAGAAGATGGAATTGGAGTTGCATGTTGCCGATGTCGTCGATGATCACAAGATCAAGATGGAGAAAATGCGCTTGAAGATTAGAAAGATTAGAAAATATGCCATCGATAGTGAGGTTTGGTATCATTATCTTTGTTGGATCAATTGTTACCTTAGTTGCGATCTTGATCGCATTTGTTGTTGCATTTAAATGCTTTAGCTAGAGAGTTATTTGTTTGTTGCATTTAAGTGTTGTATGAACTTTATGTATGAACCTGTATTAATTTGGTCTATTCGGTGTTGTGTAATGAAGATGAGCGGCAATGGATGTCACGATGACCGATGCTCTCCCGATTCGTTGAGGCGTGCATACTTTTCTGCTTATGGCCGAGGCAAACAAGCGGGCGGATGGTTTTATGCCTTGTCCATGTCTTGGCTGTAAGAATGGTCGCAATTACTCTCGTCAAGAACCATTCACGTCCACTGTTTGAGTCCGGTTTCATGCCCCACTATAATGTTTGGACCAAGCACGGAGAAAGAGGGGTTATGATGGAAGACAATGAAGAAGAAGAGGACGACGACAGCTATCCACGGCCATGGGTTCCCTGAATACGATGATACAACAATGGGGGAAGAAGCTGAGCTGGTAATGCGAGAACAAGCTGGGCCGGCAATGCGGGAAGAAGCTGAAGAAGAGGCATCAGATGAGCCCGTTGATGATCTAGGTCGGGGCATTGCCGATGCAAAGAGAAACTGCGCAAGTGATTTGGAGAAGAAGAAGTTGCAGCGCATGTTAGAGGATCACAAAAATTGTTGTACCCGAATTGCGTAGGGTGACAAGAAAAAGCTGGGCACCACACTGGAATTGCTGCAATGGAAGGCCTGAGAATGGTGTATCGACAAGGGATTTGGAAAGTTCTTTGGTAATGATAAAGGATATGCTTCCAAAGGACAACAAATTGCCCGAGAGTACGTACGAAGCAAAGAAGGCTGTGTGCCCTCTAGGGTTAGAGGTGCAGAAGATACATGCATGCCCTAATGATTGCATCCTCTACCGCGGTGAGTACGAGGATTTGAACGCTTGCCCGGTATGTGGTGCATTGCGCTATAAGATCAGCCGCGATGAGCATGGTGATGTCGAGGGCGGCGCCCGGAAGAAGATTCCTGCCAAGGTGATGTGGTATTCTCCTATAATACCATGGTTGAAACGTTTGTTCCAAAACAAAGAGCATGCCAAGGCGATGCGATGGCACGAAGAAGACCGTAAGAAAAGGCGGAAAAGTTGAGAGTACCGGTGACGGGTCGCGATGGAGAAAAATCGAAAGAAAGTACGGGAAGGAGTTTACTGAGATGGCGCAAGAGGCGTATGGTTTGGTCTAAGCGCCAGATGGCATTAATCCTTTTGGGGAAGCGGAAGCAGCAACCATAGCACCTGGCACGTGACTCTATGTTTGTATAACCTTCCTCCTTGGTTGTGCATGAAGCGGAAGTTCATTATGATGCGGTGCTCATCCAAGGCCCTAAGCAACCAACAGCGACATTTGATGTGTACCTAAGGCCATTAGTTGAAGAACTCTTACAAGCTGTGGAATGGAATAGGTGTACGTCGTGGGATGAGCACATGGGGAAGAATTTGACCTAAAGGCGTTCTTGTTCGTGACCATCAATGATTGGCCTGCTCTCGGTAACCTTTCGTGATGACAAAAAGGGATACCGCGGATGCATGCCTGTTTGGATGATACCGAAGCGGTATATATTTGAATAGTTGTATGAAGAATGTGTACAGGACATCGTCGATTTCTTTCGGCGGGCATCCCGTAAGAAAGAAAGGCAAGCATTTCAAAGGTGAGGCGGATCACGGACGAAGCCTCGCCACCGTCTGGTGTCTTGATGTACATGATATGGTCAAGGATTTGAAGGTGATATTTGGAAAGGGTCTGGCGGACAACTTGTTCCAAAGGACGCCGATGGACGCGCACCCATGTGGAAGAAGAAATCTATATTTTGGGACCTGCCATATTGGAAAGACCTAGAGGTCCGCTCCGCAATCGGCGTGATGCACGTGGCGAAGAATCTTTGCGTGACCCTGCTTGGCTTCTTGGGCGTGTATGGGAAGACAAAAGATACACACGAGGCACGGGAGGACCAGCAACGTATGCACGGAGAAGGCGGCATATATTAGGGTCATGCAAGCTACGCTCTTACCAAAGAAGAGAAGGAAATCTTCTTTGAATGCTGCTCGATATTAAGGTACCGTCGGCTTCCGTCGAATATAAAGGGAATAATAAACATGGCAGAGAAAAAGTTCCGAACCTAAAGTCTCATGACTGCCACGTGATTATGGCGCAACTACTTCCGGTTGCATTGAGGGGCTTCTAGGGAAAGCGTTCGATTAGCCATTGTGAAGCTATGTGCATTTCTCAATGCAATCTCTCGGAAAGGTAATCGATCCGAGAAATCATACCAAGGTTCTGAGAATGATTTGGTGCAATGTCTTGTCGATTTCGAGTTGGTGTTCCCACCATCCTTCTTCAACATCGTGACGCACGTCCTAGTTCACCTATCTTGAAGAGATTAACATTTTGGGTCCTGTATTTCTACACAATATGTTCCCCTTTGAGAGGTTCATGGGAGTCTTAAAGAAATATGTTCATAACCGTGCTAGGCGAAGGAAGCATCTCCAAGGGCCATCAAAATGAGGAGGTCATTGAGTTTTGTATTGACTTTATTCCTGACCTTAAGCCGATTGGTGTTCCTGAATCGCGGCATAAGGGCAGATCGGATGGAAAAGGCACGCTAGGAGGGAACAAATAATATGTATGGACGGACATTCTCTCCTTTGAAGCACACTACAGTTCTCTGAATTCCGCCTTGGTGGCTCCGTATATGGATGAACACAAGAATTTGCTACGCTCCAAACACGGAGCGGTCTAATGACCGGATTACACGTGAACAAACCGGGAGTTTACGCCACTGGTTGCGGAACCGCATTACCATGCATGACACCTCTATTGAAGATGACCTGTACTTGCTGTCCCGATTACCATCTTGAATATAATGACTTTCAAAGTGCGAGATAAATGGTAATACATTTTACACAATCGCCCAAGATAAGAAGAGCACCAACCAAAAGCAGTGGTGTCCGTTTTGATGCAGAAACCAAGACGGGAAAGGAAACATATTATGGTTATATACATGACATATGGGAACTTGACTATCGACATGGTTTAAAGGTCCCTTTGTTTCGGTGCAAATGGGTCAATATGATACGAGGCGGGGTAACGGAAGACCCGCAGTACGGAATGACAACAGTGGATCTCAACAATCTTGCGTATGCAGATGAACCATTCGTCCTAGCCAATGATGTGGCACAGGTTTTCTATGTGAAGGACATGTCTACCAAGCCAAGAAAAGAAAAAGATAAGGAAGCGAATGCATCGTCACGATGAGCCAAAGCGGCACATAGTTCTTTACGGGAAGAGAAACATCGTGGGAGTGGATGACAAGACAGACAAGTCGAAGATTATGAAAAGTTTGATGAAATTTCTCCATTCACGGTGAATATTGACCCGAGCATCCCGTTAAATGATGAAGATTTTCCATGGTTACGGGCGCAAAGGGACACACGCTGAAGAAAAAGTTTCACACCCAAAGATCTGGGATGTGATCGACTTCACTATCATCACTTTCTTACATGTTTCACACCCGAGGGGAATCTCTGTAATAGTTAGGGTAGTTATGTGTTTTGGCATTTGAAACGCGAAGAAATTTTATGTGCAAACAAATTCTTTCATGCCTTTACTGATTTTTAAAGTTAAATTATTCACAAACTAGTGATTCGTACTAATTTCAAATAATTCAAAATTTAAACTATTCAAATTTGAAAACTACGGGCACTAACAGAAAGTTTGTAATTTTTTGTACCTAAAGCAAAAATATTCACAAAGAAACTCTAAATACACAAAAAAACAGCACAAAAATAAATAAAGCAAAAAAAAGCCCGCCTAGGCCAGAGCGGCCTGCATACGACTAGAAACCCAACCTGTTGTTGGGCCAGGATGCAGGCCCGCAAAGGCCATGTGGGCCTGAAGCAACAAAGAACACGTAGGCCCAGAGGGCCTGCTTTGGAGAGGAGCTCGAGAGCGACCGACGAGGTTTATAAACCGGTGCGGTCGCCCCTCGGCTAGCGAGGTGGGACTAAACTTGTCAAGACCGCACTGCGCCAAATAAGACCCCCTTTAGTACCGGTCGTGGCACAAGCAGAGCATTACTTCCATGAGAAAGCTGTGTCCATTGAGTATTACGAACTGTTTGAGTTATACAATCAAGGCGCACTTTTCGACAAATCTATCGTCGATTGCTTTTTATGCGTAAGTGATTTCTTTCTGTAATTTAAGTCTCAAGCTAGCCGTCTCGATCCTTTTGATCAATCATTACCTGTAATTATCCTCACTATATTCTTTTACGTGGTATTATATGCGGGATGAAGATATATGAAATGAGAAAAGGTGGGCGCTTTTGCATTGGGTTCATTGACCCAAACACCGTTAATGAATACACATGGAAACTAAATCCACGTTATCAAAAGGACGTGAGGACAACATGCTAGAGTTCTTGAAGCGCCTCAAATACAATGAAGATATACTACTTCCTTACAACTTCGATTGAGTCACCTTTGTCTTGTACTACAAATTCTCTGTTTTTGCCTACTAGCTAGCTACATGTTTTTGCTTTACATATGCCCGCTTAATTAAGACATGCAAACGTGTGTGCATGCAGATTTCAACGGGTCTTGTGTACCATTAAAGTTGACGCGAACAGTTGAAATCTTGGACTCACTACTCAAAGAAAAAACTGACTATAACATCTTGTTTGGGATAGTCAACAGGTAATTTCAATCATTATTAACTATATATCTCGGCCTATTTAGTTCGTCATTTTTCATGATATGAACTATTTAATAACCCTTTATTCATTTTCTTTGTCGGTGAGGCAGGGGCTTGGGCAAGGTTCATCGGCGTCACGGAAGGCGAATGGAAACAAAATCTTAAATGGTTTCGACCCAAGGTAAGTAATTAAGTAGTACTAGCTAGCTAGCTAGCTTCCATCTCTTTAATTATCATGCTTGATTAATTATTATCTGATCAAATTCCATTCTCGTAAAGGCCACAAGCGGTAGCGAGGGACTGATCTGTGTGCATTCTACGTTTGCGAGAACATTCGCATGATGGCGTCCGAAAGGAGCAGATATCAAAGACAGGAATGGAATGCGCTTGTCAAAACACTATTCACAATTTTTACACCATTATCGATATCTAGTCACACAACTAATACACATGCATATTGATCTCCTTCTTAACAGTTCACAGAGGTGCGGAGAAGCTCCTAGAAAGCGGAGCGTAGAAGCACTTCAAGAGGAAATAGCGGGATTTTTGCTCGACCAGGTCATAAATCCGAAGGGAGAATACTATTACCCGCTACCGCCCCATCGTGCTCAAGGCACCAATTAGGCTAATGCCACGGCTCAAGGCAACATGCATATGTAGGAGAAATTGTATATAGCTATACATGTGTGTATGTGTGAATTAATTAATATGATGGTTTGTGAGACATTGATGATATATATATATGCATGATTGGTTCTACTAGAGATTCTATATATATATATATATATATATATATATATATATATATATATGGATAAAGTGTACAATGTGTAGTATCTTAAAATACCAGAAAACAAAAAAGAATTAAATTGATAACACAAATTTAATTTAAAAATAAAAAATAAAACAAAACCCACAAACATTTAGTACAGGTTGGTGTTACCAACCGGTACTAAAGGGCTCCCGGCCCCCGGAGCTGCCTCGTGCCACGTGGTTGGCCTTTAGCACCGGTTCGTGCTGAACCGATACTAAAGGGGGGGGCCTTTAGTGACCACACTTTAGTGCCGGTTGTGGAACCGCCACTAAAGGGCCTTACGAACCGGTGCTATTGCCCGGTTCTGCACTAGTGTGCTTAAAGTTCTTGAATTTGAAATAGTTTCAAATGGAATTCAAATCTTTTCAAAACCCTTTTCATTTATTTAAATGGAAGAAGTCATATCATCTTCACTCCAGGGTTTTGTGATGAAAACGGGTTTGGGTTTCATTCTCACCGTATATCTTACAATTGGCAACAACTGCCTTGTACAAGGGAAAAAATTGTCATATCATTCTAAGGTTTAAACAAGGTTTTGATCATCGTCGCTCTACTATGGGTAAGTCACTCAGAATTACCATCCCATATAGCAAAGCGAATAATAAGAGTAAGTCGGTATGGTGATCAATTCATCCCGCACCCAAATCATTACCTTGTACATGGTTTAGCGAATCTCGCATTCTAACACTCGGTCATCCTCACAAGCATTGCAGAATTTCTCTTGTCGACGAACTGAATTCGGATAAATCCATGGATTCTACAAGCCAAACAAACATCTATCGTTCCTTCACAACTCTCAGGTTTTGCGTAACTCCTATAAGATCGTCTGTTGATAAAGTCGTAACTTTTTCCAGGGTTTTTCCTTCAGCAAGAGTGTGCTTGCTTCTTGGCAGGTCCTGGAGCCTGTGGGTTATGGACCATCTCATCACTTGTAAACCTTGAATTCATCATCGGGGCAACTGATCATTATTCAAACATCCAGCTTCCTAGCATTCTTAAATCCATCCAATTGTACTATCTCCCTTCCTTCTATTTGTACCATGATACGTCTCCAACGTATCTATAATTTTTGATTGCTCCATGCTACTTTATCTACTGTTTAGGACTATATTGGGCTTTATATTCCACTTTTATATTATTTTTGGGACTAACCTATTAACTAGAGGCCCAGCCCAGAATTGCTATTTTTTTTGCCTATTTCAGTGTTTCGAAGAAACGGAATATCAAACGGAGTCCAAACGGAATAAAACCTTCGGGCACGTGATTTTCTCACGGAACGTGATCCAGGAGACTTGGACCCTACTCCAAGGAACAAAAGAGGAGGTCACAAGGGTGGGGCACCCCCTGGGCGCGCCCCTACCTCGTGGGGTCCCTGTTGCTCCATCGACGTACTCCTTCCTCCTATATATACCTACGTACCCCCGACAAATCAGAACAGGAGCCAAAAACCTAATTCCACCGCCGCAACTTTCTGTATCCACGAGATCCCATCTTGGGGCCTGTTCCGGAGCTCCTCCGAAGAGGGCCGTCATCACGGAGGGCTTCTACATCATCACAGCCTCTCCGATGAAGTGTGAGTAGTTTACCTCAGACCTTCGGGTCCATAGTTAATAGCTAGATGGCTTCTTCTCTCTTTTTGGATCTCAATACAATGTTCTCCCCCTCTCTTATGGAGATCTATTCGGTGTAATCTTCTTTTTGCGGTGTGTTTGTTGAGACCGATGAATTGTGGGTTTATAATCCAGTTTATCTATGAATAATATTTGAATCTTCTCTGAATTCTTTTATGTATGATTGAGTTATCTTTGCAAGTCTCTTCGAATTATCCGTTTGGTTTGGCCAACTAGATTGGTAGTTCTTGCAATGGAAGAAGTGCTTAGCTTTGGGTTCAATCTTGCGGTGTCCTTTCCCAGTGACAGAAGGGGCAGCAAGGCACGTATTGTATTGTTGCCATCGAGGATAACAAGATGGGGTTTTTATCATATTGCATGAATTTATCCGTCTACATCATGTCATCTTGCTTAAGGCGTTACTCTGTTTTTAACTTAATACTCTAGATGCATGCTGGATAGCGGTCGATGAGTGGAGTAATAGTAGTAAATGCAGAATCGTTTCGGTTTACTTGTCTCAGGCGTGATTCCTATATACATGATCATACCTAGATATCCTCATAACTTTGCTCAGTTCTATCAATTGCTCAACAGTAATTTGTTCACCCACCGTAGAATACTTATGCTCTTGAGAGAAGCCACTAGTGAAACCTATGCCCCCCGGGTCTATTTTCATCATATCAATCTCCCTCACTTTAATTCTTGCTTTGTTTTTACTTTGCTTTTTTACTTTTCACTTTGCATCTCTATATCAAAAATACCAAAAATATTATTTATCATCTCTATCAGATCTCACCCTCGTAAGTGACCTGAAGGGATTGACAACCCCTAATCGCGTTGGTTGTGAGTAGCTATCGTTTTGTGCAGGTACGAGGGACTTGTGCGTGGCCTCCTACTGGATTGATACCTTGGTTCTCAAAAACTGTGGGAAATACTTATGCTAATTTGCTGCATCATCCTCTCCTCTTCGGGGAAATCCAACGCAGTGCTCAAGAGGTAGCAAGAAGAATTTTTGGCGCCGTTGTCGGGGAGGCTTACGCAAGAGCAAGTCAAGACTTGGACTCCTAACACCAAGCCACTTCTGGCGCCATTAAAGTCTACATACCAAGTACCCATCACAATCTCTATCTCTCGCATTACATTATTTGCCATTTGCCTCTTGTTTTCTTCTCCCCCACTTCACCCTTGCCGTTTTATTCGCCCTCTCTTTTTCGTTCGCCTTCTTCCCGTATGTATCTTTGTTTGTGTTTCCTTGTGCCTTCTATATGCTTGCATCTTCGCTTGCTGAAAATCTATTGATATGGATCCACTTAAAGTGTTCTATTTGGATCATCTTGATCCTTATGCTTTCGTGTTGAAACCCCAACTAGCCTAGTTGATGGGAAATCTTTAGATGAGCATGCTCATTTTGTGCGTCATCGTTTGTCTGAAAAAGGGAAGCTCTTATGGTATCATATAAATAGTTTGCTATCCTATGCTTTGAATCTTTGTGAAATGTGTGATTTTACTTGTTGCTCTAAGAACCCTAAAAAACACCTTCCCTACCTATGTGAGTTCAATGATAATGAAATCTTGTCTTCTTATGCAAAGGGTGTTTATAGTTACTATGATATCGAACAAATTGAATAATTTGTCATTTTTAAGGGTGCTCATGAAGTTGATTCTTTGATCGAAAAGTATGATTTTACTCTCAACAAATCTAAAAATTCCGTCATACTTAAATATTGCAATGAAAACCTTGCTCATAATGTCTATGTCCAAGAATTTATTGAAAGAATGACCGTTGCTTTGGAAAAAATAATGATATGCATGAATCTATAGATAATGATGATTCGATGATTTGGTTGAAATATCCCTTGATGAACATGATGCTTGCTATTCTTGTGGCCATGATGCCAATATTTATGAAGATGAATTTGCTATAGTTCCTTATGTTAAACATGAGATCGTTGCTATTACACCCATACTTGATAGTTCCTTCGATGAAAAGCATGATCGCAATGATTTTACTATAAATTCTCTTGATGTTAATTATGCTAATAATATGCAAAACCCTAAGCTTGGGGATGCTAGTTTTGCTATGTCTACTACTTGTTGCAATGATCATGATTGGGGTGATTATTCTTATGATCCTGAAAATTTATTTAATCCCCATGATGAATATGAGATTGATAATATTGTTTGCAATATTATTGAAAGTGGGCTTGGAAGAATGTCAACTTTAGATCCCACATATTTGGAGAATATTCAATCTTGTGAAATTTTTGATAAAAGTGGGTTTGGAGAGGTCGTGACTTTAGTTAATGTTAATCCCACTATTTTGGAAGAGTGTCAACTTTGCATGCATGTGGATCGTGTTGAAAATATTTATTGTGATAGCTATTTTGTTGAATTTGCTTATGATCCCACATGTAATTATTATGAGAGAGGAAAATATGGTTGTAGAAATTTTCATGATAATAAATTACCTCTCGTTATGTTGAGATTGCTATTGTTTCTTTCCACTTCCTTGCATATGCTAGTTTTTGCTTGCTATAGTTTGTTTGCCTATAAGATGCCTATTCATAGGAAGTATGTTAGACTTAGCTGGTTTGTCACGTGTTTCATGATGCACTCTTTGTGCTTCAGCTCTTGTCTTTCTTGCGAGCATCATTAAAATTATCAATGCCTAGCTAGGGGCGTTAAACGATAGTGCTTGTTGGGAAGCAACCAATTTTATTTTTAGTTTTTTGCTTTTGCTTCTGTTTAGGAATAAATAATCCATCTAGCCTCTGTTTATATGTGGTTTTATGTTTTAATTAGTGTTTGTGCCAAGTTAGACCTATAGGATCTTCTTGGATGATAGTTATTTGATCTTGCTGTAATTTCCAGAATCTTTTGGCTCACGGAAATAATTGTTAAAAATCACCAGAACGTGATAAAATACTTATTCCAATTGCTGCTGATCAATAAACAAATTTCCTAGGTCGTCCTATTTTGGTAGATGTTTTGGAGTTCCAGAAGTTTGCGTTAGTTACAGATTACTACAGACTGTTCTGTTTTTGACAGATTCTGTTTTTCGTGTGTTGTTTGCTTATTTTGATGAATCTATGGTTAGTAAAATAGTTTATAATCCATAGAGAAGTTGTAATATAGTAGGTCTAACACCAATATACATAAAGAATGAGTTCATTACAGTACCTTAAAGTAGTCTTTTGTTTTCTTTCTCTAACGGAGCTCACGAGATTTCTGTTGAGTTTTGTGTTGTGAAGTTTTCAAGTTTTGGGTAAATTCTTTTGATGGATTATGGAACAAGGAATGGCAAGAGCCTAAGATTGGGGATGCCCATGGAACCCCCAAAATAATCCAAGGACACCAAAAAGTCAAAGCTTGGGGATGCCCCGGAAGGCATCCCCTCTTTCGTCTACTTCCATCGGTAATTTACTTGGAAGTATATTTTTATTCACCACATGATATGTGTTTTGCTTGGAGCGTCTTGTATTATTTGCGTCTTTGTTTGTTAGTTTACCACAACTATACTTGCTGTATACACCTTTTGAGAGAGCCATACATAAATTGGAATTTGATAGAATACTCTATGTGCTTCACTTATATCTTTTGAGCTTGATAGTTTTGCTCATAGTGCTTCACTTATATCTTTTGAGCATGATAATTTTTGCTCTAGTGCTTCACTTAGATATTTTAGATCACGGTGGTGGATTTGTTTTAAAGAAACTATTGATCTCTCATGCTTCACTTAAATTATTTTGAGAGTCGTTAGTAGCATGGTAATTTGCTTAATGTTAATATACTTGGTATTCAAGATATGTGAAACTTTCTTTTGAGTGCGTTGAATAATAAGAAAAAGATTGATGCTTGATAATTGTTTTGAGATATGAAGATGGTGATATTAGAGTCATGCTAGTTGATTAGTTGTGAATTTAAATAATACTTGTGTTGAAGTTTGTGATTCCCGTAGCATGCACGTATGGTGAACCGTTATGTGATGAACTCGGAGCATGATTTATTTATTGATTGTCTTCCTTATGAGTGGCGGTCGGGGACGGCGATGGTCTTTTCCTACCAATCTATCCCTCTAGGAGCATGCGCGTAATACTTTGCTTTGATAACTTCTAGATTTTTGCAATAAGTATATGAGTTCTTTATGACTAATGTTGAGTCCATGGATTATCGCACTTTTCCCAGCCTTCCACCATTGCTAGCCTCTCTAATACCATGCACTTCTCGCCGGTATCATACACCCACCATATACCTTCCTCAAAACAGCCACCATACCTACCTATCATGGCATTTCCATAGCCATTCCGAGATATATTGCCATTCAACTTTCCACCGTTCCGTTTATTATGACATGCTCCATCATTGTCATATTGCTAGCATGATCATGTAGTTGACATCGTATTTGTGGCAAAGCCATCTTTCATAATTCTTTCATACATGTCACTCTTGATTCATTGCATATCCCGGTACACCGCCGGAGGCATTCATATAGAGTCATATTTTGTTCTAAGAATCGAGTTGTAATTGTTGAGTTGTAAGAAAAATAAAAGTGTGATGATCATCATTTTTTAGAGCATTGTCCCAAGTGAGGAAAGGATGATGGAGATTATGATTCCCCCACAAGTCGGGATGAGACTCCGGACGAAAAATAAAAAAAATAAAAGAAAAAAAGAGGCCAGAAAAAAAAGAGAAAAGCCCAAATAAAAAAAGAGAAAAATGAGAGAAAAAGATAGAAGGGACAATGCTACTATCCTTTTACCACACTTGTGCTTCAAAGTAGCACCAAGATCTTCATGATAGAGAGTCTCTCACTTTTGTCACTTTCATATACTAGTGGGAATTTCTCATTATAGAACTTGGCTTGTATATTCCAATAATGGGCTTCCTCAAATGCCCTAGGTCTTCGTGAGCAAGCGAGTTGGATGCACACCCACTTAGTTTTTTTTGTTGAGCTTTCATATACTTATAGCTCTAGTGCATCCGTTGCATGGCAATACCTACTCACTCACATTGATATCTATTGATGGGCATCTCCATAGCCTGTTGATACGCCTAGTTGATGTGAGACCTTCTCCACAACCACCATTCTATTCCACATATAGTGCTATATCGATGGCTCACGCTCATGTATTGCGTGAAGATTGAAAAAGTTTTGAAAATGTTAAAGTATGAAACAATTGCTTGGCTTGTCATCGGGGTTGTGCATGATTTAAATACTTTGTGTGGTGAAGATGGAGCATAGCCAGACTATATGATTTTTGTAGGGATAACTTTCTTTGGCCATGTTATTTTGAGAAGACATAATTGCTTAGTTAGTATGCTTGAAGTATTATTATTTTTTATGTCAATATGAACTTTTGTCTTGAATCTTCGGATCTGAATATTCATACCACAATTAAGAGGATTTACATTGAAATTATGCCAAAGTATCACTCCGCATCAAAAATTCTTTTTTATCATTTACCTACTCAAGGACGAGCAGGAATTAAGCTTGGGGATGCCTGATACGTCTCCAACGTATCTATAATTTTTGATTGCTCCATGCTAGTTTATCTACTGTTTAGGACTATATTGGGCTTTATTTTCCACTTTTTTATTATTTTTGGGACTAACCTATTAACCGGAGGCCCAACCCAGAATTGTTGTTTTTTGCCTGTTTCAGTGTTTTGAAGAAATGGAATATCAAACGGAGTCCAAATGGAATAAAACCTTCGGGAACGTGATTTTCTCACCAAACATGATCCAGGAGACTTGGACCCTACTCCAAGGAACAAAAGAGGCGGTCACGAGGGTGGGGGGCGCCCCCCTGGGCGCGCCCCCTACCTCGTGGGCCCCCTGTTGCTCCACCGACATACTCCTTCCTCCTATATATACCTACGTACCCCCGACAGATCAGAAAAGGAGCCAAAAACTTAATTCCACCACCGCAACTTTCTATATCCACGAGATCCCATCTTGGGGCCTGTTCTGGAGCTCCGCCGGAGAGGGCCGTCATCACGGAGGGCTTCTACATCATCATAGCCTCTCCGATGAAGTGTGAGTAGTTTACCTCAGACTTTCGGGTCCATAGTTAGTAGCTAGATGGCTTCTTCTCTTTTTTTTGGATCTCAATACAATGTTCTCCCCCTCTCTTGTGGAGATCTATTCGATGTAATCTTCTTTTTGCGGTGTGTTTGTTGAGACTGATGAATTGTGGGTTTATGATCCAGTTTATCTATGAATAATATTTGAATCTTCTCTGAATTCTTTTATGTATGTTTGAGTTATCTTTGCAAGTCTCTTCGAGTTATCCGTTTGGTTTGGCCAACTAGATTGGTAGTTCTTGCAATGGGAGAAGTGCTTAGCTTTGGGTTCAATCTTGCGGTGTCCTTTACCAGTGACAGAAGGGGCAGCAAGGCATGTATTGTATTGTTGCCATCGAGGATAACAAGATGGGGTTTTTATCATATTGCTTGAATTTATCCCTCTACGTCATGTCATCTTGCTTAAGGCGTTACTCTGTTTTCAACTTAATACTCTAGATGCATGCTGGATAGCGGTCGATGAGTGGAGTAATAGTAGTAAATGCAAAATCGTTTCGGTTTACTTGTCTCAGACGTGATGCCTATATACATGATCATACCTAGATATCCTCATAACTATGCTCAGTTCTATCAATTACTCAACAGTAATTTGTTCACCCACCGTAAAATACTTATGCTCTTGAGAGAAGCCACTAGTGAAACCTATGGCCCCCGGGTCTATTTTCATCATATCAATCTCCATCACTTTAATACTTGCTTTGTTTTTACTTGGCTTTTTACCTTTCACTTTGCATCTCTATATCAAAAATACCAAAAATATTATTTATCATCTCTATCAGATCTCACCCTCGTAAGTGATCGTGAAGGGGTTGACAACCCCTAATCGCGTTGGTTGCGAGTAGCTATCGTTTTGTGCAGGTACGAGGGACTTGTGTGTGGCCTCCTACTGGATTGATACCTTGGTTCTCAAAAATTGAGGGAAATACTTACGCTACTTTGCTGCATCATCCTCTCCTCTTCGGGGAAATCCAACGCAGTGCTCAAGAGGTAGCATACCACACTAAGACGTGATTACTCAGACTAATCATGGAGTTACAATTGCTCCATATTACCCACATTATACCTCCTATATATCCAATAGTACTTCATCCCTTCATATTCTTGGGGCATCCCACATATCGAGATAAAACTCATACTAATTTTGTCTGAAGTCCACAACGTGGAATATCATTATCTTTTCCAGGGGTCAAGTGTCCTCACAGGGTACCACCACCCTTGAAATGCACAAATTCTTCCATAGACCATATTTCTCATATCCTAGAAAATGGTCAAAATCTTTCTTCATAGAGTAACAACTCATAAAATCCATATCAGTGCCAACAATGCTAACTTTATTGCTTCTCAAATTATTACAATCTCGTGCATTTCCATTACATGCCTCAACTCAACACATCAATAATAAAAATAAATGTTCCCACTACTACTACTATATTTTTTTTCCAACTCAACTATTTAACACAAGCATCCTTCTCTTTGGGACAATCTCTGGCAAAGTGCCCTGCTTCATTACAACGGTAACATATTACTTCTGACGAGTCTCGAGGTTTCCTTGTGATTACATAGCCTCCTTTGGTCCTCGGCTTCCTGTTTGGGCAGCCGTTGAAGTAGTGCCCTGAATCTTTGCACCTGAAACATGTGATATGACTCAGGTCCTTCTTTGTAGAAATTAGGTTGTTCTTGGAATCCAATCTATTTCTCTTCCTGGACTTTTCTGTGCCAATCAGGGCTTCTATTTCCCGTGGGTCATACTCTACTTCCTCTGTCGGGAATTCTACTAGATCCCCATTCAGGCAATTCTGGGAGATGTGTCCTTCTTCTCCACATGAGTAGCAAGACTTGGTGCAGGGTTTAATTGGGTCTCCTTCTGGTGTGTCCTCCACCTCTTCCTTCATCACAGGTTCTTCTAAAATTTCCATGAGGGCTCCTTTCATTTCTTCTTTCTTCTGCTGGATGGTTCTTTGTACCATGGGGTAAATGTGACACTGAGAAGGGTAGTGGGTAGTCCCTTCACACAAGAAACAAGTAATCTGCCTAGTTGGACATTCTTCAGTTGGGTATCTTTCTTCACAATGGGGGCATTCATCCTTGTGTTCTTTATGGCTGTGTCCTATTTCTCCACAGAGCTTGCATGCACAAGGTTTCTTCATATCCTTTCCATAAGGCTTCAACTTCTAGGACACAAGCCGAGACTTTTGCAGGGTCAACTTAAATTATTTCCAAGTGGTTACTCCTTGCCATCCATTGATGTTTTGGTACATCCTCCACCAAGTAGCAGCACCTCTTTCAAAGCACTGAAGAGCATGATGGGCCATATCCTTTCCGGCTATAGTGTTATTCTTCATGTGATCTTCCATGTTCTGAATCCATCGGTCCGTCTCCAATTCAGTCATCGGTCCAGAAAATATAGTTCATCTCCATTCATCCTCTATTGGGTCCAGAGTTTGGGGTGAGATAAGAGAGATAGAGAGGGATACACACAATACAAACAATAGTTTTGAAAAGGCAGATTTTATATTGTGTGGCCGTCGGAAAAAAAACATCAAACAAATGACAGCTCACAATCATCGGATCTAACGTAGGTATATAATAGGGGTTTGGTCTTCTAAAGGTCAATAAATCTTCAAAGTTACCAAACTCTTCAAGTCTTGTTCATGTCTCTGATGGCTTCTTCGATCGTGCTTGACCTTCGCAAGTTCTTTTGCCAGATCATCTTTGTTGACGCGAAGTCTATCGTGACGTCCTTTAATATTTCCGGAGTTGCATTCCAAACTTCTGGGTTTCAACATCCTTGGCATGATCCATGGTCCTACTATCCTTCAGTTCCTGTCGAATCTCTGATATCTCGAGGTTTTGCTCCTCCAGCTTGGCTACTTTCAACTTCTGGGTCCCGAGTTCTTCACGAAATGCTTCCTTGTCAAATACGGCTTTCTGAAAGTCCATCTTAAAATTCTTGATGTAATACTCCAGATCCTGGCGATGCACCAGCTAAGGTTAAACTTCATCTTTTGCTGATAGGTGCTCCATTAGCCCTTTTCTCATCCAATCCTTCTGTAGAAATGCATGCTTAACTCAGCACGGTGACAATAGCACACGCAAACGATAACATCATGAATATCCATGTTTATTCCCATGTCTCTGCCATGAGCTATCATTCCGTAGTTGGTATCTCTTGCCTTAGGGTTTTCTTGTCAAAACTTTGAGTTTTTAACTCTCCATATTTCGGTCTTTTTCCGACACACCTTGATCTCAGGCATTGACAGCTTCAATAGTCTGATAAGTTCCATCAGGGTAGCCTTCCTAGGTCATACCAATCTGGAAATTCTTCAGAGCCTTCAAATTCTCCTAGTCTTCGGAGTCTTCAACTGTTGTAGTTTCGATTATTATAATGCACGATAAAAACCTCTTCATTCCGAAGTGGTCTTAGTTGTCCGATATCTTCTTGGACTGGTCTCATCAGCTGAATCTTCGCGTGGTCAAAAGGGGAAAAGGGGTATTGTCCAACTATTTGAGATGAGAGGAAAAATACATAAATTTTTATTTTGGAAAATATGAGAGGTAAAAGATCTCTTTTGAAAATAAAGTTTTAGAGAAATCATTTCCTATGGGCTTGCCAGTTTCTAGGGGTCACGTCCTACATTCAACATGTGCTCTGATACCATCTTGTAGTGACCCGACCCGAATGGATTGAAGTCTCTGTGCTTAAGTGTCATCCCTGGATAGGTATGCTGACACACACAGTACTCAAGGATTTATAACAGAGGTAAATCACATGTATAAAGTAACATAAATACTATTACCTCAATCCAAATAGCGGAAGTAACAACAAAGCTGTGGAGTCCCAACAAAACCAACGGCAAAGTTGAGTGTAGACATCCTAACCCTAACGTATCACTTACTCGTCGTAAGAATCCCTGCAACATGAGATGTTGCAGCCATATAGGTCAGTACATTGAATGTACTGGCAATTTCACACTGTAGAGCAATGCTGAATAATGGCTATCACTACATGCATATTTGGCTGGTGGAGGCTCTAAGTTTAATTTTTTGCATAAAGCTATTTTTTCCCGACAACAAAGGAATATATTTTATTTAACTACCAAATTTATGCCAGTAATTGAGAAGGTAACCCCAACTCAACTCCCAAATCATTAATAACCCAACAATTTCATTAAATAAAGTGATGAGATCAAATCAATCATAACCGGGTACATGGCTAATCATGATTAGTTTTTACACTCTATAGAGGTTTGCGCACTTTTCCCCACCATACTCGATCTCCTCCGTTGTATTTCTCGCACTACATGTGTCACATCCCTAGCTTCTGGTGCTGCCTAGTGTTTGCATCTTGCTTGCATCATGTTTAATTTTCTTGGAAATTTGAAATGGGGATGTTCAAACCCTAGCATCAAAAGGAATTCAAATAGGTTCAACCAAAATATTTTTCAATGATTTCAAAATGCCCTTTAAAAATGTTCATCATTTCTGGATCAAGGTGGAAGCATCTACCAAAAATGGTTCACATTTTTGCAGGACAGATTTGGACTTTGAATTAATTCAAACATATTTGAATTGGAGCTATTTAAATGCTATATATATATATCTTACATGCTCCAAAAATGTTGGAAATTGTTAAGGGTCACTGGAATAATTCAGAAAGCACCCATAATTATTTCCAGGATTTTATGAAATGAATTAGTATTTTACTAATTCAAAACAGAGGAATAAAATAGAAAACTGAAACAAAATAAAGAAGAGAGAGAGGGAAACCCACCTGGGCCTCACCTGTGCTGGCCCACCCACTAACCGATCCACTTGGCGTGCCCACCCACTGTGGCACCATTGTCTTCAACCTCACGCCTCTTGGCAGGCGTGTCGGCTCAGCGCCAGCCTTGACCTCCACCTCCTGCTTGCCCCAACACGCGTCGACGCCGCGGAGGACCACCCCGTTGTTGTACGGATCCGCCCGACCTCTCACTTGCCCCCAGCCCGCTCTCTACCTCGCTCCCCCCCTCGGACCCGAGAACGCCGGAGCGCGCCTGAGGGAGTCCCGGACTAGGGGGTGTCCGGATAGCCGGACTATCGTCACGGCCGGACTCCAAGACTATGAAGATACAAGATTGAAGACTTCGTCCCATGTCCGGATGGGACTTGCCTTGGCGTGGAAGGCAAGCTTGGCGATACGGATATGTAGATCTCCAACCATTGAAACCGACTCTGTGTAACCCTAACCTATCCGTGTCTATATAAACCGGAGGGTTTTAGTCCGTAGGACGAACAACAATCATACCATAGGCTAGCTTCTAGGGTTTAGCCTCCTTGATCTCGTGGTAGATCTACTCTTGTACTACCCATATCATCAATATTAATCAAGCAGGAGTAGGGTATTACCTCCATCGAGAGGGCACGAACCTGGGTAAAAACATCGTGTCCCCTGTCTCCTGTTACCATCCGCCTAGACGCACAGTTCGGGACCCCCTACCCGATATCCGTCGGTTTTGACACCGACATTGGTGCTTTCATTGAGAGTTCCTTTGTGTCGTCACCGATAGGCCCGTTGGCTCCTTCGATCATCAACAACGATGCGGTCCAGGATGAGACTTTTCTCCCCGGATAGATCTTCGTATTCGGCGGCTTTGCACTGCGGGCCAATTCGCTTGGCCATCTGGAGCAGATCGAAAGCTACGCCCCTGGCCATCAGGTCAGATTTGGAAGTTTGAACTATACGGCCGATATCCGCGGAGACTTGATCTTCAACGGATTCGAGCCGCAGCCAAGCGCGCCGCACTGTCTCGATGGGCATGATCTAGCTCTTCAGCCGAACATCGCCCTGGAGGCCGCACCAGCATCCGCTCTGGCCCTTAATCTGGAGCCGGATTCCCCGATCGAGGACGAGTGGTTGGACACCGCCTCGGGGGCTACAATCTCTACGGCTATTGAGCCGAACTCCATCCCTGTCCTTCGCGAAGACCTCGACTCCAGGGTGCCGGACTCCCTTCCGGACTCCGAACCCTCCGTGCCCCTGCCAATCGAATCCGATTGGACGCCTGTCATGGAGTTCACGGCCGCGGACATCTTTCAGCACTCGCCCTTTGGCGACATCCTGAATTCAGTAAAGTCTCTCCTTTATCCGGAGAGCCCTGGTCGGACTACGGTCAGGAAGGTTGGGATGCGGATGACGAAGATATTCAACGCCCACCCACCACCCACTTCGTAGCCACTGTCGAAAGCTTACACGACGTGCTCGATTTCGACTCCGAAGACATCGAAAGTATGGACGACGATGTAGGAGACAACAATAAGCCAGCACCTATAGGATGCTGGACAACCACCTCATCCCATGATGTATGCATGGTGGATACACCTAAAGGAAATGAAGATGAGGAACAACGGGACGCTATGAAGGATAAATTCCTCGAAAAGCAGTCAAAACGGCAACGTAAACGCCGAACAAAGTCCCGCCTCAACAAGGACCCGACCATAGAGCAGGGCGAATCGGTGGACAACGAACAAGCTATCGAGTCCGAACAAAACAACTTGGATAAACAATCTGTCCCCGGTGAAGACAACCGTCCGGACGATCTCACGCCGGACAAACTATTGGAGCAAAATGACCTCCAGAAAAGGCTCGCCGCCACTGCGCGTAGCCTGAAAAAGAAGAAGCGGAAGCTCAAAACAGCAGAAGATGCACTCAGGATCAGATGGAGCAAAGTATTGACACCGCGAACAAATGGCGGCGATCGCGAACAAAGACTACCGAAAAGAAAGCTACTGCCCGAATTGACGAGGAGGCCTTAGAGCCCCACAATTAAAAAGCAAGAAGGCCACCCGGTCGGATGGGCGACCTCACGGCGAAAAGAGAGCGGCGAATGGTGCCGCACACAAGCCAATATGCGATCCGCATAAGGATTCACATCAAAAGGATGGCCCAGTTAGGTCCATCTATGGGCCAAGAAAGCATGCTCGTCAAAGCAATGCAATACGCCAAAATTCCGAAGATCACAACACACCCGAATATAGGGCGCAAGACACCCCTATGTTTCACCGATGAGGTGCTGGATCATGAATTTCCAGCGGGATTCAAACCCGTAAACATAGAGGCATACGACGGAACAACAGACCCTGGAGTCTGGATTGAGGATTAGATCCTCCACATACACATGGCAAGAGGAGGTGATCTCCACACCTTAAAATACTTACCCCTTAAACTCAAAGGGCCAGCTCGGCATTGGCTTAAGAGCCTCCCCGAAAATACCATTGGAAGCTGGGAAGAGCTCGAGGATGCATTTCGGGCAAATTTCCAGGGGACTTATGTCCGCCCTCCGGATGCAGACGATCTAAGTCACATAACTCAACAGCCCGAAGAGTCAGCCCGGAAATTCTGGAACAGGTTCCTCACTAAAAAGAACCAAATAGTCGACTGTCCGGACGCTGAAGCCTTAGCAGCTTTCAAACACAACGTCCGAGATTTAATGGCTCGCCAGACACCTCGGCCAGGAGAAGCCGAGAACCATGGCTGAATTAACAAGCCTCATGACCCGCTTTTGCGCGGGAGAGGATAGTTGGCTAGCAAGATGCAGTACCAGCGACCCAAGTACATCTGAAATCAGGGATGGAAATGGGAAACCACGGCGCAACAAGGACCAGCCGGATTAAAAGGAACAGTCCAAAGAGCACGACAGTCAACGCCGGATTCAAAAGCTCACGGTAGAACAACAAAAAACTTCCCCTTAAGGACAATAGCGATGAGCTATCCAACTTCAACAAAATCTTGGACAAGATATGTCAAATCCACAGTACTCCTGGGAGGCCTGCTAACCATACCCACCGAAATTGTTGGGTCTTCAAATAGTCCGTGGTGAACGCCCGAACACAAGGGGCTCGACACACCAAGTGAAGATGACGGCCAGCGCCACAAGCAGAGCCCCGGAAAACAAAAGACTTTCCCACAAGAGGTTAAAACAGTAAACTCACTTCACGTGATCAAAGGAAAAAACAGAGCGGCGCCCACTAAAAGGCGCACCGCACACTGGTTGTCAAAACTAATCACCTTCGACCACCAGGACTATTCCGAAAATATTCGGAACGCATGATGGACTGCCCTGATACTGGATCCTATAATCGACGGATTCCAATTTACACGAGTCCTCATGGATGGCGGCAGTGACATAAACCTGATATATCAGGACACAATCCACAGGATGGGGATAAACCTAACCAAAATCCGCCGTAGCAACACCTCCTTTAAAGGAGTAATGCCAGGCCCATATGCCCATTGTACGGGCTCCATACTGCTAGAAGTTATGTTCGGTTCATCCGACAACTTCCGTATCGCCCCGTTTAAAAGTAGCCATCAAGCACTATTGGGACGCGAAGCTTTCGCCCGCTTTAACACACTACCGCATTATGCATCCCTAACACTTAAAATGCCTGGTCCACGCGGCATCATCTCGTTAAAAGGAAGTATTAAGTGTTACTCGAGCATGGAAGAACGGGAGACTGCGTTGACAGCCCCACAGCTATCCGACTCTGCTAGGCAAAGAACCTGAATTGGTCATTCAAACCCCGGACACGGATAGACGAGTCCGGCGCCTACTAGCGGCATACCCCCATACGAGGGGCTGCATGCATGTATAACAAGAGACAATAAAGCTCAACTTTATTCACTTCTTCAAACCATACTCTGTTTATTTAATATTAAGTACATCTTTCGCACGATCCTTCTTCTTTTAAACTAAGTTCCTCTCTTTTACAGATGAACAACATGCTACACCCGTCCAGGATACGGCACAACGGAGACACGGCAGGGCGTGCGATGAGGGACCCGTTGCAAGGATTCTTTTCAGATTAAGACCTGCGTAAACCTTTTTCTGTCTCTTGTTGATATACATCCCCGGTTCCTTACTATAACCGAGGAGGAGGCTGGCGTTTTGGCATTGGCCGCACCAGAATTTTTTATGCGTGCACGGATACCAGGGCTTAGGGCATTATTCTGCCCATTTTCATAAAGACCGAATACCTTAGGGAGTATTCGGCGTCTCGAGTTAGGCCTTATATGCATCAACTCCGAATCATGTCTTCGGTCAAATGTTGGGTTGCCCGGCTCCTGTGTTTTGCTGCCTTACGTTCCGTTTTCACGGCTAACGCGGCACCAGGAGAACTACTACGATTGTGCCCCGGTTCGGACGGGTGAGCACCTCAGTAGAGAAAGCCGAAAACTGACTGTCATGATAGAGCGAGAGACTGGTCAACCACTCGATGACTCACTGGAATGTTTAGGATTCCTCCGCATTAACGAAGGACGGTTTTCGGTCAGGCACATACGCACCCGAATTCGGGAGAGTGCGGTGCCCCGAGGGCTATATAGTAGCCCCACCCTCGAACTCCTATGGCTAAGTGAAAGTGATAAAGCATTATAGTCCGGTTGCTGGTTTGCTACACTATCACCTCCTTAACAGGACCAAGACGTTGGATTAAGTGTGAAAAGCGCTTTCTTTGCAAACACCCCGCACTATGTGCGTGGGGGCTGAAACCAAGGACTGCCATCTTTCAGGTTATATGCACATATACATAAGCGGCCGACAGGAGTAGTTTACTACTTGAAAGCACAAGTATAAAAAGCTCTTATATTATATGGAAACATTGTTTTCACAAATCATACATGTCATTTAAACATAATATCCTTCGAGCACTGCGTCTCTATTAAACGAGCGCCCGACATGACTTCTTCAAAGTAGTGCTCGGAAGGTACTCGGCTTCGGTCCGAATCTTGGGATGCAACGTCGGTGGCCTTCATCTACGCGGTATGTCTTGACCTTTGGCGAGAGCCATCCGCGCTCCCTCAATACACGCCCGATCGCTTCATTGCGTCGTCACGCGGTACCGCACCAAGGAACTGCTGCACTAAACCAAAATAGCTCTTCGGCTGGGGTCCGCCAGGCCACAAGTGAGTCAGGACATGCTTCATGGAAAATCCGGACAACCGATTCAGCTCGGCCCATTCGGCCGATCGGTCAGCGGCAGAGGACGCTCCGGACTATGGAATTGCGACCAATATAGCTCTTCCCTTCTGTGCCCCTTTCCGCCCCGGAAGTGCTCAACCGCGTCCGCAAGACTTTTCGCGGCCAAGTCGAGATAAGCATCCTCCGAACTCCACAACTTATCCAACTGAGCATACTTTGGATCTATATATTTCCTCCGCAGAAACGGTTTTCCGGCCGCAATTGCCCGGCTGACTCAGCTCCTCCTTGGCAGCTCTCAAAGCCGATTGGGCACTCTTGGATTCGGGCGGCCTTTTTAAACCCTCTTGTTCCGCTTTGACGTTCTTTTCAAGAACCTCGCAGCGATCGGTAGTATTCCTGAACTTTTTGCCATATCGGCCATTTCCTCTTTGCTTCAAAGATGAGCAGCCCGTTCGGCTTCTAGCTCTTCGCCGCCTTTTAAAGCGGCCGCATCTTGACCCTGGCTTGCTCTTTTTGCTCGGCGAGTTCCGCGCAGCTCCTCCACGGCAGCGGCACCATCTGCATTAAGCATACGAATAGTAAGACATGGGTGTCAAGCCCCTTACCAGTGTGTCCGCATAGAAGTCGCATACCTTGTGACTCGTCAAACCGTTTATTGACCGGTAGCGATGTCCGCATCCGCCTCGTCAAGTTGCCGCTTTAGTTCGGCATATTCATCAGTCCGGCTGGCCTCCAGATGCCCCGCCACCTGTTTAGGAGCGGCGATGAGTTATAACTGAGAATTTGATCCTCGGCACGTTGTCCATTTTGACAACATACCGAGTCTCAAGGGCTACTATCTATACAGGGCGCATTTTATATGCATAACTGTCAGAAGGTACATCATTTTTGCGTACCTCAAACCCCGTCAGTAAGCTTCTGACGGCTTCGCCTAATCCGCTCTCAGCGGTTGCATTTCTTTCAATCACCGTACCCATTAGAGCACGGTGATCTTCTGAATAACCGCCGCCCGAAAGCAGATCCTTCAGCTCCTCCGACCGCACACCACTTAGCGCCGGACCTTCCGGCCCCGCCGGACTTGGGGGAACCCTCCGAGACGACAACTCCGGGTCGTCCGCTTCACATGAGGGTGCGACAGGTGGAGGCGTTTCGCTCTCCATCATCTCCGGAAGAAGATCCCCCGAAGATGAGCTCTGCTGAGAAGGGATGAGGTTCGAACTACAAGGTACAATTTCGGTTATCTTCATGAATAAATACAGGGATGTTCCTTATTTACAAGACCCCTTCTTTTTACTTACGGCTCGCTGGAGGGCTGATCCCTCGGGAAATTATGCGGCTGGTTTACTTCCCGGGCGGACTCTCCGCCAAAGATTCCTTTCCCTCTTTGAGGCCTTGACCTCCGGATCTTCGAAGCGGTCCTCTTCTCTCCTCGGAAGGTGGGACTCTTAATCCCTCCTTCCTTGATAGCCTCCTTCATAGAGGCGGTTGCTTCCCGCTCCCCCTTCGCCTTCTTCAAAAGGCGCGACCTTCAACATCTTGGTCGGCATGGGATCCGGCGTGGTCTCACGGGAGGGAGCCGGACACCTTATTAACTTTGCCTTGGCTATCCACTCCTGTTCAAGAAACGGCTCCTTTAAAGGGCATATATATAAAATAAATGAATGAACAGCTTGTCCGGTTACGGGACTACTTACTTGAGTATCTGGGCGATTGCAGCTTAGTCCTGCGTCCTCGGTCAAGTCCGGACACTTCTCTTGTGATCCGAAGAACAGTTTATACATCTCCACGGGCGTCGTGCCCATAAAATTTTGGAGAGCTCATGGTCCCTCAGTTTAATTCCCACAGGCGGAGGGCGGCGTTCTTAGGGCTGAAGGCGCCGGATCACCATAACCTGCGCCACTGCGACCAGATTGATCCCTCTTTCTGGAGGTCTCGAATACGGCGGTGCAGCAAGGAACGATCCTTGGACGGCCCCAGTCGAGCCCCTTGTTGACCCATGATGCCAGCCGCTGTGGTGGACCTGGCGGAAGGCGGGGAGCGCCGCCCATTTGGTGCCCACAGAGCGGTGATATAAAACCACTCCCGTTGCCACAAACCAAGGTCCTCTTGAAAAGAGCCCTCGGGCCATGGAGCATCAGCACATTTGCTTATGACCGCCCCTCCGCACTCTGCTTGTTGCCCCTTGATCATCTTTGGCTCCACCTTGAAGGTCTTGAGCCACAATCCAAAGTGGTGGTAATATGGAGGAAGGCCTCACATACGACAATGAATGACGAGATATGGAGGATGGACTCCGGATTCAAGTCATGGAAATCAAGCCATAATAAAACATGAGCCCCCGCACAAAGGGATCCGTCGGGAAGCCTATACCCCGAAGGAAGTGGGACACGAACACCACATTCTCGCCGGGCTCAGAGGTGGGAATGACCTGCCACGAGCAGGCAGCCTATCAAGTTCTCGCCCGGTTAGATAGATATCTGGCGTTGCGCAGCTTTAGCACATCTTCTTACGTGGACGGAGGAAGACATCCATCGGCCGTCTTTGGTCGGATCCGGACATCGCCGAAAGTCCGGCGCGCTGAATCTGAAGCTTTGGGTGTTGGAACTTGAAGCGCGAGGCGAACTCGATGGAGGGTGTAAAAAGAAGAGGGCCTTGGTCTCATTATAAAGAGGTTGAATACCAAGAGCCCACCCCGTGGTCGATTAGGACTCGCCTTTGATAGAGGAGGCATGCCAACGGGCACGGTTGGGTTACCCATGTCCGTATTGATGGGAATCCCGGAATAAGGGGGCACGATCTATGCTTTGATAAGACGTGCCAAGGAAACCGCCTCGCTAAACATGCTGAGGTGGGACAGTAAAAAATGATTCATATAAAGGCCTGGCCGTGGTGATGTCACGCTGCGGAATACGTCAGCAGATCTGTGCGAAAATTATTCTCTCTACGGTGTTATGTGGAACTTGTTTTGCAGAGCCGGACACTATCCTTGTGTTCAAAACCTTCTATGAAGTATTCGGAGGAGGAACCCGCCTTGCAATGCCGAAGACAATATGCGCGCCGGACTCATCGTCATTGAAGCCTGGTTCAGGGGCTACTGAGGGAGTCCCGGACTAGGGGGTGTCCGGATAGCCGGACTATCATCACGGCCGGACACCAAGACTATGAAGATACAAGATTGAAGACTCCGTCCCGTGTCCGGATGGGACTTCCCTTGGCGTGGAAGGCAAGCTTGGCAATACGGATATGTAGATCTCCTACCATTGAAACCGACTCTGTGTAACCCTAACCTATCCGGTGTCTATATAAACCGGAGGGTTTTAGTCCGTAGGACGAACAACAATCATACCATAGGCTAGCTTCGAGGGTTTAGCCTCCTTGATCTCGTGGTAGATCTACTCTTGTACTACCCATATCATCAATATTAATCAAGCAGGAGTAGGGTATTACCTCCATCGAGAGGGCCCGAACCTGGGTAAAAACATCGTGTCACCTATCTCCTGTTACCATCCGCCTAGACACACAGTTCGGGACCCCCTACCCGAGATCCGCCAGTTTTGACACCGACAGCGCCGCCGAGAATCACCGTGGTCAGAGCCCCCAAACCACCCCACTGCCTGGTTCCGGAGCATCACCATGGAGTGGAGCTTCCCCTCAACGACGCATTCACGCCCGGGAGCAGCACACCGTCGCCATCGTCGCTGTTTCCCTCGCCACGGCCACCGGACGCCACCGGTCGATTCGCCGCCTGCAGCTCATCCCCGGCCACACCACACCGAGAAGCTCTCCGTGACCGCTGTGAGCCCCTGGTTATTTACCCCCTAGCCCCGCTGCCGTTTTCTTCCTCTGCCACGCTAACTATCGGAGTCGTGAGCTCCCACCCGCCGGCCGTGTCACCGCCGTGGCTATGGCTGCTGAAGCTCGCAACCGAGCACACCACTACGCTCGGTGCCTCTCCACGAGCCCGCAACATGCCTCAGCTCGCCTTCCCGTGCCCCCTAGTGGTCGCTCGTGTCTCACCCGAGCTCCGGCCGCCGCCGCGAGCTTGTTTTCGCGGGGCTCAGGCCACCTCAGCTCCCGCCGCCCGCCCCATCGGCTGCGTGCGAGCAGCAGCTCCCCGTAGAGCCTGCCCGTGCTCAAAACCATCGCCTGTAGGCAAAAGCCGAGCCAACCCGGTCGCCCCACAGCGTTTTGGTCGCCCGGCGTAACCCGGCGATGTTGGCAGGCGATTAGTTTAGGCTAACGACGCAGTTAGTTACCACCTAGTGAGATTGACAGTAGGGCCCCGCTACCTAATTAAGCTTAGATTAAGCTTCTGCTTAGTACTAACTAATCCCAGTGGACCCACGCGTCAGCATTGACCATGTTGACGTGGCCATTGACTGGGCCCACACGTCAGCGACCCTAAACAAGACTGAGACACTGACCAGTGGGTCCCACCAGTCAGGTTGACCTGGACCAGGTCTGTTGACCTGCTGAGGTCAGCATAACGCAATGCTGATGCAGTAATGCCCTTTTCTGGATTTATTATTATTCAGGAAATTCCAGAAAATAGCTAAAACTTCTAAAATTCATAGAAATTAATCTTTAACTCCAAATGAGATAAGTTATATATGAAAAATGATCAGAAAAATCCAATCTATCCATTTGCACTGGTTTCATGCATGTTTAAACAATTTAACCTTGCTGTATAAGTGAAAACATGATTATGGCATTTTAAATACTTCATATGGAGTTTGCATATGAACCCTTGGTTCATATGGACTTCATTTAAATTTTTGATAGATCCATTAGTATAAATCACAGCATATTGACATGTCATGATCATGCATCATATTGTGCATTGCATTGATTGTGTTCTTTCTGTGTTTGTCGGTGGTTGTTCCCCCTTAGTAGATGTTGCTCCGACGACGTGATCGACGACACCGATGAAGAGATATACTATCTTCAGAAGTGCCAGGAAAGCAAAACCCCCTTGTTCATTCCGATACAATCCCACTCTCTCGCTCCTGCTCTCTTTTACTGCATTAGGACAACAACGATTCAACTGTTACATGCTGCGGTAGTTGAACCCCCTTTCCTCGGCATGACTGTCATTGCCACGATAAATAGATGAAACCCACTAGCATGAGTAGGAGTTGTTTGAGCCCTGATGTGCCTACTCATTCATGCTTGTTTGTCATGCCTGCTATTGCTTAGAGTTGTGTCAGGTCTGATTCATCGGCGATGAATTGGAATGTGGTGAACATGTACTACTATTGAGAGCTAAGTGTGTGAACACGATTTGGTAAAGGTAGCGATGAGAGGCCATGTAGGAGTACATGGTGGGTTGTCTCATTGAAACCGTCCTCAAGAACTGAGTTCTGTGTTTGTGATCCATGAACAGTTACTACCACACACTGGGTTCTGGTAACTCGACCCCTCTCGACTTATTAATCAACTCGATCTCTGTCCAGGAGTTGCAACTAGTTTCTGGTGTTTGTACGTAGTGTTAGTAGTCTACCAAGTGGCACCCGGTACAGGTGGGCTTGGGATAGACTAGGCACCATGGCACGGTGTACCAAGCGTAGATCCACCCATCGAGGTGGGCTTGGGAACCTTGCACACATCGTTTGGGGTCGTGAGCGACACCCCGGCCGGATCTCCTTGCGGATGGAACCCGGATAGGCGATAAACCTAGACTAGAGACTTGTGTGGTTAGTCAGGTCGTGGCCGACTCCTCGCCAAAGCTTCCGCTTGAAGGTTGCCGAGATACACGCCTTGTACATGGTGGTAAGTGGCGAGGCGTGTGTGAAGAAGTACACCCTGCAGGGTTAACATCATCTATTGAATAGCCGTGTCCGCGAAAAGGACTTACGGGTTGCACAGACAGTTAGTGCTATGGATGGCGTTCTCGTGAGGGAGGCGGGAGCAGATCCATAGTGGTGTATTGATATGGTGAATATGTGGACTCGTGCGCCACCTCAAAAGAGTTACTTGCGGTCGTAGTTTAGGATAGCCATCGAGTCAAAGCTGGCTTGCTGTCCAAACTCCACCACCCCTTTCTTGATCTTGATGCATATGTAGCTAGTTACGATGTAAGTCTTCTTTGGGTACATTTGTACTCACATTTGCCTATTTTATGTTTTGCGAGAGATGTCGGTCTCGCTAGTAGTTCCGTTTGGACTTGACGTTTAGCTTGATACCTCGGCTACGATCTTGTGCCCTCGGCAGATCTCGGTAGATAGTCGGGCTTCTCGGCCTTTTTCATTTATAGTTGTCTGTACTCAGACATGTTAAGCTTCCGCATGTGCTTTGACTTGTATGCTCTGAATGTTGGGTCATGAGACCCATGTTTGTAATACCTCGCTCCTCGGAGCCTATTGAATAAATAGTTTGAGTCGTAGAGTCTTGTTGTGATGCCATGTTGTATTTGCACATATTGAGCATATTGTGTGTATGATTGAAATGCTTGGTACGTGTGGGATCCGACAACCTAGTTGTTTATCCTTGGTAGCCTCTCTTATGGGGAAATGTAGTCTTGTGCTTCCATGAGCCATAGTAGTCGCCATACCCGGTTCACGGAGTCACCGCTAGCCCAAAGCACTACTACTCCGGAACACTTGACAGGCGGCATGTGATTCACTTCGTTCCTATGTCTGTCCCTTCAGGAAATGTCACCTTGGTGAAATCCGGAGTCCTGCCTAGCCTGCTACAGCCCGGTTCACCGGAGTCCTGTTAGCCCGGTGCTACAGCCCGGATTCACACGCTGCTGACCGACATGCTCGATATTGATTCATGTATGCCTGTCCTCGTAAGTTAGTGTCACTTTGGGTTCACGACTACTCATGTCGGCCCAGGTTCTCTGTCATATGGATGCTAGCAACACTATCATATACGTGAGCCAAAAGGCGTAAACGATCCCGGGCCATGGTAAGGCGACACCCCTGGGAATACCGTGCGTGAGGCCGCAAAGTGATATGAGGTGTTACAGGCTAGATCAGTGTGACTTAGAATCGGGGTCCTGACAGCTTTGGTATCAGAGCCTGACTGCCTGTAGGATTACCAAGCCAAACTGGTCGAAGTTGAGTCTAGAAATGCTTTAGTTATATAAGGGAATTGATTGTGGAAGGGAATGCAAGGCTCTTTTTACTCCTTTACCCTATGACCTTCTGATCTGAGTCATCCTCTTCTCTTCTACGGGGATTAAGAACTAGGCTTCTCATCTTTCTATCAGGATCACGTGTTACTAATCTGTAGACTTGCAAGATTGTTGGATTCAAGCCCCAGTTCAGTTTCTACTACTTCCGTATGTTCATAGCTGGTCTCAGAACCTTGATATTGTGATGTTGAGTGGTTATGCCACCCTTTTGCAGGCTGTCTCAAATGTTTTTCAGCATTTACAGCCGTTATGTTGTCCGAGTCATCCCAGGTTTCTAAATAGTCTGATCCATTGCAAATCCTTTCCTTCCGTTCCTGATGTCCACTTGGGCCAGATTAAGCACACGAATCGGTGAGTTGAGGTACTCTATTGCCTCGACATATATGTTGGAGTTAGTATTATGACCATAGGTGTTTTAGGGAGTCACCTAGTAATCTAGCCATGTTTTGTGTTCCCAGTGTGATGAATCTGGTCGTCATTCCCGAAAGCATTCCGTGATGCTACCTAGTAGTAGGTATTCTACTCCTGGGTTCTTGAACCCGAGATTCACCCTACCTACTTCATGTTGATAGTGTTTGCTAGTTCCTTTAGGATATTAGTAACCTTTGCAATAGTCCTCGAGGTTCGTGGTATATCATTCTTCCAAATACCATGAACCATTCTTGGCAGAAGTTCTTTTGAACCAAAAGGTCACAACAAGAGTGCTCTTGATGAGTTCTCCATTTTACATTGTGAATCTGCCAATTCTACCTTTCTGCATGGGTTATCCGAAAGAAATGTTGAGCTTTGCTCGACATACTAATCTATGCATCCACAACTCACAAAAGATATATGTTCCTTTGAGTTGTCCCCCTTTAGTTTGTCTTCTGGCCTTCGTCTATCAATTGATAGTCAAGGGTATGTGTGCAATCGTGTTCATGATGCCTACTATTCTTGTGGCCCGTCAAGCCGTTCTATTTCATAATGAATAGGAGAAACAAACTCCAGAACCTCATCCATATCTAGGATTGGGTCAAAGCAATTGTATTCCGCGGATCAAAATGCCAAACCAGCTTTTGCTCTGCTGTACCTTGGAGTGTTACCATCTTTATGTCAAGAGTGTCATGAGAATTGCACCACCTCTTATGATTCTTGACGCAGTAATACTTCTTGACATCATTGTTCATTCCTCGGTTCCCGTGTTATTGTAACCGGAATGCCAACAAGTGTACCTTGATGTGCGAAATCAATACTCCTAGCAACTCCGTTGCTTGGTAGTTAATGGACAATAATTTCATTCTTAGCGTGTTGGTTCTTGAATCATCATTCTAAGATAGATTGTGCTACCTAGTCCTTATCTTCAGTGCACTCTTCTATCAATGAGTTAGGATTGCGTCAATCCCTCGCTCTTTGATCATATCGTCTTGCCCTGAAAAGCAAGATTGTTCTCAAGCTTAGTAACATATCGGTGGTTCGTGATTTTCCGAATATCTTCTCTGAAGTATCACCAGGTCGTCACCTGACTGTTATGTTGAGCTCGTGATCAAGTTGGTTTCATATAAACCACCCATTCTCCAAGATTCTGTGTTGGATAACCCCGAGCTAGTTGGTTAAGCTAAACAACAACTTGGAGAGTTGGAAGATGAAAGCTTGTCCGACTTAGTTCATCACTAAGGGATATCCTTGAGTGTGTGTGTGTGTTGAAGAAAGATGATATCTTCATCGACTGATCCCCGTGATCAGTTGTTGAATTTATTGTCTTGTCCAAACCTTGATTTGAGTGTGGGCTATCATCAAATCAAGTTAGAACCAACGATATTCGTAATGTTGTCTTACTCGTGGTTGATCCCTCGAGCATACACCATTACTCTTTTGGTCTGACCAATACTATCACCGTGTTCACATGATGGCGGAAGTCTAGTGATATGGAAATTTTAATGAGTTGTTGTTGAGCCCATCAGCAGCATTTTGTCTCCCCCATGACTCATGTTGAACATCAACCTAGTGTTGGAAACTTTTATAAGCATTATCTTCATGTCCCATTCGTGAAGAATATGTTGGATGAAAGAAGTGACTTTCTCTGATTCACGTGCATTTGGTGCAAGTTGCCGCCGTGAGTTCGAGAAGGATTGTTTTTGTTTCCCTGGTACCATCTCAAATCAGTCATGCATATGTGTGAAGTATTCTGTGGTATGGAGACTTGCAACCTTCATTCTATATGTATCCTTAGCACACCAAGCCACTGATTGATTTGTTCAAGGAGAAGGAGTTCCTTCATAAGAGCTAATCATGACTTATGTTAGGACTTCGACATCCTCGATGATGGTTCCCCACCTGAACCCGGTAGTGTTTTATTGTAAGACTTCTACGTGGTCATGCTTGTCTTGGACAGTGTGTTCACATGTGTGTAGCAGAAGCAGCTCATGTTTTAGAGCTTACTACCATAGTTCATTTCCTGAGACTCTCGCAACGTCATCTCGTCAGGTTGTGTTGCAAATTTTCTTTTCCAGACATGTTGTCTGAAATATCCGGTCACCAACCAGATCTGAATCTCAGGCAGATATGATGGTTGGAACTTTTCCAAGGTCTATGATGTAGGTCCTCACAAGGTTGATGTTCTGGCCGACACACCTAGTTGGAAGATCTACTATTGTAGTATGTTGATTGAGAAATTTGACCATCTTCTCCGTAAGGATTTCGTATGATCTATGCCAAAAGTTGTTCCTTATGGATTCTGTGCTCCCAAAGTCCGACCTTTACTTGATGGCCATGTTGATGCTTTTAAGCATGACCGTGGTAGTTAGAACATCAAGGAGAACATTAGAAGCGGAGTGCTAAATGTCTCTCGGTCGATCATCCAGATTTGCTTCTTTGGCATTGCTAAGGAAAAATCTGAGAAAGTGATGTCCTCCTTAGCACCTGCATCCTCCATCACCGTTCATCATGGTAGTATGATGTGTTGCCAGGATCCTTAGCACGGATGTTGGTAAGACCTTGATGAATTTGGAAATGCTCAAGTTATTGAAAGCACGCTCAGTCACTAGGTTATATCCTTGGTATCAAATGGAATGTGCCTTCCATTTGCCGAGTTGTTCTATAACCGTAGTTTCCGTTCCAAACTAGGTATGCCATTCATTCGTATTCCTTCAAACGATCAATTTTGAATTGCCTTAGGCTGGTATGAAGAGTTTTAATGATCTAGGTATCAAAAGTAATTCTTTTTGCCACTTAAGGGAATAATTTTACGAGTCACCTTCTCTAAGGTGCCCCGTTATGGAATCATGGCAATTATTTCATCGCTATCTTGAAACCATTCACCATCTCCTCTAGCATCGAATTGTTGCCTACCAAATTGAACCCCCGTCATCTGTTCTTCCATCCCTCCCGAAGTGTGTTTGAACATCTCAGCTCAAGAGGTGTTCTATGCCTCATTCCATGAATTGATCGTGAGTTGCTCGATCTTCGAGGAGATCGATTCCTGTAGAGTTTCTTTCTGTCGTCGTCTTGGATGAAGTTTTCGAAAGCAAAGACGTCAAGATCAATTTGAAGCAATAAATCAACATCTTTGAGAAGAGCAATTGGATCATGAAGATTGTGTTAGTTTGTGTCCCCTTTGTCCTCTTACCTCACGTCTTGAATCTCGGGACGAGATTCTTGTTTAGTAGGGGTGAGTTGTCACATCCCTAGCTTCTGGTGCTGCCTAGTGTTTGCATCTTGCTTGCATCATGTTTAATTTTCTTGGAAATTTGAAATGGGGATGTTCAAACCCTAGCATCAAAAGGAATTCAAATAGGTTCAACCAAAATATTTTTCAATGATTTCAAAATGCCCTTTAAATATGTTCATCATTTACGGATCAAGGTGGAAGCATCTACCAAAAATGGTTCACATTTTTGCAGGACATATTTGGACTTTGAATTAATTCAAACATATTTGAATTGGAGCTATTTAAATGCTATATATATTTTACATGCTCCAAAAATATTGGAAATTGTTAAGGGTCACTTTGGAATAATTCGTAAAGCACCCATAATTATTTCCAGGATTTTATGAAATGAATTAGTATTTTACTAATTCAAAACAGAGGAATAAAATAGAAAACTGAAAGAAAATAAAGAAGAGAGAGAGGGAAACCCACTGGCCTCACATGTCTTGGCCCACCCACTGCCAGATCCACTTGGCGGCCCACCCACCGAGGGCACACCATTGTCTTCAAGCTACGCCATCTTGGCAGAGGCGTGTCGACGCGCCCGCGCGCCAGCCTCCACCTCCTGCTTGCCCCGACACACGTCGACGCCGCGGAGGACCACCCCGTTGCTGTACGGATCCGCCCAACATCTCACTTGCCCCCAGCCCGCTCTCTGAATCGCTCCCCCCCCCCGGACCTGAGAACGCCGGAGCGTGCCGCCGAGAATCATCGTGGTCAGAGCCCCCAAACCACCCAACCGCCTGGTTCCGGAGCATCACCATGGAGTGGAGCTTCCCCTCAACGACGCATTCACGCCCGGGAGCAGCACACCGTCGCCATCTTTGTCGTTTCCCTCGCCACGACCACCGGACGCCACCGGTCGATTCGCCGCCTGCAGCTCATCCCCGGCCACACCGAGAAGCTCTCCGTGACCGCTGTGAGCCCCTGGTTATTTCCCCCTAGCCCCGCTGCCGTTTTCTTCCTCTGCCACGCTAACTACCGGAGCCGTGAGCTCCCACCCACCGGCCGTGTCACCGCCGTGGCTATGGCTGCTGAAGTTCGCAACCGAGCACACCACTGCACTCGGTGCCTCTACACGAGCCCGCAACATGCCTCAGCTCGCCTTCCCGTGCCCCCTAGTGGTCGCTCGTGTCTCACCCGAGCTCCGGCCGCCGCCGCGAGCTTGTTTCTGCGGGGCTCCGGCCACCTCAGCTCCGCCCCGCCCCATCGGCTGCATGGCAGCAGCTCCCGTCAGAAACCTCCCGTGCTCAAAACCATCGCTCAGAGGCGAAAGTCGAGCCAACCGGTCGCCCCACCGCGTTTTGGTCGCCACCGGCGTAACCCCGGCGATGTTGACGTGGCAGATTAGTTTAGGCTAACGACGCAGTTAGTTACCACCTAGTGAGACTGACAGCAAGGCCCCGCTACCTAATTAAGCTTAGATTAAGGTTCTGCTTAGTACTAACTAATGCCAGTGGACCCACGCATCAGCATTGACCATGTTGACGTGGCCATTGACTGGGCCCACACGTCAGCGACCCTAAACAAAGATCGAGACATCGACCAGTGGGTCCCACTAGTCAGGTTGACTGGACCGGTCTGCATTGACTGCTGAGGTCGACATGACGCAAGAATGCCCTTTTCTCGATTTATTCTTATTCACGAAATTCCAGGAAATAGCTAAAACTTCTAAAATTCATAGAAATTAATCAGAATCTAAAATGAGATAAGTTATATATGAAAAATGATCAAAAAAAATCCAATCTATCCATTTGCACTGGTTTCATGCATGTTTAAACAATTTAACCTTGCTGTATAAGTGAAAACATGATTATGGCATTTTAAATACTTCATATGGAATTTGCATATGAACCCTTGGTTCATATGGACTTCATTTAAATTGTTGATAGATGCATTAGCATAAATCACATCATATTGACATGTCATGATCATGCATCATATTGTGCATTGCATTGATTGTGTTCTTTCTGTGTTTGCCGGTGGTTGTTCCCCCTCGGTAGATGTTGTTCCGACGACGTGATCGACGACACCGATGAAGAGATATACTATCTTCAGAAGTGTCAGGCAAGCAAAACCCCCTTGTTCATTCCGATACAATCCCACTCTCTCGCTCCTGCTCTCTTTTACTGCATTAGGACAACAACGATTCAACTGTTACATGCTGCGGTAGTTGAACCCCTTTCCTTTGCATGACTTGTCATTGCCACAGTAAATAGATGAAACCCACTAGCATGAGTAGGAGTTGTTTGAGCCCTGATGTGCCTACTCATTCATGCTTGTTTGTCATGCCTGCTATTGCTTAGAGTTGTGTCAGGTCTGATTCATCGGCGATGAATTGGAATGTGGTGAACATGTCCTGCTGTGTGTGAGCTAAGTGTGTGAACACGATTGGGTAAAGGTAGCGGTGAGAGGCCATGTAGGAGTACATGGTGGGTTGTCTCATTGCAGCCGTCCTCAGGAACTGAGTTCTGTGTTTGTGATCCATGAAACAGTTACTACCACACATTGGGATCCTTAATTGACTCTCGGCTTCTTAACCACCCTTGTCCTCTGTCCGGTGAGTTGCAACTAGTTTACGGTGTTTGTAGGATATGTGTTGGAGGCCGTATGAAGCGCTGACCCTAGGGGTGGGCTATGATGCGGTAGATACACCGTGGCCCGGTGTACCGAGCGCCCGTTTGGTGTCTCGGGAACCCTGGACACATCGTTCGGGGCCGTTAGTGGAAACCTCGGCCGGACACCGAATAGGCGATAAACCTGGACTAGGGACTTGAGTGTTTAGGTAGGCCGTGGCCGACACCCTCGCTGGGCTTCCGCTTGAAGGTTGCCGAGTACATGTCGTGTAAACGGCGGTAAGTGGTGAGAGCGTGTGTGAAGAAGTACACCCTTGCAGGGTTAATATGATCTATTCAAATAGCCGTGTCCGCGGAAAAGGACTTACGGGTTGCCTATATCGGTTCATAGACAAGAGAAAGTGGATACTCTAAAATGCGCAAGATAAGCGTGAGTGCTATGGATGGCGTTCTCGCAGGAGACGGAGGCGGATCCATAGTGGTGTATTGATATGGTGAATATGTGGACTCGTGCGCCACCTCAAAAGAGTTACTTGCGATCGTAGTTCAGGATAGCCACCGAGTCAAAGCTGGCTTGCTGCGGTCAAACTCCACCACCCCTTTGTTGATAATGATGCATATGTAGATAGTTACGATGTAAGTCTTGCTGAGTACGTTTGTACTCACGTTTGCTTATTTTATGTTTTGCGAGAGACTTCAGTCTCGCTAGTAGTTCAGCGTGGACTTGACGTTTAGCTTGTTACCTCAGCTACGATCTTGTGCCCTCGGCAGATCTGGTAGATGGTCAGGCTTCTCGGCCTTTTTCATTTGTAGATGTACGTACTTTCGGACATGTTAAGCTTCCGCTTGTGCTTTGACTTGTATGTTTCGAGTGTTGGGTCATGAGACCCATGTTTGTAATATATCGCTCCTCGAGCCTAATGAATAAATATTTGAGTCAGAGAGTTATGTTGTGATGCCATGTTGTATTTACACATATTGAGCATATTGTGTGTATGTTTGAAATGCTTGGTATGTGTGGGATCCGACAATCTAGTTGTTTATCCTTGGCAGCCTCTCATATGGGGAAATGTAGTCTAGTGCTTCTGGCGATAGTAGTCCGCTTCTGCCCGGTTCACCGGAGTCCTGCTAGCCCAGCACTACTGCTTTGGACACTTGACTGGCCGGCATGTGTTTCACTTCGTTCCTATGTCTGTCCCTTCGGGGAAATGTCATGCGGTGATATCCGGAGTCCTGCCTAGCCTGCTACAGCCCGGGTTATCGGAGTCCTGTTAGCCCAGTGCTACAGCCCGGATTCATACGTTGATGACCGACATGCTCGATGTGATTCATGTATGCCTGTCCCCATGGGTTAGTGCCGCTTTGGGTTCACGACTAGCCATGTCGGCCCGGGTTCTCTGTCATATGGATGATAGCGACACTATCATATACGTGAGCCAAAAGGCGCAAACGGTCCCGCGCCATGGTAAGGCGACACCCGTGGGAATACCGTGCGTGAGGCCGCAAAGTGATATGAGGTGTTACCAGCTAGATCGATCTGATTTGGAGTCGGGGTCCTGACAGCGTTGGTATCAGAGCCTGACTGCATGTAGGATTACCAAGCCAAACTGGTCGAAGTTGTGTCTAGAAATGCTTTAGTTATATAAGGGAATTGATTGTGGAAGGGAACGTAAGGCTCTTTTTAATCCTTATACCTCATGGCCTTCTAATATGAGTCATCCTCTTCTCTTCTACGGGGTTTAAGAACTAGGCTTCTCATCTTTCTATCAGGATGACGTGTTACTAATCCATAGACTTTTAAGATTGTTGGTTTCAAGCCTCAGTTCAGTCCCTACTATTTCTGTATGTTAACTGTTGATCTCGGAACCTTGATATTGTGATGTTGAGTGGTTATGCCACCATTTTGCATGATGTCTCAAATCTTTTTGAGCATTTACAGCCGTTATGCTGTCCGAGTCATCCCAGGTTTCTAATACAATCTGAAGCATTTGCAAAATCCCTTCCTCCCATTTTGATGTCCCTTTGGGCCAAATTAACCACACTAATCAATTGGGTTGAGGTACTGTTGCCTCGACATATATGTTGGAACTATTATTATGACCATAGGTGTCTTAGAGGATCATCTAGTAATCTCGCCATGCTTTATATTCCTAGTGTGATGATTCTGGCCATTATTCTTGAAAGCATCCCGTGATGTTATTAGTTAGTAGGCATTCTATTCCTGGGTTCTTGAACCCGGGATTCACCCTACTTACTTCATGTTGATAGTAATTGCTAGCTCCTTTAGGATATTAGTAACCTTGCAATAGTCCTCGAGGTCCGTGGTATTTCCTTCTTCCAAATACCATGGACCGCTTATGGCAGAAGTTCCTCGGCTGAACCGAAGGATCACGGTCGAGTACTCTTGAGGAGTTCTCCATTCATAATTGTGAATCTGCCGATTCTACCCTTTTCCGCATGGGTTATCCGGAAGAAATGTTGAGCTTACGCTCGACATACTAATCTATGCATCCACAACTCGAAAGTTATATGTTCCTCGAGTTGTTCCTCCTTAGTTGTATTCTCGACCCCGATACATCAATTGATAGTCAGGAATAGTCGTGCATTCGCCATCGATGCCTATTATTCTTGTGGTACGTCAAGCCATTCCATCCGGGAATGACTAGGAGAAACAAACTATAGTACCTTGTCCATTTCGAGGATTGGGTCAAAGTAGTTGTATCCCGCAGATCAAAATATCAATTCAGCTTTGTTCTGTTCTACCTTGGAGTATTAGCCCCTTTGTGTTAGAATTGTCATGAGAACTGCACCAACTCTCATGAATTCTTGACGTAGTGATACCTCTCACCATCATCATTCATTCCTCGGTCCTCGTGTTGTTGTAACCGGAATGCCGACAAGTGAATTGTGATGTGTGAAATCAATACTCCGAGCAACTCGTTGCTTGGTAGCTAATGGACAATATCCTCATTCTTAGCGTGTTGGTTATTAAATCATCATCCTAAGATTGATCGTGCCACATAGTCCTTATTTCTGGTGCACACTTCGATTGATGAGTTAGGATCTTGTCAAGTCCTCACTCATTTGATCATATCGTCTTGCCCTCAAAAGCAAGATTGATCTCGAGCTTAGTAACATACCGGTGGTTCGTGATTTTCCGAATATTTTCTCGGGAGTATCACCAGGTTGCCCCTGACTGTTATGTTGAGCTCGTGATCAAGTTGGTTTCTTGTAAATCACCCCTTCTCCAAGAATCTGTGTTGGATACCCTGAGCTAGTTGGTTAAGCTTAACAACAACCTGGAGAGTTGGAAGATGAAAGCTTGCCTGACTTAGTTCATCACTAAGGGATATCCTTGTGTGTGTGTGTGCTGAAGAAAGATGATATCTCCATTGATCGGTCCTCGTGCCCAGTTGTTGGACCTGTTGTCTTGCCAAAATTTTGACTTGAGTATGGGCTATCGTCAAGTCAAGTCAGAACAAATGATAGTCATAATGTTGTCTTACTCGTGGTTGATCCCTCGGGCATACACCATTATATCTTTTGGTCTGACCAATGCTATCACCGTGTTCACATGATGGTGGAAGTCCAGTGATATGGAAATTCTGATGAGTTGTTGTTGAGCCCATCAGCAGCATTTGTCCCCCCCCATGATTCATGTTGAACATCAACCTAGTGTTGAAAACTTTGTAAGCAATGCCTTCGTGATCCGTTCATGAAGCCTATGCTTGGATGAAAGAAGTGACTTCCTCTCATTCACATGCATTTGATGTAAGTTGTCGCCGTGGATCCGAGAAAGTTGTTTTTGCTTCTGTGGAATCATCCCAAGTCGATCACGCATGTGCGAAGTATTACGTGGTTTGATAGATCGATCATCTTCATTCCATATGCAATTCCTAGCACACCAAGCCACTGATTGATTTGTTCAAGGAAAATGAGTTGAGGTGCGAATACTAGTTCATGCACACGACTTGATATCCTTGTTGATGGTGCCCCACGAACTCGGTAGTGTTGTATTATAAGACTACTACGTGGTCATGCTTGTCTGGGACAGCGTGTTCACTTGTTTGTAGCAGAACCAGCTCATCTTTTGGAGCTTGCTATCATAGTTCATCCCCTGAGAGTGTTGCAGCGTCATCTCGTCGATTTGTGTTGCAAACTTTATTCTCCAGGCATACTGTCTGAAATATTCCGTTACCGACCAGATCTGAATCTCAGGCAGATATGATGGTTGGGTCATTCCCAGTATTTGCATTTTGCTCCCAGCTTCCACCCATCATTGTGTCAGTCTACCATGGGTCCCATCCATTTTCGATGATAAGCAAAATCATCCATTGCGTTGTCTTCAACAAGGTAGTCCACATCATCCATTCTAGTCCGAGTATGTCATTCTTTCGAACTCTTTCAAATGATCGATTGTGATTGCCTTTGGCTGGTATAAAGGGTCTCAATGATCTATGGATCAAAAGTAATTCTTTTTGCCACTTAAGGGAGTAGTTCTTCGAGTCACTTTTCCCAAGGTGCCCCGTTACGGAATCCTGGCAAATATTTCCTCGCCACCTTGACACCATCCACCATCTTTCTAAGCGTGGAATTGCTGCCCACCAATCAAACCCGTCGTTTGTTCTTCCATCCCTCTCGATGTGTTTTGTGTCTCAACTCGAGATGTTTCAACATCTCATTCCACGAGTTGATCTTGAGTGCTCGATCTTCGAGGAGATCGTTTCCTATAAAGTTTCTTTCCGTCGCCATCGTGTTGGATGAAGATCTCAAAAGCAAGGACGTCAAGATCAATTGGAGCAATGAACCAACCTATTCGGGAAGGGAATTGGATCGACAAGATCGTGTTAGTTTTGTGTCCCCTCTGTCTACTTACCTCACGTCTTGAATCTCGGGACGAGATTCTTGTTTAGTGGGGGTGAGTTGTCACATCCCTAGCCTTGCAATGCACTAGTGCTAGCTTGGTTGTTGCATCATGTCTAAATTTATTGAAAGTTGAAATGGGGATTGCTCAAACCCTAGCACCAAACCAAATCAACTAGGTTCAAATAAAAATATTCTGAATAAACCCAAAATGCCCTTCAGAAAAGTTTATCATTTTTGGATTGGTTTAAAACCTCTGCCAAAAATGGTGCACATATTTCTAGGCCATTCTGGATTTTTGAATTAAATCATATGGTATTTGCATTTGGGCATTTAATTGCTAAATAATATTTTAAATGCTCAAATAATCACAAACTAAAATGTTCACTGTAGAATATTCTCAATAAACCCAAAATGCCCTTCAGAAAAGTTTATCATTTTTGGATTGGTTTAAAACCTCTGCCAAAAATGGTGCACATATTTCTAGGCCATTCTGGATTTTTGAATTAAATCATATGGTATTTGCATTTGGGCATTTAATTGCTAAATAATATTTTAAATGCTCAAATAATCACAAACTAAAATGTTCACTGTAGGATATATTCCCAACAGTGATCATGAGTAGTTTCATGATTTTTGGAAGTGTCTAAGTATTTTTAATAAAGCCCTAAAACTACAGAATAATAGAAAACAGAATTTAATAGGAACAACAGAGAGAGAGAGATAGTACCTGGGCCAATTACCTGTGCGGTCCAGGAGCCGGCCTAGCCCACCTGGCCGTTGCCAGTCGTCTCCCACCTCTGCCAGTAGGCAGAGGCAGGGACAACGCACGGAGGCTGCTGCGAGCGCCACGCCACTGTGCTGCCCGCTCAAGGCCCGAGGACAGCATGACGCCTTGAATCCCTCCTCGGTGCCGTCCCGAACCGCTCGACCCTCTCACTCTCCTGTGCTCCTCCCTCCTCTGTTCCTCTCCCGAGCGCCACTGCCGCCGCCGTTGTTGCCACGGCCACCGGCCCTCCTCGCCCTCCAACATGCTCCCGAGCTCCTTGATGCCTCCCTCGTCCTCTCCGTCGGCTCACGCGACCGGAAGAGCCCCGACGCGTCGTCCTCGACCTCATCTTCTTCCTCGGCCACAGGAGATCGCCGCCGGGATTCCGACGTCGTCAAGCCTTCCCCGAGGCCGCTTCAACGACCCCTGCAACCGCTGTGAGGCCACGGTCCTTCCCCCCCCCCTAACCCGTGCTCGTTTGCCTTCCCTAACCGCTCTAACCACCTTGCCGAGCGCTCCTCGCCGCCGGCCATGGCGCCGCCGCGACCACAGCTGCTATGGCTCGCATCCGAGCCCATCAGCACGCTCAGAACACTCCCAGGAGCACGTAGCACTCTTCTGCTTCTCCTCTAGTGCACCGTAGCGTCGACACCGTTCACGCCCGAACTCCGGCCGCCGTATAAGTTGCCGCCGCCGTCGATTTAGGTCACCTGAGCTGCTGCTGCGTGCACCACAAGACGCGAACGAGCTCCAGCATCGCGTAGAACCTCTCAGCCATCGATTTGGTCGATGGAGGTGCGTTTCCGACGCCCTCCGCCGTCTTTGGCATCGCCGGCAACGAGCCGCGGTCAACTCTGGTGAGTTTGACCCGGGGTTGACCACAGTTTGACCCCCTCTGGGTCATCGGCGTAGGGCCCTGTGCCACTAACTAAACTAGGTTAGTGTTAGTTTAACGCTGACTAATTAGATTAGTAAGGTTAGTCAGCGGCAGACGGGACCCACAGGTCAAGGTTGACTGGACCGTCTCCGCTGATCGCCGACACAGAGACGCAATGCTGACGCAATAAAGTATTTTCTGGATTTAATCTTAATCAGGAAATTTCAGAAAATACCCCTAACTTCTAAAATTCATAGAAATTCAATCGTAACTCCAAATTAAATAATTTATATATGAAAAATTATCAGAAAAATCCAATATATCCATCTGTACTATTTTAATGCATGTTAGAACAACTTATAGCTGCTATTTAGCACAAATCATATAAATGGCATTTAAACTCTCACATATGAAGTTTGAATTTGAACCTAGGGTTCAAACCAACTCCATTTAACATGTTGCTAGTTGCATTAGCTCAAATCACAGCATTCTGACATGTCATGATCATGCATCATATTGTGCACTGCATTGATTGTGTTCTTCCTTGTTTGCCGGTATTTGTTCCCTCTCAATAGACGACGTACCGACGATGAGTTCGATGACACCGATGCAGAACTGTAATATCTTCAAAAGTGCCAGCAAGCAAAACCCCTTGTTCTTTCCGATACAATCCACTCTCTCGCTCCTGCTCTTTTTACGTGCATTAGGACAACAATGATTCATCTCATACTTGCTGCGGTAGCTGAACCCCTTTATCCTCTCGTGATGACCTGTCATTCCACAGTAATTAGATGAAACCCACTAGCATGAGTAGGAGTTGTTTGAGCCCTGTTGTGCCTACTCATTCTTGCTTGTTTGTCATGCCTGCTACTGCTTAGAGTTGAGTCTGGTCTGATTCATCGGGGATGAATCGGAGGTGTGTGAACATGTCCTGCTGTGTGTGAGCTAAGTGTGTGAACACGATTGGGTAAAGGTAGCGGTGAGAGGCCATGTAGGAGTACATGGTGGGTTGTCTCATTGCAGCCGTCCTCAGGAACTGAGTTACGTGTTTGTGATCCATGAAACAGTTACTACCACACATTGGGATCCTTAATTGACTCTCTCGGCTTCTTAACCACCCTTGTCCTCTGTCCGTGAGTTGCAACTAGTTTCGTGTTTGTAGGATATGTGTTGGAGGCCGTGCATAGCCCGACCCTAGGGGTGGGCTATGATGCGGTAGATACACCATGGCCCGGTGTACCGATTCGCTCGTTTGGTGTCTCGGGAACCCTGCACACATCGTTCGGGGCCGTTAGTGGAAACCTCGGCCGGACTCCCTGCGAATGGAACCCGAATAGGCGATAAACCTGGACTAGGGACTTGAGTGTTTAGGTAGGCCGTGGCCGACACCCTCGCTGGGCTTCCGCTTGAAGGTTGCCGAGTACATGTCGTGTAAACGGCGGTAAGTGGTGAGAGCGTGTGAGAAGAAGTACACCCCTGCAGGGCTAATATGATCAATTCGAATAGCCGTGTCCATGGAAAAGGACTACAGGGTTGCCTATATCAGTTCATAGACAAGAGAAAGTGGATACTCTAAAATGCGCAAGATAAGCGTGAGTGCTATGGATGGCGTTCTCGCAGGAGGCGGAGCGGATCCATAGTGGTGTATTGATATGGTGAATATGTGGACTCGTGCGCCACCTCAAAAGAGTTACTTGCGATCGTAGTTCAGGATAGCCACCGAGTCAAAGCTGGCTTTGCCGCGGTCAAACTCCACCACCCCTTTGTTGATAATGATGCATATGTAGATAGTTACGATGTAAGTCTTCTTTGAGTACGTTTGTACTCACGTTTGCTTATTTTATGTTTTGTAGAGAGACTTGATCTCGCTAGTAGTTCAGCGTGGACTTGACGCTTAGCTTGTTACCTCACCACGATCTTGTGCCCTCGGCAGATCTGGTAGATGGTCGCTTCTCAGCCTTTTTCATTTGTAGATGTACGTACTCGGACATGTTAAGCTTCCGCTTGTGCTTTGACTTGTATGCTTTCTGAGTATTGGGTCATGGGACCCATGTTTGTAATATCTCGCTCCTGGAGCCTAATGAATAAATATTTGAGTCGTAGAGAGTTATGTTGTGATGCCATGTTGTATTTACACATATTGAGCATATTGTGTGTATGTTTGAATTGCTTGGTATGTGTGGGATCCGACAATCTAGTTGTTTATCCTTGGCAGCCTCTCATATGGGGAAATGTAGTCTAGTGCTTCTCGAGCGATAGTAGTCCGCTACAGCCCGGTTCACCAGAGTCCCGCTAGCCCAAAGACTACCGCTTTGGACACTTGATCGGCCGGCATGTGTTTCACTTCGTTCCTATGTCCGTCCCCTCGGGAAATGTCACGCGGTGATATCCGGAGTCCCGCCTAGCTCACATGTACAGCCCGGGTTACCGGAGTCCTGTTAGCCCAGTGCTACAGCCCGGATTCATACGTTGATGACCGACATGCTCGATGTGATTCATGTATGCCTGTCCCCATGGGTTGGTGCCGCTTTGGGTTCACGACTAGCCATGTCGGCCCGGGTTCTCTGTCATATGGATGCTAGCGACACTATCATATACGTGAGCCAAAAGGCGCAAACGGTCCCGGGCCATGGTAAGGCAACACCCGTGGGAATACCGTGCGTGAGGCCGCAAAGTGATATGAGGTGTTACTCTCTAGATCGATGTGATTTGGAATCGGGGTCCTGACAATCGGTGTGACTTAGAATCGGGGTCCTGACAACATGATGTTTGAGAAGCGGATGATCGAGACACTGTCTTTCCAAAGAGGTCCCCTTAACAGATAGATAGGCCGGTACACCTACAATCCCCTACATCTTCTAGCCCATCATGGAAAGTCTTCCCATAACTTAGTCAACTATGCCAGAGCCCATAATGGCTTGTGGCTGCACACGTAAGTTTCTAGCATGAATAATCTTATGATCCCTTTGAGCCTGGGTGGCATTCCAATAGGATGATCACATAGGTCCCCCGGGATCTCCTAGGACAACACTGGTATATCCCCAGGTGTCCGGGCAAGCCACTGGTATATCCCCAGGGTGCCCCAACCATTCCACCCAGATGTGTATTAAAGTAGCCACCTTAAGTTTCCCTTAGTTAAATATAACTCTCACGTCTTTCATGAATCTCACATACCAATCCACGTCTACGAGCATATAAAGCAATATAAGCATAACATATAATACCCGGGGTTTGATAAAAGACAATAGGTTCCTGCCTCATCAACTACTTCCCAAGACCCACATGTTATCAAATCCTACTCATGAATGTTTGAGGGTTGTAACTAACGCATAAAAACTGGGTAATAAAGGGATATGACCAAAGTGTGAACTTGCCTTGTACTGTTGATGAAGATCCTTCGCACTCATAATTCCTGATAGTTCTACTCGTCACACTCCGTTCAATCTATCTGAGCAAGCAATTGCATACATAAGCATCCATGCAAAAGAATCGAAGAAAAGATCTCGAAAAACTTCGAAAACAAGAAATTAACTCTTGCAACAGAAAAAATTTCTAACAATACCAAAATTATGTGGATTTGGCCTTATCAAAAATCTTAGGTCAAGAGCTTCGATTTGCAAAAAGAATCAATTAAATCTGAGTTCTAAAACTCAAGTTATGAACAAAAGAAGTTAGAATTCAAATCTATTTGAAATCAAAGTTTAAACTTTCATAAACATGTTAAAGTTGATTATCTGGATAGAGGGCAATATAAAGAAGAAGTGGGCGTTGGTTTCGTCGGATTTGGATAAACGAGTAAAAAGTAGCGAAGGTTTGAAAATCAGGGGCTAATGTGTAAAACTTTTAATCACGAATAGGTCCCTAGCCGAAAATAAACAGAAAAAGAAAAAAATCTAACGAACGAACGTTCTCTACCGAACCATAACTAATGAAAACCGTTCGCTACAAACGCTTCACTAACGAATGTTTGCTAATTAAAGATAAACGTTTCAAAAAAAGCGACCTAACGTGGGCCGTCGGATGGGCATCTAACGGCCAAGAGGGGGCATGGCGTTACCGCGGCAGCGAGGTCAACAGCGACGAGGAAGACAGCGGCGGTGGCGCGGATCCGATCGGGGCGGCAGCTCCGACGATCGTCGAGGCGAAAGAGGTCGAAGGCGGCGAGCGGAGTGCGGTGGTGGCGATGGCGGTGTTTCGGCGATGGCGCTGGCGGCGGCCGCGGCCTTCGACGGCGACGACAGCGGCGGTGAGATGCGGTGGCCTGGGAGGAGGAGAAACGGAGGCCGGGGCTTCGGGTTTTATAGTAGGGAGGCGGGGCGGTGGCGCGGCGGAGGGGGCAAAGGGCGAGGCGGCGGCGGACTCCACATCGACGCAGCGGCGGGCCGTGGTTTGACGGGACTCCGCTCGGAGGCGGACGAGCAAGGCGTTGGCGGCTGGGCCGGCTGGGCTTCGGCCCTGTCGGTCGAAGAAGTTTTTTTAAATAACGACTCGACAAAATAAAATAAAAACCCAATAAAATAAAATATACGTAGGCATATTATAATACAAAAATTTTAGAAAAATATTTTCTACAACATGAATATTTTTTCAGCGTCAAATAAAATCCACAAAATTTTAAATAAAGCAAACAATGCTACTAGTTTATTTAAAAACCAAATAAAATATTCTTAAAATACCAAAATGATTTCAAACTCATTTCTCTCCAATTTTCTAATGTAGGGAATCATTTTACCCTATTTTCCATATATTTTATTTTTGGAGAAATATAATTTGAATAAAACCCAAATAACTCCAAATTGAAAATGATTTCAAATGGACTTTAAATTTGATTCTTTCTAAACTTCCAACTCATATTTCATATGTTTTGAAGAAGTCATTTTATCTTCTCTCATGAAAATCATTGAGTTGCTTAAAGTTCTTGAATTTGAAATAGTTCCAAATGGAATTCAAATCTTTTCAAGACCCTTTTCATTTATTTAAATGGAAGAAGTCATATCATCTTCACTCCAGGGTTTTGTCATGAAATGAATTTGAATTCATGGAGATCATAAATGCAAGATGAAAGTTTGGGAAAGTCCTTTTATTCCCTCTCATTTAAGTTTCGAAAAGTTTCAGATTTCACTCAATTTCACACAAGCAACCACACCATAATCAAACAAACAATCAAAACTATTTATTTCATAAAACATTCCAAAATTTAGAATTTTGGGATGTTACATGCTAGAATTGTATTAACCGGAAACTTAGTACATGTGTGAATACATAGACAAACAAGAGTGTCCCTAGTATGCCTCTACTTGACTAGATCGTTAATCAATGATGGTTAAGTTTCCTAGCCATAGACATGTGTTGTCATTTGATGAACGGGATCACATCATTAGAGGATGATGTGATGGACAAGACCCATCCATTAGCTTAGCATAACGATTGTTTAGTTTTATTGCTATTGCTTTCTTCATGAATTATACATGTTCCTTTGACTATGAGATTATGCAACTCCCGAATACCGGAGGAACACCTTGTGTGCTATCAAACATCACAACGTAACTGGGCGATTATAAAGATGCTCTACAGGTGTCTCCGAAGGTGTTTGTTGGGTTGGCATATATCAAGATTAGGATTTGTCACTCCATGTATCGGAGAGGTATCTCTGGGCCCTCTCGGTAATGCTCATCACTATAAGCCTTGCAAGCAATGTGACTAATGAGTTAGTTGCAGGATGATGCATTACAGAACGAGTAAAGAGACTTGCCGGTAACGAGATTGAACTAGGTATGGTGATACCGACGATCGAATCTCGGGCAAGTAACATACCGATGACAAAGGGAACAACGTATGTTGTTATGCGGTTTGACCGATAAAGATCTTCGTAGAATATGTAGGAGCCAATATGAGCATCCAGGTTCCTCTATTGGTTATTGACCGGAGATGTGTCTCGGTCATGTCTACATTGTTCTCGAACCCGTAGGGTCCGCACGCTTAACGTTCGATGACGATTTGTATTATGAGTTATGTGATTTGATGACCGAAGTTTGTTTGGAGTCCCGGAAGAGATCACGAACATGAAGAGGAGTCTCGAAATGGTCGAGACATAAAGATTGATATATTGGACGATGTTATTCGGACACCGGATGAGTTCCGAGAGGTACCAGATAATTATCGGAGTGCCAGAGGGTTATCGGAACCCCCAGGGGAACTAATGGGCCTTGATGGGCCTTAGTGGGGAGAGATGAAGGGCCACATGGGGCTGGTTGCGCACCCCCCTCCTTGGGTTCGAATTGGACTAGGGGAAGGGGGCGGCGCCCCCCTTTCCGTCCCTTCCCCCTCTCCCTTCCTTCTTCCCCCTTTCCTCCAGGTGGAATCCTACTAGGACTTGGAGTCGTAGTAGGACTCCCTTCTCCTGGCGCGCCCTACAGGGGCCGGCCGGCCTCCCCCTCCCCTCCTTTATATACGGGGGCAGGGGGCACCCTAGGACACACAAGTTTTCTCTTAACCGTGTGCGGTGCCCCCCTCCACAGCTACACACCTCGGTCATATAGTCGTAGTGCTTAGGCAAAGCCCTGCGCCGGTAACTTCATCATCACCATCACCATGCCGTCGTGCTGATGGATCTCTCCCTCGGCCTCAACTGGATCAAGAGCTTGAGGGACGTCATCGAGCTGAACGTGTGCTGAACGTGGAGGTGCCATACGTTTGGTACTTGGATCGGTTGGATCGCGAAGACGTTCGACTACATCAACCGTGTTACTAAACGCTTACGCTTTCGGTCTATGAGGGTACGTGGACACACTCTCCCCGCTCGTTCCTATGCATCTCCTAGATAGATCTGGCGTGATCGTAGGATTTTTTTTTGAAATACTGCATTCCCCGACAATCGAGTGCCGAGGGTGATACCTCATCGGCACTTCTGATGTTAACCTTGTAGGTTAGTTCATTGGTTATGGTCATTGAGGGTGATTCCTCCTTCTCCACTCCCGATAACAACACTGTCGTGCAACTCCTCAAGAGTAGACCTCGAGGGTGGTTCCTCCTTCGTTCACCTTGACGATAACATAAGGTGGAATTCCATCGAGGGTGATTCCTCGGGTTCCCCTTGGTGTTAGACACACGGTTACTATGGTCACTATGACTTTACACTGAACCATGTTACTAAAGACGGGTCGTCCCTGAGGGGTACCCGCGCGAGCTTAATTGCGAGTGATGTGGAGTCGGGTTGACTTCGAAGGTGCCCGCGAGATAATTACGAGGCGTGGGCGGGAATTCATAGCCCTTGCCGCAAGTCCTCGAGATGGGGCGACGGGGTGACATCGATCACGAGTCTCTACTCGTTACTGCATGCTCCTAATCCACTACGATTTAGATATTCGATCCAAGGGGCGTTTGGCCTGATAGCACTAACCATCACGTGGGCATAGTATGGGTGTTCTGCTCGTATGCATCAGCCGAAGCTTAATAGACGTCATGCGACTGGGCGGCACGCGCCGGGTTAGACTGGTATAAGCACATGCCTTTTTAAGGAGGTAGCTAGGTCTGCTCACCGGCCGCGTTCACAAGGTGCAGGAGTTCTCAGGGCGATGGCCCAAGACCCCTGGGGGCATAGGTTTAGTCCGACGTGCTGACCTCTCTATTAAGCCTAGGTCGGGTTGCGGCGTATCATTTGGCCGAGGCCGGGTATGACCCAGGAAAGTGTGTCCGGCCGGAGTTAATCGAGCATGGTGGGTAAGTTGGTGCACCCGTGCAGGGAAGAAAACATCTATCGATAGCCTGTCCTACGGTAATGGACATGTGGAGTTGTATCCCGATTGATACAACTATAACCTCACACCTGAGATGAGAAATGGATAGTATGGCTCTGGGATTGCTTTCTCGCAGGGAGTCGAGGAAGGATCTCTGGGGCGAGGTTGATGACACTACTACTACTTTACTTTATGCTAGTCTGCACTCTTCTAATGCTGCAAGACCGCTGAAGATGCTGAAGATGCTAGTCTTCAATAGGACTAGGCTCTCTCCTCTATTATGGCATTTCTGCAGCCCAGTCCACATATACAGCCTTCCTTTGGTAATGTTGCATATGTAGTGTAGATCCTCGCTTGCTGAGTACTTCAGATGAGTACTCATGTTTGCTTTGCTTTCTTTTTCCCCATATCCGTTTGATGCAACCAGATGACGGAGCCCCGGAGCCAGTTGCCCTTGCCGACGACTACCACTACTACCCCGAGTGCGGATACTACTATGAGTTGGCCGACGACCAGGAGTAGTTAGGAGGCTCCCAGGCAGGAGGCCTTGCCTTTTCGATCGTAGATGCTTTTGTGCTGGCCTTCTTAAGGCAAACTTGTTCAACTTATGTCTGTACTCAGATATTGTTGCTTCCGCTGACTCTTGTGTGTTTGAGCTTATGTATTCGAGCCCTCGAGGCCCCTGGCTTGTAATATAAAGCTTGTATTATTTCATTTGTGTCTATAGTTGTGTTGTGATATCTTCTCGTGAGTCTTTGATCTTGATCGTACACATTTGCATGTATGATTAGTGTACGATTGAATCGAGGGCGTCACAATCGGCAAGCAGAGCAGAGATTTCTCCCTAGCCAGAAGCTGAGCAATCCCATAGCCGCCGGGTATGGAGTCTTGGATGAGGAAGCCAACACTGGACGGAACCACCAGACTGGAAGGGGTAGGTGGGGCTGCACGTGCCGCCGGAGGGTGGCACCGCCTCCGGACCCACGAGCATTGGTTCTAGCAAAAGGATGAGGCTTTGAGGCATACAGGGTATGGTCAGCGATGAGGCAGAGACCACCGCAAGGGGAGACGACGGCAGCAGGTAACGACGGTAAGTTGGTACTGGAGGGACGCAGATCCAAACTTCTGTGGCCGTAGCCATCAGGACATCGATGAGCCAAGCAAGCTGGAAGGGATGCAGCCGCTGGTTGCCAAGGCCGAGGCCGCCCAGCATAGAATGCTGGCAAGCTTAGGACACCGAAAAACGCGGGTACAAGGCCGCCAGGGCTGGAGCAGCCCCGACAAGGACCCGTCGCGGGGTACCCCATGCCTGCCAAAACCACCGTAGCCTCGCCACCGCCGCACGAAAGCTATCACCTTGGCTCGAGGGGGAGGAAGTGCCGCCGGAGAGGGGAGGGGGCTTGCGCGAGGTAGACCGTACGCATCCCGCAACCCGGCGCAAGTCCCAGGCCCAGCCGCAGCCAGCAGTAGCACCAACGGCAGGCTCATGTTTGTGAACAAAAGGTATCGACAAGTAATATGGATCGAAGAGAGTATCATCTTTTTGCCCATCGCTCCCTCCCTCCGGTGATAGTCACCAACAACGAGAGTTGGCATTACACTTACAGCATAGGAGGTAAACACATAAATTGCAACAATCGCGTAATCCCTTTGTTCCTAAATATAAGTTTTTTTAGATATTTCAATATGGACTACATTCGAAACGAAATGAGTGAATCTACACCTTAACTATGTCTATATACATTTGTATGTAGTTATATTGAAATCTCTAAAAAAAACTTATAATTAGGAACGAAGGGAGTAGATCTTGAATTGGTGTAATGTTTTTTCATATTGGACAATGTAGTACATGGAGTCCATGGATCATTGTCCCGCAAATGATGTAAGAATATGCACTTTCTTGTCCTTTAATTTAGTTGCTTAGTTTTAGATGTTTAGTGTATCTCATGTCTAGCTGGTTATTACCCCTTTTATGTACAATGTGGGAATTTCTTAATTTACATCATTTCGAGTGGTGAAGTTATTAAAAAATGACCCTATAACGCTTGTATTCTCTTTTTCCTGATGCAACTATGTGTTGATGTTATGTAGAAACCTATATTCACGCCTCGCCTTCCATGGGCTCTCCTAATCTTTTTATAAGAAAATTTGGAACAACTACACCATATATACTTGACTAAAAAAAATTCATGTATTTACCTCTAGTGACGTTTCATGTTGGTGTAATGTTTATATTTGGCGATGTCCATGAATGTCACCATAAAAGCACCCTAAGAGGAAGTGTATGATACGTCTCCAACGTATCTATAATTTTTTTATTGTTCCATGTTGTTATATTATCATTCTTGAATGTTTTATATTCATTTTATAGCAACTTTATATCATTTTTTTTGAACTAACCTATTGACATAGTGCCCATTGCCAGTTGTTTTTTGCTTATTTTTTACTTCGCAGAATATTCATATCAAATGGAGCCAAACACGGTGAAAGTTTTTGAAGATTTTTTTCTGCCTCAGAAGACACCTTGGGAGCCAAGGAAGTACCAGAGGGGAGGCCCGTGGGGCCCACTAGACACCAGGGCACGCCAGACGCCCCTGGCGCGCCCATGTGGGTAGTGGAGCCCACGGGAGTCCTTTCCACCGCCTCTCAGCTCTATACATACCCAAATATTCCAGAAACCCTAGGAGAGTCGACGAAACACAACTCCAGCCGTCGCAAGTTTCAGAACCACGCGATCAAATCTAGAGCCCTATTTCGACACCTTGCCGGAGGGGAACACGATCACGGAGGGGTTCATCATCCTCATTGATGCTCCTCTGATGATGGGTGAGTAGTTTACCACAGACCTACGGGTCCGTAGGCAGTAGCGAGATGGCTTCTTCTCTCTTTTTGATTCTCAATACAATGTTCTTGGAGATCTATTTGATGTAATGACTTTTTGCTATGTGTTTGTTGGGATCCGATGAATTGCGAGTTTATGATCAGTTCTATTTATGAATATTATTTGAGTCTTCTTTGATTTCTTATATGCATGATTGTTATAGCATTGTATTTCTTCTCCAAAACTTTGGTTTGGTTTGACCAAATAGATTGATTTGTTTTGCAATGGGAAGAGGTGCTTTGTGATGCGGATCATGCGGTGTCCTCATCCAGTGACATAAGGGGTAGCGAGGCACGCATGTATCGTTGCTATTAAGGATGAAAATATGGGGTCTACTCCTACATGAATCAACATCATGTCATTGTTCTTATTGCATTACTCCATTTCTCCATGAATTTAATACACTAGATGCATGTTGGATATCGATCGATGTGTGAAGTAATAGTAATAGATGCAGGCAGGAGTCGGTCTACTAACCTTGGACGTAATACCTATATACATGATCATTGCCTTGGATATCGTCATAATTATTTGCTCTTCTATCAATTGCCCAACGGTAATTTGTTTATTCACCGTATGCTATTTTTCTCGAGAGAAGCCACTAGTGAAAACTACGACCCCCAGGTCTATCTTTTACCATATTGTTTCATATCTATTATTCCAAAAAAAAACCCAAAAAATCAGGTCTATTTATCCAATCTCATACAATTTTATCTATCTTGATACCGAGGAGGGATTGACAACCCCTCTTACGCGTTGGGTTGCAAGTATTTGTTATTTGTGTGCAAGTACCGTTTACATAGTGTTACTTGGTTCCCCTACTGGATTGATAACCTTGGTTTCATGGGGAAATACTTACTGTTGATCTGGTGCATTATCCTCTCCTCTTCAGGAAAATACCAACGCAGATACAAGCAATCAATATGATAATAGAAGTATAGCCGGTTACGTGGCATTGTCGCCTATGCGGACCAGGATGTCACATTTGTTTTCTTTCCCTATAAACCTGACATGTTGACTTTATTTGAAAGGTGCAGTAGTAGTAGTTTGTGATCTTTGCATATTCGCTCCCTAAAACTATAGTCAACATGTTTATTATAATTTCTTGAAAAAACATTGTGTATTAGCAAATGAGAACCCACACCTATTAATTCGCTTTAACCATTTAAAAAAGTCATAGCTGCCCCGCACCAAGTGTATCATCATGTAGTAGGGGTTTCGGTGTTTTCTACTTCACACATTATACTACAAATTTGTTGTGCCATCCTTCTGCTCTTCGAGCCTTCTTTTTGGTGATAGTGAAAAACAATGAGACATTATAGTTAGGGCAAAGGAGGTAGACATACAATTTGTGAAATCATGTAGATTTTGAATTAGCGTCGTGTTTTTCTAAAATGGGCACATTACATGGAGCCCTCGACATGTATTGCCGGGATCATTGTCCCACAAACAATGTAAGAACATTCATGATTTCTTCTCCTTTAATATTGTTGCTTACATTCACTGGATCACAGTTTAGTTTATTATTACCCTTTTTACATCTGACATGAATGTCTTGTTTACATAATTTCAATAGGCAAGTCTTTTAAAAATGGCCGAATGAAGCTTATGGCCCCCTTTTATCGTTGCAACTATGTGTTGGTCTTATGTAGGAATGTAATATTCACACTTCACCCTCCATATGGTCTTACTATAACTATGCACTCATGTTATGTGGAAATCTAATATTAACTCAAGCCTCGCCCTCCATAGGTTCTTCACATTGTTTCCATAAAAAGCTACAGGAATAATTGCACCTTATATACAACTTTGATGCATTTACATCCAGCACCATGATTCTTATATATAAACTCTTCCAAAAAAATCTTTTGTATAATAGCCCCAATGTCATTATTTTCAGCTCTTGCAGGTATCTCTTCACATGTACTGGTATTTTGGAAGCTGGGTTATTAGCTATCTCCGAAGGTGTTACGCTGGCATTACGATGGAGTAGTATGCATGTTGATATCGAATCAGATTGTTTGGAGACAGATATAATGATCAAAGGTGGACAAGGAAATAAATCAAAGTATGTTGTTATTATTAGAGAGGGCATTACACTACTAGGAAAAGGGCTATAGATGGAATGGACACTAATGGCGCACCTGTCATGTGGTGCGCCACTACTATTAGATGGCGCACCATGTGCTTTGCGCCATTAGTGTGGAAGACACTAATGGCGCACCTGGCACATGGTGCGCCACTAGTAACATTTTTTTTTAATTTTTCCAAACATACTAATGGCGCATCATGGCACGGTGTGCCATTACTAGTGCTAACTAGTAATGGCGCACCGGCCACACAGTGCGCCACTACTGTTGTTTTTTTTATTCTTTTTTTTGCAAAACTACTAATGGCGCACTGTAATGGCGCACTAGGCCACAGTGCGCCATTAGAATAGTTTTTTTTATTTTTTTGCAAAACTTCTAATGGCGCATCAGCAGCAGGTGCACCATTAGTAACCAGGGTTACTAATGGCGCATTTGCAGGTGGTGCGCCATTAGTAACCTGGGACCAACAAGATATTTTGGACAGCCCACCTACCCACTCACTTTCCCCACTTCATTCTCCACCTCCTCCTCCAAGCTTGTCTCGGCTGCCTCCTCCTCCTCACCTCATTTGCACCATAGATTCATCCAAATTAAGTGGTTAAATTACATTTTTTGATAGGTAAGCAAGGGGTAGCTATCTTTATGTTGTTCTCCTCTCCAACAACGTGCACATGCACTTTTTGTGGCCTAGCTAGATCTATGTATGTTCGTGGTGTTGCATATATTTGTGGTGTTGCATATATGTTTGTGTTTGCAGGTACCGGTATTTGAAATGCGATAGTTGCCAATATTTTGCCGGAATGTTGATTCATTTCCGTTTCGGCGAGAATTTTGGCACTATGCATTCTTTTTGGTCCTATTTGTAGGGAAAGTCATGCCAAATTTTTTCTTGGTTCTAAAATATCGCTTTTGCTCTACCCTTGACGACCATGGTCCGCACGATGAGCGAAGGCATCGTGAATAGGTTTTGAGCTCCGCGAAGGCCGAGATGCTTGAAAAGAATGAGACGGAGATAAGATGTACGTGTCGAAGATGCAAGTGAAGAGCCTTATTGCGGACCCGGATTCCGGCAGGTGCGGGACCACCGCTCTTGCGTGGTTTCATGGATGGCTATCGGTGGCAAGGTGATGAAGATGACTATGAAGTCGTCCATGGGGGCCGGGCAAGAAATGAGGAAGGGCAGCAAGACAACCACCGCGGCTCGGGCGGGCGAGAAAACAAAGAATCTCCAGGACATGATCACGATGGTGATGTTGTACACAGTCATCATGTAGAAGATGCAGGACACGATGATGAGGAAGATGCCGTAGCAGACGAAGGGCATGATCATGAAGATGAAGATGCCGGTGGAGCAGATGACGATGGACCATCAATGGGCTGGGTGCAGGACCCTCATATTCAAGAGCTGCTTCTCAAGCAGACGGATAACACAAGAGCTGCCGCCCGAGAGAAAGCCTAGCTGGATCAACTGGAGATAGACGCGGTTACTCCATTGTATGAAGGATGCAGGCCCGAGGATACCCGACTAAAAGTAACGCTCATGGCTCTGGAGATGAAGGTAAAACACAAAATGACCGACGCATGCTTTGACGAGAACATGTCATTCTGGCACAAACGTCTTCCCAAGGGGAACAAGTGCCCGAACAGTTTCGAGGAGGCGAAGAAAATCGTGTGTCCTCTGGATTTATCGCACGTGAAATACCATGTGTGCACGAACAATTGCATCATTTATCGGGACGAGCACACGGAGTCTACCATATGTCCGGTGTGCGGTGTCACTCGATACAAGAAGAGGAAGAAAGCTCCTCGAAAAGTGGTGTGGTACTTTCCGATCACTCCTCGTCTGCAGCGGTATTTTGCGGACCCTAAGGTAGCAAAGCTCCTGCTGGCACGCCGGATAGGGAGGAGAAGAAGCGAAGATGACGCAAATGATCCGGAGATAAATAAAAAGACAAGATCTTTGAGTCACCCAAAGGATGCGAGCCAGTGGCAAGCGTTGAACTTCGAACACCAAGAATTTGGGAAGGATCCAAGGAACATCGTGTTGGGCGCGAGCACTGATGGAGTCAATCCGTTTGGCAGCCAGAGAAGCACACATAGCACCTGGACTGTGTTTGTGTGGATGTACAACCCTCCCCCCTGGTTGTGCATGAAGAGGAAGTACATTCACATGAGTATGCTAATTGAAGGGCCGAAACAACCAGGGAACGACATCAATCATGTCTGGGGCTCTTTGAAGAGGAGCTCGACACGCTTGTGGAAAAACGCCAGCCAATACGTGGGATGCCGAGAGAAAGAATATTTCCCTATGAGAGCCGTGACCGCTCACAACGGTGCATGACTATCTCGATTCACGGATATCTCGCGGGGCAGGTGGTCCACGGATTTTCCGGATGCGCTGTGTGCATGGATGACACAACGTATCGCCAGCTAGATATAGATCCCGGGTCTTGAAAACCGTGTTCATGGGACATCGAAGGTGGCTTCACGATGATGACCCGTGGAGGAAACGCAAGGATCTGTTCGATGGTGAAACCGAACTCAAGACGCCAGGCATCAGAGCGGCGAGGAAATAGACCAGCTGTTGAAAAATTGGAAAGATTGCCCACTGCCGGGAAAGAAGCAAAAGGCGCCAGAGCCGGGAAAGAAGCGAAAGGCGCCAGAGCCGCTGCTGAAGGTATGGAAAACGAGGTCTGTTTTCTGGGACTTGTCGTACTGGAAGATCCACCGTGTGCCTCACAACCTTGATGTCATGCATATCACGAAGAACGTGTGCGAGAGTTTGCTTGGTACCCTGCTCAACATGCCAGAGAGGACCAAAGATGGGCCGAAAGCAAGGGCAGACTTGAAATCAATGGGCATCAGGGAGGAGCTTCACGCTAATGATGATGATGACGATGAGGCGAAGCAGGACACGGAAAGTCATCGCAAAGGCAAAAAGGCCAAGAAGACCGGAAATGGCTACCCTCCCACATGCTTCACTCTAAGTCAGGAGGAGATCGAGCAGTTTTCACCGCCTCGTAGGGAGTAAAACTTCCTTACGGTTACGTGGGGAAGATAAGCGTATACCTAGACCCAAAGTGAAGCGAAGTTCAGCGGGATGAAGTCTCACGACCGCCACGCGTCGATGACGCAGATACTTCCGGTTGCAATCCGTGGGATCATGGACGCACGTCCGCGGAAACGCTATTTGGCCTATGCAACTTTTTCGACGTCATCTCTCGTAAGTCGGTTGGCGTGAGGCAACACGTATACACAGGAAGAGATCGTGGTGATACTATGCGAGCTTGAGATGTACTTCCGCCCGCATTCTTGACGTTATGGTGCATCTGCTGGTCCATATCGTGGAGGATATAATCCAACTCGGCCGACGTTCCGACAAAGCATGATGCCGCTTTGAAAGGATGAATGGTGTCATCAAAGGATACGTTCGCAACATGTCACGTCGAGGGAAGCATGGCGGGGCTTTACGACCGAAGAGTGCATCTCCTACTGCATGAATTATCTAGGCATCGAGGACCCCGTTGGTCTTCCCGTCAACAGGCACCTCGGCAGGCTCGCTGGATGGGGTCACCGTGAGGGTCGCCGCGAAATGCATGTCGACTTTGAGGGTCGACTTGCCGACTTTGAAAAAGCAAACCTAGTCGCGCTACAACACATAGACGTCGTCGATCCTTGGGTGGTAGAGCACAAAACCTTTATTGAGAAGACGTACAATGACCAAGGCCAACAGAGGACGGACGGAGATATAATCAAAGAGCACAAATCATGTTTCACGCTCAAGCAGAAGCTTCTGTCGTACCCTTTACATGAGGCTTCTTCCGCGGAAGAACAACTCATATTCGCCTTGTCACAGGGCGTCGAGCACAACCTGATGACCTATGAGGCGTACGATATCAATGGCTACACATTCTACACCGAGGACAAGGACATGAAGAGCGATGGTTATCAGAACTCCGGGGTAACGATGGAATCCTACACCGGTAACGACAAGGACAGATACTACGGAAGGATCGAGGAGATCTGGGAGCTGAGCTACGCTGGAGAGAAGGTCCCGATGTTCCGTGTCAGATGGGCCAAGAGCGTCCTAAAAGAAGACCGGTATTTCACCACCATGGTTATACCGAAGCCAAATCCAAAACCATGGCGCAAAAGCGTCCACCGCGAAAAATGAGCCATGGGTACCGGCTTCCCAAGTGGACCAATGCTTCTTCATTACCGACCCGTCAAAGCCAAGTCGTGTTGTCGTGAGGAGAGGCAAAAGGAAGATCATCGGAATGGATGGAGTAGCCAATGAGAAAGACTTCGACAAGCACGGCGACCAAGATCGAACATGACGACGATGATGAAGTAGCAGCATACACCACAAGAAGAAGCAGGACCACCCTACCTAAAGGACGTCCGTTCCACAGAAGAACTCCATTTGCGAAAAAGAAGGGCAAGAAGATTGTGAATAGATAGCTAGCTAAGATCGATTGTATTTAAATCATAGTCTTTATTTCTCGATTGTATTTCATGGGCACTTTAATTTTGAACTCATGAATATTTTTTAAATTTCATGGACACTCGATCTCGATCCCCCTCCATCTCGATCGCTATCCCACCTCGCCAGATCCGGTCCCCTCGCCTTGAGCACCCCCGCACCCTCCCCCACTCCACCGCCGCCGCCGACCCCTCGCACCCTCCCCCACTCCACCGCCGCCGACGACCCCCCACACCCTCTCCCCCGCACCCTCCCCGGCCCGCTCCACCGTCACAAATGAATGCAACTAAAATTACAAAAAAAACAAATTTGATTATATTTTCAAATAACAAATTTGATGATATTTTCAAATAATAAATTTGATGATATTTTTTCATATTCATAAATATTTTCAAATAACAAATTTGATGATATTTTTGAAAAAAATATTACTGTTATGATTTAAACAAGTTTGAACATATTTAAACACAAATAAATATCAAACAGCATTTTAAATGCATAAAGACAAAATTTGGGGAGCCTGGGAATCGAACCCAAGACCTCCTAGTGTGTGTGATGCGTGCTGACCAGTCGGGCTAGTGGGCATGTTCTGATGGAGATAGTGTTAGGTGGAATATAACCTGACAAGTCGGGCTAGTAATTAAAACAAAATTCTAATGGCGCGCCTGATGTGGGTGCGCCATTGCTATCTAAAAAAACATTCTAATGGCGCACCGCTGCGGGTGCGCCATTAGAAAGCTTCCCCCATCCATACACTTCCTCCCTCCCTCTCGCCAGACACTTCGTCCCTCTCCCTCCACCGCGCCGCTCCCTCCCTCGTCCCTCCCTCCACCGTGCCGCAGCCGCCGCTGCCCCGACCCACTGTGCTGCAGCCGCCCACGCGCCCCCGCCGCCTCCCTCTCCCCTTCCTCCCCCTCGAGCACCGCCTCCCCCGAGCCCCGCCTCCCCCGCGAGCGCCAGAGATTTGGAGCCTCGGAGCGCCGGAGACTTGAAGCCTCGGAGCCGCCCGTCCACTAGGAGAGGAGGCCCCACGTCCACCAGGAGAGGAGGCCCGCGACCTCCCCGTCGTCTATCCCCCCCCCCAAGCTCGCCGTCTCCGCTCCGGCCACCACCTCATCGTGGTCAGGTAACCCTCCTCCCTCTGCCTCTCTTCTCCTCTCTTCCTCCTCTCCTCCCTCCCGGCCATGCCCTCTTCTTCTCTCTTTTGCTAGGTTTAGGTCAAATCCCTCTCGAATTTAGGTCAAATTAGGTCAAATTCCTCTCGAATTTAGGTCAAATCCCTCTCGAATTTACTGGACGACGTGCTAGTATTTCATTTTTCATCATGCTCTGTATGCCATTGCTGCTACTCTGTGATGCCATACCCGCAAACATTATTTGGCTGGGATTCATTCATACATGTGTGTGTCTGTGTAGTTAGTAAAGGGGTTTGTTTGTATGGAAGCAAGTTTGTGTGTGTGTTTACTAGTTACATGATGATATAACAAGAATATATTTATATAATGGTTCCTTTTAGCTGACCTGGCATTATGCTTGAGAAGAGAAGAAAATAGTTTCTTGTGTTTGAATATTGGCTTGATGCTGGTTTTGAAGTTTGAAGTCGTCATACATCCATGTGAAAAGAGTCCAGTCTAGTCAGCAATATCCATGTGGTATATATCTCTGTCTCTGTCAGTGTGTGTGTGTGTAGTAGGGTAGTAGTTGGGTTGGAATGGATTGAATGGATTGAATGGATCAAAGACTTGTCACCATGAGAAATGTAGTAAATAGTAGTACAGAAACATTTGCTTGTGTTATTCTGTGCTTTCATCTATTTGTTGTTACTTAGACAGGCAATGTTTTCCATTCATCTAACTATTATGCGCTTATACTAAAACCGTATTGTACTGTTTTTTACTTGATCAATGGATGCGGCTGTTTTAGTGAGTGTGATGACCTGGGGGATTCAAGTGCCATGACCATCACGGCAGATACTGTACTAGTTAAGACAAAATGATGAGATATGCTGCACATGCCTTGACTTGTGAATGTTGCCCCCTTCCAAAATCTAACCACAAGGGAAACATCATTTCAGTCTCACTCTTTCGCTTTCCCCTTTGGAATTTAGATGTCAGAGTCTTGTTTGCTGTCTGGAACCTAGTGTTATCCAAATTGTAAATTCCTGCCCAATTTAATGCATGAGAAAATCTGCTGCTTCTTTGGTAGAATCATCATCTACAAATTAGAACCTTTCTAACATCTGCATATTTCAGGTTTCCGAGGAGGTAAAGGAAGTGAAGTTCGCATAAAGGCAAAGAAAGAACACATCCAACGTGAGAAATATGTTCCTATTTATCTTTTTTGCTCAAGTTCTTGATTACATCATATAATATAGAGCTTATATATCACGATGATGAGTCTTGTTGAAACCTTACATATGTTGGTTCCTCGCTTATTTGCTCCAATGGCACAAACTTGAGCTGCTAGCATAAAAAGTGTTGCGAGGCTGACAGACGGTGAGGAGCTCTTGTCAAAAAATTCAGTTAGGTACAGTTAGCATCATGTAAGAAAATGGCCATAATGTGCCCTCGATAATTATGTATTTTGTAATAAAAATATATAGTAGTTTACTTCCATGAGTTGTTTTATTGACATGGCACATTTGCAATGGAGTTTTATATATCTTTAGCCACTGTTCATTAACAGCAAGTCAGTTTTGCTGCTTGTAGTTTACTTCCATGAGTTTTCTTCTTTTTTCTTACTTTCGGGACTCCGTTTTCCAGAAGTCATGTCCGGCACTAGAACTGCCGAACTCACGATGCAACAGCCAGGGAAGCAGAAAGCTACGTCGAGTGTCCAGGTGGTCTCTACTACGATCATTATACCAGTTTTACATACCATCCCGCAGCATACACCTCGAGGGGGACATGTTAAATAGTCCCATCCCTTGCTTATCGCACTATTTGTATCGTTCTGCTTCCATTGCAGTACCTTTTTGAATAAACAATACATAGCTTTTGCCTATTATTGCACTCCTTTCTTTTTTTCTATATATATATATGTTCATTTCATGACATGTTGCACCCGTACACTTTGGTATGGCCAATACACCAGGGGCTTAAGTACCCCAAAAGTATGGTGTGATAAGTCCGAACACTTTCACAAGTGCGGCACCCTAAACTTATAGCATTATATGCATCGGCTCCGAATCATGTCTTGGGTCAATAGTTGGGTTTGCCCGGCTCCCATGTTTTGGTACCTTACGTTCCGTTATATCGGCTAAGGTAGCGCTGGGAGAACCATTGCGATTGTGCCCCGATTGAGCTGGGTTGAGCACCTCAGTGGAGAAAGCTAAAACTGACCGTCATGATAGGGCGAGAGCCGGTCGCTGTTCGAGAGGTTTTTCGGGTCCCTAAAGACTTATGCCGCCAGAGCGAGGAGTCGGCATTGTCCGGCCAAGGCATGGATAGCGCCCGAACTCGGTCTTCCGAATACTAGGGGCTTCGCCGAAATTTAAAATTATAGAATTCTATGGCTAAGTGAGAGTGTTCAAGCACTATAAGTCCAGTTGCCTTGTTCTTTGCGTTGAGCGCCTCCCTCGACGGACCCAAGAATGGGAACAAGAGCGCTCAAGTTTATCCCGAACACCCCAGCACTCGTGGCATGGGGCTGAAGCCAATGACTTGCCATCTCTCAAATTTGATAAACGGCCGCACAGAAGGTAATATTTTAAATTAACAAGCGTTGCTTAGCGCATATGAACAAGTTTTCAGCGTACAGGATAACAAATGCGAGTCTATTCAAAAATTACATCTTTGGAGAACTCATCCGCTATATGGCGGGCACCCTTCAGGACACCCTCATAGTACATTTCGGGCTTGCGATGCTCCTTCCCCTTCGGTGGCCCGTCCGTCACAAGCTTCTCCGCAACCAGCTTGCCCCGCAGCACTTTAGCATGGGCAAGGGCCCGACAGGCCCCTTCAATGCAGACGGAGCGCTTGATGACTTCAATCCATGGACAAAGGCGTCCACCACCGCTGCACTAGCCCGAAGTAGCTCCTGTGCATGGCTTCCAATGGCCACATACCGAACTATGAGGCCATTCATGGCCTGCTCGGCGACCTTGTGGAGCTCGACCACCGCTTCAGCTGGTTGCTCAAGGGCATCGGACGTTCGGCCTCGATATCGAGACCAGAACACCTTCTCCGTCGAGCTCCTCCTCCTTGGCGCTGGTAGAACGCGGCAAAGATCGTATTACACTACGGGGCAGATCTGCGAATGCTCCTGGAGAGCTCCGAATCCGGGTAAGTAATAGGTAATTCACTTTCACATGCTTGCTTTGCATAAAGAATGCCTTACCCGCCTCTATCTTCTTTAATGATTCAATTTCTTGGAGGGTTTTTTGGGCTTCGGCCTTAGCGGCTTTGGCACTCTCAAGAGCCAAGGCGAGCTCGGACTCTCGAGTCTTCGAGTCACGCTCCAAACTCTCGTGTTTTTCCACGAGAGCCCGGAGCTCTTGCCGCACCTCCGCCACCCGCTCCTCCTGCTTATCTCGCTCGGTGCACTCTGCGGCCACTTTGCTTTCGGCCGCGGACACCGCTTCCTTCAGGGTCGCCACCTCGTTCGTGGCCCCTACAATACCCACGTTATTCCTGTCATTTTTTGCAACCGAATCCTTTCTATAAGGTATTTCTTTAATAAGGTATTGCTTACCTTCCCTGTCCTCGAGCTGCTTCTCGGCAAGGCCGAGCTCGTTCTCGGACCGCCGAGGCTCTTCTTCAATGCATTGACCTCCAGCGATCAAGGCGGCAGAGGTCGGCAAATAGCCTCGCATCCGCATATTGACATACTTATGTTAGACTCTCACAGATATCTTTTTTAGATCCTTAGTCCGGCTTTTCTTTCCGAACACCGAACTAAGCATCGAGGGCTACCGCCTATGCGGTAATATTTTTACATATTCTAAACTTACCTCAAAGCCTGTTAGAAGGCTTGTACAGCTTTACCAGCCCGCTCTTGGCGGTCTGAACTTTTCCGGATCACCACACTCATAACAAAGGCGGTGCTCATCGTCGATGGAGGCGCTTTAAGCGCCCAAAGAAGCTATCCGGTGCCTCCGGATGGACGGAGGTCACCGGCGCCGTAGTCTTACACTTCTTACAAAGGGGCTGCTTGCTGGACTTCGGAACCACTGAAGGTTCCGGTATGGAGTCCCAAGACAGGCTGGACTTAGAGCCCTCCGGGTCTCGCCTTCAGCGCCGGAGTCCGGGAGGTCGCCTTGCGGCGCCTCCAGGACCACCTCCTCCTGGCTGGGCCCCTCTTGGGACTCCACCGTAGTGTCGTCGGCGACACGAGGAGAGGAGGCGGTCGGAAGTGAAGTACTATTCACATCCGACGAGCCCAGGGAGCCGCTCGACGAAGCGGCAAGCTCGTCCTTGGGCGGGCTACATGGTCATATTCGGCGTTAGAAGACACTATGCGACAAATAAAAAGTCATGAACTATTTCGGAATCCGGACACTTACGATCTCGCCAGGGGCTTGGCCCTTGTTGGCCACTCCTCCTCGTCGTTGTCGGCGTTGGTGGAGAAGTCCGGAGAAAGGGTCCTTCCCTTCTTGGACCCTCCGGCCTCCCCAGTTGGGGCGGCCTTCCTTTTCTTCTCTCCCCCCGCTGGGGGAGAGGCTTCTTTTTCCTCCTCCTCTTCCTCAAAGGAGGATTCCGCCTCAGGGTTGTCGGGCGATGAGTCCGATAGCACCTGGCGCCGGGAGCTCTTTCGAGTTCCCGTGGCCTTCTTCTCCGGCACCACGTGAGGTGCCGGAGCCAGCAGCCCCGTCAATCGGGCGTCCGCTGGGTCTTCTGGCAAAGGGCTGACGGTTAATCTGTCCGGACGTCTTCACCGATCTGTTAAAGGTTAGGGAGTTTTAGATCCCGCATAGAGTCAAACTATGAAAAAAGAGTCCCATAAAGGGTAAAATAACTTACCTCGCTGGATTGACGCTACGAGCAGAATCCACGAACTTCGGTAGCTGATGTGGGGGCCTCGGCGCCTTGAACAACACCTTCCGTGCATCTTCGCACGTAGTGTCGAAGAGCCTTTTCAGAGTTGGGTCTTGTGCGGATCGAACTCCCACAATTTGAAGGACCGTTGTTGGCATGGGAGAATCCGGCGGATGAGCATCACACGGATAGCGTTGACAAGCACGAGATTCTTGTCCGCCAGGTTTCGGACCTTGAGGTTTGGAGTCCGGATAGCTCGTCCGAATCACCCCACGACAGCCCGTCTCTTTCCATGATGTGAGCCGCGTGGGAAGCCAGATCGAATTCGGGGCCGCCGCCCATTGAGAGTCGCGGCTCGGTGATGTAGAACCACCCGATTGCCACCCCTTTATGGTCTCCACAAAGGAGCCCTCGAGCCATAGGGCTTTGGCCATCTTGCCAACCATGGCACCTCCGCACTCCGCTTGGCGGCCGCCCACTACCTTCGGCTTGACATTGAAGATCTTCAGCCATAAGCCAAAGTGGGGCTGGATGCAGAGGAAGGCCTCGCACACGACGATGAACGCCGAGATGTTGAGGATGAAATTCGGGGCCAGATCATGGAAATCCAGGCCGTAGTAGAACATGAGCCCCCGGACAAATGGGTGAAGGGAAAACCTAGTCCACGGAGGAAGTGGGAGAGTGTCGGTGTCAAAACCGGTGGATCTCGGGTAGGGGGTCCCGAACTGTGCGTCTAGGCGGATGGTAACAGGAGACAAGGGACACGATGTTTTACCTGTGTTCGGGCCCTCTCGATGGAGGTAATACCCTACTCCTGCTTGATTAATATTGATGATATGGGTAGTACAAGAGTAGATCTACCACGAGATCAAGGAGGCTAAACCCTAGAAGCTAGCCTATGGTATGATTGTTGTTCGTCCTACGGACTAAAACCCTCCGGTTTATATAGACATCGAATAGGGTTAGGGTTACACAGAGTCGGTTACAATGGTAGGATATCTACATATCCGCATCGCCAAGCTTGCCTTCCGCGCCAAGGAAAGTCCCATCCGGACAAGGGACGAAGTCTTCAATCTTGTATCTTCATAGTCTTGGAGTCCGGCCAAAGATGATAGTTCGGCTATCCGGACACCCCCTAGTCCAAGACTCCCTCAGTAGCCCCTGAACCAGGCTTCAATGACGACGAATCCGGCGCGCATGTTGTCTTCAGCATTGCAAGGCGGGTTCCTCCTCCGAATACTTCATAGAAGGTTTTGAACACAAGGATAGTGTCCGGCTCTGCAAAACAAGTTCCACATACTACCATAGAGAGAATAACTTTTGCACAGATCTGCTGACATATTCCGCGGCGTGACATCACACCACGGCCAGGCCTTTATTTGAATCGTTTTTTACTATCCACCTCAGCGCGTTTAGCGAGGCGGTTTCCTTGCCACGTCTTATCAAAGCATAGATCGTGCCCCCTTATTCCGGGATTCTCATCAATACGGACGTGGGTAACCCAACCGTGCCGTTAGCACACGCCTCCTCTATCGGCGAGTCCTAATCGACCACGGGAGGGCTCTTGGTATTCAACCTCTTTATAATGAGACCAAGGCCCTCTTCTTTTTTCCACCCTCCATCGAGTTCGCCTCGCGCTTCGAGTTCTAACACCCAAAGCTTCAAATTTAGGCGCTTCGGACTTTCGATGATGTCCGGCTCCGACCAGCTCGGCCGATGGATGTCTTCTTCCGTCACAGGAGAAGTTGTGCTAAAGCTGCGAGACGCCAGGTATCTAACCGGCGAGATCTCGCAGAGGCTGCCTGCTCCAGGGCAGGTCATTCCCACTCCTGAGCCTGGCGAGAGCGTGGTGTTCGTGTCTCACCTCCTTCGGGGTTTAGGCTTCCCGACGGATCCCTTTGTGCGGGGGCTCATGTTTTATTATGGGCTAGATTTCCATGAATTGAATCCGGAGTCCATCCTCCATATCTCGTCATTCATTGTCGTATGTGAGGCTTTCCTCCATATTACCCCTCACTTTGGATTGTGGCTCAAGACCTTCAAGGTGGAGCCGAAGATGATCGAGGGGCAACAAGCAGAGTGCGGAGGGGCGGTCATAAGCAAGTGTATTGATGCTCCGTGGCCCGAGGGCTCTTTTCAAGAGAAGCTTGGTTTGTGGCGACGGGAGTGGTTTTATATCACCGATCCCAGGGGCACCAAATGGGTGGCGCCACCCGCCTTTCGCTCAGGTCCACCACAGTGGCTGGCATCATGGGTCAACCGGGGGCTCGACTGGGGGCCGTCCAAGGACGTTCCTCTGTTGCAGGGCCGTATTCGAGACCTCCAAGAAAGAGAGATCAATCTGGTCGCAGTGGTGCAGGTTATGTTGATTCGGCGCCTATACGCCTCGCAAACGTCGCCCCTCAAATGCAGGAATTTATTAGGAGGTACCACGAGCTCTCCAACATTTTATGGGTATGACACCCGTGGAGATGTATAAACTGTTCTTGGATCACAAGAGAAGTGTCCGGACTGTTGAGGACGCAGGACTAAGCTGCAATCGCCCAGATACTCAAGTAAGTAGTCCCGTACCCGGACAGGCTGTTCATTCATTTATCATATATATACCCTTTAAGGAGCCGTTTCTTGAACAGGAGTGGATAGCCAAGGCAAAGTTAATACGGTGTCCGGCTCCCCTCCCAGAGACCACGCCGGATCCCATGCTGACCAAGATGTTGAAGGTCGCGCCTTTTAAAGAAGGCGAAGGGGGGAGCGGGGAAGCAACTGCCTCCATGAAGGAGGCCTTTGAGGAAGGAGGGAGCAAAAGTCCCACCCTCCAAGGAGAGAAGAGGACCGCTTCGGAAGATCCGGAGGTCAAGGCCTCGAAGAGGGGAAAGAAATCTTCGTCAGAGAGTCCGGCGCTGGGAAGTACCCCAGCCGCACTATTTCCCCAAGGGGATCAGCCCTCCAGCAAGCCGTAAGTAAAAAGAAGGGGTCTTGTAGTAAAGGACATCCCTGTATTTATTTACGAAGATAACGAAATTATACCTTGTAGTTCGGATCTCGGCCCTTCTCGTGAGCTTCGTCTTGAGGATCTTCTTCCGGAGATGATGGAGAGCGAACGCCTCCACTGTCGCACCTTCATGCGAGGCGGGCGACCACGAGGTGTCGCCGCGAGGGTTTCCCGAAGTTCGGCGGGGCGGAAGGTCCGGTGCCAACTAAGCGTGCGGTCGGAGGAGCTGAAGGATCTGCTCAGGCGAGCGGCTATCTCAGAAGATCACCGTGCACTAATGGGTATGGTGATTGAAAGAATTCCATCCACGGAGAGCGGATTGCATGAAGCCGTCAGAAGCTTACTGACGGGGTTCGAGGTACGCAAAAATGATGTACCTTCTAACAGTTATGCATATAGAATGTGCCCTGTATAGATAGTAGCCCCAGAGACTCGGTATGTTGTCAAAATTGACAGCGTGCGAGGATCATAATCTCAGTTATAACATTGCGCCGCTCCTAAATAGATGGCGGGGCGTCCGGTGGCCAGCCGGACTGATGAATATGCCGAACTAAAGCGGCAACTTGACGAGGCGGATGCGGACATCGCGTTGGTCAATAAACGGTTTGACGAGCCACAAGGTATGCGACTTCTATGCGGACACCTGGTAAGGGAGCTTGACGCCCATGCCTTACTACTTGTATGCTTAATGCAGGTGGTGCCGCTCTTTGTGGAGGAGCTGCGGCGGAACTCGCCGAGCAAAAGAGCAAGCCAGAAATAGTAATGCGGCGCTTTAAGGGCGGCGAAGAGCTAAAAGCCGAACGGGCTGCTCACTGCCGAAGCAAAGAGGAAATGGCCGATATGGCCATAAAGTTGAAGAATGCTACCGACCGCTGCAGGGTTCTTGAAAAAGAACGTCAAGCGGAGCAAGAGGACCTAAAAAAGGCCACCACCGAATCCAAGGATGCCCGTTCCGCTATGAGAGCTGCCAAGGAGGAGCTGAGTCAAGCCGGGGCTATTGCGGCTGGAAAACTGTTTCTGCTGCGGAGGAAATATACGGATCCGAAGTATGCTCAGTTGGACATGTTGTGGAGTTCGGAGGATGCTTATCTGGACTTAATGGCGAGCGCTGCGGACGCGATTGAGCACTTCCGAGGCCAGAAGGGGAGCAGAAGGGAAGAGCTATATTGGTCGCAATTCCATAGTCCGGAGCGTCCTCTTTCGTTGACCGATCGGTTGGCCGAATGGGCCGAGCTGAATCGGCTATCCGGACTTGCCATGAAGCATGTCATGACTCATTTGTGGCCAGGCGGACCCCAGCCAAAGCGCTATTTTGGCTTAGTGCAGCAGTTCCTTGGTGCGGTACCGCGTATCGACGCAATGAAGCGGTCGGCGTGTATTGAGGGAGCGCGGATGGCTCTTGCCCGTGTCAAGACATACTGGGCAGAAATGAAGGCCACCGACGTTGCATCCCAAGATTCGGACAAAAGCCGAGTACCTGCCGAGCACTATTTTGAGGAAGTCCTACAGGGCGTTCGTTTAATAGAGACGCGATGCTCAAGGATATTATGTTTAAATGACATGTATGATTTGTGAAAACAATGTTTCAATATAATAGAAGAGCTTTTTATACTTGTGCGTCAAGTAATAAACTACTCCTCGTATGCCGTTGATGTATATGTATATATAACACGAAAGATGGTAGTCTTGACTTTAGCCCCCACGCACATAGTGCGGGGTGTTTGCAAAGAAGGCGCTTTTTCACACTTGATCCAACGTCTTGGTCCTGTGAAGGAGGTGATAGCGTAGCAAACTAGGCAACCGGACTATAATGCTTTATCACTTTCACTTAGCCATAGGAGTTCGAGGGTGGGGCTACTATATAGCCCTTGGGGGCACTGTACTCTCCCGAATTCGGGGTGCGTATGTGCTGACGAAAAATGGTCCTTCGTTAATGCGGAGGAATTCTAAACATTCCGGTGAGTCATCGAGTGGTTGACCAGTCTCTCGCTATATCATGACAGTTTTGGCTTTCTCTCGAGGTGCTCGCCCGGCGAACCGGGCACAATCGCGATAGTTCTCTCCCGGTGCCGCGTTAGCCGATAGAGCGAGAACATAAGGCAGCAAAACACAGAGCCGGCAAACCCAACATTTGACCAAAGACATGATTCGGAGCTGATGCATATAAGGCCTAACTTTCGGGACGCCGAACACTCCCTAAGGTATTCGGTCTTTATAAAAGCAGGCAGAATAATGCCCTAAGCCCCGTGTCCGTGCGTGCAAAAATTCTGGTGCGGCCCGATGCCAAAACGCCAGACCTCCTCCTTGGTTATAGCTAGAAACCGGGGATGTGTATCAACAAGAGACAGTAAAAAAGGTTTACACAGGTCTTAATCTGAAAAGAATCTTTGCAACGGGTCCCTACTGCACGTCTGCGCCTGTGTCTCCGTTGTGCCGTATCCTGGACGGGTGTAGCACGGTGTTCATTTGTAAAAGAGAGGAACTTAGTTGAAAAGAAGAAAAAAAGATCGTGCGAAAAATGTACTTTATATTAAATAAACAGAGTATGATTCGAAAAAGTGAATAAAATTGAGCTTTATTGTCTCTTGTTGGACATGTGTGCAGCCCCTTGTATGGGGGTATGCCGCTAGTAGGCGCCGGACTCGTCTAGCCGTGTCCGGGGTTTGAATGACCTATTCAGGTGCTTTGATTAGCGGAGCCGGATTGGTGTGAGGCTGTCAAGGCAGTCTCATGTTCTTCCGTGCTCGGGTAACACTTAATACTCCCTTTTAATGAGATGATGCCGCGTGGACCGGGCATTTTAAGTGTAAGAGATGCATAATGCAAGATTATTGCGTTAAAAGCGGTAGCTTCACGCCCGATGAGTGCTTGATAGCTACTTTGAATGGGGCGATGTGGAAGGTTAACTTTTCGCGGCGGAAGTTGTCGGATGAGCCGAACACAACTTCTAGCAGTAGGGAGCCCGTACAATGGGTATATGGGCCTGGCATTACCCCTTTGAAGGAGGTGTTGCTATGGTGAATTTTGGTTGGGTCTATCCCCATCCTGCGGATTGTGTCCTGATATATCAGGTTTATGTCACTGCCGCCGTCCATGAGGACTTGTGTAAATTGGAATCCATCGATTATAGGATCCAATATCAAGGCAGTCCATCCTGCGTTCGGATACTTTCGGAGTAGTCCCGATGGTCGAAGGTGATTGGTTTTGACAACCGGTGTTGGTACTCATTTGGGGTAGATTGTGTGGTAGCGTAATTCGGTGGGTGCCGCTCTGTTTTCCCCTTTGTCACTTGAAGTAAGTTTCTTGTTTTGACTTCTTGTGGGAAATTCTTTTGTTTTCCGGGGCTCTGCTTGTGGTGCTCGTCATCATCTTCACTTGGTGTGTCGAGCCCCTTGTGTTCGGCGTTGAGTCTGCCGGACAGTTTGAAGACCCAACAATCTATATGGTTATGGTTTGCAGGCCTCCCGGGAGTACTGTGGATTTGGCATATCTTGTCCAAGATTTTGTTTAAGTTGGATAGCTCATCGCTATTGTCCTTAAGGGGCGGTTTTTTATTGTTCTGTCGTGAGCTTTTGAATCCGACGTTGACTGCCGCGCTCTTTGGACCGTTCCCCTTAATCCGGCACTGGTCCTTGCTGCGTCATGGTTTCCCATTTCCATCCCTTACTTCGGATGTACTTGGATCACTGGTGCTGCATCTTGCTAGCCAATTATCCTCTCCCGCGCAAAAGCGGGTCATGAGGCTTGTTAATGCAGCCATGGTTCTCGGCTTCTCCTGGCCGAGTTGTCTGGCAAGCCATTCGTCTCGGACATTGTGTTTGAAACCTGCTAAGGCTTCGGCGTCCGGACAGTCGACTATTTGGTTCTTTTTGGTGAGGAACCTGTTCCAGAATTTGCGGGCTGACTCTCCGGGTTGTTGAGTTATATGACTTAAATAAATGCGCATCCGGAGGGCGGACATAAGTCCCTTGAAAATTTGCCCAAAAAGCATCCTCGAGCTCTTCCCAACTTCCAATGGTATTTTCGGGGAGGCTTTTGAGCCAATGCCGGGCTGGCCCTTTGAGCTTGAGGGGTAAGTATTTTATGGCGTGGAGATCATCTCCTCTAGCCATGTGTATGTGGAGGATATAGTCCTCAATCCAGACTCCAGGGTCTATTGTTCCGTCGTATGCCTCTATGTTTACGGGCTTGAATCCCGCTGGAAATTCATGATCCAGCACCTCATCGGTGAAACATAGGGGGTGCGCGGCGCCCCTGTATTTGGGTGTGCCGTGATATTTGGATATTTGACGTGTTGTATTGCTTTGAAGAGCTTGCTTTCTCGGCCCATAGATGGACCTAACTGGGTCATCCTTTTGATGTGAATCCTTATGCGGATCGCGTATCGGCTTGTGTGCGGCGCCATTTGCCGCTCTCTTTTTGCCATGGGGTCGTCCATCTGACCGGGTGGCCTTCTTACTTTTTGATTGTGGGGGCTCTCGGCCTCCTCATCAAATTCGGGCGATAACTTTCTCTTTGGGTAGCTCTTTGTTCGTGTTGTCACCGTGTTGTCTGCGGTGTTGAGTACTTTGCTCCATCTGATTACGAGTGCATCTTCCGCTGTTTTGAGCTTCCATACGCTTTCAGGCTACGCGTGATGGTGACGAGCCTTTGTGGAGGTTCTTCTGCTCCAACGATTTGTCCGGCGTGAGATCGTTCGATTTATTATCTTCATGAGGGACGGGTTGTTTCTCCAAGTTGTCCTGTTCGGACGGTTGCTCGATAGCATGTTCATCGTCCACCAGTTCGCCCCGCTCTATGGCTGGGTCTTTGTCGAGGCGGGACTTGGTGCGGCGTTTACGTTGCCGTTTTGACTGCTTTTCGAGGGATTTATCCTTCGTAGTGTCCCGTCGTTCCTCGTCGTCACTTCCTTTGGGTGTATCCAACATGTATACATCATGGGATGAGGTGGTTGTCCGATTATCCTATAGGTGCTTTGGTTCATGGTTGTCTCCTACATCGTCGTCCATACCGTCGATGTCTTGAATCGAAATCGAGCATGTCGTGTAAGCTTTCGGCGATGGCTAAAAAGTGGGTGGTGGGTGGGCGTTGAATTTCTTCGTCGTCCGCATCCCAACCTTCCCGTTGTAGTCCGGCCGGGCTCTCGATAAAGAGAGAGAGACTTTAGTGATTTCAAGATGTCGCCAAAGGGCGAGTCTTTGAAAGATGTCATGGCGGTGAACTCCTTGACTGCGCCCAATCAGATTCGATCGGCGGTAGCGGAGGGTTAGTCCGGAGAGGAGTCCGGCACCTTGGAGTCAAGGTCTTCGCATAAGCGACAGGGATGGTGTTCGGCTCAATCGCCGTAGAGATTTCAGCCCCGGTGGTGTCAACCAACCATCCTCGATCGGCGAGATCGGCTCGAATCAATGGTCGGGCGGACACTAGTGCGACCTCCAAGACACCGCTCGTGGCAGTGTTAGATCATGCCCATCGAGATAGTGCGGCGCGCTTGGCTGCGGCTCGAATCCGTCGAAGATCGAGTCTCCGCTGATGTCGGCCGTGTAGTTTAAACTCCTAAATCTAACCTGACGGCCAGGGGCGTAGCTTTCGATCTGCTCCAGATGGCCAAGTGAATTGGCCCTTGATGCAAAGCTGCCGAATCTGAAGATCTGTCCGGGAGAAAAGTCTCACCACGGACGCGTCATTGTTGATGATCGGAAGGAGCCATCGGGCCTATAGATGGCGACACGGAGGAACTCTCAATGAAAGCACCAATGTCGATTGTCAAAACCGGCGGATCTCGGGTAGGGGTCCCGGCTGTGCGTCTAGGCGGATGGTAACAGGAGACAAGGGACACGATGTTTTTACCCGAGTTCGGGCCCTCTCGATGGAGGTAATACCCTACTCCTGCTTGATTAATATTGATGATATGGGTAGTACAAGAGTAGATCTACCACGAGATCAAGGAGGCTAAACCCTAGAAGCTAGCCTATGGTATGATTGTTGTTCGTCCCTACGGACTAAAACCCTCCGGTTTATATAGACACCGGATAGGGTTAGGGTTACACAGAGTCGGTTACAATGGTAGGAGATCTACATATCCGCATCGCCAAGATTGCCTTCCACGCCAAGGAAAGTCCCATCCGGATAAGGGACGAAGTCTTCAATCTTGTATCTTCATAGTCTTGGAGTCCGGCCAAAGATGATAGTTCGGCTATCCGGACACCCTTTAGTCCAGGACTCCCTCAGTGAGAAACACCACCCTCTCATGGGGCCTGGGGGTTGGAATGAGCTGCCCCTCGTCGGGTAGCCGGTGCGCGATGTTGCTGGACAAGTATCCGGCCTTCCGCGGCTTTTTGATGTGCCCCTCCGTGACGGAGGAGGCCATCCACCTGCCTCCCGCTCCGGACATAGTTGGAGAAGGTTGAGGTGGGATGTGCGAACTTAGTATTTGGAGATCGAGTCTTGGCGAAAATGGATGAGCAAAGGAGGAAGAAGGCGTGGGTGAAAAGGTGGATCCTTATCCCCTTATATGGACGGACGAAGCTATCGTCCCCTTGACTGGTAAAACTCGCTTATCTCCCAAGCGCCGTAATAAATGGCACGGATGGGTTACCCACGTCCGTATTGATGGGAATCCCGGAATAAGGGGGCACGATCTCCGCTTTGATAAGACGTGCCAAGGAAACCGCCTCGCTAAACGCGCTAAGGTGGAACAGTAAAAAACGATTCGTATAAAGGCTTGGACGTGGTGTGATGTCACACTGCGGAATACGTCAGCAGATCTGTGCAAAGGTTATTCTCTCTACGGTAGTATGTGGAACTTGTTTTGCAGAGCCGGACACTATCCTTGTGTTCAAAATCTTCTATGAAGTATTCGGAGGAGGAATCCGCCTTGCAATGCTGAAGACAATATGCGTGCGGACTAAATCGTCATTGAAGCCTGGTTCGAGGGCTCTTGAGGAGTCTGGATTAGGGGTGTCCGGATAGCGAACTATCACATTGGCGGACTCTGGGACTATGAAGATACAAGATTGAAGACTTCGTCCCTTGTCCAGGATAGGACTTTCCTTGGCGTGGAAGGCAAGCTTGGCGTCTGGATATGTAGATTTCCTACCATTGTAACCGACTCTGTGTAACCCTAACCCTATTCGGTGTCTATATAAACGAAGGGTTTTAGTACGTGGGACGAACAACAATCATACCCTAGGCTAGCTTCTAGGGTTTAGCCTCTACGATCTCGTGGTAGATCTACTCTTGTACTACCCATATCATCAATATTAATCAAGCAGGAGTAGGGTATTACCTCCATCGAGAGGGTCCGAACCTGGGTAAAAACATCGTGTCCCTTGTCTCCTGTTACCATCCGCCTAGACGCACAGTTCGGGACCCCCTACCCGAGATCCGCCGGTTTTGACACCGACATGCCCCTTTATTCTTGCTGCATTAAACCATAGGTGGCAACAGAGCCAAGTGATTAGTGCCAAGTGATTAGGCCCAACCTAGGGTGCCTCGGCATCGATAAACCCTAAATGATGAAAACTTGACTTAGCATTTAGCTTTTAGGATGCCTCGGCGTCGACAAACCCTAAATGATAAAAGCTTAGCTTTTAGGATGCCTCGGTGTCGACAAACCCTAAATGATGAGACCATGATCTTGTTCCTTGACAATAACCAACTTTTGACCAAACTTTTTCCTATTTAGAGCGAAACATGGCCCACAACGATGAGGCCGGCGGTTGGTGGCAAGCAATGCAGGAGCTGTCCTAGGAGATGGAGGAACAACCTCACCGCTATGAGGATGCCTTGGAAGACACCGATCCTGACTACACAACCCCTAGTGGCATCGGGGATGACACCACCGATGGTGCCGCCGAGGATGCCACCATCGATGATGGCGGCGCCGCATACGGATGGCAGCCAACCCGAAGAAGCAGCGGAAGGACGGCGGCGAGCAGCGCTCCGCACCGTCAAGGAGGAATTTACTCAAGTGGACTCCGACGGGCATCCAACGGAGCCCAAACATATAGTCAAGGGGTACTCGGTTCAGCTCGGGTGCATTCTCCGGAGCATCGTCTCGATCAACACCGAGAACCTTAGGCATAAGGACCTAGGGAATTTGCACAACCTCCTCTTCACGAAGCTGCACGAACGATACAAGTTCCCCGCTGAATTTGAAAACACACGCCTCTCAGGGAATAAAGTGAACAGTGCCGCCCTCACAAGGATGAGCACGGCCCTGTCTACTTGGAGAAGCGCGGTGAAGAGAATGATTGAGAAAGGTGATAGTTATGAGAAGGTCAAGGCGAAAAATCCTTCGATCGTGAAGAGGACTACAAGGAGTTCAAGATCAAGTGCGAGAGAAGTGCAACCTCGAATCAAGTCGGTGTGGGAAAGAAATGCGGGAGTTGAACTTAGGGGAACACAAACTCGGTCCGCGGTTCTGAGTGGCGGAGCCTATATGGGACAAGGAGGGGCCAGCGGGCGTGCCGAGCAAGGCCTACCGCCCGCTTGAGAAATAGAGCGGTGACAAGCGGACCGGGAACTATGTCGGGGCCCGGTACAAGGAGGACCCAATAACAAAGGAGCTTACCATGGATCCGAAGACCATGGCGCTTGAGCTTGTTACAGCGAAGGAGGCTGAAAAGCGATGGCAGGGTCGTCTCGGAGCACCCTGCTTGGGACAACACTCTAAATAGGGCGTTGAAGGTAATGAAAAAACAAGGATAAGCTCAGTAAGCCGTCGTCAGCTGGTCGTGTGGCCGGCAAAGGCTTGTCCACAAAATGGTCGTCATACTATACCGCTGGTGGGCGAAAGGAGAGAAAGACCAGCTTGGAAAGCCGTTGGCGGTGCCTCGACATTAGCCGAGCTCGACGCCATCATCACGGTAACTAATAAAGCCTCTCGGCCGAGAATTCATCTCCTTTTGCCTTTGATTGGGCATCCCTGACGCCCTACATGTTTTCTCAGGTCGCCGCCCGATGTTCCGTGCACTCTCACGCGCTTCGTGAGCAGCGAGTTGGTCGATGTCGCCAAGGGCAAAATCATTCAACGGGCAACCCGTGTTCCACGGTAAACCGATGCCACCCACCGTGTATAGGGTTCAATTGGTTGGTGCTGCCCGAGCTGCGACGAGTTGTTACCTCCGATTCGACCCGTCGGGGCAGCGAAGATGATCTGATGACCCTCGGCGCTTTGCCTAAGTTGGCCCTGCTTTGGCGAAGAGCCAGATTCGTTTGGGGCGGGGACACCACCCAAAGACAACAACGCCCGATCGTGTCGGCGCCAAGCCATGGCAAGACCGCATAGCGCTACCGGACATCTGGGACATCCCTATGGCGAGATCCGAACATGCATATGGCACAGGGATGCGGACGACGACGACAACGACGACGGTCGTACATTTAGCAACGTCGATAAGTACTTTGCCGAACATGGAGTGCGATGGCGAATTCTGCGGGCCTCTTTCTCAAGAACCCAACCAAGGCGACCGCGGTCTAGGCTGGTACGGCGGAGAAACCCGATTACAGCGAGCGTCAAATGCGGCGTTCGGTTCTCGAGGAGATGCCTCCGGTGCCCGACTTCACCGAGCCTCAAATAGCCGAGGTGCCAAATATTATCAGCCCCAACACACTCAAGAAGGCGGTCGATGGCGAGAACCCGGTCCCATTACAACAGAAGATCAAGAAGGGGCCGGAAAAGAAAGAGTAACAAGGGTGCGAGCCAGCCCGGCACCGAGTATGATCCGTGCTCGGGGCGGGCCACCTTCACCTAAGGATATCTCGAGGAGGGTGCATGTGGCGGGTAGGGTGATGCTACCGACAAATATGCTCAATCTTGCAACGGTGCTATGCGGAGTCTGCATGACCGTGTTCTTTCTTTGGAGAAGGGCGTCTCGAGAGAGAATGATGTGGCATACCGGTTTTCGTGGCCAAGGTGCGGAGGGCAAGGGCTCTGTGGATGGCGCCATCGAGAATACGACCGTCCTGCGGTTTGATGACATCTTTGCTATGTTTAACCTTCATCCGCTGCACTACACCTTCGTTCTGCTGTTTTCGCTGAGTATGGAGATGCGGATCATTAGAGACAAGACCCCGGACATCGTGATAGTCGACCCCTTCTACATGTGTGCCAAGATCTTGGGAAGCGCTGGGGACCGGCAAGTCACGAGTTCTTACCTCGAAGGCGTCATTCTGGCAAACCCAGATAAGGATAAATTTCTCGTGCCTTACTTTCCCGAGTAAGTCATCCCCTCACCGCCCCGTAACATATGATTTCTTATATTTCGATCATTCTTTTTTTTCTAACATTCCGTGTTCTGTGCAGTGACACACATTGCACACTCATCCTCTTAAGCCCGAAATATTCCATGGCCACGTATTTCGACCCGGACCGTGACTCCAAGATAGACTACACAAATATCAAGAAAGTTCTTGATGATGTTCTCCCCGCCACGCCAAATCTGGAGGCACCTTCGCCAAGCCAGCTCGTGGCGATGCAGTAGCACGCGTGTTTGCCCACAATACAAAGTTCTCCTGCGTCAGCGGCCGCTTTGGCGGTCGGAAAGATGCCTACTACGCCCTCCATCACATGCGAGGCGATCGTGCGGGACCATCATCACCTATACGCTGCGGATAATCTCAAAGATTGGGTCGCGAGCTTGTCGGCAATCCAGACGCGGACATCGGAACAAGAATTCTTCGTATCGATCGAGTTTGCGGAAATTATCCATCAAGATGTCGCCATTACCTCGGGGCAGTTCTACCTCGGACATCAACCGTCCAACAATGAGATAGACACAACGCTACAAATGCGGTCGATAACGCCCGCGATTTCATGACCATCACGACAGACGACGGCTTCATCCACGCTCCGGTCCCATGAGTCGAGTCGACAGTAGTGATGCTATGTGTAGTTCTAAAACATTGATTGGCTCATGTTGTAATTAAACTTTAATGAGCTTGTATGTCTCTTTGGGTTGGACAGTCGTTCAACTTAGATGTAATCGATGCTATTTATTAGTAGGACCATGAATCGTGCTATTAATGTCTTGCTTTTCCCTTCCGATCCTTTTGTTGTATACTTATATATTGCTTATGTATTATGCATTGTTTGGCTTGTGCATAGAGATGCCATCGTATGTCGTAGTGTACAAGGGTAAGGTTCGAGTCTCTGACGATCGGGAGGAGTGTCGGAGACAGGTTCACCATTTCAGTGATATGATTACAAAGGGTACACCACTAGGACGGAGGCGGAATCTAGATATGCCCGCTATCTAGCGGGAGAGGAGGGAGCGTTGAAGGAACGGATGAAGACCGGTTTCATCGCGATGATGCTCATCGTGATGACCGCAGCTCTCTTCTATGTGACGGTAGTTTAGATTATCGATATCGACTTGTAATGTGAAGACAAACTCGCTACTCGCGGTCTCGAGACTTGTAATGTTCTATCTTTGTTCGGTCTTTTGAATTCGAAAACTAATATGATGAATTGTATTCGGAGACTAATCTTCTATTGCATTCGATGAATCTGCTTTGTTCTTTGTATCTTTGTTGTCTAAATTCTGTCCAATAATATATTTTGTAACCTGTGAAAATATCGAGAAAAGAAAAAAAACTAATATTCATACTAGTGGCGCACCACACAAGACACTAATGGCGACCTTGTGATAATCACACTAATGGCGCATCACCTTTAGTGCGCCATTAGTGTGCCAAAGCACATGGGTACATATGGCCCCTGGCAGGCATACTAATGGCGCATTCTGGGCTATACTAATGGCGCACTACGTGGTGCGCCATTAGAACACCAGATACTAATGGCGCACCAGTGGTGCGCCATTAGAATTTAATTCTAATGGCGTGATGCTAGTGGCGCACCAGTGGTGCGCCATTAGTAGGCAAAACTGGTGCGCCACTAGCATGCCTTTTCCTAGTAGTGTTACTAGTATGAGTGAGAGAGATTCTTGCATTACTCATATCCGTCGAAACTGTAATAGTGCTACTCCCTTCGTCTAGCTGTGTAAGTCATCTTACATTGTGCACCGCGACCAAGGCAGAGAGGAAAACGAGAAAACTTAATGTCTTTTTGCTAATTAATAGCATTGCATGCAATAAACTAACCACTGCATGTCATGTTTGTTAGTCTCAAGTCATTGAAAGCATGCACGGCCCCTTATTGGTTGATATATCACAAAACAAAAAACGAGGAGGGAGTTAATGTACCGCGCCTAAGTGTTTTGGGATTATTTGATTTTCGTAAAGTGACTTACACATCTAGACAGAGAGAGTAGTCATTTCATGGCCAACTTTGGTAGGTTGCAATGCCGAACCGGCGGTTTGGCTAGACTCTAGTCCATATGAGGTCCTGGATATTGTTGGACGGGATTGTAGCTCTTAAACTTGAAGTAATGCAAGAATTTATTTGCAAAAGAAAAATAGCCCCAGTGTCACTTCATATACTCGTGTGGTGACCAAGTGCATCAGTGTCAACCCTAAAAGCACCCTCTCCCAATAAACCTGGGCATGGGTGGCCCGGCCCGACCCGAAGCCTGATGTCCGGGCCAGGCATGGGCCTCACTTTCTAGCCCGAAGCCCAGAAAAGCCCGAAAAAACATGATTTTTCAAGTTCTTTATATAAATATAGGCATAGCATTATAGTATTAACCACCGAAAATAGTTATTTTTATTGTTTTAAATACGGAAGTAAGGCATTTTCTCAGGCTACAGGCCGGGCCCGGGCTTGGGATTTTGGGGTCGGGCTTTTTGAAACCCGGCCCTCAAATGCCCAGGTCTACTCCAAAACAAGAGGCTCCACGTGCTGTTAAACTCGATCACAAAACCCCAAACTCCAGCGACCAGACTGCAGAGCTCTTCTTCCCATCCCAGCGCGCCCTACGATGCGGGCACGTTCCGGTCCAACTCAAGTACTCAGCTGCGGTGCACCGCGTGCAGGCACGGTAGGAGACAGGGGTGCATGAGCAACTCATGTCGCCTACGAGCACATGATTCGGCACACCGTGTCTTGTGCCACGGATCGCGGGATCACAGTAGCGTGCTCCCGTTCCAGTGGGCCCCACGGTCGCGAAGGACGAGCTTGACCGATCATCATGCGCAGCATGTGGGGGGAGATCGTGGATTTGTCTTCGTTCAAGCAGCAGCTAGCAAAGCGTGCATGGCTGCATGCATTGCTCCTGGCTACTCCCTCTATTCCTAAATACTCCTTCCATCCGGAAATACTTGTCATCAAAATGGATAAAAGTTTTTATCCATTTTGATGACAAGTATTTCCGGACAGAGAGAGTATAAGTCTTCGTAGAGATTCCACTATGGACTACTCCTTTCGTTCCTAAATATTTGTTTTTTTAGAGATTTCAAATGGTCACCACATACAGATATATATAGACATATTTTAGAGTGTAGATTCACTCATTTTGTTCCGTATGTAGTCATCATTTGAAACCTCTAGAAAGACAAATATTTAGGAACGGAGGGAGTACATACGAAGCAAAATGGATGAATCTACATTCTAAAATGCATTTGTATACATCCGTATGTGGTTCATAGTAAAATCTCTCCAAAGACTTATATTTAGGAATGGAGGGAGTACATGATTGTGTGGCATGATCGGTTAGCAATCTTCAACCCAATAATAATCGATGAAAAGAAAAAAAGATTGTGAATGGAGCATGGCTCAGATGGCTTGGCTTCTCTCAGCTTGATACTAGTGTTCGTATTTTTTTTAATTTATTTATTTTAGGTTTTCAAAGATCTTTGTTCAGTGGGAGACGATGCTTTGTCAATTATAGTGACTTTGTAAATTTTGAAATGTACCGATTCAGTCTTCAGGATGTCACAAAATCCATGTTTCTAAACAAAAGTTCAAAAAAAAACTGATCGTGTGATATGTAACCAACATTCTATTTTTGCTCCCATGTACCCGACCGAGATGCATCGTGGTTGATTAGATATGACACATAATCGTCCAAACATCTTTGAAAATCAGATTCCCACGGTATGATCTTGGTAATCTCTATAAATTTTGTTCGGGCAACGGGTTGGATAAATTATAGGTGTGACTAGATCTCAGTCGACTGAGATTTAACTAAGTCTCAGTCAAATGACACAATATATAAAAATGTAAAAATAACTTTTTTATTTTTTACATGGATCTTCGTGTAAGATATCACGAATATAGCATGGACTGAGATTGAGACTTTATTAAATTTCAGTCGACTAAGATTTGACAATCCCGATAAACTATATGCATCACTCGCAAGAGTTCATTGTCATGTACCCCTACATAACTAAATAGGTTATGGGCGATGTTACACGTCGGCCGGCAGATAATGAGAAAAATATCCGCCACCTCGCTGACCATTGGATGGACACGCTAATGGCCGTTTGATCTAGCCACGTAACAACCACCCCTTTTCAATAAAAAAGATGTTACAGAAGGCCTTCTGCAACAGGATGCTTGTTGCAATCACCTCGTTGCGTTTATTTTTCTTCTAAAAACCTTTGCAACAAATGTAATGTTGCAGAAATTTTTGCAACAGATGATGTGTCATAGAAAATGATGTACCTTTTCAAAATTTGATGAACTTTTTTTCAAAATTGATGAACTTTTCTCAAATTTGAATGAACATTTTTCAAAAATTGTGAACTTTTTTTCATATCCAACGAACTTTTTTCCCCTTTTCCATATTTGGTATACTTTTTATTTTCTGTTTTTAAGTATAAGAGAAAGCAGGGAGCAGAGAAGATCCAACGGAAGAATAATTGTAGCAAATGAACAAAATGAATGTATGTTTCTTTTAGACAATAATGACTGTATGTGAGAACGAGCGAAGGAGAAATAATGGGACGAGGCCCAATAGGGATCGCTATTGTGCGAAGTCAATTTTCTGGCGCCTACAGCACCAAATAACAGGGTAGCTCCAATTCGACGCTTTCAGCACCGGCTAAGCGGAGTTGGCGCCCGCGCGTGACGCCTAATGGGCCAGTCCAGCAACCTGCAAAAAAAAACAGACGCGAAGAGGAAAAAGTATATATAAGCTAATAAATGGGCGAGCCGGGATTCGAACCAACATGGGTCGGCTCAGGACTTTGACGCGACAACCAATGGACCAAAATCATAAAATTGTCTACGGTGAACCAATCTATGGTTGGATGGTTAGGTGGACAGTGGTATCCCTAGCCTACCAGGATTCAAGTCCTTGTGCTCGCATTTATTCTAGATTTATTTCAGGATTTCTGGCGATGCGCGTTGAGTGGAATGAGACGTTCCCATCAACTATAAGGCGCTTGCGGTTACTTCGTAAAACCTCAAAATAATATGTTGTCTCAGTCTCTCGGAGGTGTTCATAGGGGTAGGGTGCGCGTGCGTGCATTCATAGGGATGAGTATATGCATGTATATATGAGCGCCTACGTCTGTAATGTGTTAAAAGAAAAAGTTCAACATCACCATTTTTGCTTACATCGTAAAAATAAAATATGTCCAGTCGAGATAGAAAGGAGTGATTAAAATAAAAAAGGAGGAGTCGCTTCTCTCAGCCCATCCTATTTTGAATCAGGCCAATCTGCATGGCTCACTGAAATGTGGGAGTCGCATGGATCCATTCCTGTTCGATGCTAAACATGAACATTCGAAGTTCCAACAGCTTGGCCATGGGACATAAACCAACCTGTAATGTGGGAGTAGCACACTAGTTTTTATAGAACAAAGAGCTTATCATTCATTCAGAAGCAAGGTTGCATTCATGCTGATTACACGAAGCAGAAACACGAAAGTCAGGTACAGAGATTGACCAAATACAACGGATTCTAGGCTGTGAGGTGTGATATTTGACATACAGCAAACACAAACAGGTCACTGGAAAAATGTGTGTGTTTCTGCTGAATTATTATTTGTATGAAAAACGAAAGCTACTATCGTAGCTCCGAATTTTGATTTAAACAGCATAGGCTATTGGAACTTCTGAATATCACCACCATGTGTCCACCAACACCTTGCTTGGCTAATGTGCATTTGAAGATCCTGGAACCTCACCGCTACCAATGGGTATATCAACTTAATTTAGGAAAAATATAATATGTAGAGCCACAAAAATTTAAAGCAAAAGAGCAGCAAACATCACCATTTCTGCTTCCCTAGGTCATGTTTTTTCATGTTCTTATGAAATCAAAGGTTCAAGCTCTAATATCCTTTAAAAGAAAACAATTTTGTACTTGTGCCAAAGAGCTTCCCATGCACATACAAACCGAACACCCAATCACGCTAGACCAATCAACACATCTCTTTTGCAAAACAAAGAAATAACCAAACCTGATGAGAAATACAGAATTCCTCTATCAAGCAATGATAACCAATTAGGCAATGATGAGAGGGCAGCGTGCAGATTATGGCCAACAGCTCCGGTACCTGGAGCTGTTGGTCAGGACTACCCACCACGGGCATAGCACATTGAGCTTGACGCCGATGCTGCATATCTTGTAAGGATGTGGGCATGACCAGCAACGCACTGTCACAATCTGCAGTACAGAAATTAATCAGGTCCATGCGACTGACATGGTCAGCACTCACGTACGTGGGACACCAGACAACAAACACCCATATCCAATGCATAATCAGTGTATACCTCATAAACCCTGAAATATAACAGAAAGAGGAGATTGAAATGACAAAAACCTTCATAACAATTTTTATAACATGGGCAAGTCCAAAAAGAGTTGACCAAAACCTTCAAATCAACATAAATGCCCGCATTGTTCTTGTGCTGCCTCGACATACAAGTTGCAGATGCAGGACTGTAGTGCCCAGCATATGACTCCAGTTATATATGGAACATTTTCAGCATACTCGGCTGCTCCTTGAAGGGCTGTCAAAGTTGCACACAAAAAGATGGAAGCAACTTGTGAGAAACACAAAAATGCTACTTTTGCATCTTGATTGCAAGAACTCACAAATATGAGTAGCTCCTTTTTTGACGAACACAAATATAGGTAATGACATATATAGTTTACCTCAACTCTTGTGAACACAACAGGAAGCACCTCCATTAAAGGTTAGGCTTGGCCATACATATGATGCATGTGTTTCTACTACATATGCTGACTGAGTGGGAATGCATGCTGTAATATTTGAGTCCATATTAAGCCGAGGGTTTTAACTTCTATAGGAATAACTATTACCTGCAGGCAGTCATCTAGGTCTGATATTTGCTTCATTATAGTGGGTATCATGTGGCGGCTCGGGGGGAGAAACCCTAGCCACCGCAGCTTCCTTCCTAACTCCTCTTTTCTTGTCGCGCCGCCGCCGGAGGGCACCCCACCCACAGTGTATTTAACTCAGCATCATTACATGCATCATGAATTTAATTTCTGTACTGTTATATTTCAGTATTGTAGATGTTGACAATTTTCCATATAAATAAAAGAATTCAGAACCTTTGAGTGGTGTGTTAGATTTACAATTTCAGGATCTTTGTACTACGCAAACACATGAATCTCGATATCTCATCCCTCAAATGGCGTTTTAATTAGATTTACAATTTCTGCTATCAATATATACTATTGATAGATAAACCCCCTCAAAAAGGCAAGAACATGATGAATGCCTACCTACCTGTAATTAGCACACAGCTATGCTATAGGCCTTCAGTAGTTTCAGTTGTTCCTCAACTTCAGGTCATTTTGGAATCTAAACATCCACAATTATGCTAATAGTAACTAGCACTATTCTTTTGAGAATCAATCAAAGACATACTCCAATTGAGTCGATATCAACAAAACAAGCATGTCGCCTTTGTACATATCCATCGAAACTTGGACATAATATTATTACTATAATGATCCATACCAAAATTGCCACACGAACATAGCAGGCAGATATATATGTCTTCAAAATCACTTCCGTAATAAAAAGGAGTTCATGACATTTGCTTAAATAATACAAATAAGTACACCAAACTGTCATATAGTGCCCCCCACAGCAAAAACTGGGAATCTTGGGGTCTACTTATGCCGGTTTCGACACGGCTACAGAGAGTAGGAATTAAGCAACCAGAATTACGGTTCATAGTAATACACAAGTAGAGCCTACTACAGTACTAAAGTTTCATTCACCATTCACCAGATGCCATCCAAAGATCATCATTAGACTGTCATTCAGAAAAATCATATAGTAAAGGTAGAAGGCAATAGAAAGTCCAGACAAGTGAATCTAGGTCGGATGATGCAGAGCCTTGTGCAATGATGCACACTGAACAACTTAATGGCTTCAGCAGCAAATTCATACTGAAAATTTTGGAGACCACTTCATCAATAGATGCCAAGACCAATTCTCTTCATAAGGGCATCTGAAGAGTCCTTGGAGTAGTGAACTGACTTGGCAACACCCTGCGCAGCTTGCGGAGAGACCTCACCACAATACTCAATGACCAAAGACTAACTTATGTGCACGCCCCAGTTCAGCCACTCCAACATCAGTAATGTGATGACACACCCGAAGTGTAAGATTGCTCAAGCATGGGGTGTGCGCAATGAAGCGCATCCCAGCATCAGTTACTGCATGACACAATATAAGCTCGAGTGTCTCCAGATGTGGTGAGGACGACAGGGCTTTCATCCCCTCGTCATCAAAGAAGTTGGCGTTGTTGAGCACGAGAACACGAATCGGGCAGGACTGAATGAGCACCAGAAAACCCTGCTGTGTGAATCCTATTTCTGATGGCCAGTCAGGGGAACATCCTGTAAAGCTGAGGTCTACCATCTGAAGCATACGACAGTTGAGGGCTAGAGCGTAAAGGCTGGCATCAGTAAATGACGTCCTGGTTTCACAATAGCTGACATCACTAGAGTAGCGCTGCAGGTTGAGCCTAAGTAAGATGCTTTTAAGGTTGCTGCAGCTCCGAGACAATGCAATCATGTCATTGTCATTTAGGGCACGAACATACTCAAGGCAAAGCTTCTCCAATGCTTTACACTTCCCTAGGAGAACACGAAGTCCTACTTCGGGCCAAGTTTTAATATGCGCCAACCTTAAATCCTTCAAGCTCTCACAGCAGAACTCATATGCATCCATGCTGTGAGCATCGTACAAGGAGTCATAGACCACATCACCTGGAAGACAATCATATCTTTCTCTTTTCCTCTCAAACTCAAACTTCTGGAGCTTCATCCATCCAGAACCAAACTTTAGGAAGTCTTGATGATATATTCCTTTGCAATTCTTCACCACAAGCTCTTCTAACGATCCATGCCTACCAAGGTATTCCAGCCACTCTACATTGTCGATTTTCTCACAATCAGTAAGGTGGAGAGCAGATAGATTTGTGCAACCAACTGCAACCGAGAAAAGCCCAACTGACGTTATTTCTGGTGCGGAGTTGAGCCTGAGAGAGTAATCGATTCCACTTTCCGCAGATTTGGGAACCGGGCGCACCATGATGCCAGTGCTTTTGTAGCAGTGCAAAGACCGGAACCAACACGGATAGCACCCCTTTGATTCCCCTCTATCTTGCAGAGCTGCTTTGACACAAGGGTAAAAGAATTGAGATCACTTGACCTGGTGATCCTCTTGAGAATCTCTGTCAGCAGAGCCTCTGGTAGGTCCTCCATCGAACAAATTCAGCTGTAGCAATAAGGTAATATAACAAGGTTCAGAAAACAACCGAAGAGCTGGACTCAAACTTATGATATATCAGAATAAATAATGCATGTGAAGATAAATGGGGATCACACTGGCGACAGACACTCATTACGAAGAATATAATGATGAAGTTTGAGCATTTTCTGTATCCATCCAAAACTTGATTGTGTGTTCTTCATAAGCATGGAGATTTATTAAAGTAGCTAGCTAGCACCTTATCTGTCTCCAGATTGTTAGAAAGAAAAAAACAAGGCTACAGGTGGGCCATATCATCAAATTAAACTAGCTACCATCATAATTAAGTAGCAAGCAGAGCCTGAATAATGAACTAAGAGAATACAATGAAACAAGCTAGAATTGACGCAAGGAATTCCACAAGAAGACCCACGTGCTGAATCTGAACCAACTTTTATTTTTATTTTTGGTTAACTTAAACTTATTTGGAGGCAGCTAGCTAATTAACGGTAACATGAAAAGCAGAGCATGCAAATTAGCTAGTAGTGCTTGTAGCTCTTGGTTGGGCAAGAAAGAAAGTAGGGAAATCAATCATTTGCCGCAGCCGATGAGTTGACAGGGTGCACTTATTATTAACAGATAACACCAATCTAGTATCTGTTCAACTAGAAATACTACACTACTATTTGCTGCAACCCTAGGCAAAAAGCTTACTTTCTTTTCTACAATTGCTACCTAGGAAGAGAATGGCTTTACAGGATTAGTTAACTATAAGTTTTTGGATGATATATACTACCGGTTTGGTTTCCCCTATCAAGAAAAGGAAAGCGAATTAAAAAAAAAACGTCCACATGTCGAACCAGGGAAGGGGAACCAACGCAACGAACGATCAGGGAGGGGTCTCTTAGGAGATACAAACCGTAGGAGAGGAGGGTACCTCCGCCGCCGCCTGGTCCGCAGCGGAGGAGAGGAGAGTGCAGCCGCTTCTTTGATTCGATTCGGAGGAGAGTGTAGAGTGTAAACCTTAGCTAGTCTCGCATTTCGTCTGTGTATTTTCCAGCGGAGCGGAGGAAGATGGATGTGGGGCGGGCCCATTGCGAGCTTTCTGCAGCGGCGTCTCACTCACATGGGCTTCCCACACCCGGAATGGCTGCGGGCCACCACGCGCTATTTTTGGCCTTCTAGACATTTTGTTTTGTTTTGAAAAACACAGAAACATCTAAAAGTAAGAAAAACCTAGAGAATTATATAAAATGTTTATATAATCGTTTAAATAAATAATTAAGATTTTAACGCATTGTAAAATATGTCCATGTCCACGAAAACAATTTTTCCTCTAGTACTCATTAAAATGTCTAGCAGTTTCTTTAATGGTCCTGTATGCAAAAAAGAAATGTTCATGTGTGATGTGAAATGTTCACATGTATCAAAATAAAATAAATGTTTGTGTTTATGAAAAACTGGACATGTATTGTCATAAATGCACTTGCATGTAAATGTTCATGACCCTCAAAAAAATCCAAAAAAATGTTCATGTGCATCCATAAGAGTATTTCGGAAGGATTCTTACATTGATGGAAATGTTCATATATCTTAAAGAGATGTTCATGCTTTGCCACGTGTTCAAAAAGAAGTGCTCATGTATCTCATACGAATTCTCATTATTTACCTAGAAAAATAATAACACGAAAAATAAACATAATATAAAAAGGATGAAAAACAAAAGTTAAGATGAATAAAAGAGAGTAGGAATGTAGAAATAAAAATAATAAAGAGTATGGAAAAAGGAAAATAAATAAATAAAACAAACATCATTATTGCGCCACGACCCGTGCATTGCTGAAATGACCCATATGTCGGTACTAAAACCGGCTGATCTTGGGTAGGGGGTCCCGGACTGTGGATCTGAGAGCGGTGGGTAATAGGTGACTAGGGGGACGATGTTTGCCCGGGTTCGGACCCCTCTCGAAGAGGTAAAACCCTACGATCTGCTTTGATTGTATTGATGTGATGGGGTATCGAGTACAGGATGATCTACCTCGAGATTGTATATTGTGTTCTAAACCCTAAAGCGAGTAATTGTTGTTGTGTATCTATGGACTAAACCCCTCGGTTTATATAGGCACCAAGGGTATCTGGGGTTACATATGGGCGGTTGCCAACTAGGAATAAGCATGCCGACTATTAGAGTTGTCCCTGAAGTATACACCAAGTCTTCGGTGGTGTCCATCTTGATCACGCCAGGTTCACGGCTTTGTCTATCCTCCAGGCAGTGATTGGTGGGCCTCAGTTTAGCCCATTGGTGGTAGATCCTATGGGCTAGTACCCTCTAGTCTGGGACACCCTCACCATATATCATATAGAGAAAGAAAATAGGTGTTATAAAACAGTTGAGGAATTGGTTTCACTAGTGCAGAAATGTCTGCTAGCGTCGTTCGTAAAACATAGTTAGTGGCATTGTAGGCCAACCCCGCTAGTATGGTGCCAGTGGTAAGGTGTAACCAGTGGCGTCTGTTGCCGATGTCGATCGTATGACACCAGTTGTAAGGTGTCACCAGTGGCATCGGTTGTCGGCGCCCTAGTATGACACCAGTGGTAAGGTGTGTTGGGGAACGCAGTATTTCAAAAAAAATTCCTACGATCACGCAAGATCTATCTAGGAGATGCATAGCAACGACACGGGAGAGTGTGTCCATGTACCCTCATAGACCGAAAGCGGAGGCGTTTAGTAACGCGGTTGATGTAGTCGAACATCTTCATGATCCAACCGATCCAAGTACCGAACGTACGGCACCTCCGTGTTCAAGACATCGCTCATTTCGATGACGTCCCTCGAGCTCTTGATCCAGTTGAGGACGAGGGAGAGTTCCGTCAGCATGACGGCGTGTTGACGGTGATGACGAAGTTACCGGCGCAGGGCTTCGCCTAAGCACTACGACGATATGACCGAGGTGTGTAGCTGTGGAGGGGGGCACTGCACATGGCTAAGACAATTGATCTTCTGTGTTCTAGGGTGCCCCCCTACCCCCGTATATAAAGGAGGAGAGGGGGAGGCCGGCCGGCCCCTGTAGGGCGCGCCAAGGAGAGGAGTCCTAGTGGGATTTCACTTGGTGGAAGTGTTGGGGAACGAAGCAGAATTTTAAAATTTTCTACGCATCACCAAGATCAATCTATGGAGTTATCTAGCAATGAGGGGAAAAGGAGTGCATCTACATACCCTTGTAGATCGCGAGCGGAAGCGTTCAAGAGAACGGGGTTGATGGAGTCGTACTCGTCGTGATCCAAATCACCGATGACCGAGCGCCGAACGGACGACACCTCCGCGTTCAACACACGTTTGGGGAAGACGTCTCCTCCTTCTTGATCCATCAAGGGGGAAGGAGAGGTTGATGGAGATCCAGCAGCACGGCGGCGTGGTGGTGGATGCAGCGGGGATCTCGGCAGGGCTTCGCCAAGCTCTATGGAGAGGGAGAGGGAGGCTCCAGGGGCTAGGGTGCGGCTGCCCTCCCTCCCCCCACTATATATAGGCCCCCTGGGGGGGGGGGGCGCCGGCCCTAGGAGATGGGATCTCTAAGGGGGGGGGGGGGGCGGCCAAGGGGTGGCTTGCCCCCCAAGCCAAGGGGGGCGCCCACCAGGGGCTGGTTCCCCTCCCCACTTCAGCCCATGGGGCCCTCCGGGATAGGTGGCCCCACCCGGTGGACCCCCGGGACCCTTCCGGTGGTCCCTTCAATACATTGACCCCGAAACTTTCCCGATGGCCGAAACTCGACTTCCTATATATAAATATTTACCTCCGGACCATTCCGGAACTCCTCATGATGTCCGGGATCTCATCCGAGACTCCGAACAACTTTCGGGTTACTGCATACTAATATCTCTACAACCCTAAGCGCCAAGAACCTTAAGTGTGTAGACCCTACGGGTTCGGGAGACATGCAGACATGACCGAGACGACTCTCCGGTCAATAACCAACAGCTGGATCTGGATACCCATATTGGCTCCCACATGCTCCTCGATGATCTCATCGGATAAACCATGATGTCGAGGATTCAATCAATCCTGTATTCAATTCCCTTTGTCAATTGGTACGTTACTTGCACGAGACTCGATCGTCGGTATCCCAATACCTCGTTCAATCTTGTTACCGGCAAGTCACTTTACTCGTACCGTAATGCATGATCCCGTGACCAGACACTTGGTCACATTGAGCTCATTATGATGATGCATTACCGAGTGGGCCCAGAGATACCTCTCCGAGTCATACGGAGTGACAAATTGATCTCGATTCATGCCAACCCAACATACACTTTCGGAGATACCCGTAGTGCACTTTATAGCCACCCAGTTACGTTGTAACGTTTGGCACACCCAAAGCACTCCTACGGTATCCGGGAGTTGCACAATCTCATGGTCTAAGGAAATGATACTTGACATATGGAAAAGCTCTAGCAAACGAACTACACAATCTTTGTGCTATGCTTAGGATTGGGTCTTGTCCATCACATCATTCTCCTAATGATGTGATCCCATTATCAATGACATCCAATGTCCATAGTCAGGAAACCATGACTATCTGTTGATCAACGAGCTAGTCAACTAGAGGCTCACTAGGGACATGTTGTGGTCTATGTATTCACACATGTATTACGATTTCCGGATAACACAATTATAGCATGAACAATAGACAATTATCATGAACAAAGAAATATAATAATAACCATTTTATTATTGCCTCTAGGGAATATTTCAACAGTCTCCCACTTGCACTTGAGTCACTAATCTAGTTACATTGTGATGAATCAAACACCCATAGAGTTCTGGTGTTGATCATGTTTTGCTCTAGGGAGAGGTTTAGTCAACGGATCTGCGACATTCAGGTCCGTATGTACTTTACAAATATCTATGTCTCCATCTTGAACATTTTCACGAATGGAGTTGAAGCGACGCTTGATGTGCCTGGTCTTCTTGTGAAACCTGGGCTCCTTGGCTAGTGCAATAGCTCCAGTGTTGTCACAGAAGAGAGTGACCGGCCCCGACGCATTGGGTATGACTCCTAGGTCGGTGATGAACTCCTTCACCCAGATTGCTTCATGCGCTGCCTCCGAGGCTGCCATGTACTCCGCTTCACATGTAGATCCCGCCACGACGCTTTGCTTGCAATTGCACCCGACTTGCCCCCACCATTCAAAATAAACATGTATCCGGTTTGTGACTTAGAGTCATCCAGATCTGCGTCGAAGCTAAGCGTCGACGTAACCCTTTACTGGCCGAGCTCTTCGCCACCTCCATATACAAGAAACATGTCCTTAGTCCTTTTCGGTACTTCAGGATATTCTTGATCATTGTCGATGTTCCATGCCGGGATTACTTTGGTACCTTCCTACCAAACTTACGGCAAGGTTTACATCAGTGCAGTACACAGCATGGCATACATAATAGACCCTATGGCTGAGGCATAGGGGACGACACTCATATTTTCTCTATCTTCTGCCGTGGTCGGGCATTGAGCCGTGCTCAATCGCACACCTTAGAATACAGGCAAGAACCCCTTCTTGGACTGATCCATATTGAACTTCTTCAATATCTTGTCAAGGTACGTACTTTGTGAAAGACCAATGAGGCGTCTCGATCTATCTCTATAGATCTTGATGCCTAATATATAAGCTTCTCCAAGGTCCTTCATTGAAAAACACTTGTTCAAGTAGGACTTTATGCTTTCCAAGAATTCTATATCATTTCCCATCAACGGTATGTCATCCACATATAATATGAGAAATGCTACTGAGCTCCCACTCACTTTCTTGTAAACACGAGGCTTCTCCATAAGTCTGTGTAAACCCAAACGCTTTGATCATCTCATCAAATCGAATGTTCCAACTCCGAGATGCTTGCACCAGCCCATAGATTGAGCGTTGGAGCTTGCACACCTTGTTAGCATTCTTAGGATCGACAAAACCTTCTGGCTGCATCATATACAATTCTTCCTTAAGAAAGCCGTTAAGGAGTGTTGTTTTGACGTCCATTTGCCATATCTCATAATCATAGAATGCGGCAATTGCTAAGATGATTCGGACTGACTTCAGTTTTGCTACGGGTGAGAAAGTCTCATCGTAGTCAACCCCTTGAACTAGTCGATAACCCTTAGCGACAAGTCGAGCCTATATAGATGGTCACATTACCATCCGCGTCATCTTCTTCTTAAAGATCCACTTATTTTCTATGGCTCACCGATCATCGGGCAAGTCAGTCAAAGTCCATACTTTGTTTTCATACATGGATCCTATCTCGGATTTCATGGCTTCAAGCCATTTGTCGAAATCCGGGCCCGCCATCGCTTCTTCATAGTTCGAAGGTTCACCGTTGTCTAACAACATGATTTCCAAGACAGGGTTGCCGTACCACTCTGATGCGGAACGTGTCCTTGTGGACCCTCTGAAGTTCAAGATGGGAGCTTGATCCAAGTACCTTGATCATCATCATTAACCTCCTCTCTAGTCGGTGCAGGCATCACAGGAACATCTTCCTGAGCTGCGCTACTTACCATTTCAAGAGGTAGTACTTCATCAAGCTCTACTTTCCTCCCACTTACTTCTTTCGAGAGAAACTCTTTCTCCAGAAAGGACCCGTTCTGTCACATCCCTAGCTTCTGGTATTGCACTAGGCTAGCTTCATGTGTGCATCATGTTTAAATTTTTCTTAAACTTGAAATGGGGATGATCAAACCGTAGCACCTGAAATACAAATAGGTCCAACTTAATAAATGCATTCATTGTTCTCCAAAATGTTCTTATAAATGTTTGATATTTTTGGCAAAAGATTTGATCCAAACCAAAAATAATGAACATTTTTAAGGATTTATTTTGGGCACTGAATTTAAATCATTACTGTATTTGAATTTGGAAGTATATTCATAATACATAGAATATATTTTCAAATAACCCTGAATTATTCTATGTGCATTTGTCTAGGTCCACATTTGCAACATAAAATATTTCAGAAGCTTTGGCATAATTTTTGAATTCATTTTGAATTTAAAATAGTGGCAAAGGAATAAAATAAAACAGAAAAATAGAAAAGAGAAATAAAAGAGAGAGAGAGAGAGACAGGGAGACTACCTGTCTTACCTGGAGCTGGCCCAGTTGGCCCAGCGCACCAACCCACCTTGCCAGTCATCCCTAACCTCTGCCAAGAGGGCGAGAGGAGGGATAAAAGACGCTGCCAGGCTGAGGCGCCACGCCTCCTCCTCGCTTGCTGCCTCACCGAGGCGCCTCGGCCCTCCTCGGTGCCGCTCTGGACCCCTGCACCCTCTCCTCTCTCCTGGACCTTTCACCTCCTCTGCTCTCTCCCCACGACGCCACCGAACACGCCCATCGCCGCCGTTCGCTGTTGCGACCACCGCCGTCCCGACGATGCCCCGAAGCTTCTCCGAGCCTCCTGCACCTCGTCGCCAGCCCCCTCACCGAGCCACGCGACTGGAAGACCCCCGAAGCGCCGCTCCCGACATCTTTTTCCTCCTCGGATCACCGAGATCGCCGGCGACCTCCTGCCATCACCAGCCCTTCCCCGAGCTCTCCGAGGCCACCGCTACACTCGCAGTGAGCTCCTCTTCCTTCTCCCCCTAGCCATGTCGCTCGAGCTGCCCCCTAACCCCGTTGGCCATCACGGCCGAGAGTTCGCTCCGCCCGCCATGTCGCCGTCGTGGCCCTGACGACGCATAAGCTCAAATCGAAGCGTGAACGTGCTTTCAAAGCACATCACCGGGAGGCCGTAGTACCCGGCCGTTCGCCCCGCCGTGCCCCGTAGCACCAAAACCGCGAGCACCCGAACTCCGGCCGCCGCCGATTTGGTCGCCGCCGTCGATCCCGACCACCGCAGCTCCTACCACCGCCACTAATGGATGCGCCTCACTCCCAGGAACCCATAGGTGCAACTCGCGCATCGAGTGGTGCCCTATAGAGCATTTCCGAGCCGCCCCGCCGTCTCTGTCGTCGCCGGCGGCTAAACGCCGGCGGGCTGACCGTGTTGACCGGCGAGGTTTGACCCCGTTTGACCCTGGTTGACTCCGCGTGGGCCCAGGTTGACTTCCCCTGACTCCATGACAGGTGGGGCCCGTTCTCTAATTAAATTGGTTTTAGTGCTAACTAAAAACTAGTTATGCTAATTACATCGACATCGCTGGGACCCATGTGTCGTGGTTTGACCTGGACCCGCTTTGTTGACTCTTTGAGGTCAGCATGACCTAATCTCGATTAATAACTCATTTTCTGGATTTAATTTAATTCAGGAAATTTCGTAAAATAGTATAAACTTCTAAAATTCATATAAAATCAACCGTAACTCTAAATGAAATAAATTATATATGAAAAATTATCAGAAAAATCCAATCTATCCATCTGTACCATTTTCATGCATGTTTGATCAAGTTAAATTCACTGTTTAGGATGAAACATGAATAGGGCAACTTTGATAATAGTTTTGGAGTTGGGATTTTATATAGTTTTGAAATCCACTTCAATCAAAATGACTTGCTGTTGCATTAGCCCAAATCACAGCATATTGCCATGTCATGATCATGCATCATATTGCTGCATTGCATTGATTGTGTTTCTTCCTTGTTTGTCGGTGCTTGTTCCTCTCTCGGTAGGCGTATCCCGACGATGAATTCGATGACACGGATGAAGAACTATATTATCTTGAAGTGCTGTGCAAGAAAAACCCCTTGTTCATTTCGATACAATCCCACTCTCTCTCCTCGCTCTCTTTTCTGCATTAGGACAACAACGAATCATCTCGTTACTTGCTGCGGTAGTTGAACCCCTTTATCCTCTGCATGACCTGTCATTCCACAAGAATTAGATGAAACCCACTAGCATGAGTAGGAGTTGTTTGAGCCTGATGTGCCTACTCATTCATGCTTGTTTGTCATGCCCGCTATTGCTTAGAGTTGTGTCAGTCCGATTCTTCGGAATGAATTGGAAAGTGGTGAACATGTCCTACTGTGTGTGAGCTAAGTGTGTGAACACGATTTGGTAAAGGTGAAGCGGTGAGAGGCCATGTAGGAGTACATGGTGGGTTGTCTCTTTGCAGCCGCCCCTTAGGAACTGAGTTACGTGTTTGTGATCCATGAACAAGCATTACCACACATTGGGTTCCGGTAACTCGACCCTCTTGACTTATTAATCAACTTGATCTCATCCCAGAGTTGCAACTAGTTTACGGTGTTTGTAGGTAGTGTTAGTAGTCTACCAAGTGGCACCCGATACATGTGGGCTTGGGACAGACTAGGCACAAGTGGCACGGTGTACCAAGTGGCACCCGGTTGCCAGGGCTTGGGAACCCTGCTCACATCGTTTGGGGCCGTGAGCGACACCCCGGCCGGATCTCCTTGCGGATGGAACCCGAATAGGCGATAAACCTGGACGACTCCCTCGCCCGGCTTCCGCTTGAAGGTTGCCGAGGTACATGACGTGTACAGGGCGATAAGTGGCGAGAGCGTGTGTGAAGAAGTACACCCCTGCAGGTTATCATTATCTATTCGAATAGCCGATTCCTCGGATATGGAAACTTGGACCCCTTGCATAGTTCATAGACAAGTGAAAGTGGATACTCTAAAACTCGCAAGATAAGCGTGAGTGCTATGGATGGCGTTCTCGTAGGTAGACGGAGCGGATCCATAGTGGTGTATTGGTATGGTGAATATGTGGACTCGTAGCGCCACCTCAAAAGAGATACTTGCAATCGTAGTTCAGGATAGCCACCGAGTCAAAGCTGGCTTGTCGGTCAAACTCCACCACCCCTTTGTTGATACCGATGCATATGTAGTTAGTTACGATGTAAGTCTTGCTGAGTACATTTGTACTCACGTTTGCCTATTTTATCTTTTTGCAGAGAGACTTCAGTCCTCGCTTAGTAGTTCCGCGTGGACTTGATGTTTAGCTTGTTACCTCAGCTACGATCTTGTGCCCTCGGCAGGATCTGGTAGATAGTCAGGCTTCTCAGCCCTTTTTCATTTGTAGATGTCTGTACTCAGACATGTTAAGCTTCCGCGTGTGCTTTGTTTTGTATGCTCTGAATGTTGGGTCATGAGACCCATGTTTGTAATATCTCGCTCCTCGAGCCTAATGAATAAATACTTGAGTCGTAGAGTTATGTTGTGATGCCATGTTGTATTTACACATATCGAGCATATTGTGTGTATGATTGAAATGCTTGGTATGTGTGGGATCCGACAAACTAGTTGTTTATCCTTGGCAGCCTCTCATATGGGGAAATGTAGTCTAGTGCTTCCTGAGCGATAGTAGTCCGCTACAGCCCGGTTCACCGGAGTCCTGCTAGCCCAAAGACTATCGCCTGGACACTTGACAGTCGGGTATGTGTTTCACTGCTCTCGTGGTTCTGTCCCTTCGGGAAATGTCACACGGTGACATCCAGAGTCCCGCTTAGCTCGCTACAGCCCGGGTTACCGGAGTCCTCATAGCCCGGTGCTACAGCCCGGATTCATACGTTGATGACCGACATGCTCGATGTGACTCATGTATGCCTGTCCCCATGGGTTAGTGCCGCTTTGGGTTCATGACTAGCCATGTCGGCCCGGTTCTCTGTCATATGGATGCTAGCGACACTATCATATACGTGAGCCAAAAGGCTAAACGGTCCCGGGCCATGGTAAGGTGACACCCGTGGGAATACCGTGCGTGAGGCCGCAAAGTGATATGAGGTGTTACCGGCTAGATCGATGTGACTTGGAATCGGGGTCCTGACACGTTCTTGGCAACAAAGATCTTGCCTTCGGATCTGAGGTAGAAGGTATACCCAATGGTTTCCTTAGGGTATCCTATGAAGACACATTTTTCCGACTTGGGTTCGAGCTTTTCAGGTTGAAGTTTCTTGACATAAGCATCGTATCCCCAAACTTTTAGAAACGATGACTTAGGTTTCTTCCCAAACCATAATTCATACGGTGTCGTCTCAACGGATTTCGACAGAGCCCTATTTAAAGTGAATGCGGCAGTCTCTAAAGCATAGCCCCAAAATGAGAGCGGTAGATCGGTAAGAGACATCATAGATCGCACCATATCTAATAGAGTGCGATTACGACGTTCGGACACACCATTTCGCTGAGGTGTTCCAGGCGGCGTGAGTTGTGAAACGATTCCACATTTCCTTAAGTGTGTGCCAAATTCGTGACTTAAATATTCCCCTCCATGATCTGATCGTAAGAACTTTATCTTCCTGTCACGTTGATTCTCAACCTCACTCTGAAATTCCTTGAACTTTTCAAAGGTCTCAGACTTGTGTTTCATTAAGTAAACATACCCATATCTACTCAAGTCATCAGTGAGAGTGAGAACATAACGATAGCCACATGAGCCTCAACACTCATTGGACCGCACACATCAGTATGTATGATTTCCAACAAGTTGCTTGCTCGCTCCATTGTTCCGGAGAACGGAGTCTTGGTCATTTTACCCATGAGGCATGGTTCGCACGTGTCAAATGATTCGTAATCAAGAGTCCAAAAGTCCATCTGCATGGAGCTTCTTCATGCGTTTGACACCTATGTGACCAAGGCGGCAGTGCCACAAGTATGTGGGACTATCATTATCAACCTTACATCTTTTGGTATTCACACTATGAATATGTGTAACATTACGCTCGAGATTCATTAAGAATAAACCATTCACCGGTGAGCATGACCATAAAACATATCTCTCATATAAATAGAACAACCATTATTCTCGGATTTAAATGAGTAGCCATCTCGAATTAAATGAGATCCCGATACAATGTTCATGCTCAAAGCTGGCACTAAATAACAATTATTGAGGTTTAAAACTAACCTTGAGGTAAATGTAGAGGCAGCGTGTCGACGGCGATCACATCGACCTTGGAACCGCTCCCGACGTGCATCATCACCTCGCCCTTCGCCAGCCTCCGCTTATTCCGCAGCTCTGCTTTGAGTTACAAATATGAGCAACGGCACCGTATCAAATACCTGTGAGCTACTACGAGTACTGGTAAGGTACACATCAATTACATGTATATCACATATACCTTTGGTGTTGCCGACCTTCTTGTCCGCTAAGTATTTGGGGCAGTTCCGGTTCCCTTGCAATAAAAGCACTCAGTCTCAGGCTTGGGTCCATTCTTTGGCTTCTTCCCGGCAACTGGCTTACCGGGCGCGGCAACTCCCTTGCCGTCCTTCTTGAAGTTCTTCTTACCCTTGCCTTTCTTAAACTTAGTGGTTTTATTCACCATCAACACTTAATGTTCCTTTTGATCTCCACCTCCGCCGATATCAGCATTGAATATACCTCGTGAATGGTCTTTTCCATCCTCGCATATTGAAGTTCATCACAAAGCTCATGTAGCTCGGTGGAAGCGATGAAGGATCCTATCAATGACCGCGTCATCCGGAGATTAACTCCCAAATGAGTCAAAGCGGTTGTGCAACCCGGACATCTTGAGTATGTGCTCACCGATGTAACTATTTTCCTCCATCTTACAACTGAAGAACTTGTCGGATACTTCATATCTCTCGACCGGGCATGAGCTTGGAAAACCATTTTCAGCTCTTGAACATCTCATATGCTCCGTGTTGCTCAAAAGCGCTTTTGGAGCCCCGGTTCTAAGTGTAAAGCATGCCGCACCGAACGAGGGAGTAATCATCAAGACGAGATTGCCAAGCGTTCATAACGCCTTGGTTCTCTCGATGGGTGCTTCACCTAGCGGTGCTTCTAGGACATAACCTTTCTTGGCAGCTATGAGGATGATCCTCGTGTTCCGGACCCTGTCCGTATAGTTGCTGCCATCTTCTTTCAGATTGGTTTTCTCTAGGAACGCGTTGAAGTTGAGGGCAACATTAGCGTGGGCCATTTGATCTACAAGACATATTGCAAAGATTTTAGACTAAGTTCATGATAATTAAGTTCATCTAATCAAATTATTCAATGAACTCCCACTCAGATAGGCATCCCTCTAGTCCTCTAAGCGAAACATGATCCGAGTCAACTAGGCCGTGTCCGATCATCACGTGAGGCGGACTAGTCAACATCGGTGAACATCTTCATGTTGATCGTATCTTCTATACGACTCATGCTCGACCTTTCGGTCTTCCGTGTTCCGAGGCCATGTCTGTACATGCTAGGCTCGTCAAGTCAACCTAAGTGTATTGCGTGTGTAAATCTGGCTTACGCCCGTTGTATTCGAACGTTAGAATCTATCACACCCGATCGTCACGTGGTGCTTCGAAACAACGAACCTTCGCAACGGTGCACAGTTAGGGGGAACACTTTCTTGAAATTAATGCGAGGGATCATCTTATTTAAGCTACCGTCGTTCTAAGAAAATAAGATGTAAAACATGATAAACATCACATGCAATCAAATAGTGACATGATATGGCCAATATCATATTGCTCCTTTGATCTCCATCTTCGGGGCGCCATGATCATCTTCGTCACACCGGCATGACACCATGATCTCCATCATCATGATCTCCATCATCGTGTCTTCATGAAGTTGACACGCCAACGACATTACTTCTACTTCTATGGCTAACGTGTTTAGCAATAAAGTAAAGTAATTTACATGGCGTTATTCAATGACACGCAGGTCATACAAAAAATAAAGACAACTCCTATGGCTCCTGCCGGTTGTCATACTCATCGACATGCAAGTCGTGATTCCTATTACAAGAACATGATCAATCTCATACATCACATATATCATTCATCACATCTTTTGGCCATATCACATCACAAGGCATATGCCGCAAAAACAAGTTAGACGCCCTCTAATTGTTGTTGCATGTTTTACGTGGCTTCTATAGGTTTCTAGCAAGAACGTTTCTTACCTACGTAAAACCACAACGTGATATGCCAATTTCTATTTACCCTTCATAAGGACCCTTTTCATCGAATCCGCTCCAACTAAAGTGGGAGAGACAGACACCCGCTAGCCACCTTATGCAACTAGTGCATGTCAGTCGGTGGAACCTGTCTCACGTAAGCGTACGTGTAAGGTCGGTCCGGGCCGCTTCATCCCACGATGCCACCGAAGCAAGATAAGACTAGTAGCAGCAAGAAAATTGACAACATCGACTCCCACAACTACTTTGTGTTCTACTCGTGCATAGTAATTACGCATAGACCTAGCTCATGATGCCACTGTTGGGGAATGAAGAAGAATTTTAAAATTTTCTACGCATCACCAAGATCAATCTATGGAGTTATCTAGCAACGAGGGGAAAAGGAGTGCATCTACATACCCTTGTAGATCGCGAGCGGAAGCGTTCAAGAGAACGGGGTTGATGGAGTCGTACTCGTCGTGATCCAAATCACCGATGATCGAGCGCCGAACGGACGGCGCCTCCGCGTTCAACACACGTACGGTTGGGGAAGACGTCTCCTCCTTCTTGATCTAGCAAGGGGGAAGGAGAGGTTGATGGAGATCCAGCAGCACGACGGTATGGTGGTGGATGCAGCGGGGATCTCGGCAGGGCTTCACCAAGCTCTACTGAGAGGGAGAGGTGTCACGGGAGGGAGAGGGAGGCGCCAGGGGCTAGGGTGCGGCTGCCCTCCCTCCCCCCACTATATATAGGCCCCCGGGGGGCGGCCCTAGGAGATGGGATCTCTAAGGGGGGAGGTGCGGCCAAGGGGTGGCTTGCCCCCCAAGCCAAGGGGGGGGGGCGCCCCCCACCCCTAGGGTTTCCTGCCCTAGGCGCAGGGGGAGGCCCAAGGGGGGCGCACTAGCCCACCAGGGGCTGGTTCCCCTCCCCACTTCATCCCATGGGGCCCTCCGAGATAGGTGGCCCCACCCGGTGGACCCCCGGGACCCTTCCGGTGGTCCCGATACAATACCGGTGACCCTCGAAACTTTCCCGATGGCCGAAACTCGACTTCCTGTATATAAATCTTTACCTCCGGACCATTCCGGAACTCCTAGTGACGTCCGGGATCTCATCCGGGACTCCGAACAACTTTCGGGTTACTGCATACTAATATCTCTACAACCCTAGCGTCCACGTAACCTTATGTGTAGACCCTACGGGTTCGGGAGACATGCATATGACCGAGACGACTCTCCGGTCAATAACCAACAGCAGGATCTGGATACCCATATTGGCTCCCACATGCTCCTCGATGATCTCATCGGATGAACCACGATGTCGAGGATTCAATCAATCCCGTATTCAATTCCCTTTGCCAATCGGTACGTTACTTGCCCGAGACTCGATCGTCGGTATCCCAATACCTCGTTCAATCGTTTTACCGGCAAGTCACTTTACTCGTATCGTAATGCATGATCCCGTGACCAGACACTTGGTCACATTGAGCTCATTATGATGATGCATTACCGAGTGGTCCCAGAGATACCTCTCCGTCATACGGAGTGACAAATCCCCCGTAGTGCACCTTTATAGCCACCCAGTTACGTTGTGACGTTTGGCACACCCAAAGCACTCCTACGGTATCCGGGAGCTGCACAATCTCATGGTCTAAGGAAATGATACTTGACATTTGGAAAAGCTCTAGCAAACGAACTACACGATCTTTGTGCTATGCTTAGGATTGGGTCTTGTCCATCACATCATTCTCCTAATGATGTGATCCCGTTATCAATGACATCCAATGTCCATAGTTAGGAAACCATGACTATCTGTTGATCAACGAGCTAGTCAGCTAGAGGCTCACTAGGGACATGGTGTGGTCTATGTATTCACACATGTATTACGATTTACGGATAACAGAATTATAGCATGAACAATAGACAATTATCATGAACAAAGAAATATAATAATAACCATTTTATTATTGCCTCTAGGGCATATTTCCAACAGGAAGGGGGAAGGAGGAAGGGAGAGGGGGAAGGGAAGGAAAGGGGGCGCCGCTGAGGGAGTCCTGGATTACGGGGTCCTCGGGCGTCCGGGCTATGAGACGTGGGCCGGACTGATGGGCCGTGAAGATACAAGACGGAAGGCTTTCCCCCGTGTCCGGATGGGACTCTCCTTAGCGTGGAAGGCAAGCTTGGCGTGCGGATATGAAGATTCCTTTCTCTATAAACCGACTCTGTACAACCCTAGCCCCCTCTGGTGTCTATATAAACCGGAGGGTTTAGTCCGTAGGCAATCATAATCATACAGGCTAGACATCTAGGGTTTTGTCATTACGATCTCGAGGTAGATCAACTTGTAACCCCTATACTCATCAAAGTCAATCAAGTAGGAAGTAGGGTATTACCTCCATCAAGAGGGCCCGAACCTGGGTAAACATCGTGTCCCCTGCCTCCTGTTACCTTCGATCCTTAGACGCACAGTTCGGGACTCCCTACCCGAGATCTGCCGGTTTTGACACCAGCATTGGTGCTTTCATTGAGAGTTCTGTTATGCCGTTGTCGAAAGGCTCGATGGCTCCATCGGTCATCTACAACAATGCTGCCGGGAAGGAAATTTTTCTCCCCGGCCAGATATTCATATTCGGTGGCTTCGCACTGCGTGCCAACTCGGTTGGCCACCTAGAGCAGATTGACAACTACGCCCCTGGTCACCAGATCAGTTTTGGAAATCTGAATTATGTCGTTGATATCGGAGGAGACTTTATCTTCCAAGGGTTCGCGGCTCCGACCACCGCTCCGGCCTTAGATCCGGAGCACGTCACCAGGTCCGAAGACGGGAGTCTAGAGCCCGCCGGACTATCTGCGGCTATAGAGCTCAACACCGGAGAACCGGGGAGGATAGCGCCACCGGCAGTCACCACAAAGCCGGACTCTTCTCCGGACCCTAGCAGCGAACCCTCAAAGTCCGCATCTTGCGAGCTCGGCCAGGGAACTTCGGTTCCCATCCAAACCTCGCTCTTAAACGAGGCTCTGGACTTAATGCGATCCCTCTCCATCACAGAGGAACCGTTTCTGAATTGCGCCCATCCCGGACTAGGGGCTGAAAATAGGGAACTTTACTTCCCACCCACCACCCACTTTATAGCCACTGTCGAGGATCTAACTGACATGCTCGACTACACCTCCGAAGACATCGACGGTATGGACAGCGATGCCGGAGAGGAGCAGGCCCAAAACCCGCCGTTCACCGGACGCTGGACGGCCACTTCCTCATACGACATGTACATGGTGGACACACCTAAAGAAGGCAACGGAGATGATGAGAAGGACCCGGTCGAGGACGAACCTCCTGAGATACCACCGAAGCATCGGCATCAGCGGCGTCGCTCTAAATCGCGTCGCGGAAAAGACAGCAATACCAGCACCGGAGAAAATGATACTCTGGAGAACGCCGAAGACAAAGAAGACCCCATCGAACCAACATCCGAACAGGATGATCGGGAGGACGGACAAGTTGACCCTGACGAGCAAGCAGGGAACGAAGATTCGGAGGACAACAATTATCTACCACCCTCCGAGAATGACGGAGCCTTGGCGACGAAGATTCTATCATGCTAGAGGAACCTCTTGAACAAGAGCGCTTTAAGCGCCGGCTAATAGCCACGACAAGAAGCCTAAAAAAGAAACAGCAGAAGCTTCAATCTAGCCAAGATCTGCTCAACGACAGATGGACTAATGTCCTGGCAGCCGAAGAATACGGCCTTGAACGCCCAACAAGGAGTTATCCGAAGCGTAAGCTGCTACCCCAATTCGATGATGAGGCGCGGATACCACCCGCGCGTAACACGGCTGACGGACCCGACCGACCACCACGTGGCCGGGACAAAACCGCAACTCAAGCCGAACACCAGCCTGCACCACCTCGCCGTAAAAGCAGATAAACAATAGCTCGGGGATACACATACGACCTACAAAAGGACCTGGAAAATAGAGCAGGTCAGACTAGATCAATCTATGGATCGCGGCGGCGTGCCCCGACGCGAGAGGACGGTTGTCAATCCTGGCGCGGCAAGCACAACCACGCCCGGGCTGAAAATCGCATATGGACTTCATCCGAACTGCGTCATGACATGGCCCGATATAGAGGCGCCGCACACCCCCCTCCTATGCTTCACCGATGAGGTAATGGGGCACCAGTTCCCAAAAGGGTTTAAACCCGTGAACATTGAATCATACGACGGCACAACAGATCCCGCAATATGGATTGAAGATTTTCTTCTCCACATTCACATGGCTCGCGGTGACGATCTACACGCCACAAATACCTTCCCCTCAAACTTAAGGGACCAGCACGCCACTGGCTGAACAGCCTACCAGAAAATTCTATTGGTAGCTGGGAAGACTTGGAGGACGCATTCAGAGACAACTTCCAAGTTACCTATGTTCGGCCCCCAGACGCAGATGACCTTAGTCATATAATCCAGCAACCCGGGGAATCGGCCCGGCAACTCTAGACCAGGGTTCCTAATAAAAAAGAACCAGATTGTAGATTGTCCGGACGCCAAAGCCCTCGCGGCCTTCAAACATAGCGTCCGAGATGAGTGGCTCGCCCGACACCTCGGCCAAGAAAAGCCGAAGTCCATGGCAACCCTGACCGCACTTATGACCCGTTTTTGCGCGGGCGAGGATAGCTGGCTTGCTCGTAGAAGCAATAACACCAGCGACCTTGGCACCTCCGAAACCAGGGACGGCAATGGCAAGCCACGACGCGAAAAGCACAAGCGTCGAAACAATAATGAAGGAACCCAACACACGGCGGTCAACACCGGATTCAGCGGCTCCAAATCTGGTCAAAGGAAGAAGCCATTCAAGGCAAACAGAGATGGCCCGTCTAGTTTAGATAGAATACTTGAGCGGCCTCGCCAGATTCATTGCACCCCTGATAAACCCGCCAATCAGACCAACAGAAATTGTTGGGTCTTTAAACAGGCCGGCAAACTCAACGCCGAACACAAGGGGAAAGGGTCGCCCAGCGACGATGATGACCAAGAGCCTCGTCAACCGAACACAAGGGGACAGAAGCAATTCCCCCCCGAGGTAAAAATAGTGAATATGATATATGTCACACACATCCCTAAGAGGGAACGCAAGCGCACACTACGGGACGTCTACGCCATAGAGCCGGTGGCCCCAAAATTCAACCCATGGCCGGCTTGTCCAATCACCTTCGATCGAAAGGACCACCCAACCAGTATCTGTCATGGAGGTTTGGCAGCTCTGGTCCTCGATCCAATCATCGATGGATTCCACCTCACGCGAGTCCTTATGGATGGCGGCAGCAGTCTCAATCTACTTTATCAAGACACTGCCTGCAAAATGGGCATCGATCCGTCACTACCTTCAAAGGAGTAATACCTGGTGTAGAGGCCCGCTGCACGGGCTCAATCACAATGGAAGTCGTCGTCGATTCACTGGACAACTTCCAAAGTGAAGACTTGATCTTCGATATCGTCCCCTTCTGCAGCGGCTATCATGCACTGCTCGGACGAACCGCTTTCGCCCGCTTTAATGCGGTTCCACACTACGCCTATCTAAAGGTCAAGATGCCTGGTCCACGTGGCGTCATACAATCAACGAAAAAATGGAGCGCTCCCTCCGTACCGAGGAGCATACCGCGACCATCGCGGCCGAAGTACAAAGAGGCCCTATCAAGCCGCACACCTCATCGGCTACTAAGCCGCCGGACTTCATTACACAAGGCGGGCCAGTTCTGCATGCTGGCAGCCCGACAATCCTAGGGCTGGATTAGCAGTTTCGCCTCCGTCGATCGCCACGTACATCAGTGAAATTCGTACCGCGCATGCACAATTATGCACTCAAAATATCTTGGGCATCAGCGGAGGCAATATGCGGACATGCCTATAGCACGGTTCTACCTTATACGGCCCTCCCCTTTTCTTTAATCATTTTTCCTTTTTTCCATAGGTGAAGTCAAAACCTACTCATCCTACGGACTCACAAAGACTCTCTCCAAGCTCGGTTCCGTATACATAGCCGAAGACCGTTTCCCTCAAGGAATCTTTCTTATTTAGGCGAAAGCGGCGGAGACGTGCGGCAGGAAGGTCCAAAGGATTTTGTAGACCACAACTTCCCTCAAGAACCTATATAGAGCTTTTCCCTTAGCCCTAGACCCCCGGCAGGTAAAATGGCCTTGGTGATTATGGTACCCTCTGTAAGACTACGTTTTGACGTATCAATTAGATTCCAGTGATCCAAATTCTTATTCGGCATCGTCTTTACTTATAGACTTTATGCCGTCTCTTCAGCTGTCTCACGAACACACCTTGGCAAAAATTGCCAGGGGCTCTATAGGGCAACATATGTGTTACCGAACAAAAAGTCTGAAAAGCTTTATAGCACAATTCGGTGTCCCAATCTCGGCAGTAGATGCATCAGCTCCGAATCATGTCTTTGGTCAATAGTTGGGTTGTCCGGCTCCTATGTTTTCTACCTTACGTTCCGTCTGATTGGCTAGGGTAGTAAAGGACGAACTATTGCGATCACTACAAAAAAAAGACACATTTGTGACATTTTGGGCCGAATGAATTTTTTTCTGTCATACATATGACACTTCTATGAAGATAATTGTGACAAAACCCGGTATCATCATAAGATGTGGTGGGCTCCTACTTCTATGACAAAAAATCATGACATAAAATGGGCTTTTCGTCCTGGGCGGGCCGGAGACGCAGCTGCATGACATTCTTTGGGCCGTCCATGACGGAAAAAACCATGGTAGAAGCAAGGGGAGGAAAATTTCGGGGAGTTGCCAGTTACGGTGGGAGGTCGGGGACCGAGCGATGCACGTTTCTCTCATACACATACGCGCGTGTGTGCGAGGTGTTGGCTCTAACTGAACCCGAGCGAGGTGTTGGGCTCTAATCAACCCGGGACAGACCTGCAGCTACGCGTTCTATCGAACCCGAGCGATCGATCGATGGCTGTTAATCGAACCCGATCGAGCGATTCGCCATCGCTGCTAACTGAAGCCGATCGGTGAGCATTGCGGGGGGTTGGATGAACAGTGAGCGGTGGCGTTGCCTCTGGATGAACAGGACCCGTGGTGTGGAGGGCTGGATGAGCGATGAGACGATGGAGGGGTGGCCGTGGAGGGGTGGTTGAACAGAGCCCGTGGTGTGGAGGGCTGGATGAACGATGAGACGGTGGAGGGGTGCCCGTGGAGGGTGGTTGAACGATGGCCGGTGGAGTAGCGCGCGGTGGAGGCTGGAGGAGGTCGACGGTTGCCCGTGGAGGCTGGAGGAGGTCGACTATGCAGATGAACAGTATCCCGTGGAGTCCCGTTTTGCGGTACGCCACACCCCTCCCGATGAACAGGACCCCTGTTTCAACCGTAGCGCTCCAACACAAGTCTGTTTCGTCCGTTTTGCGGTACGCCACACCCCTCCCGATCAACAGGACCCCCGTTTCGACCGTAGGAGGTCCGTTTAATCCGTTTTGCGGTACGCCACACCCCTCCCGATCAACAGGACCCCCGTTTCGACCGTAGGAGGTCCGTTTCTTCGCTTTTGATGCGCCACACCCTCCCGATCAACAGGACCCCCCGTTTTGACCGTAGGAGGTCCGTTTCGTCCGTTTTGCGGTACGCCACACCCCTCCCGATCAACATGACCTCTGTTCCGAACGTAGGAGGTCCGTTTCCTCTGTTGTGCGGTACGCCAGGCCTCGTTTCCATCGCCTGTTCCGTCCAAGCCCTCCCGATGAACACGACCACGCATTTCGTTCCGACCCAGCCGGTTCGCTCCCCATCAACACGACGACGACGCTGTTTCTCCGTTCCAACCCAGCCATGTACATATGCACAAGTAGGCATTCGAGACCCTACCCGTATGTACGTACGTGGCCGTATTTTCTTTCTTGCACCCTCGCCACCAGACGACGTGTACATGCTACGTGCGGCGCCTCTACTACGACGCGCGTGCCTCTACAACGACCAAGTATGTACGCACATCGTTCGCGACCAGAATGACAACGCCACGCACGCCGACCAAAGCGGGTCCCGACCGCCGTGCACTTCCTTGCCTGCGAAGATGTAGCTGGTGGGTCCCAGCAGTCAGGGGGGCGAATCGTTTTTTGCCCGGACGCACTTCCTTGCGTGCGAAGATGTAGCTCGTGGGTCCCAGCAGTCGGGGGGAAATGTTTTTTTCATGAAATACGGTGGCCCGTCCGGTGGGTCCCCGCTGTCAGGTGGAGGAATAATTATTTTGCGTGTAATAAGGAGGCACTTCCTTGCTGCGACCGTGGAACCAGCTGTCAGCCTCTCCACGTACAGTCCACGTCCGATGTAAGCCATTCCTTGACCACGTTGACCATGCTGCGCCGAGAGCACCAGGGCGGTGGACGACGGCGAGGCCTAGGAAGGGGACGACGCGGAGCCGGGGAAGACGCGGCAGTGGATGCCCACGCGTAGAGGAGTACGAGGGTTCACTGGTTCGCTGCGATGTGAGGCTGCCGTCGCCGTAGAATAACAGGGGGTGTGGGTGAGTAGAGGGATGGCCTGGCCAGCGGTGGTAGTAGTAGGGGGTGGTAAGGCCTCCGCCGCATCGCAACCGGCACGGGAGGCAGGAGCACGAGGCACGACCGGCGCTGGTTTGGGCGGTTGGAGCAAGAAGACCAAAGGTTGAAGAAGCACTACGGCCGTTGGATGGACATCGTACGGTCACTGGAGCTAGAATCGTGCATATTGACTAAGTTGACAAAGCCCTCCGCCCCCGTCAACTTGGTAGGCCCTAAGTCAGCCTCGCCACTATACCGGGTCCCAGCTAACAGGGGAGTATTTATTTTTTCTGCGTAATATGGAGGCACTTCCTTGCGTGCGAAGATATAGCTGGTGGGTCCGAGCTGTCGTGGCCGGTAACGTTTTTTCACAAAATCTGAGGCCCTTTCGGTGGGTCCCTGATGTCGGTGGAGGAATCATTATTTTGCGCGTAATAAGGAGGCATTTCCTTGCGTGCGGACCGTGGACCGGTATCGGCGTCTCCACGCACAGTCCACTTCAGATGCATGTCGGTCGTTGACCACGTTGACCACGCCGCACCGAGAGCACCACGGCGGTGGACAACGGCGAGGCCTAGAAAGGGGACGACACGGAGGCAGAGAAAACTCGGCAGTTGTTTCCCACGCGGAGGGGAGTACGACTGCATTTAGGGTTTATCGTCTGCCCGCCGTCACCGGAGAATAACGGCAGTGTGGGTGAGTAGAGGGATGGCTAGGCCAGCGATGGGAGTACTGGGGGGCGGTGAGGCCTTGTGGCAGACACCGGGTCATGAGGAGGAGGGAGCATGCAGTCCCGTCGGCGCTTGTTTGAGCGGCCGGAGCAGAAGAGCAGAGATTGAAGAAGCAAGGCGGTACATTGGATGGACATCCAACGATCCTTGCTTGTCGTCAATCTTTTTAGGAAAGCCTCAAATCTGAGGAAAACAGCATACAACCCATCTACCATTATTTCTAATAATTTACAACCCATTTGCTAATTCTTAAGGTTTTTTGGAGGCCATATTCTTTTTGTTAGCATTAGAACCCATATTGTGGCCACGGTTAAAAAATTATACGAAATTTTGCATATTTCGGTGCGGTCCGAACTGTTTTTAATCCTGAAATTTCGACTCACATTCAAACTGATTTTAAAAATAAATATATATCAATATAAAATCCAACAAATTCTCCACGCATAAAAATTAATGTAATTTAAAATCTCAAAATGAGAAAAAAATATTTGAAACTAATTTCCGGTTTGATGTGTTTTAAAAATATACAACCCATTTCTCGTTACTGATGGGCCATTTTCTCAGCCAGCCGAATGAAAGCTCTCCTCATCTTGAAAGATTTGCAGCCCAACAGGCCTGACAAAGCGACTTACTTGGCAAATCACAAAAAAACTGGGCTGTGGCCGTGGACCCAGCTGTCAGCCTCTCCACGTACATTACTCTTCTGATGGAAGTCGGTCGTTGACCACATTGACCACGCCGCGCAGAGAGCACCAAGGCGGTGGACAACGGCGAGGCCTAGGAAGGGGACGACGCGGAGCCGGGGAAGACGCGGCAGTGGATGCCCACGCGGAGAGGAGTACGAGGGTTCACTGGTTCGGCTGCGGTGTGAGGCTGTCGTCGCCGCAGGGCCTGGCTAGCGGTGGGAGTAGTAGGGGGCGATGAGGCCTCAACGGCAGCACAACCCGCCACTGCAGGCAGGAGCAGGCGGTCTCCCCGGCGCTGGTTTGGGCAGCTGGTGCAAGAAGAGCAGCGATTGAAGAAGCAGCAGGACCGTTCGATTGAAATCCAACGGTTACTGCTGCTAGAATCGTTTGTTGACTAAGTTGACAAGCCCTGCGTACACGTCAACATAGTAAGCCCACAGGTCAGCCTCCCAACCGGTGCGCCCCAGATGTCAGTGGGAGGAATCATTTTTTTCGCGTAATAAGGAGGCAGTTGATTGCGTGCGGCCAGGCCAGCGGAGGGAGTAGGGTGGGCCAGGGAAGCCTGCGCGGCATCACAGCGGGCCACAAGAGGAGGGAGCAGGCAGTCCCGCCGGCGCTAGTTTAGGCGGCTGGAGCAGGAAGATCAGAGATTGAAGAAGCACGTCGGCCATTGGATGGACATCCAACAGTCACTGCTGCTAGAATCGTGTGTTCACTGACAAAGCCTTGCGTAAACAAGTCAGCCATTTGCTATTATTTTTATAAATTTTACTCATTTTCTAATTCATATGGAATTTATTGCAGCCCGTTTTCCATTTTTAGAATTGCTGGCCATTTTCTGGTCAGTACCAGTCTCAAAAAATTAACTAAATACGTGGCAAATTTTGAAAATTCGCAAATTTTTGCTGGGAACAAAATATTCTTAATCCAAAAATTAATAGCCATAATTTAAAAATAAATTAGTACTATGTCATGTTAAATTCAATGAAATACGTATAAGATATCAGTGAAGAGCAAAAACAAAAAAAACTAATATCCCATTTGCTATAAATTTTTTGGAATTTTCAACCCCTTTTGATATTACTTTTAACAGGCATTGACCATACTCTTTGGCCAGCACGGAATGCATCCCTCCTCGTATTGAAAGATTTGCAGCCCAGTAATTCGGAGAAAACAAATAGGCCTAGCTTGGGTATTCTTCAAAAAGAAGTACTGGGCTACCTATTTTCCCAAAGAACTGGTGCATGAGCATTTAGCTTTATTTATTTATTTACTTATTTATGTTTAGGGGACCATGAGCATGGACTGGCGGATTCATGTGAGAGCCTCCCTTCCGATTAATTATGGGCTTCTCTATTGGGCCTTCATCGGTGGGTTGCATCTTATCAACAAGTGGAAAATGTGTTCCGTACGAAAAATAGTATGAGCTATGTACGGTACGGGGCACTAAAGGATCGAACCGTGCAACGACTTCCAAAACATTGTGTTTGTCGTTCTAACAACACATTTATTCAACCAAAAGACGAAATATACTACTGATTGTACATTGAAAACAGCAGCAACAACCAGGGCTGGGGGTGCAACAGAAGCAGTAAGCAGGCCAGAAGAGTGAAGATGCAGCTCTCTCTTCCAAACCAAACATCAGCCATCATTACAAAAGGACTACCAAAAAATAATAAGTGTATGCATCAAACTAAATAAAGATCCTACTACACCAAGTGTACGCATCTAACTAACTGGCTCAGTTAGACGTTACTATTTATTAAGCTGTGGAGATTGGCTGACGGCTTGAACCAGATGCGTGCGGAAACTCCAGCCAGCAGGTCGAAGTCTGATACTTGCGACCCTCTCTCCTACTTTGGGCTGCAGAGCGTGGCGGCACATATCAGGGTATGGTGCATGCAGAGACGCATGGTATGCTGTGTACACACAATTTTGCCTGATGAACGAAACCGCACAGCCATCATGATCCTCGTCGTCGGTTATCTCCTGGTTAATCGGATAATTCAGTCCGACAAACAGAGAGTGTGCACCAAGGCTATTTACCAGCCTCCAGTCAAAAATTCCTGAAGGCCCAGAGAAGCTGGGATCCTGCTCAAAGACCTTGCAGTGACTGTGATTGTATTCCGTGAAACAACACGTCCGGTAAAGCGAACGATCATCAATAGATCGCCGTCGTCTGCGATCGAGCCAGGAACCACCTGCAATCGCCATGCCGCTTTTCTTTGAAAGGTTACGGGATTAGGAAGGGTAGGGACACCAAAGCGCCTACAACATCACAACAAGTTGGAGTCAAATAAAAAGGGCTCTTGATTTAGTCAATCTTAAGAACAACATGTTATGAGCATGAATATTTTTTCAGTAAATGTTGACAGTAATATAAGCAAGCCATCATGATATCATAGGAAAGTAACATACTGTTGTAACAGCCATTTGTAGCGATGACTGGAGTAGGCCAGCAATACGTCCAGCCATAGAAGGAGTCGACAACGTAAATAAAGCCCTTGTGTTCAATGGCATCAGAGAACCATGGAGGATGTATGATCCTGCGATGGACATACAGATTTATCCACTTACCGCAGTGACCTCTCAGATAGGTGAGACCGCGGTTGAAGAACGCAATTAGCCTGAAGTCTTTATAATTCGCAGATCTTGTGGGCACTTGGCATATTACAACCTTGAGCAAATCAAACTTGGTATCATGATGGCTACTGTAATATTCCGAGTATTCTTGGCCGCGGTGCCAAAGCAGTGCAGTGTTAATCGAAGGAAGGGGGATCAATCGCCGGGTGTAGACCTCCATGAGCATCCAGCTGCCGCGACCGTCGACGAGCACCATCCAAGACGTGTTCATGCCGACCCAGTACATACCGTTAATGTAGCTGAGGCTGACGGGGATCGGATCGCAGTGAAGGGGGTTGATGCTCGCCACCCTACGATCGTTATGCTGCATGACACGCCGTTTCTGAAGATCAGGCGGCATCAGCAAGCAAGGAGTTGGCTTAAAAAGCTCCGGCCTGAGGGCTTTGAGTAAATGGTACAGCCCCGACGAGCACGTGGCGAGCGGCATGGTACTGAGATTGTCCACACGCGAAACAATGAGCTTGATTACCTCTGTGGGGAGCGAATTCCAGCCACTCTTTCGGCGGACGCTGCTCGGTTCTGCCATTGTTAGTGCTTGGGTTTCGGACGAGGGGGGGAGGCGCCTTAGCTTCCAATGGGGATGGAAGCTTGGACGAGATTATGTGCGGACAAAGATGGAGAAGCGAATATTTGCTGCGGGAAGTGGACAGGTGATGATGACTACAACACGCCGCTTGACTTACGAGACACATACCAAAGCGTAGGGTCATATCGATGCTGACAACTTGCTTGAGTGATCACAGTACTGGTACTCCCTACAGTACTATGCCCTAGCTTGCTAGAGCAGAGTAGTAGAGTAGGACTCTGCTCTACTACTAGCACCGGAGGAGTAGTAGTATATTCTAATCTAAAATAGTTACAAACTTCAATGCCCGAGCTGAGCGACTACGAACCGTGCTCAAAGACCGTGTCTACGTGGTGTTTGGACTTATATGCAAAAAAATAGCAAGATGCCCGTGCATTGCACGGCACACCATCATCACCAACTCCGTTTTTTCGCTACTCCTACTCCTATAAAAGACTCAGTTGGTGATGATGGAGGCGAGGAGGCGTGTTCAGCCGGGCGTGCAGCGGACGGCGCAACACTATTCGATTTGTTATAAAAAAAAAGAGTAGTAGAGATAGATACATAGGGAGGAGCACGAGGTTGTGGGAGATAAGGATGAACGAGGAAAGGCCTTATCTGTAAATGTGCAGAGAGGTGCGGGTACCTTTGTAAAATTGTCATAGTTGGCTTTCTATCCATCAGATATAGATCGGACGGTCTATATTACAAGATGGCAGGCATACCATCATCACCAACTCGATTTTCTATAAGAGTAGATATATATAGATATAGATAGATAGAGACTAGGGAGTACTAGTAAGGACACCATCTAATGCTTCGTGTGCTACTCTTGCGCTCCATTCGTGACATGACGTCCCCTACAGCCACTCCCTCCTGTGCTCCATTTGGCGGGCGCTATTGAAATCTGGGGAGCGCACTCTCGCGACTGCTGGCAGCCACGACTTCACCGACGACGACTTCTTCCCCGACCTCGGCAACCTCTTCCTCAACGACATGGGCGACAACCTCAACGCCAACGGTGCTGCTCCCGTTGCACCGTATGTGTTTCTGTCCTTCCTGTTAGAAATCATGGTAGAATTCATGTTTCTACTCTGTATCCTACTACTATGCTAGTCCACATGATTAGTTTCATCTCTGTTATAGCCGTCATGATTTATTTTGTGCTTATTCGGATTAAATCTCGTACTAACTTGCTCATATATTCAATCGCGCAACGCCCCCTACAGCCACTCCCGCTTTCATGGGCGGCTGGTCGATGCCTCCAAGGAGCCCTTCGCCCATCGCTATGAGTGCCCGATGCCGCTTTTGTGGCTCGCCGGCGGACATGGTGCATCACCTCACGGATGCGCAGCAGTCACCGCCGGCCCTTGGCGGAGAACATCAAGTACGAGACGTGCTACCGGTTCACCATGCCGGAGTCGCTGGAGGATCACCGCCGCCTGCTAGTCTCGGAGGAGGACGGCAGCGTCTTCCTCTTGATCGTGGGCACCGGCGAGGCCCGCGTAGGCCGCCGCCCCGTCTCTGTAACGTGCGTCAGGGGCGTCGCCGCTGATGCTGACACTGACACGAGGCAGATGTACGGGTGCGTGGTCACTGTTACTACCCCTCCGGATCGCGTGGGCGGCGACACCGGCCTCATCGGACGGACTTGGACTCTGGGGAGCTGGGACTATCCCGCCAATGTGGACTTGGAAAACCCATGGCATCCTTTACCCGCCGACGCGGTGCATGGGGACTCCAAGGAGGTTCACCTGGACATACGCATTATCAAGTGCACTTAGAAAACATGTATTGTGTGTGTGGGCGCTTATGGCCCGTGTCTTTGCCGCTTTTGATTCTGTAAGCTTGTTGTTAAACTTGAGTGGCTTTCGCATGATCCTACCTTTGAACTACTCCTCTCAGTGAGCTGATGTAAGACACTTTGGGTTTCATTTGATAATGGAACCGGGGAGGAGCCTCCCTGTTCTTCTAATTTTTTTTACGCATTATCAAGTTAAATGTTGATCATTAGTTTTCACTCAATGTAATCCGCTATCTAAGCATGTGGAGACTTCCATGCAGGATCTTGCTCTATTGGAGTATCACGCATGAATAAAAGTGTATCCGTTTATGGTTTAGTCTAGAATCTTCCATGTATGAATTTTTACTACAGATCTTGGTGAAAGACTTACGATGAACCATTTCTTACATCTCCTCCGCCCCTTGCAAGTTATCCCGATTTAATCCCTCCGTCTAGGTGTATAAGGGCATGGTTAATATTACTTAATAGTATAGCCAACTGTTGACTATAAGAAAGTGCCATGTCATCTCAGAGCCAACATGTATAACAATTGATACTCAAAACTAATTCTTAAAGATCATTTCTTGCAAAGCACAATAAGTGTTATTTCTTGAAGTTTTGGATGCAGGTTGAGCAGGTTGAACGCTTTTGTTTGCAAAAGATATCTTTTATCTATTTCACTGGATGTTTGTGAGCTCTAGAGATGAGATAATATCCGAAGAAACCTATCGATACCCGTTACACATGAGATGACCCCACATCCTTTGTCAAAATAAACAACTCCCCGATCAATGCATTTCACTCTTGATTGCAACGCACGGGCATCTTACTACTATAGATTAGTATGACCAAAAATTGAAATAACATTATATATAGTACGATAAATACTGATGCATGTCACCTAAAATTATATCATTCAAAACTATGTTCAAATACGAATCCAACGATATAGTTTTTGTTGACATGCATTAACATTTTGTCAGTTAAATCTTCAGTCAAATTCAATCGGGGACTAATAAACCACGACCGATGTGGTACAAGTGTAGAGGGCGGCGCTGCACGGGAGTCTCACCTCTCACCCCGCTCATGGCGCGGCAGTAAAGCCGTCATATCACAAAACCCAACCACTTCGAGTAATAAGTGGCATGGTAAAATAAACGGACAAGAAACCATCACATCCCTCCGTCTTTTTTGCATTTCATCTCTCTGCATTTACTTTCTCCGGTTCATCTCACACACTCGATCCCTAGCTACTACTCCTAGGGCCAGTTCTTTTGGCGTCTTCCCCAGCTTTTCCCACAAGACTAGTCACAGTGGAGAGTAACAAGAAGACGCCTCACTCATTTATTTGGGCTTCTAAACTACTACTCCATCCTGGTTTATTCCTCACCATTGTAATTTGTGCTAAATTTTGACTAAAGATTTAACTGATAAAATGTTACTCCCTCCGTCTAGGTGTGTAAATCATCTTACAAAAACCAAATAATCCCAAAACACTTCGGCGCGGTGCATTAACTTCTACCTCGTTTCTTGTTTCTTGACATATCAACCAATAAGAGATAAAGAGTGTGCATGCTTTTAATGACTTGAGATATCAAACAGACATGCAGTGGTTACTTCATTGCATGCAATACTATTAATTAGCAAATAAGCATTAACGTTTCTCGTTTTCTCCTCCTCCTTGGTCACGGTGCACAGCCTAATATGACTTACTCACCTAGACGGATGGAGTAGTGCATGTGACATGCACTAACATTTCATTAGTTAAATTTATGATCAAAATTTGACACAGATTACAATGGGGACCAATAAACCAGGACGGAGGTAATAGTAGTTATGGGATTACTAATCTAGAAGCCTAAAAGAACTGGCCTGGTACTCCTACTAGTAGTAGTACTCAAGTTGGAATTCCAATTGCACGGCACAACTTGTTAGGCAAAAAATTCAATACACGGTGTAGGAAGCGGTTTGGGAATTTGCATGTCTTTCCAACCGTTGAGATACTCCATTACAAAAGTACTGCAGGAGAAATAACGACAGAGAAGGAAGCTAAAAGTAAACAATCAAACAAGCATTTTTGCATTTGTTTTGCATTGAATCGTTTCACAAGCTTGACTAGTGTTGTTTTTCTACTTTTACAAAAACCGCATCATAATGTTAAAACGTGCATTTGCACGTACATAAGTAATAGTAGTACTCCCTCCGTCTAGGTGTACAAGTCTTCCCTCCTTGGTCACGGTGCACAACCAAAGATGACTTATTGACCTGGACGGAGGGAGTAGCACAGTCTGCAAGCATATATCGAGAGAGACGAGTAGTGCGATAGTATATAGTAAAGTTTGTGCTATATGCACGTACTTGCAAAATGCGTACGAATACACAAGGTTTCCAAACTTTCCCTTTTACATACTTAATTAAGGACGCTAAAAATTCCTGAACGTTCAGGATTTATCATTTGTGTCCCAAAACTAATGAGATCGCTTTACAAAACAAAAATTATACTCCTCCTAAAAGCCACAGCTCTCGCAGGAGCGCTTGCGGCACGCCATGAGTGCCCTGGTGCGCGGCCGTTTCCCAGCGCACTGACACAACGCCTCTTCCTCAGCCTCGCAACTCGCGAGGTGCTGATTGGCGGCTTGTCGGTGGGCGAGCGCGATCTCACCGGTGTGATGATCCGGCGCCAACAGGTACTCCGCCTCGCTGGAAGCGTGCACCCGGTCCACGTACCGCCAAGCGTAGATGAGGCGCTTGGGCCCGACTGCACGCAGGGCGTCAGCACGGGCGTCCTCCGCCACCCTCACGGCCCTCGCACGAGCCTTCTGCCAAAGAGCCAATTGCCTGACTCTCTGGGACGCGACATAGGCCTCCCAGGCAGCTTGTTCCGCGGTGCGCTTCTCTTCCTCGGCCTTCTTCTCCGCCTCTATTTTGGTGCGCTCTGCTGGAGGCAAAGCCTCCCACAAGGCGACATCCATTTCTTTCCAAAGCTCCTCAAGGATGGGGGGCTCGACAGGCGGCGCGACATTCTCCTCGTAGCGGGGAGCCGACGCGTCCTCCGATGCATGAGCTGGCGAGATTGGGAACGCCGACGCGTCCACCTCGACGTGTCGAGGCGAGGAGCAGAACGCAGACACGTCCTCCTCGACTAGTGGCGGCGAGGAACGGAACGGCGACGCGTCGCGTCGCGGCGAGGAGCGGAACGCCGACGCGTCCTCCTCGACTAGTGGCAGCGAGGAACGGAACAGCGACGCGTCGCGTAGCGGCGAGGAGCAGAACACCGACGCATCCTCCTCGACTAGTGGCAACGAGGAACGGAACGGCGACGCGTGACCGTCCGCGCGGTGCAGCGAGGGGCTCCTAAGGCTTGGGAGGGGCGATGCCATGGTGGTCGATGTGAGAGGGAGGGGGAGGAGATAGCGATGAACGTGAACGTGAGGGGGAGGAGATAGCGATGTCGTCGGAGGCGCAGTATTTATAGCGAGCAATGGCACACCTGCGTAAGATATGGATCGAGCAGATCGACTTAATCGCAGGTTCAGTTCGTCAGCGACATGTGGGCGAACACCTGTTGGACCCATATGTCAGTGACCCAATGCACCTGCAGTTAAGTAACAGCTACGTGGGCATATTTGTTGGAGTAAATTACGGGGGAGCGAAGGTGTGGAAATATTGCTGGTCACAACGGATTGGACGAGCGTGGGGGGAGGAGAGTCATGCATGCAGATTTTTTTCACACGGGATGGAGTGGTGGGACCGCCGGAGGGAGTAGGAGAGTTTGGCAGGCATATTGTTTCCTCACATGGAGAGGAAAATATTTGGAGACGAACGGGCTTCCTGCAGGTATGGGGAACGGTGCATAATAAGTCATCTTGCATGCCGTGCTAGGTATAGTCTCAAGTCATTAAAAACATACACGCCCCATACATGTTCATATTTCAAGGTGCACTAAATTATTGCATGCGATGATTAAGGCTGGCCATAATGGTGGTACCTTAGCTGGTATCATGCACACGGGAATAGTAGCAAACATGCTGATGTGGCAAAGAATTAAAGAAGAAAAGGGGGTTAGAGTAACTAGTGTTCATGCATGCATTGGTAAACACATTTTTGTGTGAAGAACGACAGCACTAGTTGAGTACTTTTGCAAACTTCAAAAACTATTCCACCGCCTCTACTATCTTGCTAAGAGTAGGTGAAATTTTTGAATCGAGCCCTTTAAGAGCATGGTTAATAGTATAGCCAACTGCTGGCTATAAGCCAGTGCCATGTCATCTACAACCCATCCTATAGTCAATATGTACAATAGTAGATGAAAAAAGTGTACTACTTTTTTATTATGTGGCCCACATTTTATTCTCACAAAGTGCCTAGGAGCACGTGCTAGAGCTGGATCTTCACGAAGAGCTTGCTTACCTTCTCTATCCTCTTCTCTTTCCTCCAACTAAGCAGAAATATACTAGCTTATTTCTTATAGCCTGTTGACTCAGCTCTATAACACTGCACGAAGGGAGGTAGTGGTACTCTAATAGCTAACCTTGTTGTGATGACAAGATAGGACATGGCACGCACCTGGACGGAGGAACTAGTCTGCATTGTGCATTTAAGTTTTGTCTGAAGTCAATGTACCTCTACTTTCACCGGACTTACGTAAAAATGTATCAACATTCACAATGTCAAATCAATATTTTACACTCATTATAAAACGTAGTTCTTATACTCATTATAATCAGTATTGTAGATATTGATATTTTTAGTATAAATTTGGCCGTGGGATTTCATTGATGCCTGTCAAAGCGTGGAGGAAGCGGAGCTTAGGGCTTGCATTTTCGGTCTCTACATAGGTATTTCTCTTCATAATCCTGTAATTTTAGAGACTGGTTGCGCATTTGTGGTAGTGCCTCTTGCATCGGGGGACTATTACAGGTCTGCTATGCGTGACCTGAAGATGAAAGTGTTGAGCATCTCGAAGTTGATCAACAATCTTCAATTGTCAAAGATTAGCCGTTCGGCCAATAAGGTGGGACACTTAATCACTAAGTATAGCTTTGACAATAGATTAGATGGTATTTTTGTAAATAACATACCGCCCTGTGTGGTGAATATTGTATCGAATGAGTGTACTGGTGTGGCTGGTTAATTAATATAAGGTGGTGTTCAAAATAAAGTATAAATTTGGTCAAACACTTTGCAAACGGTTGACGGGAGTAAAAAGGACCAGAGGGAGTATCATGCATGCGGAGTAGGCAAAAAAAATTGCTCATTTATAGCCGGTTGAAGTCTCAAAGGGCGCGACCACGCGAGGGAGACGAAGGTCGTGGCAGGCGCGGTTGACGGAATTAAGTGAAGTTACATCCACGCGCCCGGCATGGCGTGCGTAACAGTGCGAAGCTATACCGTCGGGCCTACGATATGGGTCTAGTAGACATGACATCTAGTGGGTCCCGCATAGTTCTCGAGAACTCTTTGGGGCTTGCGATCGTTTATCCACCGGCAACCCAGCAACCCCACGCCGTCAGACGCCCTACTCGTCCCGTCTTCTACTACCTTACGATTCCACTCCCGGTCGTCCGTCCTTTCACATTAGTTCGCTTCCCGCTTTTATGGGTACAATAGTTCAACTTTTCCTAACCCTCCTCCAAAATCCATGGCCTCCCAAATCTCCATGGTCACCGCTGAGTACCAGGTTAGAGCCATCACCGGCGATCAGATCATCGTCATCTACACACGTGGATCCGCGACGGTGAAAGCATGGCTTGCTCGCTTCCTACGCATGTTCAACGGTTCAATGGATGAGTGGGTCGCTGGGCTAGATGTTGAGTACACCACAGTCCTGGGACGAGAGAAGGATCTAAAGGACGACGAGAGGAAGAAGCCCGCCGCGATCCAGGTTTGCGTACATAACGTTTTCTTGGTCTACCACATATGCCATGCCGACGTTGAGTGCCAGGATTTTAAGAACTTCCTCAAGGACAAAAGAGTGAAATTCGTTACTGTAGGCTTTAAGAACGACAGGGATGTCCTGTGTCGGATATGTCTCATTGTAGGCCAGCCCTTCGATCTCCAGAAGGCAAGCCTGGTGTCCTCCTCTCAACCTTCAATGCTGACCCTGGCAGCAGCCATGATTGATCCTTCAGACGCTTAAACTGAAGAAACCTCATCACAAGTTTCATCATGCATGGGAGTCGAAGACATTAGATGAAGATCACATCCTGTACGTAGCAATGGATGCCTACCTTTGTTTAAATATCTACAAGGGTTGGATGAAGAAGTAGAGCCCAGTGTCCGGTTCAAGCAAAGAAGCGCCGGCGACGAGGAAGAGGAAGAGGGACAAGGATGAAGTCGAGGACGTGGACTCGGACTCCGAGTAGGTGGCAGTGCCGTCGCTCATGCTGGTTCTACTGCAGTTTCAAGTGGACTAGTTGCTTAGTTTATTTTCAAGGGTGTGTTGTGCTGAGGCCCCAACAGAACTATGTTTAGTATGTTCTTTCTTGTTATTTGAACTCTTTAGTACGTACAGTAGTACTAGTACTATGTCTTACTACTGTTCTTCTTGCAGTTGGTACTACTGCTCGTATCTTCGTGTTCCTACTGTACTTAATATGTTCGTACTAGTAGTATAATTTGGGTCAGTCGATTTGTGAAAGAAGTTCGACGGAGCGAAGGAAGAAGACGGCAGAAGAGGTGGAAGAAGCCCTTCTAGCCATCCATGTTGCATCAAACGGCTCACATGAGTCGACTGACCCAAATTGCTCCATCAGATTGCAGGATCCATGTGGCATTCAAGGTCTCGAAGGTAGACTCCGCGTCCACACCCGGTTTGCGGGCTTGACGCGCGCGCGACCGGCTTCCGCCGCGACAGCCACCATGCGCGCCTCCTCCGCGCGGGCGGAGACGGCAATGGCACGCTAGTTCCTCCTCGCCGGCGTCTTTGGAGCACGCTCGTCCTCCTCTTCATATGCTGCGTGCATAGACAGCTCCACCAGCTGCTCGCGTGCTTGGCAGCGCGGCGGCATCGCGAGGAGGGATTGCAGACGACGTGAGCGGGCGAGCCTTCGCCTTCATGGCACAGGGATGGATGCGACACGGCAGTGATGGGCGAGAAATTGTTGGCCGGAGCAGGCGGGCGCCGGCATGCGCAACGGCGGCGGCGGCATATTGATGAGTGCGCGTGTGGGGGCTTACTTTAGTTTTAAAGAAAACCGTACTAGTACACGTAAACATTAGACTTAGGAAGTGATACGTCTCCGTCGTATCTACTTTTCCAAACACTTTTGCCCTTGTTTTGGACTCTAACTTGTATGATTTGAATGGAACTAACCGGGACTGACGCTGTTTTCAGAAGAATTGCCATGATGTTGTTTTCTGTGCAGAAAAAAAAAGTTTTCGGAATGACCTGAAACTCCACGGAATATCTTAGAATAAATAATAAAAAATCCTCACCAAAGACGAAGACCAGGGGTCCCACACCCTGTCCACGAGGGTGGGGGACGCGCCCCCCCTCCTGAGCCGCCCCCTACCTCGTGGGCCCCTGGAAACCTTCTGACGCCAACTCCAACTCTATATATTGGCTTTCGGGGAGAAAAAAATCATAGAGAAGAAATCATCACGTTTTACGATACGGAGCCGCCGCCAAGCCCTAATCTCTCTCGGGGGGGGGGGGCTGATCTGGAGTCCGTTCGGGGCTCCGAGAGGGGGATTCGTCGCCTTCGTCATCATCAACCATCCTCCATCACCAATTTCATGATGCTCACCGCCGTGCGTGAGTAATTCCATCGTAGGCTTGCTGGACGGTGATGGGTTTGATGAGATTTATCATGTAATCGAGTTAGCTTTGTTAGGGTTTGATCCCTAGTGTCCACTATGTTCTGAGATTGATGTTGCTATGACTTTGCTATGCTTAATGCTTGTCACTAGGGCCCGAGTGCCATGAATTCAGATCTGAACCTATTATGTTTTCATGAATATATGTGTGTTCTTGATCCTATCTTGCAAGTCTATAGTCACCTACTATGTGTTATGATCCGGCAACCCCGAAGTGACAATAATCGGGACCACTCCCGGTGATGACCATAGTTCGAGGAGTTCATGTATTCACTATGTGCTAATTCTTTGTTCCGGTTCTCTATTAAAAGGAGGCCTACGAGTATATCATATTTGGAGGTTTTGAATTTCCTCTCCCTACCGTCAAGAAGAAATATGATATACTTATTATTGGTTATGTCCATATCCCCGTTGAGGTAACCTAGTGTTATTCGAAATTTCTCCGGTTCCATGTTAATCGGAATGAGTTTGTTAACAAGACCTGATCAACCTTGTTAGTGGATTCCTTTTGATGAGCATGAGATGGATGAAACTAGAAGCACAACCTTACATACCCTCTTTATATTTTCTGTTATTTAGTAGAAATAAAGTAAAATAGTATTTTTCTGTCTGCTTTCACGATTTATCCGTGCAATATAAAAATTTCCGAAAATAAAAGTCCTCGTAATGCCATGCCAATTTAATATGATTTTTTCGGGAATATTGGAGGATTCTTGTGCAAAAATTACCACGGGAGCTGCCACACTGCCACGAGGGTGGAGGGCGCGCCCTACCCCCGGGCGCACCCCCGCCTCGTGGGCCCACGGTGGCCCTCCTCCACTTATCCTGCACCCATCTTCTTCCTCCGCCTCACACAAACCCGAAAAACCAACTCAAGCTCGAGTTCCAAATGCACTTTTGCTGTGATTTTCGATCTCCTTGCTCAAAGCACCTCTCACAAAACCGCTTGGGGAGATTGTTCCTTGGTATGTGACTCCTCCATTGGTCCAATTAGTTTTTGTTCTAGTGCTTTATTCTTTGCAAATTTGTGCTCCATAGGTGACCATGTTCTTGAGCTTGCATGTCAAATTTATATGGTTCCAAGTAGTTCTAATGCTTGATATAGGCTCTAGGCACTTGTAGGAGTAGTTGCTATCAATTTTATTGAAGTTGGTTCACTTTTGTTTGAAGTTACTAAAATTTCAGAAATTTTTAGAGGAAACAATATGTTTAGGAAGATGTTCCAAGGTGGTTCTTCAAGGAACCAAGGTCCTGTGCTTGCGATGCGTGATCTTTGACGAGGAACCACCAAGAGACGCTCTTGTGAGGCCACATGAATGGCCTTGGAACATTTTATGGATCAAGCGGGAATCAAAGAAGAATTTAAGCGCATATTTGCGTAATGCCGGTCTTGAGGACTTTGAAGTGACAAATGCCCCGGTATCATGATCTCACAAGTTCATTTGTGCGGAGGTTTGAGTTTTCATCTTGGCGTAATTCTCCTTGATCATGTTCGACCTTTATGACAAATCTTATACCATGGACTTAGAGGATTTCACTTCTGCTTGCAAACTTCCATCTTGGGGTAGTGTCAGGGATCCCCCTAAATCTGAATTTAGAGACTTTCTTGCTAGAATAAATGTGGGGGAATCTAGAGATATAACACAAGCCACTATAGGGAGCATTCACTTTCCTGCTATACATTATTTTGCTCTCTTCATAGGTAGATGCATAAATGCTAAGGATGAAGCATGTCACATGTGTGCCCCTGATCTCAGCATTCTCAGAAGTCTTTGTGTTAGGATACCAATCTTATCATATGGGAGCCATTGTAGCTCGTAGTTTGCATCATTATAGACATAACTGAGATTTCTTTGGAGTTATTTATGCAAACTGATTTGCTAATTTTCAGTAGATAGTCATTCGTGATGGTGTTTTGGAGTTACCTCCTACTTATTTAGATTTTGATTCTATGGTTTCCCACCAGTTTGTTGAGAGGACTGAACCACCTCTCCAGTATCGACTAATCTTTAACAAACGACATGTTGTCCATATTACTCTTCCTGCTCCTGCCTTCTTTGATTCTCAGAAAAAAGGAAGATATATTATTACTAGAGAGGAGGCAGATGAGTACGAGAGAAGAGCGGAGGCGGCTCAACGCCACGTTGCAGCTCAGGAGGCGATAGCCACTACATCACAGTACGACCCCAGCTACACCTACGGGTATCCGCCAGGCTATCCCTGGCAATAGACCAACTTAGGCCAAAAGCCTAAGCTTGGGGGAGTGCGTATTTCTCACCGACCTTACATTTATGTTCACACACACTCATTGCTAGATGTCGGTGCTCTTACTCTTTCACTGTAATATCCATGCTAGTTTATTTTCTTTTTCCTGCTTTCTTCTTGTGTGTTTAATAAACCTTAAGAAAAACCAAAAAAATTAGTAGTAGTTTATTTTTCCTGCTGTAGTAGTAATAATTAAAAAGAAAACCCAAAAATATTTCCCGTTCTTTTTTTGCTTGTTGGGAGCTTTCCCATGTAAATAGTTTTTATTTATTTTCTTTTCTTTGGGGGTCAGTAGGAGAAGACCATGATTAAATTGTTGAAGTGGCTCTTATATGCATCATTGTTGATTTAACCAAGAGCCCATATTGCCTTGTATTCTCATGTTTATTGAATCCTCGCAGATTCCAGCTTAGTCCAATGCACGTGCACTCTTATTATTATTCACATCGTTTGGTCATGCAAGTGAAAGGCAATTATGATGATATATGATGGACTGACTAAGATGAGAAAAGCTGGTATGAACTCGACCTCTTTTGTTTTTGTAAATATGATGAGTTCATCGTTCTTGATTCAGCTGATTATGAATAAACATGTTTGCAATGACAATTAGAGATCATAGTTGCTTGTGCCATGCTTGATTAGCTATGAGTTATAATGGTTTACCTTGTGCCAACATGCTATTAAAATGGTTGTGATGTGGTATGATGGGGTGGTATCCTCCTTTGAATGATTTAAGTGACTTGACTTGGCACATGTTCATGCATGTAGTTGAAACAAATCAACATAGCCTTCACGATATTTATGTTCATGGTGGATTATATCCTACTCATGCTTGTATTCAATGTTTATTAATTTTAATGCATGTTCATGACTGTTGTCGCTCTCTAGTTGGTCGCTTCCAGTCTTTTGCTAGCCTTCACTTGTACTAAGCGCGAATACTGCTTGTGCATCCAATCCCTTAAACCCCAAAGTTATTCCATATGAGTCCACCATACCTTCCTATATGCGGTATCTACCTGCCGTTCCAAGTAAATTTGTATGTGCCAAACTCTAAACCTTCAAATAAACATTACATTTTGCATGCTCGAATAGCTCATATATCAACTAGGGCTGCCCTTATCTTCTGTGTTAGGCGGGTTATTCTCAAGAGGAGTGGACTCCGCTCCTCACTCACGAGAAAATGGCTGGTCACCGGGATGCCCGGTCCCATGCTTTATGCAAACTAAATCAAAATAATTGCAAACAAAACTCCCCACAGGACCCGTTGAATGTTGGAGGCACTTTCGTTGTTTCGAGCAAGCCATGGATTGATGCTTGTGGAGGAGGGGAGTATAAACTTTACCATTCTGTTTGGGAACCGCCTATAATTTGTTTAGCATGGAAGATATCGTCATCTCTTAGTTGTTATGTTGACAATGAAAGTATGCCGCTCAAAATACAATTTATCTCTATTTCAAAACCGAGCTCTGGCACCTCTACAAATCCCTGCTTCCCTCTGCGAAGGGCCTATCTATTTACTTTTATGTTGAGTCATCACCCTCTTATTTAAAGCACTAATGGAGAGCACAGCTTTCATTCGCATTCATTCTTGTTAATTTATATCGGGTATGACTATGATTGGATCTCTTTTACCATGAATTACAATGTCTAGTCAGTCCTTGATCTTTGAAGGTGCTCTGCATTTATTTTTTGCGGTCTCAGAAAGGGCTAGCGAGATACCATCTTGTTATAGTATCATATTATGATTATTATGGCTTGCCAGCTGATTATGTTATTGATATGAGTAAACATGAGACTTAGGAGTTATTGCAAATGTGGTTAGTTATGATCTTTGCTGAAAACCTGAATGCTAGCTTGACATAGGTACAACAACAAGAGCAAACAGAGTTCGTAAAAGTTTTTCTTTTTCTCTTTCAGTTTGTCAACTGAATTGCTTGAGGACAAGCAAGGGTTTAAGCTTGGGGGAGTTGATACGTCTCCGTCGTATCTACTTTTCCAAACACGTTTGCCCTTGTTTTGGACTCTAACTTGTATGATTTGAATGGAACTAACCGGACTGACGCTGTTTTCAGCAGAATTGCCATGGTGTTGTTTTATGTGCAGAAAACAAAAGTTCTCGGAATGACCTGAAACTCCACGGAATATATTAGAATAAATAATAAAAACTCCTCGCCAAAGATGAAGACCAGGGGCCCCACACCCTGTCCACGAGGGTGGGGGGCGCCCCCCCTCCTGGGCGCGCCCCCTACCTCGTGGGCCCCCTGGAAACCTTTCGACGCCAACTCCAACTCTATATATTGGCTTTCGGGAAGAAAAAAATCAGAGAGAAGAAATCATCGTGTTTTACGATACGGAGCCGCCGCCAAGCCCTAATCTCTCTCGCGAGGGCTGATCTGGAGTCCGTTCGGGGCTCCGGAGAGGGGGATTCGTCATTGTCGTCATCATCAACCATCCTCCATCACCAATTTCACGATGCTCACCGCCGCGGCGTGAGTAATTCCATCGTAGGCTTGCTGGACGGTGATGGGTTGGATGAGATTTATCATGTAATCGAGTTAATTTTGTTAGGGCTTGATCCCTAGTATCCACTATGTTCTGAGATTGATGTTGCTATGACTTTTCTATGCATAATGATTGTTACTAGGGCCAGAGTGCCATGGATTCAGATCTGAACCTATTATGTTTTCATGAATATATGTGTGTTCTTGATCCTATCTTGCAAGTCTATAGTCACCTACTATGTGTTATGATCCGGCAACCCCGAAGTGACAATAATCGGGACCACTCCCGGTGATGACCATAGTTCGAGGAGTTCATGTATTCGCTATGTGCTAATTCTTTTTTCCGGTTCTCTATTAAAAGGAGGCCTTAATATCCCTTAGTTTCCAATAGGACCCTGCTGCCACGGGATGGTAGGACAAACGATGTCATGCAAGTTCTTTTCCATAAGCACGTATGACTATATTCGGAATACATGCCTACATTATATTGATGAATTGGAGCTAGTTCTGTGTCACCCTATGTTATGATTGTTACATGACGAACCGCATCCGGCATAATTATCCATCACTAAACCGGTGCCTACGAGATTTCCATATACTGGTTCTCGCTTATTTACTTTTCCGTTGCTACTGCTACAATCACTACGAAATACCAAAAACATTACTTTTGCTGTCTTTACTTTTGTTACCGTTACCACCACTATCATATTACTTCGCTACTAAACACTTTGCTGCAGATACTAAATTTCCAGGTGTGGTTGAATTGACAACTCTGCTGCTAATACTTGAGAATATTCTTTGGCTCCCCTTGTGTCGAATAAATAAATTTGGGTTGAATACTCTACCCTCGAAAACTGTTGCGATCCCCTATACTTGTGGGTTATCAGGCAACGCTTTTATTAGTTAGTACCACAACCACGACACGGAATCCTGTGCAAGCGCGTGAACCGCGGCCGCGCGGTCGATCGAACGGTGCATCACCGTGTCGCGCTCGAAGGACATCCACCGAACCTTTTTGTGTGTGTGAAAACAATCCCCGAATATTACTCAACTTTTTTTCCTGGAAAAGTTCTTGACGCTACAATATTTCCATATATTTGAATTTAGCTCCAGTTCATGTTTATTTGGATTTGGGCGTTTTAGGTGCGCCCTAGTTTTTTAATACTGATTTTGTGTGTGTGGTGAGAGAACGTGTGTTTGTGTCCATATGTGTGTTGTGGCGGAAGGGCAATGTGGAGATGATGTGCGTGTGACACAGACATAGAGAGGTGTGAATGTGCAAATGATCATGCATGAGTGAGACATAGACAGATATGCCGATACGTTGTGTATACATGAGAGAACGGTCTTCTAGTTTACTTGTGTGTGTGTGTGTGAGAGAGAGAGAGAGGGAGAGAGAGAGGATCATCCGTAACACAACAACCATCTCTCTCGATTCGTCCGCCCCTCGCACGGTCGCATGCAACACACGCATCAACGCGCACATTTTGACACCCTCACCCGACCCCTTCCCACCTCAAGGCCCGCACAATCTCTTGTGAATACCATTTCTCTCCTTAGGTTTGTTTTCTCTCAATATCTCTCTTTCTCTCTCTCTCTCTCTCTCACACACAAACACACACGGACACACGCAGCACAACACACATGCACACACTCCCCCGAGCACACAATTCATCGCCATCCAAAGTTATACGGCGACCACTCTCGCTTGTGCTTCTTTGCACCCCAACATGCACAACACCTCAATATTCAAAGAGGGCATCGAGCAGATCGAAGACGGCGACCACACCACGCTAGAGAATGCAGGGTCATTTGGAAGCAGGGTGATGTGACGACGGCTGACTGACTCCTCCCCCACCCTCTCTCTCTCTCTCTCTCTTGCACAAAATTACCAATCCCTCTCACCCCCGCACAAAATTGACAATCCCTCAAACCACGAGATCCTTCCCCTGTCGTCCATGTTTTTCCAGCTCTCTCATCAAACATGTTGTCTCTTCTCCTTCCACGTATACAGAATCTAGATGCACACGCATCTCACGTATATTACATGTCTCCATCTTTCTCACAGACCTAACTTCTTCCTCTCTCTTTCTCTCTCTATCTCTCTCCCTCTGTCTCGTTAGGTTTGTCTCCTACTCTCTCGTCCACATACATACAATCTTTCCCATCCTATCTGCTCCATCTTCAAAAGCTCTCTCTGCACGTTTCATTCACACATTGGGATATGTCAAAATGTTGCTTCTATATTTGCCCTGTTTGGATCATGGGGTTAGAGCTAGTTTGGGTTAGTTGGGGGCTCAAATAACCCAAAAGTATCCAGACAGGGAGGGTTAGAGTGGGTTAGTTCCATCTAACCCAACTATACTGGTGCAGAGGTGCTTATTTGGGTTAGAGTGGGTTAGAAAACAACTCTAACTCTAACTATGTTAGAGTATCCAAACAGGGCCAATGGCTGATGTAGAGTTATGGTTGTTTTTGTTGCATCCTACAAAGCAATAACTATGAAATTCATTTAGATTCTCATTTGACTGGGATTATGTGAGTTTGAGCATGTTGTGAAGTACTATAGACCTTGTATACATCTTGGGATTCGACAATGATTGTAACTATTGAATTGTATAGACCATTACATTCAAGTCAATAGCCTAATATATTTATTTCACAATTTCAACAAATGATTAGATCACTACAAACTAAGAAAACAAATGTGTACTCCTCCGCTTTTTATTTAAGTCCGCGTATTAGCATTGGTCAAAGTCAAGTTTTGTAAACTCTCAGAAAGCTTATAACGAAAAATATTAACATATATAATAACAAATAAATACCATTAGATTCATTATTGAATGTACTTTCACATCATACATATTTGTTATGGTAAATGTTTATATTTTTCTATAAACTTGGTCAAACTTTAGGAAGTTTGACTTGGTCAAACCTAATATGCAGAGTTTACTACTACTACTCGCTAGTTGCTTAGCGAATTACTCAACACGCCACACGGGAGTCCACTGTCATTAAAATTTTGAGGTCGGCGGAAAATCTCCCGCGACCCTGATTCGAGCAAAGGGAAGTTACCATCATAGCCTTGAATAGGCCTACGGATGACGCTTGGTAGGGGGTTGTTTTCGTAACTTCAGGTTCACCCTACCCAGCCAACCCCACCCCGGCACCTAGAGTAGTACACCTGAATACTCCCCATTTTCTATCCCCACCGCAAAATAGACTTCTCCATGACACTGCAGCCTTCGTGCTCCTCCCCTTTACATCGGCAAGACTTTCGTCCGCCGCAAGACCTGCCTCATCGACGACCAGACGCCAGCCTGGAGCCGGTCCACCGTCGTCGTCAGACACGGAGCCTCTTCCCGCATCGTCTTCCACGGCCTCGGATCTGCTTCCCGAAGCCGACGCCAAGCGCAGAAGTACCACCGTCAGGACAATGAACTGACTCCCGTTGCCGACCATGACTCACAGAGGCCGCCGCGACCATCGTTCTCCTCCTCGATTGGTAATGTGTGTATTGAATCACTTAGCAGTACATGTGCATTTCCAATTTTGTTCATACCTACCCTTCAAATTTCCTGGGTGCTATTCTTCCCGTAAAAGTAATTAGTTATAGCCTCCATTGTCCAACAGAATATCAGCTTGTAATTGTGCGTCGCTCCTGTATCGCTTGTGCTTGGGTAGGTTTTTCATCCGCAACTTGTAGTGTGGCAAATGATGGAAAGGTTTTTAGAACTAGCAAGATGCCCATGCGTTGCACGCATCAAGATGCATTTGTATGAGTAGTTTATCTTGTGGGAGAAAAGGATGAACGAGAGAAGGCCTTATTTGCAAATCTGGAGATGGGCATCTTTTTGCAAAATTCCCATTTGTTTCCTTCCTCTCTGTCAGATATAAATCGGACGGCCTATATTGCAAGAAAAAAAAGTATAGAGAAAAAAGTAGACAGTAAAGGAAGTAGAGATAAATATTAAATATTAAATATAAAATAAATATAACAGTAGAGAAGAGAGTAGAGATAGCAGAGACATCGGGAAAGGATCGCGCGCGCGGGAAAAAGCGGCCAGGCGTGCGCTAGTTTTGGCGCGCGGCGTCCGGCGTGCTTTATAAAATCCAACGCCCTCCCACCGCTCTGTGCCATGCCACCGCTCTCTCCCCGCTCATTTTCGCCTCACCGCCGCCGCGCCAACATGCCGTCGCATCGCCAGGAAACTTGGGGATACCGCGGCGTCCGCGCGCGCCCCTCCGGCGGCTTCTCCGCCGAGATCCGGTTTCACGGGATGCGCCTCGGCCTCGGCAATTTCGACACCGCCAACGAGGCCGTCCGCGCGTCCGACGCAGCGGCGTGGCGACTCCGGTGGCCTCATAGAACACTGAACTTCCCCAACGTGCCGACGCGGGAGCAGGCGCAGGAGCTCGCGCCTCTGCCGCGGCTTAGCACCGACGAAGATCGTCGCGACAACCGGAGGCGGGAGCACCGTCTCGGCATCACCGAGATGGACGAGGAAGCCATGGCGCTGTGGCGCCAACACTTCCCGCGGGACATCATCAACGAGCGCGAGTTCTACGCGCAAAGGAGGGCGGAGAGGGATAAGAGGAGGGCGGAGCGAGCCGCCTATCGCGAGGACAAGCGTAGGCGAAAAGCGGACGCTCAATTCAACATGAGGCTAGGAGCAGTGTCGCCCTGGGAATCCGACGACGATCGGTATCTTCACGCCTACAGTCAGACGTCGGAGGAGGACATCACCGAGGAGGAGTCGGACGACGAGGAGTAGTTGAATTATCTTTTTTTTATCTATCTATGCTGAGAACTATCCTCTACTCTATCTACTTCTCAATCTCAGCACTGTAAACACTTTTTTAAAGTGCCGCGCGTTGCGATTCTGTTGAAGATGCTCTAACATGGCAGACGAGTGCTTTAATGTTGCCCACAAGATGCGCGAGTATTACTAGTAGTATATTTTTCTTGCCATGTTGAGATTTTAAAACCACGAGTGCGAACATGCAGAGGAGCAATGAAGACCAAACACGGGATATTCGGGACATCGTCAAGGAGCGTGGCAAGTTAAAGAGGAGCTGCACCGAACTTGTAAAACGAGCTTTAGTAAGTAAGACCCTTTCAATTACTTTCGTGTAGCCTCGTGTTCTTCGATGTGTATATGTTGTAGTTTCTGTTTCTCTTAAGCGTGGTGTTCTTCGATGTGTAATAAGAAGAGTCTTAATCGTCTTAATGCTTTCATTTTAGCTTGATGTAGGAAGTGGGTGTTCTCACCTTGTAGTCTATTTTTATTTTTATTTTCCTTTGAATCCACTTCTCCGAGTTCTGTTTATATGGCTTCTACTAAATGAATCTAGCTTGCTCTGAGTATTGATCTAAAAAAGAAGTAACTTCATGTCAGGATGCAGTTCCTGCGAGGAGGGAAGTATGGTCAACCTCGAGATCATGTTTCCAAAATGAGGCTGGATTACACACAAGGTTTCAGTTCCCTAATGATGATGGATTAGACACAAGGTGCAAATACCCAGATGATGTTGGATTACACACAAGCCAGGTGGAGTCGTCAGCTGTTCGTGTCCTCGTGGCATTAGTAAAGGCTGAAAGAAAGCGTGCAACAGCCCTTGAGAATGTAGCTGAGTTCCTGAAGAAGCGAAAAGAGCAATCTGATGCTCTCTTCACCCAAGCCAAAGAAGAGATGGAAGAAGCCAGAAATAAGCTAGCAGAGGCAGAGCAGGCTAGTCGTCTCATGCTATCTAAAACTGTTGTCAATACAAAATTTCCTTCATAATAGCTAGGTTCAAATGTTTATCCAGTCAGCATGCCTGTTGTGATGTCCGTGCATCTACTGATGTGGCACAAAATGTTTTTTTTTCGGGTCATGTAATAACAGCAATTACTTTCCAAACAATAATGCATTTAAGCATTGGACATGGTATAGTTCACGCCAAGCAAGCCCGACACTCCAAGTTCAACTTCCACATCAAACTCATGTTCACAGATATACGCACATTTCATACATAATGTCCACAACCATGATTCATTTCAAAGCCAAAAAATGTGAGGAGAGTTATAAATAAAGAAAAACCTCTACTAGTTCCTCGCTACAAAGGTAAGCACAACAAGTCAAGACCATGCGTAAATTAATTATATTTTAGTCATTTTTGTGTTCTAAAATGCCCGCTGCTCATGGAAGGGCGTGACGTGTTGCCAGCACATGCGCCGGATTCAATGAAGGCGGCGGGCAGTCTTAAGCTGGTTGCACGCAGCGAGGAGGCGTTTCGGCCGGGCTGCAGCGAAAAGTGCCCTCTTGGCCGTGCACGGTTCAATGCCCGCGCTATGAGAGGTCGCGTCCGTGTCGAGCAATCACTCCCTCCAGTCCTTTTTTGTTTGGGTATAACAAAATCTCGTTTCCGTTCACATTTTACAAGTAAAATTCATGGACAAACTTTGACCCAAAGTACGATGGGGACTAGTAAACCAGAATGGAGGTAGTAGTTTTTTAATCAAGGAAGGGTTTCCTTCCGATTTTCATTACCGAAAACCAGCATCTAAATCTAAACCATAGTATTTGCCCTAGAGCTACCAGGTTCAACGTCTCGCAACATAAACCCATACAACCTCTATCGCAAAAAAAAAACCATACAACCATACACCAAGGAGGTACGTAGTACTATGAATTCCATTTTCGCTCCATACCAATCGTTCTGAAAACTACTTACTACTTATAACGCGCCATTGAAAATCGGAACTCTTAACCCCGCTAGAAAAATGATATTTTAAACGTGGCTACTCGATCTATGGCGACTGGCGAGCCACCGTGCTCCAAGTCGTTCACCTGTGGTCCCGACCATCAACTCCTACGGATCAAATTATCACGCGAGCTGACTATTCCTACAAAGGTGCTCCACCACGTACCCGGTACCCATGAATGCAGCAATCGTGCACCTAGGGTTTTAGGGTTTATTTGTTAATGTCGCCTTTACGTAACACTCATGCGTGCGAGAGACAATGAGAGGACGCATGCGTGTGCCTCTTCTCTTCGTATATGTACTCCACCGTTTGTGCGGTGTCCAAAAATTATAATAACTACTAGCAATGTGCCAATGCGTTGCCACATGATCAAAGTAGATTATTACATATTCACCGATTTGATAGAAAAAAGTCTAGTTTTGAAATACGTATATCACTAAAAATATGTTATGTTTCACTCAAAATATATTCCTTTGGCATTTTTGATGAGATAAGGGAGGAATGTTGTTGGTTTCAAGATTCGAGAAGTGGTATATGTCTAATTTCTACTCTTACTAGCAAGATGCCCATGCGTTGCACGGAACATCAAGATCTTGTGGGAGAAAAGGATGAACGAGGGAAGGCCTTATCTGCAAATGTGGTGAAGAGTGCGGGTAAATTGCCATATTTTCCTTCCTATCCGTCAGATATAAATCGGACGGCCTACATTGCAGGATGGGAGGCCCACAATCATCACCAACTCTATTTTTTATCCCTACTCTTATAAAAAGCATTGTCGGTGATGATCGTGTGCCTGCCGTCCTGCAATATAGGCCGTCCGATCTATATCTGACTGATAGGAAGGAAACTACTGCAATATAGGCCGTCCGATCTATATCTGACGGATAGGAAGGAAACTATGTCAATTTTGCAAAAGATACCCACACCCCTCTCCACATTTGCAAATAGGGCCTTCCCTCGTTCATCCTTTTCCCCCACAAGATAAACTACTCATACAAATGCATCTTGATGTTCCAGATAACGCATGGGCATCTTGCTAGTTGTTGCAAAAAGCCCATGTGTGTGTGATAGAGAGGGAGAGTGGAGGAGGACGGAGTGCATGTGTGACAAAGACACAAGGAGTGTGTGTGCGATAGGTATCAACTTAAAATGAGGCGATAGTGCGTGTGTGCACGATCGAGAGGGTGTGTCTCGAGAAGGGAAGAAAAATCTACATAGATACAAGGAGCAGGAGAGAGACATGTATGTGATGGTGGAAGCACGAGTGTGCGGGTGTATAAACCTATCTAGAGGCTAGCTAGTCGATAAATGTTTGTGAGAGAAGTGCAGTGGGTGCTAAAGCGAGAGTTTTGTGTGTGTGAGAGAGAGACGGTAGTCGGGAAGGGGATTGGAAGCAGGAGTTGTGTGTGTGTGTGTGTCTTTGTGAGAGAGAGAGAGGAGACGGTAGTCGGGGTTGTCTGATCGGTAAACAAATGAATAATGTCAGTCTGGGATGGAGACGAAAAGGAGACCGCAACAAATGTTGTGTCTACAGGAGAGAGAGAGAGAGAGTAATTTTAGTGGTATGAGTCATATGTAGAGACATATAGGGTGTGTGAGAGAATCCCATAGAGAGAAAGACAAAGTGAAAAACGAGTGGAGACTGTGTGTGTGGCGATGAAAAAGAAAGCTTAGGTACCGAGTACCAGAGAACAGTAGAGACGTGAGAGATAATGAAAACCGTGTAATGTATAATGATAGGGAGAGTGTGACACTTCTCAAGGGAGACGTCGAGAGACCATGTTTGCGAGGATAGGAGAAACATGAAGTGAGCGTGCGGGTGAGCTGGAGAAAAGAGAGTGATAGCTACCTGAAGGAGCATGCATGCGAGAGACATGGGCGTGAAAGGAGTGAATAAAAAAGGGATTCAAATATTTGAATTCGAGATGATGATACATGTAATCCATACTCAAACCAAAATTGATCTATCAAACATGCATACTCATATGAATTCACGCACATCTATGTTATTTAATATGTAGGTATTACTGATCCATACATTTTAGTAGGACATAATTTGGTTAAATTTTTTCGAATTCAATCGTAAGATTTCAAGATCGTTGTATTTGTAAATCATATTATACATATAAAGGAGCAGAATTCTTTGTTGTGCTTTTGAAAGTATATATAAAAAAATTATGTATATAGAATGTAATTCCAATTGAAAATGGATCCCGCCCGAAAAAAATAGAATACAAACGGGATTCGAATTGAGTTGGCACGGTAAACGTGCACTCTGCAAAATTTGAACGAAGCGGGAAAAGTCGCAGAATCACCTCAAACCAAAATCTGCGAGATGGAAATCACTATCGCCTATCCCTGCCACGCAAAGCCTATCTCGCTGGATTTCTATAGGTTTCGATAGGGGTAGGTTTGTAATTTCACCCAAACATGACGTAACCGCCTCTCACCCGGATTCATACACGGTGGGCGCCAAAACACAGTGTGTCCTCGGCCGAAATCGACTCCCTCCCCGAGTCATATTCATACACGGTGGGCGCCAAAAACAAACTCTCGTCGGCAAATATTCGGTGTATGCGAGATTACCGTCCTATCCCCAACAGACTAATGTTGCTGTGATGTAGTAGAAATTTGAAACGGGTGATAAGTTTCTAAATTTCCTCGCATTTGAGACAAGCGCGCCCTGCATACATGGTTCCCCCTTCCTCTCTACCTACCTTTTCCCCATTCGTACTCCGTGGGCGCCAAAACACCCTCTCCACCCCACCCTTCTCCATTCGCCGCTGTCCGCCACCCCATCCACCGCCGTCCTCCTCCACCATGCCGGAGCTGATACCTCGACGCTGCCGTCCATTACAAGAGATCGAACTCTCTCATCCACGCCTTCGGACCGGGATCCTTGCATCCCGTCCTCTCGCTTCATCCCCGCCGTCGTCCACCTTGCCGGCGCCGCTCCTACGACCGTCTCGTCCACCGCGCCCCGCCTCCACCGTCTACCCTCCTAGATCTGCTTCCATGCCGCCGACAGCCATCGCTACCGCAGCACCGTCAAATTCTCAGCAGATGCGTACACGGCGCCGCACCAGAGGCGGTACTCTTTCCTATCTGCTCAACTTATTTATCGGAGCAAGAAAATAGATCGCCACTGCTTTACTTTGATTTCTTGTCTTGGTTGCGAAGTTGCCTTTGTCCGGTTTGCACCTTCAGATCCGCGATGGCACGCTCAACACTATCCTCCGAATTCTTATGGTTTTCCCCTTTTATATTCCACGCTAGTTAAATCACAGTAGACTAAATTTCAAAATTGGGTCAGTCGGTTTTTCAGAGCTCGCCGGAGTTCTCCGGTGCGATCGAAGGGGCTCGGGTGGTTGTGGGGCCTCGCCGAACAAAGAAAACTCGACGCGGGTGGGGGTTAGGACGCGGGTGGGGGGTGGGGATGGCGGAGGAACACAGGCGGTGGGGGCCGGTGGTCCGGCCAGCGGCCCGTGCGGTGTTATGTATGGGAAGAATCAGAGACGAGGAAGAAGAAGGATTAGGAGATGTAGGATCTTCATCCAACCGCCTGAAATGGTCGAGAGACAGCTGGGAGTTGCATTCTTAATGCGCGCTGGTTCATCATGTGTGGGCACTGCGCAACCAACATTTTATTATCCAAAATCTGCTTGCTCTTCTTTACCATGTTCCTCTTCCGTTCTTCTTTAATATGTACTCTCTCCGTTCCGAAATACAAGTCTTTGTATAGATTCCACCGTGGACTACATATGGAGCAAAATGAGTGAATCTACACTCTAAAATGTATCTGGATACATCTGTATGTGATCCATAGTGGAAATCTCTACCAAGACTTATATTTTGGAACGGAGGGAGTATGCTAGTAGTACAGTATGTTCCTTGTACTGAAGATGAGCAGGGACATTTGCAGTGTAGAGGTCTATACGGTCGGTTGTGATGGACACTTTGAGCCTCTTTGATTCGTAGGATCTTGTAAACATAGGAATATGATTTGTAGTGGCCTGCCCACTTGAATCCTATAAGAATAGCAAGGAAATGCGGGGAGTTCTATCGCCTTTGAGAGTTACACTGATATTAACAGTATCGCACCTTCACTTGAAGAGAGCTAGTATCCGAAGCCTTTCTAGCCGTACCGGCAATACTAGCACATATATTCCAACAAGTTCCACTTTGCTGATTTTACTCTGATGCTTAAGGTTTTCCCGTAATATATACACTATGATCTGTGTAGCTGCTTTGTGTCACACTAGCAGCAGTCCACTCTTGAAGCTAAACACTGCAATGACTTACAAAATTGGCACCAAGGCATTGAGTGCCATTCTGGATGCAATGAAACTCGTACGCTCCCCACCTGTTGATTCTTGTTCAAAATATGATCCTAATGACTATTCTAACCTCGAGGAGTCAAAGGTAGATGGCCTGTCCTCTTCACCCATCAAGGTGCCTGTTCTAATTTGGCAATGTTTTATTGATTGCGGGTATCTTGCATATGTTGTCTTGCATTTCTTCTACTTTGTTGCACCGCCATCTGCTTAGTTTACATGTCGAGATGCCATGCCCATCCATTATCAATACATATTCCATCTATCATCATACCATGTTTTTTCACTCAAATGTTGTTCTTGTGCACCAGACATCAAAAAGGAAGAGGGTGATTGCCGAACCTGAAGGAGCACCAGCAAAGTCCTTGAAAAACGTGGTGGTGCCAGAGAAATCAGACAGCACCCCACTTATATTGGTTGTACAACCAGTGACACAAAACTAGGACCGACTCCAGCAGACTGTACCCACTTATAATGACAGGTAGTTGTTCATGTACCATCACTCTGCAGCTTATTTTCCTTTGCCCTCCATTTTCTACACATCAGATCTATATTTACTCTTACCATAAGGTTGGTACTAAAGAAGTTTAGTCACAAGATCGCTCTTGGCTGTACCTTTTGCCTCAGATTATCAAGACTTACATTTATAGCTACTTGGTTATGTAGCATCACTCTTCATCTTATCTTAAATATTCTCCATTTTTTCGTATATTGTCACATCTATATTTACTCTTAACAAAATGTAGAATAAAGGCAATGCTTTTGAAGAAGATTCTGTGGTAAACTTCTTGAATTGCCCCCCATCGGCATGGACAAGGCCTTTATAGAGCTGTCTTCACCAATAATGTAAGTTTGTCCATCTCAAGCCTTCAAACTTTGTTGTATATATTTGGTTAGCCATGACTGCAACAGCTGTTTATTTTTGGTGTTTGCATCAAATTGCTTATTTAAAGTTTTATTATGTAGTTCATAAACAAAAGTTTGTCCTTTCTCAATTTAAGTTTTCAGTTGTACAACCAAGTTCCTTCTTCATACCATGTAAATTAAACTATCTGAGCAAGTGATCTTCTTTTGCAATCGCATGTATGCTTCGTTCTTCATACGTAATCCAGTGGTGTGGTGAACCTACCCACTACAAAGACAATGTCATATTCTGCAATGTCATAACTATGAACAATGTCATATCATTCTACTATTATTTAAACCGTCTCTTTATTTGCCAATCTGAAATGGTATAAATTGACAGCACACTAACCATTGATATTTATGAGTTCTTGATCTGTAATCCAGTGTTGTCGTGAAGCTGCCAACTCCTTCACAATGTCATTTCCTGCCATGTCTTGAACTGAACAATACCATATTGTGTTAACGCAATTTTAAACTGTGTCACCTTATTCGTCAGTAAGAAATGTGATGAATTGTCAGCACTGATACTTTTACGAGCAAAACCTGTCATCTGTCTGCTTGTTTATCTTTCAGAGTGAGGAAGATTTAAGTGTTGAACAAGCGTTGTCTCATCATCTTGCTCAGCTACTTGCGCAGCAGCTCCCCAGCAGGGCTAACCTTTCTTGAACTCTATTGAAGTGTTGTCGGTTTTGTATATTATTTTGTCGGCGTGTTTATTTGCACTGGTGGCGATCTTTGATGCCCAGTGTATGTAATCATTGTCTTCTTGTGCTTTATTATCATGGTGGCGATCTTTGATGCCCAGTGGATGTAATATGCCGTAATTTCTTTATTGTATAGTCTAGGTTTTTCTTATTCATGATGCTGCAGTTATTTTATCGTATATATCCTGTCTTCGCAAAGAAACCGCCAAATCAGTAAAATTACGGTACATAATCGGGCCGTCATGCAATCACGATGTAGGTTGGGCCCGAAACGTAATAACAGCTCACGCCGGCGCAGCCCGAAATGAACCCCGGCCCATGATTGTGTGAATCAAATCACGGGCTTTTAACAGGCCAAAATTGTCTCGGTCCTTGTTTGGCCCAATCAGATATCGGCTGCGAGCAGGCCGGATGCAAATCGGGCCGTAGTTAGGCCCAACTATATGACGGGCTTTTAACAGCCGAAATTAATATAGGGCTGAAATGTTAAACGGGCCCTTAACAGGCCAAAACTAATATCAGGCCGAATTACTAAGTGGGCCTTTAGCAAGTGGGCCCAAAAGCATAGTGTCCAGTTGCCGGGCCGAATTTGATATGGGCCATAATTGAGCCCAAAGCCTCTTAAAAGGTCGGACCTAATCTGGGCCATAATTTTGCCCAGAACGTGGTAGGCTTATAACGGGCCGGATCTCATATGGGCCACTTTTAGGCCCGGGACGTGGCAGGCCATTAATGGACCGGATCAGATATGGGCCGACATTTGGCCCAAAACATGGCAGCCAGTTAATGGGCCGGCCTACTAGGGTCCTCAAAATCTTGTGGGCCTACAGCTAGGCCGACCCATTAATGTCGGCCAAATCTCATGGGCCTTTAGCTGGGCCGACCCATTATGATCCGCAAGAATCTTGTGGGCCTTTACCTGGGTCGGCCCATTATGGCACACAAAAATCTTGTGGGCCTTTAGCTGGGCCAGCCCATTATGGCCCGCAAAATCTTGTGGGCCTTTACAGGCCGCCCATTATGGCCCGCAAAATCTCGTGGGCCCTTAGCTGGGACGGCCCATTATGGTCTGCAAAATCTTGTGGGCCTTTAGCTGGGCCGACCCATTATGGTCTGCAAAACTTGTGGGCCTTTAATTGGGCCGGCCCAATTAAACTTGTTGGGTCGTGCCATGGGTCGACGTATCATAGGCGCCTTCTGTCCAATTAGTGGATGACATCTGTCCGAGCGGTGAGCCGACACGTGTTTCCTCCAGCCAATGATGATTTTACACGTGGAAAATCCCCATTGGTCGGGGCTGTTAACGGTTTATTGGATCCAAAACCCGACCCGCTAGCTTAACGGCATTCCGTTACTGTGGATGCCACGTGTCGGTCACCCTTGACGAAAGCACTTCTATGACGCGCGATTTATCGTCATGGAAGTGGACACTTCCATGATGATAATTTTCGTAATGTCATGGAACACTTCTCTGACAAAGACAGGTATGACTATCTTGATTCTGTCATAAATTTGTCATGGATGTACATGCATGACAAAACCGCGACCTACTATGACAAACACGTATCATCACGGAAGTGTATTTTTTTTGTAGTGGATTGTGTTTCTGGTTCGTCCGGTTAAGCACCTCAGTAGAGAAAGCCGAAAACTGACTGTCATGATGTGGCGAGAGCTGGTCAGCCACTCGGCGACTTATTACAATCTTTAGCGATTTTTTCCGTATTACACGAAGGAATGTTTCCCGGTCACATATGTAACACATCCGCATTGGGACAGCCGCGTACATAACAGGGGCTACTTTGTAGACCCATCGTCAAACTCCTATGTCTAAGTGAGAGCAATAAAACCAAATAGTCTGATTGCCTGGTTTGCCGCACTGATACCTCCTTCATGGACCAAGACGTTGGGTTAAGTGTATTCATGTGCAATTCCGAACACCCCGGTAGTATCTACATGGGGGTTGAAGCCAACGACTGGGAACTCTCAGATATAAAAACGGCCACATAGGAGGATAAAACTCTTCATAAAGGAAGGAATATATTACAAAAGACTTAGTTCATACTACAAACTCCCGAACAGTTCAGACTCGTTCATTCGAACACTACATCCTTAGAGCATTGGCCTTCTACAAGGAGGGCACCTTTTAGTACGTCCTCAAAATAGCGCTCCAGTGTGCGGTGGTCCTTGCTTTCGGGCGGACCCTCAATTGCCACCTTTTCGGCTTTCATCTTCGCCCAGTGCATCTTGACAATGGCGAAGGCCATTCGCGCCCCTTCTATACAAGCACCTCTTGACAGTGTCGATTCGGGGCAGCGCATCGATGAGACGCCACACGAGGCCGAAGTAGCTGTTTGGAATGGCTTCGGCCGGCCACAACCGGACTATGACGTCCTTCATGGTCGCGTTGGACATCTTATGCAGCTCCGCCCATTTTGTCATCTGGTCATTTAGCAGTACGGGACGCCCCTGCCCCACAAACTGCGACCAGAAGAGCCTCTACGTCGCGTACCCCTCCTGGGCTTGGAAGAATTGGGCGGCGTCCGCAGCACTCTTCGGCAGATCTGCATATGCGTCTGGAGAACTCCACAGTCGATTAAGCAAGCCATACTTCCGATCCCCAAATTTAGCCTGTAAAAGAAAGGGCTTACCAGCTTCTATCTGCCCGGCTTGATGGATTTCCTCGCGCGCTGCGCAGGATTCAGACCGCGCCTCCGAAGCGTCTTGAAGGGCCTTGCGAGTTCGGTCCCCTTCGCCTTATTTTCCTTTTCTAAGGACTCGCACTTGCGGGCGGTGTCCTTGAGCTTTTGCTCCATCTCGGTCACCCGTTACTCCAAACGGCACCGAGCGGCCTGTTCGACCGTTAAGTCCGCAACCTCTTTATCAGCAACTGCCTTGCTTACCCTTGCTTGCTCCTTGGCTTGGGCAAGCTCACCCCTGAGGGTCTCCACTGCGGCGGCACCATCTGTACAAACACGCACGTTGCAACTCTTGAATTTCCACAAAACACGGACATAAACAACCATACAGTAAGATGTATCTTATACCTTGCGCCTGGTCGAGCCGCGTGTTAACAAAGACTAGGTCCTCATCGGCTCGCTCCGGTTTCCGTTTGAGTTCGGAAACTTCCGCTGACTGGGCAGTCGCCGCTAACAGAGAAGCATGTTTTAATCCAGATAAAAAGTATGTTACCACCTGACAACTGATTATTGATCCTCTGCACGCTTTTCTTTCATAGAACCGAACAGAGTCTTAGGGGCTACTATCTATATACAGGCATATTTCTCATAAAAATGATCAAAAACATTACATTGCGTACCTCGAAGCCTGCTAGCAGGCTGGAGAAGGCTTCGTTCAGCCCGCTCTTGGCGGACTGAATCTTCTCGGACACCGTACCCATCAGGAAGCGGCGCTCATCTAGGACGGATGCACTTTGGAGTACGTCTGCCGTGGTGTTCGGCGCCTCCGGATTAGCAGAGGCCGCTGCGCCCTCTTCTCCTCCAGGGGGTCGCTCATTAGACTCCGGAGCCTTGTGGGTCTCCAGAGTAGTATGTGATAACCCACAAGTATAGGGGATCAATTGTAGCCTCTTTCGATAAGTAAGAGTGTCGAACCCAACGAGGAGCTAAATGTAGAACAAATATTCCCTCAAGTTCTATCGACCACCGATACAACTCTACGCATGCTTGACGTTCGGTTTACCTAGAACAAGTATGAAACTAGAAGTACTTTGTAGGTGTTTTTGGATAGGAGCGCATAAATAAAAAGTAGGGGCTGTCTAGATAAAGACACAACTAAATTAGTTTTAGTAAAGAGCTTTTTATCACGAGAAAGTTATTTGTCCCTAGGCAATCGATAACTAGACCGGTAATCATTATTGCAATTTTATTTGAGGGAGAGGCATAAGCTAACATACTTTCTCTTCTTGGATCATATGCACTTATGATTGGAACTCTAGGAAGCATCCGCAACTATTAAAGATCACTAAGGTAAAACCCAACCATAGCATTAAAGTATCAAGTCCTCTTTATTCCCATACACCATGACCCACTTATCTGTGTTTATGTTTCACTCACTCACGCAACACAGACAATAAGAAAACCATGAACATATTGCAAACCCTACAACGGGGATCCATCACGCTTGCGCGACACGGAGAGCACCATAGGACAACACCAATAATAAAACATGCCACTCAAACCAATCACGATCATCAATTAACCCATAGGACAAAATGGATCTACTAAAACATCATAGGATAGCCATACATCAATGGGAAATAATATATAGTGTTGAGCACCATGTTTAAGTAGAGATTAAAGCAGGGTAAAAGAGGGGTTACACCGCTGCATAGAGGGGGTAAGAGTTGGTGATGACGGCGGTGAAGTTGTTGGTGTAGATTGCGATGACGATGATGGCCCTGGCGGCACTCCGGTGCCACCGGAAGCGAGGGGGAGAGAGCCCCCCTCCTTATTATTCTTCCTTGACCTTCTCCCTAGATGGGAGAAGGGTTTCCCCTCTGGTCCATGGTCTCCATGGCGTGGGAGGGGTGAGAGCCCCTCCGAGAGTGGATCTGTCTCTCTGTCTCTCTCTGCTTAGCGCCCCCGATTACGCCCTTTCACTGCTTTCTTAAATTCCCGGAGATCCGTAACTCCGATTGGGCTGAATTTTGGACAGGATCTCTATCCGGATATTAGCTTTCTTGCGGCGAATGAAGGGAACCAACCGCCTTATGGGGTGTCCACGAGGGCCCAGGGCGCACATGACCCCTTGGGGTGCGCCCCCCTGCCTCGTGGCCCCCTCGGGCATCGTCTCGCGTTGATTCTTCTTCCCAAGAATCATAAATATTACAAAAAAAATCTCCGTCAGTTTTTATCCCGTTTGGACACCATTTGATATGGGTTTTCTGTGAAACAAAAACATGCAACAAACAGGAACTGGCACTGGGCACTGGATCAATATGTTAGTCCCAAAAATAGTATGAAAAGTTACCAAAAGTATGTAAAAGTTGTCGAATATTGGCATGGAATAATCAAAAATTATGCATACGATGGAGACGTATCAGCATCCCCAAGCTTAATTCCTGCTCGTCCTCGAGTAGGTAAATGATAAAAAAGATAATTTTTGATGTAGAATGCTACCTAGCATAATCTTGATCATGTAATCTAATCATGGCATGAATATTAAGACACGAGTGATTCAAAGCAATAGTCTATCGTTTGACATTAAGACAATAATACTTCAAGCATACTAATAAAGCAATCATGTCTTTTCAAAATAACATGGCCAAAGAAAGTTATCCCTACAAAATCATATGGTCTGGCTATGCTCCATCTTCACCACACAAAGTATTAACATCATGCACAACCCCGGTTTTAGCCAAGCAATTGTTTCATACTTTAGTATTCTCAAACCTTTTCAACTTTCACGCAATACATGAGCGTGAGCCATGGATATAGCACTATAGGTGGAATAGAATATGATGGTGGAGGTTGTGTGGAGAAGACAAAAAGGAAGAAAGTCCCACATTGACGCGGCTAATCAATGGGCTATGGAGATTCCCATCAATTGATGTCAATGTGAGGAGTAGGGATTGCCATGCAACGGATGCACTAAGAGCTATAAGTGTATGAAAGCTCAGATTGGAAACTAAGTGGGTGTGCATCCAACTTGCTTGCTCATGAAGACCTCGGGCATTTGAGGAAGCCCATCATCGGAATATACAAGCCAAGTTCTATAATGAAAATTCCCACTAGTATATGAAAGTGATAACTCAAGAGACTCTCTATATGAAGAACATGGTGCTACTTTGAAGCACAAGTGTGGTAAAAGGATAGTAACATTGCCCCTTCTCTCTTTTTCTCTCATTTTTTTATTTTTTGGTGGGCTTCTTTGGCCTCTTTTTTTATTTGGGCTTCTTTGGCCTCTTTTATTTTTTTGTAAAGTCCGGAGACTCATCCCAAGTTGTGAGGGAATCATTGCTTCCATCATCCTTTCCTCACATTGGACAATGCTCTAATAATGATGATCATCACACCTTATTTACTTACAACTCAATATTACAACTCGATACTAGAACAAAGATATGACTCTATATGAATGCCTCCGGCGGTGTACCAGGATGTGCAATGATCTAGCGTAGCAATGACATCAAAAAACGGACAAGCCATGAAAACATCATGCTAGCTATCTTACGATCATGCAAAGCAATATGACAATGATGCTCAAGTCATGTATATGATGATGATGGAAGTTTCATGGCAATATATCTCGGAATGGCTATGGAAATGCCATGATAGGTAGGTATGGTGGCTGTTTTGAGGAAGATATAAGGAGGCTTATGTGTGATAGAGCGTATCGTATCACGGGGTTTGGATGCACCGGTGAAGTTTGCACCAACTGTCGAGGTGAGAAAGGGCAATGCACGGTACCGAAGAGGCTAGCATTGATGGAAGGGTGAGAGTGCGTATAATCCATGGACTCATCATTAGTCATAAAGAACTCACATACTTATTGCAAAAATCTATTAGTCATCGAAACAAAGTACTATGCACATGCTCCTAGGGGGATAGATTGGTAGGAAAAGACCATCGCTCGTCCCCGACCGCCACTCATAAGGAAGACAATCAATAAATACCTCATGCTCCGACTTTGTTACATAACGATTCACCATACGTGCATGCTACGGGAATCACAAATTTCAACACAAGTATTTCTAAAATCCACAACTACCCACTAGCATGACTCTAATATCACCATCTTTATATAGCAAAACTATTGCAAGGAATCAAACATATCATATTCAGTGATCTACAAGTTTTATGTAGGATTTTATGACTAACCATGTGAATGACCAATTCCTGTCATCTCTCTAAATAGATATAAGTGAAGCAAGAGAGTTTAATTCTTTCAATAAAAGATATGCCCATGCTCTAACAAATATAAGTGAAGCAAAAGAGCATTCTACAAATGGCGGTTTTCTATGTGTAGGGAAACAGGCAATCCAAACTTCAAATGATATAAGTGAAGCACATGAAGCATTCTATAAAGCCATACTCAAAAAAATATAAGTGAAGTGCAATGAGCATTCTATAAATCAACCAAGGACTGTCTCATACCATCATGGTGCATAAAAGAAAAATGAAAACTAAATGCAAAAGACGCTCCAAGATTTGCACATATCGCATGGACGAAACGAATCCGAAAACATAGCGATACTTGTTGAAGAAAGATGGGATGCCTTCCGGGGCATAACCAAGCTTAGACGCTTGAGTCTCCTTGAATATTTACTTGGTATGACTTGGGCATCCCCAAGCTTGATCTCTTTCCTCTCCTCCTTCTCCTCACATCGAGACCTCCTCGATCTTCAAACACTTCATCCACACAAAACTCAATAGAAAACTCGGTAAGATCCGTTAGTATAATAAAACAAATCACTACTCTAAGTACTGTTGCAAACCAATTCATATTTTGCTTTTTCATTGTAGATATTGTAATATAACTTTTCCATGGCTTAATCCACTGATAGAAATCGATAGTTTCATCAAAACAAGCAAACTATGCATCAAAAATAGAATATGTCTTAAACAGGACAGTCTGTAGTAATCTGAACATTCACCACACTTCTGGTACTCCAAAACTTCTGCCAAAATTAGGAAAAAAAATTTGTATAGAAAGGCAGTTCAAAAAGTTTCAGAACCGTTTGACGTTCCAGGAAAAAATGTGAAATCGTGCACTACAGCCAAAGTTTCTGTCCTGCACCGCACAAACCAACAAGCATTGTAAACATCCTAAAGGCAAACCTTGGCACATTATTTTTATTATACAATGGAATTGTACAAGGAGATAATTATTTTTGTTGAAAAGTTTCTGTAATCAAGATTCACAAAGTTACCGTGAGCATGAACAAAGTTCAAGGCTAGCTCCCACTTTAACAATGCTCGTCTTTCTCACTTTCACTTTCCTTTTTGAAAAGTTTTGGGTTCCCCTCTTTATTTATTTTTGTTTTTAAACTTTATAAAAGCACATAACAGAAATAAATGACTCTCTAAAACTTCCGGGTTGTCTCCCTGGCAGCGCTTTCTTTAAAGCCATTAAGCTAGGCATATAGTGCTCAAGCAATGGATCCGCCCAGATCCCAAGGTATATCAAAGCCAATTTTAATTAACAATGATTTGTAATTTAGTAGTGAGCACAAAGTAACATATATCATGTAATGACGAAGTCTAACTCTCTTCCTATGCATCGGCATGTCATAAAAGAACAATTCATGCACACAAAGTAAAGGCCGATACATAGCATAATCAGTTTCTTGCAATTTTATCATATTGGAAACATGGAGAGGCGGAGATGTAGTTCCTCTCTCATAATAATTGCAAGTAGGAGAAGCAAGCACATGTATATTATATCTATCAAAATCATCATGTGTAGTAGTAAAAGGCAACCCATCAATATAATCCTTAATAAGGGCAAACTTCTCCGATATAGTGTAGTTGGGAGAATTCAAAAAGCTAATAGGACTGTCATGCGTGGGTGCAATAGCAACAATTTCATGTTTAACATAAGGAACTATAGCAAGTTCATCTCCATAAGCATAATTCATATTGGCATCTTGGCCACAAGCATAGCCAGCATCATCAAAAAGGGATATTTCAAAAGAATCAAGGGGATCATAACAATCATCATAGCAATCATCATTCGCTAAGCACGAAGGGAAATTAAACAATGTATGAGTTGAAGAGTTACTCTCATTAGAAGGTGGGCACGGGTAGCTAATCTGCTCTTCCTCCTTTTGTTCTTCGCTCTCCTCGTCATCTTTTTCATCCAATGAGCCCACAGTTTCATCAATTCCTTCTTCCATAGGCTCTTGCAAAATATTAGTCTCTTCTTGGACAGCGGAGGAGTCCTCAATATATGGTTTAACATAGGCATTAGAAGCATAATTATCATAACAATATTTAAGTATGGCAAAATTTTCAGATTTGTAAAGAGTAGCATCATACTTTCCAATCAAAGAAGCAATTTCATAAGCACCCTTAAAAGCAACAAATTCTTCAATTTGTTAAACATCATAGTAATTATAAACACCCTTAGCATACGAAGATACGATTCCATTATCACTAAACTCACATTGGTAGGGAAGGTGTTTCTTAGGGTCTTCAGTACAACAAGTAAAATCATATATTTCAAATAAATTCCAAGCATAGCATTGCAAACGATGAATTTGATCCAGTAAAAGTTTCCCTTTTTGAGATAAGCGGTGTCGCACATAACAAGCATGCTCATCTAAAGATTTGCCCTCAACTAAGCTAGTCGGGGTTTCAGCACGAGCACATAGGGATCGAAGATGATCCAAGTAAAAAGCTTCATTAGTGTGATAGATTTTGAGTGGTTCTTCAACCATTGGTTCAGTAGGTACCACTAATTTTCTTTGGTAGTTTGCGTTTCCTACCCATAACTAAAGGTAGAAAACAAGATCACAAAATAAAAACTACTCCCTCCATTTGGAATTACTTGTCTCGGAAATGGATGTATCTAGAACTAAAATACGTCTAGATACATCCATTTCCGCGACAAGTAATTCCAAACGGAGGGAGTACTTAGTGATAAAGCAAACAAGCACACCCGAGAATATTCACCCCACGCTATAACTCCCCGGCAATGGCGCCAGAAAAAGGTCTTGATAACCCACAAGTATAGGGGATCAATTGTAGCCTCTTTCAATAAGTAAGAGTGTCGAACCCAACGAGGAGCTAAAGGTACAACTCTACGCACGCTTGACGTTCTCTTTACATATAACAAGTATGAAACTAGGTTTTTGGATAGGTTTGCGAGATAATAAAGAGCGCGTAAATAAAAATTAGGGCCTGTTTAGATAAATACATAACTAAATTAGTTTTAGTAAAGAGCATTTTGTCATGAGAAAGTTATTTGTCCCTAGGCAATCGATAAGTAGACCGGTAATCATTATTGCAATTTTATTTGAGGGAGAGGCATAAGCTAACATACTTTCTCTTCTTGGATCATATGCACTTATGATTGGAACTCTAGCAAGCATCCGCAACTACTAAACATCATTAAGGTAAAACCCAACCATAGCATTAAAGTATCAAGTCCTCTTTATTCCCATACACCATGCCCCACTTATCCGTGTTTGTGTTTCAATCACTCACGCAACGCAGACAATAAGCAAACCATGAACATATTGCAAACCCTACAGTGGGGATCCCTCACGCATGCGTGACACGGAGAGCACCATAGGACAGCACCAATAATAAAACATGCAACTAAAACCAATCACGATCATCAATTAACCCATAGGACAAGACGGATCTACTCAAACATCATAGGGTAGCCATACATCATTGGGAAATAATATATAGTTTTGAGCACCATGTTTAACTAGAGATTACAGCGGGTAAAAGAGGGGTTACGCCGCTGCATAGAGGGGGAAAGATTTGGTGATGACGGTGGTGAAGTTGTTGGTGTAGATTGCGGTGACGATGATGGCCCCTGTGGCACTCCAGTGCCACCAGAAGCAAGGGGGAGAGAGCCCCCCTCCTTATTCTTCTTCCTTACCTTCTCCCTAGATGGTAGAAGGGTTTCCCCTCTGGTCCATGGTCTCCATGGCGTGGGAGGGGCGAGAGCCCCTCCGAGATTGGATACGTCTCTCTGTCTCTCTGCTTTACGTGCTCCCCGATTACGCCCTTTCACCGTTTCTTAAATTCCCGGAGATCCGTAACTCCGATTGGGCTGAATTTTGGATAGGATCTCTATCCGGATATTAGCTTTCTTGCGGCGAAAGAAGGGCACCAACTGCCTTACAGGGTGGCCACGAGGGCCCAGGGCGCGCCTGACCCCCTGCGGCGCGCCCCCTTCCTCGTGGCCCCCTCGGGCATCGTCTCGCGTTGATTCTTCTTCCCAAAATCCATAAATATTCCAAATAAATTCTCCGTCAGTTTTTATCCCGTTTGGACTCTGTTTGATATGGGTTTTCTGCGAAACAAAAAAACATGCAACAAACAGGAACTGGCACTGGGCACTGGATCAATAGGTTAGTCCCAAAAATAGTATAAAAAGTTGCCAAAAGTATGTAAAAGTTGTAGAATATTGGCATGGAACAATAAAAAATTATAGATACGACGGAGACGTATCAGTATGCGGCTGGGAGTCGGATCGACCGAGGTCCCCGTCGCCGGTCTTCATGGGGGCCATACCCCCCAATCCTCCGGCAGCCGAGGTATTACCCTCTGGCGCCGTTAAATCCCCCCCCTGCGTCTCTTCAAGGCTGCTTGGGGAGGGCCTATGAGATGACACCTCGGCGTCATCCGCCCTAGGTGGCGGGGAAGCTAATGGAGGGGACTCGCTCTCCATCATCTCCGGCGGCAGATCTCCCGAGGATCAGGATAGCTAGGGAAGATCGTGGGCCGGACTAAAAGATAGAACTTAGAGTTATCATCACAGTTCATAGAGATGTGATAAGTGTGAAGAATCCCGGGCTACTTATGAGTCGGCTTGGGGCTTGGTCCGGCGACGGTGCTTTGGGATGGCCTCGGCGTCTGACTCCGAGTCATTGGGGAGGGTAATTTTGTCCCTCTTGGAGGCTTCGGCCTCCAGGTCTTCGGAGGTCGCCCTCTTCTTGCCCTTGTGGGGAGGATCTTCTTCTTCCTCCTCCTCCTCGTCATCGTCATCGCCCTCGTGAGAGGACTGGGCATCAAGTTTTCCGGACATTGCATCCGAAGTGCCATCCTCTTTCTTCTTCTTCTTCTTCTTCTTCTTCTTCTTCTTCTTCTTCTTCTTCTTCTTCTTCTTCTTCTTCTTCTTCTTCTTCTTCTTCTTCTTCTTCTTCTTCTTCTTCTTCTTCTTCTTCTTCTTCTTCTTCTTCTTCTTCTTCTTCTTCGTCTTCTTGTCCTTCTTTACCGATGCCTGGTATGGCGTTGGGACCAGCATCCTCATTAGTAGAGGATTGGATGGGTCTTCGGGGAGCGAAGCCGGACACCGGATCTGCTCCGCCTTCTTGATCCAAACCTGTTTGGGGATGGACTACTCAATACTTCTCCTTCGGGGCGACGAACCTGTTGATGTTCGGAGGTTTAAAGAATTTACCTCGGTGGCCGGATGGTTGCAGTCGGGGCCGGTGTCATCTGATGACTTCGGCCATGTTTTCTGCTTCTTAAAAAGCAGCTTCCAGATCCCCTTATGCGTTGTGCCGTAGAACCGTTGTAGGGCCCGCGGCCCTTCCTTATTGAACTCCCGCATCTTGAGGGGCCGCCGCTGGCAGGGAAGTGCGCGGCGGATTAGCATCACTTGGATTACGTCAACAAGGGTAGTGTCCTTCGCTATCATGCTCTTGACGCGTTTCTGCAGCAGCAGCAGCTCAGGGACCGACCCCACTCCGGACCCTTGTCGGTCCAGGATGTGAGCCTCAGCGGGGGTCCGGATCTAAAGGCTGGAGCGGTTGCCCACTTGGAGCCGCAGGGTTCTGTGATATAGAACCATTCCTGTTGCCATATTTTGACGGTGTCCACAAAGACCCCCTTTGGCCAATTGACTTTTGGGAGCTTGCTCACCATGGCGCCACCACGGTCCGCGTGTTGCCCATCGACCACCTTCGGCTTCACATTAAAAATCTTGAGCCATAAGCTGAAGTGTGGAGGGACGCGGAGGAAGGCCTCACACACGACGATGAACGCCGATATGTGAAGGAACGAATTTGGGGCCAGATCATGAAAATCCAGCCCGTAGTAGAACATGAGACCCCTTACGAAGGGGTGAAGGGTGAATCCGAGTCCGCGGAGGAAGTGGGGGATGAACACCACCCTCTCGCCGGGCTTTGGAGTAGGGATGACCTGCACCGGATCTGGAAGCCTGTGCTTGATTTCCGCGGTTAGATACCATGCTTCCCGCAACTCCTTGATGTTCTCCTCCATGACGGAGGAGGCCATCCACTTTCCCTGAGAGCTGGCCATAGTCGGAGGAGTTGCAGAAGGGAGAAAGGCTTGGAACTTGGGCGCTAGAGCTCGAGGATGGAGAGGCAGAGAGAGAATGAGGCGTGGGGTGGCAGAGTTGGATTATATCCACTTATATGGGCTGCGGATACCAAGCGTCCCCCTCCCTCAAGCCATAAAACTCGCTTGTTCCCAAGGGGTCATGCGAACAGCACAGTTAGGTTACCAAAACTCATATTGATGAGAATCCCGCAATAAGGGGACGCGGTCTCTGCTTTGACAAGACGTGTCAATGGGAGTTGCGTATTGAAACGCAAGGCGGGAGGCCCAAAAACAGTTTGAAATGATAGCAGAGCCAAATGTGACGTTTCGCCGAAAAAGCTGTCGATGGATATATTTTAAGTATTGTGCTTTTATGGTTGGGAGGTTAACCTATTGTACAGAGTCTGATATAGATCTCTTGTTCGGAGGACTACTTTGGAGTATTCGGAGGAGGAACCCGCCTTGCGATACCGAAAACAAATTGCGGGCCAAACTCATCGTCATCGGAAGACTGGTTCAGGGGACTTGGCGTGCGGATATGAAGATTCCTTTCTCTGTAAACTGATTATGTACAACCCTAGCCCCCTCTGGTGTCTATATAAACCGGAGGGTTTAGTCCGTAGAGGCAATCATAATCATACAGGCTAGACATCTAGGGTTTAGTCATTACGATCTCGAGGTAGATCAACTCTTGTAACCCCTATACTCATCAAAGTCAATCAAGCAGGAAGTAGGGTATTACCTCCATCAAGAGGGCCCGAACCTGGGTAAACATCGTGTCCCCTGCCTCCTGTTACCTTTGATCCTTAGACGCACAGTTCGGGATCCCCTACCCGAGATCTGCCGGTTTTGACACCGACAGTCGGCCCCTTCCCCTAGTCCAATTCGGACTGCCAGGGGGGAGGCCAGCCCCTTGCGGCCCTTCTCTCTCCCCACTAAGGCTCATGAAGGCCCATTAGTTCCCCCGAGGGGTTCCGATAACCCTCCGGCACTCCGATAGTTACCCGGTACCTCTCGGAACTCATCCGGTGTCCGAATAACATCGTCCAATATATCAATCTTTATGTCTCGACCATTTCGAGACTCCTCATCACATCTTTGATCTCATCCGGGACTCTGAACAAACTTCGGTCATCAAATCACATAACTCATAATACAAATCGTCACCGAACGTTAAGCGTGCGGACCCTACGGGTTCGAGAACTATGTAGACATGACCGAGACATATCTTGGGTCAATAACCAACAGCGGAACCTGGATTCTCATATTGGCTCCTACATATTCTATGAAGATCTTTATCGGTCAAACCGCATAACAACATACGTTGTTCCCTTTGTCATTGGTATGTTACTTGCCCGAGATTCAATCGTCGGTATCCTCATACCTAGTTAAATCTCATTACTGGCAAGTCTCTTTACTCGTTCCGTAATGCATCATCCCGTGACTAACTCATTAGTCACATTGCTTGCAAGGCTTATGGTGATGTGCATTACCGAGAGGGCCCAGAGATACCTCTCTGGTACACGGAGTGACAAATCCTAATCTCGATTTATGCCAACTCAACAAACACCATCGGAGACACCTGTAGAGCATCTTTATAATCACCCAGTTACGTTGTGACGTTTGATAGAACACAAGGTGTTCCTCCGGTATTCGGGAGCTGCATAATCTCATAGTCAGAGGAACATGTATAAGTCATGAAGAAAGCAATAGCAATAAAACTAAACGATCATTATGCTAAGCTAACGGATGGGTCTTGTCTATCACATCATTTTCTAATGATGTGATCCCGTTCATCAAATGACAACACATGTCCATGGTCAGGAAACTTAACCATCTTTGATTAACGAGCTAGTCAAGTCGAGGCATACTAGGGACACTCTGTTTGTCTATGTATTCACACATGTACTAAGTTTCCGGCTAATACAATTCTAGCATGAATAATAAACATTTCTCATGATATAAGGAAAAACAAATAACAACTTTATTATTGCCTCTAGGGCACATTTCCTTCAAGGTGTCACCAGTGGGGTCGCTTGCCGACATCGTTAGTAGAATAACATTGGTGGTGTCACGCCCAAAATACGTGATAACCCACATGTATAGGGGGTCGCGGAAGTCTTTGAGGATAGTATTTCACCCAAATTTATTAATTCGACACAAGGGGAGCCAAAGAATATTTCTAAGTATTAGCAATGGAGTTGTCAATTCAACCACACCTGCAACAAAGTGTTTAGTAGCATAGTAGTATGATAGTTTGATAGCAGTGGTAACAGTAGCAATAGTAACGATGACAGTAATAGTAGCAATTTTATAGTGATTGTAACAGCAGCAACAGTAGTAGTAATTTGCAGAGATCAATATGTGAAAGCGTAGGCATTGGATCAGTGATGGATAATTGTGTTGGATGACCCTCACCATGTAACAGTCACAACCTAGAGCGATACACAATAGCTCCAATTCATCAATGTAATGTAGGCATGTATTTCGTATATAGTCATATGTGCATATAATAAGAACTTGCATGACCCTCCCATGGCAGCAGGGTCCATAAGGAAACTAAGGGATATTGAGGCCTCCTTTTAGTAGAGAACTGATGTCGCTTGAAGCTACGTCGGTATTTCCCCAAAGAGGAAGGGATGATGCAGCACAGCGGCGGTAGGTATTTCCCTCAGATATGAAACCAAGATTATCGAACCAGTGGGAGAACCAAGCAACACAACATAAACAACCCCTGCACATAAATAACAACCACTCGCAACCCGACGTGTTAAAGGGGTTGTCAATCCCTTCGAGAATGCGCAGTAAACAAAGGTGCATGGACGGGAGAAAGTTGTAATAGATTGAAATAATAGATCGCAAATAAAATAAAGTGCAGCAAAGTATTTTTGTATTTTTGGTTTAATAGATCTGAAAATAAACGCAAGGAAAAATATATCGCAAAGGCAAATATACGAGAAAGAAGACTCAGGGGCCATAGGTTTCACTAGTGCCTTCTCTCAAGAAAAATAGCAAACGGTGGGTAATCAAATTACTGTTGGGCAATTGATAGAACTTCAAATACTCATGACGATATCCGGGCAATGATCATTATATAGGCATCACGTCCAAGATTAGTAGACCAACTCCTGTATGCATCTACTACTATTACTCCACACATCGACCGCTATCCAGCATGCATCTAGTGTATTAAGTTCATGGAAAAATGGAGTAATGCAATAAGAACGATGACATGATGTAGACAAGATCCGTTTATCTATGATGGTAGATATAGATCCCATCTTTTTATCCTTAGTAGCAACGATACATACGTGTCGGTTCCCTTTCTGTCACTAGGATCAAGCACCGTAAGATCGAACCCACTACCGGGCACCTCTTCCCATTGCAAGATAAATAGATCAAGTTGGCCATACAAAACCCAAATATCGGAGAAGAAATACGAGGCTATAAGAGATCATGCATATAAGAGATCAAAGAAACTCAAATAACTTTCATGGATATAAAAAGATATAACTGATCATAAACTCGAAGTTCATCAGATCCCAACAAACACACCACAAAAGAGTTACATCAGATGGATCTCCAAGAGACCATTGTATTGAGAATTCAACGAGAGAGAGAGAGAGAGAGAGAAAGCCATCTAGCTACTAACTATGGACCCGAAGGTCTACAAAGAACTACTCATGCATCATCGGAGAGGCACCAATGGAAGTGGTGAACCCCTCCGTGATGGTGTCTAGATTGGATCTGGTGGTTCTGGACTCTGCGGTGGCTGGATGAATATTTCGTCGACTCCCCTAGGGTTTCTGGATTTTTGCGGTATTTATAGAGCAAAGAGGCGGTCCGGGGGGCACCCGAGGTGGGCACAACCCAACAGGGCGCCAGAGGCCTCGACGCCTGGCGGGTTGTGCCCACCTCGGGACTCCCCCCAGGTGCAACCAGGGCCCAACATCTTCCATTTGGCCCATAAAAAATCATCATGGAGTTTCGTGGCATTTGGAATCCGTCTGGTATTGATTTTCTGCGATGTAAAAAACATGGAAAAAACAGCAACTGGCACTTGGCACTATGTCACTAGGTTAGTACCAAAAATGATATAAAATGATTATAAAACATCCAAGATTGATTATAAAACAACATGAAACAATAAAAAATTATAGATACATTGGAGACGTATCAGCATCCCCAAGCTTAACTCCTACTCGTCCTCGAGTAGGTAAGTGATAAAAAAACAGAATTTTTGATGTGGAGTGCTGTTTATCAAGCCATATCATATTCTTTTCTTTATAGCATGGACATTTGGACTTTTCTGTGATTCAAAGCAATAGCCTAGTTTTGACATAATAATTTAGATACTCAAGCATATCAACAAGCAACCATGTCTTTCAAATATCAACGCTAAAACAAGTTATCCCTAGCCCATCATGCTCAAACATTGATCCATTCATGAAACACACTCAAATATTAGATACACCCAATACTTAAGTACGATCATATTGCCTCCTAGTTGGTGCTTTTATAAGAGAATATGGAGACTCAATTTCAAAAATAAAAATTGCATAAAGTAAAAGAAAGGCCCTTCGCAGAGTGAAGTAGGGATTTGTAGAGGTGCCGGAGCTCAAAGCAAAAAAATTAGAGATAAAAACATTTTGGGAGGTGTATCCATCCCACCAACGAAAATGACTCAGAGTTCCGAACACTTTCCATGCTAGATATGCCATAGGCGGTTTCCAAACAGAAAATAAAGTTTATTCCTTTTTCAACCATACTTTCACTTTCCATGGCTAGCAGTATCCACGGTTGCCCTCCATACCAACACTTTCCAAGGAATTTATTATTTGACAACATAAAGTAAATTCATTTTTGCATTTCGGGACTGGGCATCCCTAAAACCTTTGCCTTACTCTCATGCAATGACAAGTGAATAAACACTCATCGTGAGAATAACACATCCATCATGGAAAATGTTAGCCACCTGTTACCGTTCCGCGAGCGAAACAAACAGACAAAAGAGAAGTTTATTTTGAAAATTAGCGATGGCACATTCAAATTTGCTTAAAACGACAAAAGAATACCGCATGTAGGTAGATATAGTGGACTCATGTGGCAAAACTAGTTTAAAGGATTTTGGATGCACAAGTAGAGGTCATACTTAGTGCAAAATGAAGGCTAGCAAAAAGATTGAGAAGCGACCAACCAAGAAACGAATAATCTCATAAGCAAGCATTAAGCATAATTAACACCAAATAATGCACCATAAGTAGGATATAATTTTAATTGCATGATTATTTACTTTCGTGCATGCGTAGGGAATCACAAACCTTAACACCAATATTCTTACTAGAGCACAATTACTCATCAACATAACTCACATATCACATCATCATATCTCAAAACTATTACTAAGAATCAAGTTTATTTTGTCCAATGATCTTCATGGCACATTTGTTTCTTTATCCTTCTTGGATATCTATCACTTTGGGACTAATTTTCATGTGTTGCTTTTCATAAGCTCAAGCAAATATAAGTGAGGATCATGAGCATAACAAATTTTTCTTTCTCTCGAAATAATTTAAGTGAAGCAAGAGAGAAATTCTTCAAAATTTAACTAACTCTCAAATAAATCTAAGTGAAGCAAGAGAGCATTTCTTCAAACATAACAAAGCACACTGTGCTCAAAAAGATATAAGTGAAGCACTAGAGCAAGTCCTAGCTCATAAAAGATTTAAGTGAAGTATAGAGAGCAATTCTAACAAGTCATGACATAATTTTGTATCTCTAAAATAGGTGTGTCCAGCAAGGATTGATGACTTAAAACAAAAAATGAAACAAGCAAGGACACATATCATACAAGACGCTCCAGGCAAAACACATATCATGTGACAAATAAAAATATAGCCTCGAGTAAAATACCGACAGTTGTTGGAAGAAAGCGGGGATGCCACTCGGGGGCATCCCCAAGCTTAGTTGGTTGCTCATTCTTGGATAATAGCTTGGGATGCCGGGGCATCCCCAAGCTTAGACTCTTACATCCTTCCTTCATCCATCGTAAGATAACCCAAAACTTGAAAACTTCAATCACACATAACTCAACAAAACCTTTGTGAGATCCGTTAGTAAAAGAAAGCAAACCACTACTATAAGTGTTGTATCAAACCAACTCATATTTTGTTTTTGTATTATATCTACTGTATTCCAACTTTTCTATGGCAAAAACTTAGCAAAGAAAACCATAGAGCCAACAAAATAAGCACACAACACAAAGAAAACAGAATCTGTCAAAACAGAACAGTCTGTAGTAATCTTGAACTTTTGAATACTTCTGGACCTCCAAAAATTCTACCAAATTAGGACGACCAGGGTAATTTGTATATTAATCTTATGCAAAAATAATCAGGGAGAAAGCTCTTTACTGTGATTTATGAAAATTATTTTCGTGAGCACAAAGTTTCTGTCTTTTTCAGCAAGATTAAACAACTATCACACAAGAAGATCCTAAAGGCTTTACTTGGCACAAACACTAATTAAAACACAAAAAACACAATCATAACAGTAACATAATTGTGTTAACACTCAAGAACATAAATAAAAAAGCAAAAATAAATTTTATTCATTGGGTTGCCTCCCAACAAGCGTTATTGTTTCACGCCCTTAGCTAGGCATAAGATTTCAACGATGCTCACACAACAGATAATAATTGAAACACAAAGTGAGCATCATGAAACATGTGACAAACACATTTAAGTCTAACATACTTCCTATGCATAGGGATTTTATAGGAAAACAAATTATCAAGACAAGAAATATCTAGCATATGCAAAGGAGAGGAATAAAACATTGACAATCTCAACACAACGAGAGGAAATTTAATAACATGAAAATTTCTACAACCATATTTTCCTCTCTCATAATAATTATATTTAGGATCATAATCAAATTCAATAATATAACTATCATGTAAAATTTTCTCTTTATGATCCACATGCATGAAAAGTTGACACTCTTCCAAAATAGTGGGATCATCAAATAAAGTCATGACCTCTCCAAACCCACTTTTAATATTATAGCAAGCATATTCATCATGAGGTTTAAATAAATTTTCAGGATCATAAGAATCATTATCACCCCAATCATGATCATTGCAACAAGTAGTGGACATAGCAAAATTAGCATCCCCAAGCTTGGGGTTTTGCATATTATTAGCACAATTGACATTAATAGAATTTATAATAAAATTATTGCAATCATGCTTTTCATTCAAGGAACTATCATGAATCACTTCATAAATTTCTTCATCACAATTTTCAGATTCACGAATCTCAAGAAAAACTTCATAAAGATAATCTAATGCACTCAAATCACTAGCAATTGGTTCATCATAATTGGTTCTCTTCAAAAGATTAGCAAGTGGATGAGGATCCATATCAATAAATTTTTAGCAAGCGAAGATGCAAGCATATAGAAGGCACATGGCAACACCAGCAAAAGATCTGATGAGAAAAAGGCGAACGAAAAAGAGGGAGAATAAAACGGAAAATTTTTGTGAAGTGGAGGAGAGGAAAACGAGAGGCAAATGGAAAATAATATAAATTGCGAGGAGATGAGATTTGTGATTAGGAACCTGGTATATGTTGAAGATCCTCCCCGGCAACGACGCCAGAAATTCCTTTTGATGTCGCTTGAAGCTACGTCGGTATTTCCCCAAAGAGGAAGGGATGATGCAGCACAGCGGCGGTAGGTATTTCCCTCAGATATGAAACCAAGGTTATCGAACCAGTAGGAGAACCAAGCAACACAACGTAACCCCTGCACACAAATAACAACCACTCGCAACCCGACGTGTTAAAGGGGTTGTTAATCCCTTCGAGAATGCGGCGCCAGAAACAGTGCATGGACGGGAGAAAGTTGTAATAGATTGAAATAATAGATCGCAAATAAAATAAAGTGCAGCAAAGTATTTTTGTATTTTTGGTTTAATAGATCTGAAAATAAACGCAAGGAAAAATATATCGCAAAGGTAAATATATGAGAAAGAAGACCCGGGGGCCGTAAGTTTCACTAGTGGCTTCTCTCGAGAAAAATAGCAAACGGTGGGTAAACAAATTACTCTTGGGCAATTGATAGAACTTCAAATACTCATGACGATATCCAGGCAATGATCATTATATAGGCATCACGTCCAAGATTAGTAGACCGACTCCTACCTGCATCTACTACTATTACTCCACACATCGACCGCTATCCAGCATGCATCTAGTTTATTAAGTTCATGGAAAAATGGAGTAATGCAATAAGAACGATGACATGATGTAGACAAGATCCGTTTATCTATGGCGGTAGATATAGATCCCATCTTTTTATCCTTAGTAGCAATGATACATACGTGTCGGTTCCCTTTCTGTCACTAGGATCAAGCACCGTAAGATCAAACCCACTACCGGGCACCTCTTCCCATTGCAAGATAAATAGATCAAGTTGGCCAAACAAAACCTAAATATCCGAGAAGAAATATGAGGCTATAAGAGATCAATGAAACTGAAATAACTTTCATCGATATAAAAAGATATAACTGATCATAAACTCGAAGTTCATCACATCCCAACAAACACACCGCAAAAGAGTTACATCATATGGATCTCCAAGAGACCATTGTATTGAGAATTCAGCGAGAGAGTGAAAGCCATCTAGCTACTAACTATGGACCCGAAGGTCTACAAAGAACTACTCACGCATCATCGGAGAGGCACCAATGGAAGTGGTGAACCCCTCCGTGATGGTGTCTAGATTGGATCTGGTGGTTCTGGACTCTGTGGTGGCTGGATGAATATTTCGTCGACTCCCCTAGGGTTTCTGGATCTTTGGGGTATTTATAGAGCAAAGGGGCGGTCCGGGGGGCACGCGAGGTGGGCACAACCGACCAGGGCGCGCCAGGGCCTCCTGGCGCGCCCTAGTGGGTTTTCCCCTCCTCGGGACTCCCCCCAGGTGCAACCAGGGCCCAACATCTTCCATCTGGCCCATAAAAACTCATCATGGAGTTTCGTGGCATTTGGACTCCGTCTGGTATTGATTTTCTGCAATGTAAAAAACATGGAAAAAACAGCAACTGGCACTTGGCACTATGTCAATAGGTTAGTACCAAAAAATGATATAAAATGATTATAAAACATCCAAGATTGATAATAAAACAGCATGGAATAATCAAAAATTATAGATACGTTGGAGACGTATCAAGAACCGGATCAAAGCATTAAAACATGGTGAATAAATGAACTTCTCGAATTACAATCATCCCCGGAGAATATACCAAGCAATTGTCACTATGGGGTCTACGGATCAGAACAATAACAAGTGCATATGACTAGCAGATAGGAGCAAGAACTCAAATATATTCATGAAAACATAGAGGGTTTAGATCTGAAATCATGGCACTTGGGTCCTAGTGACAAGGATTAAGCATAGCAAAGTTATAGAAACATCAATCTCAGAACATAGTCGATACTATGGATCAAGCCCTAACAAGTTGACTCAATTACATGACAAATCTCATCCAACCCCATCACCATCCAGCAAACCCACGAAGGAATTACTCACTCCCGTTGGTGAGCATCATGAAATTGGTGATGAAGAAGGGTTGGTGATGATGATGGCGATGAATCCCCCTCTCCGGACCTCCGAACGGGCTCCAGGTTAGCCCTCCCGATGAAGAGCAGGAGGTGGCGGCAGCTCTGTATCGTAAAACACGATGAAACTTTTCTCTTATTTTTTCTCGTGGAAAAGGAATTTATAGGCTTGAGATTAGGGTCAGCGGAGCCACGTGGGCCCCTCTAGTGGATGTTCGCTCTAGTATTTTGTATATATTCCATAAAAAATCTTCAAAAAGTTTTGTCCAATTCTGAGAACTTTTATTTCTGCACAAAAACAACACCATGGTAGTTCTTCTCAAAACAGTGTCAGTCCGGGATAGTTTCATTCAAATCATGCAAATTATAATCCAAAACAAGAGAAAAAGTGTTTGAAAAAGTAGATACGATGGAGACGTATCACTGCCGTGTGTGTTTGAAATCGGACCGTTGGACACATGCCAGTTGTCCACTGACCCAGGGCCATTTCAGACATATCATGTCGGGTTGCCTCCTGGCTATAAATAGCACACCCATCCACCATAAGTTGGTGGCTGCTTTGAGTTTGTGCATGGATTTTGTCGTTTGAGAGCAACCCGTCTCTAAAGTATTTGAGAGAGAATCCTTGCGATGACAAAACCCAAAACACCCAGAGCCCAAAGAGTTTTGAGCATCACTGAAGTCGTTCTATTCTGCGTGAACTAAAGTCATTGTGGATTGTCGGTGAACGAAGTCTATGAAGGTTTGAAGTCTACCTTGAAGACTTACCTGAGTGATTGGACAAGATCTGCGGGCTTTAGCTCAAGGGGGATGAGGTGAGACGTGGTCTTCTGAGTTCAATATCAGCCTCCCTAACCAGACGTACAGTTGTCACGTGAACTAGAACTGATCTAACAAATCATTTGTCTTCACCAAGAACTGGTTCTATCACCTCACTCCTTTACTTAGTGTTTAGTTTTGAGAAGTCATTGCATGCTCGTTTTGTTTGAAAACATGGTGTGAAGACATTCCCTCTGATTACATCTTTGTCTTCACACTATCTTCCTAAACTACTCTGTTCTACCTAGTTGTTGTTTGTCTTCGCATCTCACTTCCATTGTTGTTTGACATTCCAGCATGTCGGGAGGTGTAGTTTATCTTCCACTGTCGTCGGTGGAAGATAAACCCCTTCCCGTCTTCTCCGGCAATGATTTCCCCCGAAGGATCCTCTATCGCAGCCTCACGTTTTCTTCTTGGCAAACCCATCTCACTCTTCTCCATCTCCATTAAATCCCACTAATTAGTTGCAATTGAAACGAATTAATATTCTTCTCTTTCCATGTCATGGTAACTGACGCAATTTGATCTCCCCTTTAAGTAGCTCCGCTATTGTGTTCCGTTCATCTGCACAACTATGTGCTTGCACCCCTGCTCAAGACTGACGGGTTTCTGCCTCGAATAGTCAACGACCTTGATGGCCCTGTTGTCTGACATCCATCACCGGGTGGTACGTTGCATCCCCTCCCTATAATAGGTTCTCCCCGTCCCCGCAACCTCCTTCTCACGGCGTTCGTTGATTTTGCCCCCACATATATGTGGTATATAATGAAGAGGAGAGAGAAGATAGCCTACAGGTCTGATTCTTAAATCATGTGATTTTCCTTATACATGGTGCCCCCAACAAAAAAAAGTTAGGTGCCCCTCAGCTGCAGCTATGTCATACTATCCTTCGAAAGAATACATGCTATTATTTGGTACACTGGAACACATGAGATGTTAGGACGAATCAACTTAGATACATTTCGCCATTATCTTTCATGTTAGTATTCCATGTAATATTAATTTCATACTATTTTCCAATATTTTAAATAATGTGCTTCTAGCATGGAGGCAAGTCCTGTGGATGTAAGGTCATAACCATGGTTCTCGCAAAAAGGTCATCTCGCTGAGTGTGCAATTACGCCACCACGGATGGTGGAGCCGGCTTTCAGGTCGTTTCCTTGACATAAAAAGCACTGCCTTCGGGTTTCTTTCTAAAGGCTGAGTTTTCTTTTTTCACAGTTTTCCAGTAAAAATGATTCTGCCTTTGTATACATATTTTATATTTTCACATTTGAGATGTAATTTTGTTTTCCATCCAGTGTTGGCATATCATCTAGTTCCTACAGTGCTGACTTCAGCCGATTGAAACTCCGAGTTTTAATCCACTAAGTCCTAACTACTTCCTCTGTATGTAAACTAATATAAGATCGATCATTTAGATCACTACATTAGTGATTTTAAAAGATTTTATATTAATCTACAAAGGGAGTACTTCTTTATTTTATACTTGCCTTGTAAAGAGTGGGGCCCAGCAAAAGGGGGGTGTGCTGAGCGAAACAAAAACAGAGACAACACAAGGGATGGTGATCAGCCAAATTCAGGTTGACAACGAAAGTTCCAAATTACACCAGTGACTATCGAAAATCATCTTGATCTAAGGGAAGCACATGGCAAACTTAACCAGATAAATTAGTCACCAATAAAGGAACCACACGTAGGAGCCGACCGATCGAGTTGCCGCCGGGTCCTCACCGAGCGCCACACTAGATTCCTCAGCAACCTAAACAGCGACGATGGGAAGAAGCGCCAGGAGCAGCAGCGTGTAACGAACGCTCGAGGCGGCGCAGCTGCGGCCGCTCCCAGCGGTGAAGAAGTAGTAGTAGCCGCTGGGCTTCCCTCCCTTGGCCTGCGGCTGCGGCACGGCTGGTGGAGATGGCTGAGTCGTCATAGAGCGCGGAGGCGACGGCGAGGAGTAGCCACTGCCATCGCCGCCCGCCGCCGCCGCCGGCGGCGGCGTGGTACATACCGTCGGGCACGTCCCGCACTTGCTGACGCACAGCACGTTTGTGTCCGGCGGCGACCCTCCCGCCGCCGATGTCTGGGCGTCCGCCATGGCAGCCTCGCCGTAGAAGGACACCATGATCGCAGGGATCAGCAGCGCGAGCCATAGTGACCTTCCCATCTCCATTGCTACTGTGGAGACATACAACGCGATGCGTTTATCTGTGAGTGAGATGTCTCTTAAACACTTGCGCGGAGGTGGGTGGTATATAGGCAGAGCCAACCCGGACTGCAACTGTATACGAGCGCCGAGCTGCTTGTAGCTCAAGCTCAAAGAGAATATGAGCTGCAGGGAAGGTTGGTTGTAAAGGAAGATGCTCCTTAGCGGTGAAGGGTTGGAGATTCTCCCCCCACGGTCCATATCCAAAATTCGCTGTGTCATACCCAGTTAAAATAAAACATCAATTAGAGCATCTCCTCAAATGGCCTATATACATCCGGACGAAAGGTCCAGTAAGTGATTGTTCACAAAATCGCGACCCAGACGTCCCAGACGGCCCCCTCAAACCAATCCTATTCGTTCAGGTTAACTACCACCCCTCATATCCAGCCTATATATATGTGATGGATATAGGGAGGCCAGGATGTGCCTGGGCACGTCCGCCACATCACACCATACAGACCCGGCTCACTCCAAATTTCATCAATTTAATCAAGTCTATCAAATCGATCGTCCTCCTCACGCGTTCGTCTTCCATTTACCACGTCCGAACCGTCACCGTATCCCACGCTTGCTCCCCATCCGCACCGTCGCCCTTGTTCGTCGCCAAGTACCCGGTCCCCCATCGCTTGCATGAAGGATGCGTGGCAGTCAGCTTCAAGGCGAGCGTCGTGCCCGCCAGCGCAAGCAGGAAGTTGTCGCCAAGGAGGTGGTCAAAATCGACGTGGATGTGGCCCCTCCACTGCGGCTGCCCACCACGCGCTCGTCCACCCTACCACCGACAAGAAAGCTGCCATCCGCCTTGCCCGCGACCGACAACGTTCCGCTGTCCGAATGAGGAGTGAATCCGGACGGTTGGACACAACGGACGGGACGCATGTTATTCATCATGTTAGCCAGACACGACCCGAACATTGACTTTTATTTTGGCATTTTTGAATTATTAAATTATGGTTTATTTTGATTTGTTGCATTGTTAAATTGTTGAACGGTGATTGATTTGTGCTTTATAGTCGACGTGCATGGATTTGAGGGTTTTGATATAAGGAGTGTATTTGTCCGGCATGACTTTTGAGGGGCCGTCCGGGTTTGCATCCGCGAACGTTTAAGGCGCCCTGATTTGCCAAGTCTGATTGTAAATGCTCTTATATGCCGTTCTACTCGCCATTTTTAAAAATGATTTTGTATATTGGAAAGAACACTCATTTGAAAAAACATTTTTTCCAGTTCATGCCACTACCGAACTGGGATAGTCAAGGTCTGCCACTCAAACTTCGTGAATTCGGTATATGTCACTATCGCTTGAAGAAATTAGCTCCATGCCCTTGCGCGTCATCTGCGCTTGTTGTCGTCTAATTTGTTCTATTTCCTTCCATCTAGAACCCATCACTCGCCATGTCAACCGCAACGATGAGGAGACTCGGTTGAGCTTATCTAAGAAAAGGGAAGTCGGTTGAGCCCTTCATCCACGATGGACTCGGCGAGGAGACTTGGTTGACCTTCATCCTCGTTTGGCCCACCAGCAATGCTCGATAGTGGCAAGTTCCTATTTTTTTCGGGTAGAGCCCTTTTTTCCCATCACTTTCACTCACGCCTCCCGCTGCTCTGTCGTCACCGCCTCGCTGTTGGCATGGCCTCCATCCACCATGATTTTTGACTGCGGCGATGGACGGCGACCTCTGAAGGTTAGTGAAAGTCTGGGGTGGAGCTGGAACCAATGTCACCCTGATGCACCACTTAAGTGTGTCGAGTTTTTATTTATGAAGTAATGCACTAAATGAAATATGATCCATAAATTTATTATGGATTATCAGACATAATAGAAGACAATGTATAAACACAAAGTTACCAATTAATAAAAGTATTGTAATGACAACACAGAGGACACAATTACTTGGAAAAGTATGTCCTTCACTTCCAAATTTCAAAATATTTCAACATACACAAAGGTTTAGCCATCTTAATCTGCAAGGGAAACTCCAGACTTAAAATTTAAAGTAGAACATAGTAGAATGGCCAAATGGAAATAATAAATAGCTAATATTTAATATTACCTTTTAGTACATTAGCTTTTTCCTAGCAATGAAACACTTGTTGGAAATATTAGCACTTTTCCGACTAATCTAATCCACGAGTAAACAGTAAGTATGGTAAATACGGTATGCATCTCATACCGATACCTAAGCATGTGAGCACGTACAGTACATAGAACCGAAACATCTATGAACAACATATATACGGCTAGCACATGAACGAGCAAATATGGGATGAACGAGTCATACCCTTCGGTTGGCCAGGCCAACGTGGCGGCGGTAGCAGCAGCCTTGGCATCAGCCAAGGCCTTCTTCTTGGCGACTTCGTCGTCAGCCATGGAGTCGATGTAGAGGAAGTAGTGGAAGCAGAGGCGGATGAAGACGGGGACGGATCGGGAGCAGTCGCATCTAGACGCTCCCCAAAAACCTTATTGCCGTTCTCCCGGGCAGGATCTCGAACAACAGGGTTCCGGAGGCACCTGCTCTCCCGACCAACCGTGCACGCGGTCGTCGGGATGGGATCGCCGGAAGCAGCACAAGGAGAGGAACAGTAGATGACGGCTAGGGTTGGGCGAGAAGGAGAGAGAGAACTGAGTTACAGTTCACTCCACTGGCAATTGCTTTCTTATATAGGCCGTCAGGTAGATGGGCCTGGGCCCGCCCCACGACCGAGTCCGCGAACAGCCCACGGTCCAAAGTTTCGGACAGTGGCGCTTCCGTAAGCGACTCGTTAATTAATTAACAATTCATTAACTATTCCTAAGCGGCAAAAATAAGCTTCGGCTCGGCTCATTCCCGCAACCCGCGGCGCGTGCGCGCATCGTGACGAGGCGAGGCGAGGCGGGCGGCGGCGGAGGAGGAGCGCGTGTGTACAACCTATTCCCAAGCTCCCAATAGCAAGTGGTAGAGCAGCCCTTATAAAGAGGTCTCACTCTTCTTACTGTAGCAGTATGGGACTAAACTTCTCACACTTCCCACCACTTGTCGTACACATGCATGGGTCTTAGAGATTAACTAGGGATTATTGTCTTATATGGGCCTAAGCCCATCCATAATCCATCAATCCCCCACCAGATCTCGAGGCACATAAGTTTGTCAACTGTTCCAAACAATGTTTGATATACCAGAATTTTCAGTGAAGACTGTTAAGTTGAACTTCCACCTAGAGCAATAGGATTAGACTTCTTCTGGCTGAACAATGGACTATGCCTTGAATTGTCGGTTTGGGCGTGTAGAAGTTTCGCCTATTGTCACCGACACGTGGCTGCAGAAGGCTAAACCCCATGGGTGGAGCTTATTAGTCATACTCCGTACCTTCTCATGAGCTTCCTAGAGATCACCCAATCTCATAGGCGTGACCAGCAATCGGGCTCACATAGGTGTGTTCCTCCAAAGAATGCTCTTTAGATTAGCATCTTGCTTACATAAGCTTTGGAACACATTAAGACAAAAGTCAGCCTGCCTTACAGAATTGAGAGTATTATTGCATCTCCAACGGAGTGGGATAATTAAGGATACTCTCCTCAGTTGACCGCTGGATTGTTTTCCCAGGTCCTAATTCACGGGATCTCCGATCACATAGCTGGGTTACCCCCATGGCAACTTACGTGGGTCTCATATCCATCTCCCTCGATGCATTCTCTATCACAATCCGTGATAGCCCTTTCGTAAAAGGGTCTGCCAGATTCTTAGCCATTTGTATATAATCCAACGCTATTACTCCGGAGTTTCTTGATTTTCTGACAGATTTCAATCTTCTTCTTATGTGCTTTGTGGATTTCATGTTGTCCTCTGAACTCTTAGCCTTGGCAATCACCGTTTGATTGTCACAGTTCATAAGGACAGCCGGCACTGGTTTGTCAACCACCGGCAAATCCATCAAAAGCTCTCGAAGCCATTCTGCTTCGACGCATCAGCCGGCACTGGTTTGTCAACCACCGGCAAATCCATCAAAAGCTCTCGAAGCCATTCTGCTTCGACGCATGATGTGTCTAATGCTGTGAGTTCTGCTTCCCTAGTCGATCTGGTTAAGATCGTCTGCTTGCAAGACTTCCAGGAAACACCACCACCACCAAGTGTGAAGACATGTCCACTTGTGGCTTTCATCTTATCAGCATCAGATATCCAATTTGAATCACTATACTGTTGGGGAACGTAGCAGAAATCAAAAAAATTCTACACATCACCAAGATCTATCTATGGAGTTATCTAGCAACGAGGGGAAAAGGAGTGCATCTACATACACTTGTAGATCGCGAGCGGAAGCGTTCAAGAGAACGGGGTTGATGGAGTCGTACTCGTCGTGATCCAAATCACCAATGACCAAGTGCCGAACGGACGGCACCTCCGCGCTCAACACACGTACGGTTGGGGAAGACGTCTCCTCCTTCTTGATCCAGCAAGGGGGGACGAGAGGTTGATGGAGATCCAGCAGCACGACGGCGTGGTGGTGGATGCAGCGGGGATCTCGGCAGGGCTTCGCCAAGCTCTACAAAGAGGAGGAGGTGTTGGAGAGGGAGAGGGAGGCGCCAGAGGCTAGGGTCCGGCTGCCCTCCCTCCCCTCCCCACTATATATAGGGCCCTGAGAAGCAGGGGTGGCTTGGCCCCCCAAGCCAAGGCGCCCACCCCTAGGGTTTCTGCCCTAGGCGCAGGGAGGCCAAGAGGCGCGCCAGCCACCAGGCTGGTTCCTCCCCACTTCAGCCCATGGGGCCCTCCGGATAGGTGGCCCCACCGGTGGACCTCGGGACCCTTCCGGTGGTCCCATTACAATACCGTGACCCGGAAACTTTCCCGATGGCGAAAACTTGACTTCCTATATATAAATCTTTACCTCCGGACCATTCCGGAACTCCTCGTGACATCCAGGATCTCATCCGGGACTCAACAACTTTCGGTTACTGCATACTAATATCTTTACAACCCTAGCGTCACCGAACCTTAAGTGTGTAGACCCTACGGGTTCGGGAGACATGCAGACATGACCGAGACAACTCTCCGGTCAATAACCAACAGTGGGATCTGGATACCCATGTTGGCTCCCACATACTCCTCGATGATCTCATCGGATGAACCACGATGTCGAGGATTCAATCAATCACGTATTCAATTCCCTTTGTCAATCGGTACGTTACTTGCCCGAGACTCGATCGTCGGTATCCCAATACCTCATTCAATCTCGTTACCGGCAAGTCACTTTACTCGTACCGTAATGCATGATCCCGTGACCAGCCACTTGGTCACATTGACCTCATTATGATGATGCATTACCGAGTGGGCCCAGAGATACCTCTCCGTCATACGGAGTGGCAAATCCCAGTCTCGATTCGTGCCAACCCAACAGACACTTTCGGAGATACCCGTAGTGCACCTTTATAGACACCCAGTTACGTTGTGATGTTTGGCACACCCAAAGCACTCCTACGGTATCCGGGAGTTGCACAATCTCATGGTCTAAGGAAATGATACTTGACATTTGGAAAAGCTCTAGCAAACGAACTACACGATCTTTGTGCTATGCTTAGGATTGGGTCTTGTCAATCACATCATTCTCCTAATGATGTGATCCCGTTATCAATGACATCCAATGTCCATAGTCAGGAACCATGACTATCTGTTGATCAACGAGCTAGTCAACTAGAGGCTCACTAGGGACATGTTGTGGTCTATGTATTCACACATGTATTACGATTTCCGGATAACACAATTATAGCATGAATAATAGACAATTATCATGAACAAAGAAATATAATAATAACCATTTTATTATTGCCTCTAGGGCATATTTCCAACATATACCCCTCAAGTACCGTCGGGTACCTAGAATAGTGAATCACATAGTTCGCAGTACCTTGCAAGTAACGCATTACTCGCTCAACAGCATGCCAATGCACATCTCCCGGATTGGAAATAAACCGGCTCAGTTTGCACACAGCAAATGAGATGTCAGGACGAGTAGCACATGCTAGGTACATCAGTGAACCAACCACTTGAGAATATCTCAATTGATCTATAGTCGTGCCTTCGAACTTTCGAATCCGCACGCTGGGATCATATGGTGTTGCAGAAGGTTTGCAATCCGAATATCCAAAGCGGCTCAAAATCTTCTCAACATAGTGGGATTGCAAAAGTGTAATTCCACCCTCAGTATTTCTCAGTAGCTTGATGTTCAAGATAACATCAGCCACGCCCAGGTCTTTCATCTCAAAGTTATGAGACAGAAAAGCCTTGACCTCCTCAATTACTTTGAGGTGGGTCCCAAATATCGATATGTCATCAACATACGAGACAAGTATAACTCCTTCGCCCCACCATAGCGATAGTATACACATTTGTCAAACCGTTGACAACAAAGCCAGCAGATGTCAAAGTTGTATTAAACTTCTCATGCCATTTCTTAGGCGCTTGTTTCAGGCCATACAAAGATTTCACTAACTTACACACCTTTCTTTCCTGACCATTTACTACAAAGCCATCTGGCTGTTGCATGTAAATTTCCTCGTCTAGCTCTCCGTTAAGGAAAGCCATTGATGTCTACTACACAACCTTCTTGTAGACATTGTTGGGCCTCCAAGTGCAGAGGTTTGTAGGATAGTAGCAAATTTCCCTCAAGTGGATGACCTAAGGTTTATCAATCCGTGGGAGGCGTAGGATGAAGATGGTCTCTCTCAAACAACCCTGCAACCAAATAACAAAGAGTCTCTTGTGTCCCCAACACATCCAATACAATGGTAAATTGTATAGGTGCACTAGTTCGGCGAAGAGATGGTGATACAAGTGCAATATGGACGATAGATAAGAGTATTTGTAATCTGAAAATATAAAAACAGCAAGGTAACAAGTGGTAAAAGTGAGCGTGAAGCGGTATTGCAATGCTAGGAAACAAGGCCTAGGGTTCATACTTTCACTAGTGCAAGTTCTCTCAACAATAATAACATAATTGGATCACATAACTATCCCTCAACATGCAACAAAGAGTCACTCCAAAGTCACTAATAGCGGAGAACAAACGAAGAGATTATGGTAGGGTACGGAACCACCTCAAAGTTATTCTTTCCAATCAATCCGTTGGGCTATTCCTATAAGTGTCACAAACAGCCCTAGAGTTCGTACTAGAATAACACCTTAAGACACAAATCAACCAAAACCCTAATGTCACCTAGATACTCCATTGTCACCTCAAGTATCCGTGGGTATGATTATACGATATGCATCACACAATCTCAATTCATCTATTCAAACCAACACATAGAACCTCAAAGGGTGCCCCAAAGTTTCTACCGGAGAATCACGGCGAAAACGTGTGCCAACCCCTATGCATAGGTTCATGGGCGGAACCATAAGTTGATCACCAAAACATACATCAAGTGAATCACGCGATATCTCATTGTCACCACAGATACGCACGGCAAGACATACATCAAGTGTTCTCAAATCTTTAAAGACTCAATCCGATAAGATTACTTCAAGGGGAAAACTCAATTCATTACAAGAGAGTAGATGGGGAGAAGAAACATAAGATCCAACTATAATAGCAAAGCTCACGATACATCAAGATCGTGCCAAATCAAGAACATGAGAGAGAGAGAGAGATCAAACACATAGCTAATGGTACATACCCTCAGCCCCGAGGGTGAACTACTCCCTCCTCGTCATGGAGAGCGTCAGGATGATGAAGATGGCCACCGGTGAGGTTCCCCCCTCCGTGAGTCTTGAACAGGGTCCCGATTGGTTTTTCGTGGCTCTGGAGGCTTGCGTGGCGGAACTCCCGATCTAATCTCTGTTACGGAAGTTTTAGGATGCGTAGGTATATATGGAGTGCAGGAAATGCGTCGGTGGAGCCGAGGGCCCCACGAGGCAGGCGCGCCCTAGGGGTGGGCGCCCCCACCTCGTGAGCACCTCCCTTAGCTCCTGACGTGGGGCCCAGGTCCATCCGGTGGGTTTCCTTCCGAAAATAACTTCTCCAGTTGATTTCGTTCCGTTTTGACTCCGTTTGATATTCCTTTTCTTCGAAATACTAAAATAGGCAAAAAACAGCAAATCTGGGTTGGGCCTCCGGTTAATAGGTTAGTCCCAAAAGTAATATAAAAATAGAAAATAAATCCCAATATAGTCCAAAACAATAGATAATATAGCATGGAGCAATAAAAAATTATAGATACATTGGAGACGTATCAAGCATCCCCAAACCTTAATTTCTGCTCGTCCTCGAGTAGTTAAATGATAAAAAGATAATTTTTGATGTGGAATGCTAGTTGGCATAATTCCAATGTAATTCTTCTTAATTGTGATACAAATATTCAGATATGAAAGATTAAAGAAAAAAGTTCATATTGACATAAAAATAATAATACTTCAAGCATACTAAAAAAGCAATTATGTCTTCTCAAAATAACATGGCCAAAGAAAGTTATCCCTACAAAATCATATAGTTTGGCTATGCTCTATCTTCACCACACAAAGTATTTAAATCATGCACAACCCCGATGACAAGCCAAGCAATTGCTTCATACTTTTGACATTCTCAAAACTTTTTCAATCTTCACGCAATACATGAGCGTGAGCCATGGATATAGCACTATATGTGGAATAGAATGGTGGTTGTGGGGAAGACAAAAATAAGAAGGTCTTACATCAACGAGGCTAATCAACGGGCTATGGAGATGCCCATCAATTGGTGTTAATGCAAGGAGTAGGGATTGCCATGCAACGGATGCACTAGAGCTATAAATGTATGAAAGCTTAACAAAAGAAACTAAGTGGGTGTGCATCCAACTTGCTTGCTCACGAAGACCTAGGGCATTTGAGGAAGCCCATCGTTGGAATATACAAGCCAAGTTTTATAATGAAAAATTCCCACTAGTATATGAAAGTGACAACATATGAAACTCTCTATATGAAAAACATGGTGCTACTTTGAAGCACAATATATGAGACTCGCTATATGAAGAACAAGGTGCTACTTTGAAGCACAAGTGTGGAAAAGAGATAGTAACATTGCCCCTTTTTATTTCTCTTTTTCTTTTTTTTGGCCTTTCTCTTTTTTTTGGGACAATGTTCTATTAAATGATGATCATCACACTTCTATTTATTTACAACTCAATGATTACAACTCGATACTAGAACAAAGTATGACTCTATATGAATGCCTTCGTGTAATCGGGATATGCAATGAATCAAGAGTGACATGTATGAAAGAATTATGAACGGTGGCTTTGCCACAAATACTATGCCAACTACATGATCATGCTAAGCAATATGACAATGATGAATGTGTCATGAAGAAAGGTATGGTGGAAAGTTGCATGGAAATATATTTCGGAATGGCTATGGAAATGCCATAATAGGTAGGTATGGTGGTTGTTTTGAGGAAGATATAAGGAGGTTTATGTGTGAAAGAGCATATCATATCACGGGGTTTGGATGCACCGGCGAAGTTTGCACCAACTCTCAATGTGAGAAAGGGCAATGCACGATACCGAAGAGGCTAGCAATGATGGAAGGGTGTATCACGCCCAAGATGCGACCCTATCCTAAAGGAACTCGAAGGTCCCACCAAGGATAGAAGCGCATCTTGAAGACGCTTTTGCAAGGTGGATATCATTACATCAACATTACATAATAGTGGGGATACATCCAGGACATACAATGTCACATGAATACAGCAATACATCATATACAAGATCAACATCCGGCTACGGATGAAACATAAACAGAAACTCAAACGACATCCACCCTGCTAGCCCAGGCTGCCGACCTGGAACCTATCCCCTGATCGAAGAAGAAGTAGAAGAAGAACTCCAGAACAAGTAACATCGCTCTCGCATCAAGATCATCGCAAAACCTGTACCTGCAACTGTTGGTGTAGAATCTATGAGCCACGAGGACTCAGCAATCCCATTACCATGGGTAACAAGACTAGCAAAGCTTAATGGGAAAGGAAGGGATAAAGTGGTGAGGTTGCAGCAGCGGCTAAGCAAGATATGGTGGCTAACATACACAAATAAGAGCGAGAAGAGAAGCAAAGGAACGGTCGTCAACTAGTAATGATCAAGAAGTGATCCTGAACTCCTACTTACGTTAGACATAACCCAGAAACCGTGTTCTCCTCTCGATCAACCCCGAAAAGAGACACTCACGGTTACGCACACGGTTGGTGTATTTTAGAAGAGTTTACTTCAAGTTTACTACAACCGGATATTAACAAATTCCCATTGCCACATAACCGCGGGCACGGCTTTCGAAAGTTCAAACCCTGCAAGGGTGTCCCAACTTAGCCCATGATAAGCTCTCGCGATCAACCTTCTCCCGGGAAGACCCGATCAGTCTCGGAATCCCGGTTTACAAGACATTTCGACAATGGTAAAACAAGACCAGCAAGACCGCCCGATGCACTGACAATCCCGATAGGAGCTGCACATATCTCATTCTCAAGGCAACACCGGATGAGACAGGCTACGAGTAAAACCAGGCCTCGAAGTTTCCCCGGGGTGGCCCATGAAGTGACTCGGTTCGAACCAAAGCACTTAGAGAAGCAACGGCCGGGGACTAAAATACAGATGACCCTCGGGTTGGCCGACCCAAGGGAAAGGGTATAGGTGGTGGTGAGGCAAATGGTAAAACCAAGGTTGGGCCTTGTTGGAGGAGTTTTATTCAAAGCGAAGCATCAAGGGGTCCCATAAATCACCCAACCGCGTTAGGGACGCAAAATCCGGTAACATAATACCGATATGACGGAAACTAGGGCGGCAAGAGTGGAACAAAACACCAGGCATAAGGCCGAGCCTTCCACCCTTTACCAAGTATATAGATGCATTAATAATATAAGAGATATTGTGATATCCCAACATAATCATATTCCAACATGGAGCAATCTTCATCTTCACCTGCAACTAGCAATGCTATAAGAGGGGCTGAGCAAAAGCGGTAACATAGCCAAACAACGGTTTGCTAGGAAGGGTGACAAAGGTTAGAGGTTCATGGCAATTTGGGAGGCTTGATAAGCAAGTGGTAGGTAACGCAGCAAAGCGATAGAATGAAGCAACTAGCATAACAATGATAGTAATGAGATCCAAGGTGACGGTCATCTTGCCTGAAATCCCGCTAGGAAGAAGAACGAGTCCATGAAGAAGATGAATGGGAGTAGTCGAACGAATCCTCACAACTCCGGAACGAAACCGAAGCTAACGAGAGAAGCAAACCGGAAAGAAGCAAACAACATGGTAAACACACCAGCATAATCATGGCATGATGCACAATCAAGTATGATGCATGTCCGGTTTAAAGAGGCATGGCATGGAAAAGTGCAACAAACAATGCTATAAGTTAAGTGGAGCTCAATATGCAACGAGTTGCATATTGACGAAACACCACATCAATTATTTAGTTCTCTCTCGGTTTTGTACCCAACAATATTAAATGTTATTAATCATGGCAAGGGGTGAAGCATAATTAAACTAACTATTTAGGCAAGTTTAAATGAGGCCGGAAATAAGAAACAACAATTCCGGAAAAATCCCCATATTATTTAGCAATTTACTGCAACAACAATTTTAAACATTTTAATTATTGTTATCATGATGCGGATGACATATGCAAGTATTATGCAATTTTATGAAAATGTTGACATGAGCATGTTATGAAGCATTTGGTCACCATGGCGGAACGAAAGGGGTGCCACGGCAACGACAACGGAAAAGGTGCCACGGCACCATTTCGATGATCCGACAACTCGTCGAGGTGTCGGTGCAAAAGAAAGTGTGGACATACAAAACATGCAAAAGAAGGTGGGGTGATCCCGGATCCGGGTTCCCACGTATCGGTGGCATGGCAAAAGAGGGGCATCGCAACCGACAATTCGATCACGGTGCAAACATGAGCATCTCATACAACACATGCATTCGATCCACGGGTCATCGTCTTGGCGGTTATACCTTTGAAGCGTGCATTTCGGGGCGGTTCAAAATCGTCGAGGGAAGTAATCATACTCGTGGGTCGTAGTGGAAGTAGTTGTACACGTTTCGTAGATGAACTTGGCGTAACCGTGCGGCAGTCGAACTTGGCAATGGTAGTAGTACACGGGTCGTATAGGAACTTGACGAAACCCAAGGCGCTGGTTGTGGAAGTAGTGGAACTTGGTGCATCCAAGCTCTTCGGCGTAGTGGTACACATTCCGTGAAGCGAACATGGGTGTCGTGGTACTTGGCGTCATTGTGGCCTCCAGGTACTTGCCGAAATCCACATCGGATGTAGTCGTACAGATTTGAAGACGAACTTTGCGCCGAAGTTCGAACTTGCCGGTCTTGATGAATTTGAAGGGGCATCGAGGGACTTTCCAAGGCCCTGCCTCGGGAGGTCACCAGAGGTGCGAGGAGGGGGATCCTTGTCGCGACAAGAGAAGGCAGCGGGGCAACGTCCTTGTCGGACGGAGCTGGTACATGCGAACCATGGCGAGGCCGAAGGTGGGTCTCGGGCAGGAGGTGGAGAAGACGGCAGGGACGCGATCTCCGGCGAGAAGGCAAAGCAGAAGAAGGCTGGGTCGAGCACGGTCCGGCGGGCGGTCGACGGGCTGGAGAGGCGACGACGGGGATGGCCTGGACAAGGCCGGAGGTCGAGGAGGGAGCGGCGGACCAGAGTCGAGGCGTGAGCTCTGCTCGGCGACAAGCGAAGCAACAAGGGGAGGCGCTCTGGGACGGCTCGGGCTCAGGAGCTCGGGTGAGGGACGAGGAAGGGAGGCGAGGACGAGGCGGGTCGACGGGCGGCGCAGTTCACGAGATGGACAGCGGGCTGCAGGATCGGTCGAGGCATGGCCAGCGGCGCGGCTTGGATCAGATCGGGCGCGGGCGCTCCTGGCCAAGCTATGGAGCGTCTTGATGGCGCTGGAGGAGTCGAGGGAGAGGCAAGGGATCGAGAGAGAGAGAGAGAGAGAGGGCTAGCGAGTGAGGGGTTAAGGGGATTGATTGGGCTAGGGTTAGGAAGGGTTGGGCCTCACGGGGATTGGTGGGCCGGCCTGGCCTAGTGTCATGCGGTTGATGGGCTTCTTCTCTCCCTTCTTCAAATCTCTTCCAAGAACAGAAAAACAAAGAAAGAAAGGGAGAGAAAATAAATGAGTGGACAAGAATTTGGACATGGGGATAATTTTCCCGGACTCACATAAATGCGCTTGTTCCAAGAAAAATAGAAAGTGAGCATGGGCGTGAAGTTGAATTCAAACTCTTTTGAATTTAATTCAAATGGTTTGAATAGGAAGTGAGGGTTGGGAAGGTCCAAAATATTGAGAATTTTGGTGGGGCTTCGATAGATAAAGAAAGAATTATAGACAAGGTTAGAGAGTCAAAACATGAAGAAGAAAAGGCCAAGGGATTTAACATGCACGTGTGTTGTGGTAAATTCCAAACTAATGGAATATTTGTCATAGCTCCATAAATATTAGGAGGATATGTTATAAAGAGAAATCACCATGTGAATTCCCTCGATTTAAATAGATCAAAAGATCTATGCAATTTATTTAGTTGAGGTTTTAAAAATTAAATGACATGCTGGCATGATGACATGATGCAATGCAAAAATAAATAGAGCAAGCACAAATAAAAGCACACAAAAGTCACAAAAATATGGAAGTCTTCTGGATCGTCGGTCTTGCGGCGTCACAGGGTGAGACTGCGTATAATCCATGGACTCAACATTAGTCATAAATAACTCACATACTTATTGCAAAAATCTACAAGCCATCAAAAACCAAAGCACTACGCGCATGCTCCTAGGGGGATAGATTGGTAGGAAAGACCATCGTCATTCCCCGAGCGCCACTCATAAGGAAGACAATCAATAAATAAATCATGCTCCGACTTCATCACATAACGGTTCACCATACGTGCATGCTACGGAATCACAAATTTTAACACAAGTATTTCTCAAATTCACAACTACTCAGCTAGCATGACTCTAATATCACCATCTTCATATCTCAAAACAATTATCAAGCATCAAACTTCTCATAGTATTCAACGCACTCATAAGAATTCTTACAAATCTCGTATCCTTAGCATATTAGGATTATTTAAGAAAATTACCATGCTATTTAAGACTCTCAAAATAATATAAGTGAAGCATGAGAGTTCATCTATTTCTTCAAAATAAAACCACCATTATGCTCTAAAAGATATAAGTGAAGCACTAGAGCAAACAACAAACTACTCCGAAAGATATAAGTGAAGATCAATGAGTAGTCAAATAATTATGCAACTATGTGAAGACTCTCCCAATTTAAGAATTTCAGATCTTGGTATTTTATTCAAACAGCAAGAAAAACAAAATAAAACGACATGACGCTCCAAGCAAAACACATATCATGTGGTGAATAAAAATATAACTCCAAGTAAAGTTACCGATGAACGAAGACGAAAGAGGGGATGCCTTCCGGGCCATCCCCAAGCTTAGACGCTTGGTTATCCTTGAATATTACATTGGGTTGCCTTGGGCATCCCCAAGCTTAGGCTCTTTCCACTCCTTATTCCATAGTCCATCGAATCTTTACCCAAAACTTGAAAACTTCACAACACAAAACTTAACAGAAAACTCGTGAGCTCCGTTAGCAAAAGAAAAGAAAACACCACTTCAAGGTACTGTAATGAACTCATTCTTTATTTATATTGGTGTTAAACCTACTGTGTTCCAACTTCTCTATGATTTATAAACTATTTTACTAGCCATAGATTCATCAAAATAAGCAAACAACACACCTAAAAAACAGAATTTGTCAAAAACAGAACAGTCTGTAGTAATCTGTAACTAACGCAAACTTCTAGAACTCCAAAAATTCTAAAATAAATTGGTGGACCTGAGGAATTTGACTAGTAATCATCTGCAAAAATAATCAACTAAATAGCACTAAAGTTTCTGTTTTTTACAGCATGATCATAAAGACTTCACCCAAGTCTTCCCAAAGGTTCCGCTTGGCACAAACACTAATTAAAACACAAAACCACATCTAAACAGAAGCTAGATGGATTATTTATTACTAAACAGAACCAAAAAGTAAGAAACTAAAATAAAATTGGGTTGCCTCCCAACAAGCTCTATCGTTTAACGCCCTAGCTAGGCATGATGATTTCAATGATGCTCACAAAAGATAAGAATTGAAACATAAAGAGAGCATCATGAAGAATATGACTAGCACATTTAAGCCTAACCCACTTCCTGTGCATAGGGATTTTGTGAGCAAATAACTTATGGGAACAATAATCAACTAGCATAGGAAGACAAAACAAGCATAACTTCAAAACTTTAAGCACATAGAGAGGAAACTTGATATTATTGCAATATGTAGAAGCATATGTTCCTCCCTCATAATAATTTTCAGTAGCATCATGAATGAATTCAACAATATAACCAGCACCTAAAGCATTTTTTTCATGATCTACAAGCATAGAGATTTTATTACTCTCCACATAAGCAAATTTATTCTCATGAATAGTAGTTGGAGCAAACTCAACAAAATAACTATCATATGATTGAAAATAAAGATCAAGATGACAAGTTTCATGGTTATCATTATTCTTTAAAGCATATGTGTCATCACAATAATCATCATAGATAGGAGGCCTGCTTTCATCATAGTAAATTTGCTCATCAAAGCTTAGGGACAAAAATATCATCTTCATCAAACATAGCTTCCCAAAGCTTGTGGCTTTGCATATCATTAGCATCATGGATATTCAAGGAATTCATACTAACAACATTGCAATCATGCTCATCATTCAAAGATTTAGTGCCAAACATCCTATGTAATTCTTCTTCTAGTACTTGAGCACAATTTTCGGAATCCTTATTTTCACGGAAGACATAAAAAAGATGAAGCATATGAGGCACCCTTAATTCCATTTTTTGTAGTTTTCTTTTATAAACTAAACTAGTGATAAAACAAGAAACTAAAAGATTCGATTGCAAGATCTAAAGATATACCTTCAAGCACTCACCTCCCGGGCAACGGCGCTAGAAAAGAGCTTGATGTCTACTACGCAACCTTCTTCTTGTATACGTTGTTGGGCCTCCAAGTGCAGAGGTTTGTAGGACGATAGTAAATTTCCCTCAAGTGGATGACCTAAGGTTTATCAATCCGTGGGAGGCGTGGGATGAAGATGGTCTCTCTCAAACAACCCTGCAAACAAATAACAAAGAGTCTCTTGTGTCCCCAACACACCCAATACAATGGTAAATTGTATAGGTGCACTAGTTAATGAAGAGATGGTGATACAAGTGCAATATGGACGATAGATAAGAGTATTTGTAATCTGAAAATATAAAAACAGCAAGGTAACAAGTGGTAAAAGTGAGCGTAGACGGTATTGCAATGCTAGGAAACAAGGCCTAGGGTTCATACTTTCACTAGTGCAAGTTCTCTCAACAATAATAACATAATTGGATCACATAACTATCCCTCAACATGCAACAAAGAGTCACTCTAAAGTCACTAATAGCAAAGAACAAATGAAGAGATTATGGTAGGGTATGAAACCACCTCAAAGTTATTCTTTCCAATCAATTCGTTGGGCTATTACTATAAGTGTCACAAACAGCCCTAGAGTTCGTACTAGAATAACACCTTAAGACACAAATCAACCAAAACCCTATTGTCACCTAGATACTCCATTGTCACCTCAAGTATCCATGGGTATGATTATACGATATGCATCACACAATCTCAATTCATCTATTCAAACCAACACATAGAACCTCAAAGAGTGCCCCAAAATTTCTACCGGAGAATTGATACGTCTCCAACGTATCTACTTTTCCAAACACTTTTGCCCTTGTTTTGGACTCTAACTTGCATGATTTGAATGAAACTAACCCGGACTAACGTTGTTTTCAGCAGAACTGCCATGATGTTGTTTTATGTGTAGAAAAGAAAAGTTCTCGGAATGACCTGGAAATCAACGGAGGCACTTTTTGGAATTTATAAAAAATATTGGGCGAAAGAAATACACCAGGGGGCCCAGGGCCTGTCCACGAGACAGGGGGGCGCCCCCACCCCTGTAGGGCGCGCCCCCCTATCTCATGGGCCCCCTGGACCTCCTACGAGCTCAACTCCAACTCCATATATTCCATCTCGGGGAGAAAAAAATTAGAGAGAAAGTTTCATCGTGTTTCACGACACGGAGCCGCCGCCAAGCCCTAATCTCTCTCGGGAGGGCTGATCTGGAGTCCGTTCGGGGCTCCGGAGAGGGGGATCCGTCGCCGTCGTCATCATCAACCATCCTCTATCACCAATTTCATGATGCTCACCGCCGTGCGTGAGTAATTCCATCGTAGGCTTGCTGGACGGTGATGGGTTGGATGAGATTCACCATGTAATTAAGTTAGCTTTGTTAGGGTTTGATCCCTAGGATCCACTATGTTCTGAGATTGATGTTGCTATGACTTTGCTATGCTTAATGCTTGTCACTAGGGCCCGAGTGCCATGATTTCAGATCTGAACCTATTATGTTTTCATGAATATATGTGTGTTCTTGATCCTATCTTGCAAGTCTATAGTCACCTATTATGTGTTATGATCCGACAACCTCGAAGTGACAATAATCGGGATACTTCTTGGTGATGACCGTAGTTTGAGGAGTTCATGTATTCACTATGTGTTAATGCTTTGTTCCGGTTCTCTATTAAAAGGAGGCCTTAATATACCTTAGTTTCCGTAAGGACCCCGCTGCCACGGGAGGGTAGGACAAAAGATGTCATGCAAGTTCTTTTCCATAAGCATTATGACTATTTACGGAATACATGCCTACATTACATTGATGAATTGGAGCTAGTTCTATATCACCCTATGTTATAACTATTGCATGAGGAATCACATCCGGCATAATTATCCATCAACGATCCGGTGCCTCTGAGCTTTTCATATATTGTTCTTCGCTTATTTACTTTTCCGTTGCTACTTTGTTACAACTACTACAAAAACCCAAAACATTTATCTTTACTTTTGCTACTGTTACCTTTATTATTATACTACTTTTTCTACTAAACACTTTGCTGTAGATACTAAGTTATCCAGGTGTGGTTGAATTGACAACTCAACTGCTAATACTCAAGAATGTTCTTTGGCTCCCCTTGTGTCGAATCAATAAATTTGGGTTGAATACTCTACCCTCGAAAGCTGTTGCGATCCCCTATACTTGTGGGTTATCAAGAATCACGACGAAAACGTGTGCCAACCCCTATGCATAGGTTCATGGGCGGAACCCGCAATTTGATCACCAAAACATACATCAAGTGAATCACGTGATATCCCATTGTCACCACAGATACGCACGGCAAGACATACATCAAGTGTTCTCAAATCTTTAAATACTCAATCCGATAAGATTACTTCAAGGGGAAAACTCAGATCATTACAAGAGAGTAGAGGGGGAGAAGAAACATAAGATCCAACTATAATAGCAAAGCTCGCGGTACATCAAGATCGTGCCAAATCAAGAACACGAGAGAGAGAGAGAGAGAGAGAGAGAGAGAGAGAGAGAGATCAAACACATAGCTCTTGGTACATACTCTTAGCACCGAGGGTGAACTACTCCATCCTCATCATGGAGAGCGCCCGGTAGCGATGATGAAAGATGGCCACAGTGAGGTTCCCCCTCCGTGGTCTTGAACAGGGTCCCAATTGGTTTTTCGTGGCTCGGAGGCTTGCGGCGGCGGAACTCTCGATCTAATCTCTGTTACGGAAGTTTTAGGTGCGTGGTATATATGGAGTGCGGGAAATGCGTCGGTGGAGCTTGGGGGCCCCACGAGGCAGGCGCGCCTAGGGGGTGGGCGCGCCCCCCACCCTCGTGAGCACCTCCCGTATCTTCTGAGGTGGGGTCCAAGTCCATCCGGTGGGTTTCCTTCCGAAAATAACTTCTCCAGTTGATTTCGTTCCGTTTTGACTCCGTTTGATATTCCTTTTCTTCGAAATACTGAAATAGGCAAAAAACAGCAAATCTGGGCTAGGCCTCCGATTAATAGGTTAGTCCCAAAAGTAATATAAAAGTGGAAAATAAAGCCCAATATAGTCCAAAACAATAGATAATATAGCATGGAGCAATCAAAAATTATAGATACGTTGGAGACGTATCAGCCATCTTAACGTCCATCTGATGAACGAGAAGGCCATGCGAGGCAGCCAAAGTGAGTAACACTCAAATGGTTGTCAGCCTAGCTACAGGTGAGTAAGTATCGAAGAAATCCTCTTCTTGCTTTTGGGTATAACCCTTGGCCACAAGCCTAGCCTTGTACGTCTCAACAGTACCATCGGGCCTAAGCTTCCTCTCGAACACCCACTTACATCCCAATGGTTGGCAACCATAGGGACGATCGGTGATCTCCCATGTCCCATTAGCCATGATGGAATCCATCTCGCTACGGACCGCGTCCTTCCAGTAGTCAGCATCCTGAGATGCATAAGCTTCTGAAATGGAACTAGGAGTGTCATCATCTACGAGGTACACGAGGAAATCATCACCAAAAGACTTTGCAGTCCTTTGTCTCTTGCTCCTAACAGGAGCTTCCTCGTCATCCTCTGATGAACTGTCATCACTTTTGTGTTCATAATATTCCATCGGAATGGCAAGTTCAGGAGTCTCATCAGATTCCAGTCTAGAACTGCTTTGCATATCTCTCATGGGGAAAATATCCTCAAAGAATGTAGCATCCTTAGACTCTATAATTGTACCGACCTTCTAGTCAGGTACCTCAGATTTCACTACTATAAATCTATAGCCAACGCTATTCTTACCGTATCCCAAATTAACGCAGTCCACGGTCTTTGGTCCAAGCTTACGCTTTCTGGGGATCAGCACATTGACTTTCGCCAAACAGCCCCAAGTGCGCAAGTAAGAGAGTGTAGTTCTTTTCTTTTCCCATTGCTCATAGGGAGTAGTCTCATTATCCTTCGCAGGAACTTTATTCAGGACATGACATGATGTCAATACAGCCTCCCCCCACCATGCCTTGGATAAACCCGATGTATCTAACATGGCGTTAGCCAAATCTGTTAGAGTACGGTTTTTTCGTTCGGCAACCCCGTTTGACTGGGGTGAATCGGGAGGCGTCCTTTCATGAATAATACCATGTTCCGCACAGAATAAATCAAAACTCACTAGAAAAGTACTCTCCACCACGATCAGACCGGACTCGTTTTATTTTCTTCTCAAGTTGATTCTCAACTTCAGCCTTATAGATTTTAAAGTAGTGTAGAGCCTCATCCTTTGTATTTAACAAATACACATAATGAACCTAATGGAATCATCAATCAAAGTCATGAAGTATTTCTTTCCACCTTTAGTCAACACACCATTCATCTCACAGAGATCTGAATGTATGAGCTCTAGTGGTGCCAGGTGTCTCTCCTTCGCAGGCTTGTGAGGCTTACGAGGTTGCTTTGCTTGCACACACGCATGGCACTTAGAGCCTTTGGCTAAAGTGAAACTCGGAATTAGATTCATCTTAGCTAGCCGCATCATACAACCGAAATTTATGTGACAAAGAAGTGAATGCCAAACCTCAGATTCGTTCACATTAGAATGAATTTGGTTCACAACTTTATTACTGAAATCCTCCAGGGAAAGGCGGAATAAACCACCATAATCATATCCTTTTCCAACAAATAGTCCATACCGAGATATGACTACTTTGTTAGACTCAAATACTAACTTAAACCCTTCTTTACATAGAAGGGAGCCACTAACGAGATTCTTCTTGATAGCGGGGACATGCTGCACGTTCCTCAGTTGCACGATCTTTCCCGAAGTAAACTTCAGATCTACCGTGCCAACACCATGAACAGAAGCATGCGAGCCATTTCCCATCAGGACGGAACAATATCGTGTGACCTGGTAGGAAGAAAACAAAGACACATCAGCACACACATTAATATTGGCCCCAGTGTCAACCCACCAATCGGTGGACTGACAAACTGAAAGTATGGTAAACAGATTACCATACCCAAATGTCGCATCATTGTTGCTCAGAGTGACATTCACAGACTTGGAGTCCTATGCTGGCTTCTTGTACTTGTTTGGGCACTTGTTTGCCCAATGTTCATCTGAACCACAAGTAAATCAGCCATCTCTCCTTTTGTCTTTCTTCTTACCCTTCTTCCTAAAGGTAGTATTCTATTGGACAGAGTTCTTTCCCTTGAACTTGTGAAAGTTCTTCTGCACCACATTGGTGCTAGAAGAACCCTCTGCCCCTTTCACGTGTGAGTCCTTTGCTCTCGAGTTCTGCTCAACACTTATATGACCGATGACATCCTCAACAGAGTTTTCACGTCTCAAGTGCTTGAGAGAAGTAGCAAAGTTCCTCCATCCAGGAGGGAGTTTTGCAATAATGCAACCCGCGACAAACTTGTCCGGTAACTCACACTTCAGGAGCTCCAGCTCCTTAGTGATGCATTGTATCTCATGGGCACGGTCCAACCTGTAGCGGTTATCAACCATTTTGTAATCATGGAACTGCTCCATAGCATACAACTCGCTTTCAGCATCGGTTGCGCCGAATTTGACTTCGAGCGCGTCCTACAAGTTTTTGGCAACCCCCATATGAATACAGGCGTCAACCAACTTGTCTCCAATCACACTCAGAACTGCTTCCAGAAAGATTGTGGTTGCCTCCCTAAATGCCTTCTCCTGTTCAGGAGCAATCGTTTCTGTGAGGGACACCCCACCAACCCAGAACACGCTCATCGCTGTGATCCACAAGGTGGTCCTAGTCTGGCAATGCTTAAAATGCGTTCCAGTAAACTTTTCCGGTTTCAGAGTGGCGGCGAAGCCATGAGTCGAAAAGTGCCTAAAATAAGGTTTTGGATTGTTGGAAATATTAGCACTTTTCCGACTAATCTAATCCACGAGTAAATAGTAAGCATGGCAAATACGGTATGCATCTCATACCGATACCTAAGCATGTGAGCACGTACAGTACATAGAACCGAAACATCTATGAACAGCATATATACGGCTAGCACATGAACGAGCAAATATGGGATGAACGAGTCATACCCTCCGGTTGGCCAGGCCAACGCGGCGGCGGTAGCAGCAGCCTCGGCATCAGCCAAGGCCTTCTTCTTGGCGACTTCGTCGTCAGCCATGGAGTTGATGTAGAGGAAGTAGTGGAAGCAGAGGCGGATGAAGACGGGGACGGATCGAGAGCAGCCGCGTCTAGACGCTCCCCAAAAACCTTATTGACGTTCTCCCGGGCAGGATCTCGAACGATAGGGTTCTGGAGGCACCTGCTCTCCCGACCAACCGTGCTCGCGGTTGTCAGTATGGGATCGCCGGAAGCAGCACAAGGAGAGGAATAGTAGATGACGGCTAGGATTGTACGAGAGGGAGTGAGTGAACTGAGTTAGGGTTCACTCCACTGGCCAGTGCCTTCTTATATAGGCCGTCAGGTAGATGGGCCTGGGCCAGGCCCAAGACCGAGTCCGCGAACAGCCCATGGTCCAACGTCTCGGACAGTGGCGCTTCCGTAAGTGACTCGTTAATTAATTAACCATTCCTAAGCGGCAAAAATAAGCTTCGGCTCATTCCCGCAACCCGCGGCGCGCGCGTCGTGACGAGGCGAGGCGGGCGGCGGCGAAGGAGGAGCGCGCGTGTACAGCTCCTATTCCCAAGCTCCCAATAGCAAGTGGTAGAGCAGCCCTTATAAAGAGGTCTCACTCTTCTTATTGTAACAGTATGGGACTAAACTTCCCACACTTCCCACCACTTACCGTACACATGCATGGTCCTTAGAGATTAACTAGGAATTATTGTCTTATATGAGCCTAAGCTCATCCATAATCCATCAACACTCAACCAAGAAGTACACCCTAATTAGAAGTTAAACCCTACTCACCACCCCCCCCCCCCTGTTTTGCCAAAAAGATTTATTATCTCTAAATAGGGATTAATTGACTGGCAACAAGTTTAAAGAGACTTGGTCCTAATCATAAAACAAGTTTCCCAAACTTGGAGCAATCGTACGGATGCATGCATGATTGTCCCCGTATATGTGTGCTATAAATCGTCATCCATGGGTAACACACTGTCTTTGCTCGCATGCATGTACCGTAACATGTTATGAGATAAGCACGGGGCACCACAGTTCAGCAGCCGTGCACCGGGCCGAGATGCGTGTGACGAGGGCCTACGACTGGCACTACACTGGACTCAACTACCGCTTCAGGTGGAAAAGGATTGCTCCGAAATTATCAAGCTGCTTAACTCTAGTCCTATAGATCGCTCTAGTAACATGTATCATGTGACTGAGATCGCTGAGATGACGAAGGAATGACCTGTACATTTCCGGAAAATTTGTAGATCACAAAATAATGCTGCTCATGCTATGGTAGCTCTAGGTCGTAATCACCAACGCACTGCTTGTTGGTTAGCAAACTCCCCAAAGGAGATTAGTATTATTATTTCAAACGATTGTAAGGCCCTGGTTGATTAAATGATATGCTTTCCCCCGCAAAAAAAAAAGATATGACAAGTGTGTTGTGTAATCTTTACTGCACACTTTCGCCTTTTTACTGGAGGCATCCTTTTGTGTTTTAACTTTGGACCCTGATAAATGTCATACATGTGGCATGAACACATGGCAGGTCCGAACATTTTTTATGGCAAGTTAATGACATGAGGATGACAACTTTAGTTGTCAAGCATGGCAATTTTCTTTTCAAATTGCAAGTTTCAGTTTTTTTGTTTGTTTATTTCCTTTTCGGATGGGAACTTTAGTTGTAGAAAACATCAGGACAAGTGTGCTTCGTGCCACACGTGTGTCACTTATCATGTAGGTTAACCTTTACCCCACATTCTAACCAAACATATATTCCTTTATTTTTATTTATTGTCAACATAATTTCTTCCCAATTATCATTTTTTGTGCTTATTATTCATAGACACCAAAGCGGCTGCTATACATAATACAAGTAACATAAGATTGGATGTCAATGAATCATACAAAAAACATGAACACATGGATTTACATACATGTCCATTTGGATGCTTCACATAATTTTGTGCATAAATTTGATTTTTTTTAAACATAGTACAAATGCATACGCTCTTCAAATTTGAATAAATAGAATGTGCATGGGAGACAAGTAAAGGAAGATGAAAGTATTGTGGGGCTAGCCATTTGCAAGGTATCCTTTAGTGAGTATTGTCCTTCCTAACCTATTCCAAAAAAAAAAAACTACGAGTTGAAACTTACAAACTTTCATGAAGAAAGCACATGAACTATTTGGTCGCCTATGCAATTCTATGATCTAATTACATAATTCTAGGAGTTATCATGCATGTGGTGTCTTCTTTCTTTGAAAGAGACATGGAATAAATCATCTTCTAAGGTAGAAACCTTGGAATTTTTTCCTGCAAAAGAAACCTTGGAATTTTGATGGTTATTCGATTTCTAGGCATAATTTGATTTTCCTGCAAAAAAAAGTTTGAGACACCTTTGATTTTCCTATAATGACTCTAAGCGTTTAACTTGGGCTGTAAAATCAATTTAAAATTTGCACAGGCCTAACGTCAGATTAGTTGGGCTTCCATAGTTTAAGTTGTATTCGGCTTGCCGGCCCAGTTTGTGTTCCAAGTCTGGAGTCTGAACCCACTACTCCCTCCTCTTGTGCCTAAAAAGAAAAGAAAAAAACTACTCCCTTCGTCAGTGCAGTCAGTCGCACACCTTGGCCCGCCACCGCCGGCTAGCCACCTCATGGCCGCGGCCAAGGCCACCGGCGTGGCCGCGGCGGCGACCTCCGCGGTGTTCCGGAGCAACCAGGAGCTCACGCGCCTGGCGCGTTCGGGACAGCTGGCCGCGGCACGCCGCCTGTTCGACGAGATGCCGCACCGCAACACCGTCTCCTACAACGCCATGCTCTCCGCGCTCGCGCGCCACGGCCGCCTCGCCGACGCGCGACGCCTTTTCGACGAGATTCCCCGCCGCAATCTCGTCTCCTGGAACGCCATGATCGCGGCCTGCTCTGACCACGGCCGTGTTGCGGACGCCCGGGAGCTGTTCGACGCAATGCCTGCCCGGGACGACTTCTCCTGGACGCTCATGGTCTCCTGCTATGCACGCGCGGGCGAGCTCAAGCTTGCCAGGGAGACGCTCGATCGAATACCTGGGAAAAAGTGCACGGCGTGCTACAATGCCATGATCTCTGGATACGCGAAGAATGGCAGGTTTGATGACGCGGTGGCGTTGCTGCGGGAAATGCCAGCCCCTGACATAGTTTCTTGGAACTCGGTGCTGGTCGGGTTGACCCGCAACGAGAAAATAGTTCGGGCGGCCCAGTTCTTTGACGAGATGCCGCAAAGGGACATGGTGTCCTGGAACTTGATGCTGGAGGGTTATGTGCGCGCTGGAGATCTCAATGCGGCTGCTGGCTTATTTGAGAGAGTTCCATCACCTAATGTCATTTCTTGGGTCACCTTGCTTAATGGTTATTGCCGGGCAGGGAGGATAGGTGAGGCGAGAGAATTGTTCGACAGAATGCCTGAACGGAATGTGGTGTCTTGGAATGTGATGCTTGGTGGGTATTTGCGGCTTTCACACATGGATGAGGCTTATAGATTGTTTTCAGAGATGCCAGATAAGAACTCAATTTCATGGACGACAATGATAAGTGCATTAGTGCGTGCTGGGAAGCTCCAAGAAGCAAAGGATGTGCTGAACAAGATGCCTTTTGATAGTTTTGCAGCGAAGACTGCACTGATGCATGGCTATCTGCAGAGCAAGATGATCGATGACGCACGCCACATCTTTGATGCACTCGAGGTCCGAGATGCGGTGTGCTGGAATACGATGATATCTGGCTATGTCCACTGTGGAATGCTTGACGAGGCCATGGTGTTGTTCCAGCAAATGCCAAACAAGGATATGGTTTCTTGGAACACCCTGATTGCTGGCTATGCCCAAGATGGTCAAATGCGCAAGGCAGTAGGTATATTCAGAAAGATGAATCAGAGGAATGTAGTATCGTGGAATTCAGTTATCTCCGGGTTTGTTCAGAATGGGCTCTGTTTGGAAGCACTCCAATATTTCCTGCTCATGAGAAGGGATGCAAAGATGGCTGACTGGTCTACATATGCGAGCTGTCTCAGCGCATGCGCGGACTTGGCTGCTTTGCAAGTCGGGAGGCAATTCCACAGTCTTCTTGTCAGGAGCGGGTATATCAGTGATTCATTTGCTGGAAATTCCCTGATTTCTGCATATGCCAAGTGTGGGCGGATCTTAGAAGCAAGACAAGTATTTGACGAGATGGCAGGTCAGGATATTGTTTCATGGAATGCGCTCATTGATGGCTATGCTTCTAATGGCCATGGGACTGAGGCGATCTCAGTTTTCCGAGAAATGGAAGCCAATGATGTCCGACCAGACGAGGTCACATTTGTGGGCGTCTTGTCAGCCTGTAGTCATGCAGGATTGATTGACGAAGGATTGCGTTTCTTCAACTCGATGACAAAAGAACACTCATTACGGCCTGTCGCTGAACACTATGCTTGCATGGTGGATCTACTTGGAAGAGCCGGGAGACTGAGCGAAGCCTTTAAACTTGTTCAGGGAATGCAGATCCAGCCTAATGCTGGTGTATGGGGTGCATTGCTTGGAGCATGCCGGGTACACAAGAACGACGAGCTCGCGCAGTTCGCAGCTGAGAAGTTATTTGAACTGGAACCTCGCAAGACCTCGAACTATGTTCTGCTGTCGAACATCAGCGCGGAGTCAGGCAAGTGGGATGCAGCTGAAAACATGAGGACCTTGATTAAAGAAAGAGGAGTGCATAAGCCACCTGGTTTAGCTGGATCAACGTAGAGAATTAGGCTCGCACCGTCTCTCGTAATGATCTGCATAGATGGGTGCGAACGTGATGAAGCGGCTGTTACCTGAATCAGACTCTTGCCTGCCAAATCCTGTCTGAGCGCCGGAATTGTCATGCCAGCGTTGATGCAGCGCATGTGCTTGAGGCAGTGAATCAGTGATACAGCACAGCTGTGGAGTGAGAACAGCAGGGTTCCTCGGAACTTAACTCGAGCTTGATTCTTCTTCTCTGTTGAATTCCCGCTGAAGCTCCGTGTTACCACTTGACTACGGTGTTTACGACGCTTTCGTCAGAAGTCCTGAGCTCTGGACCATTGTGCTTAGCAGGCAGCAGTCGGTACCTAATTTCACTAGAAATGCAGAATGGATTGCATGGTGCAGCAGTGCAGGCAGGTGATTCCGCAGTGACAGTATATGCTAAGCCAGTGAGCTTTGACTCATTCCGTTTTGTTGATGCAGGGCTGATGAAAATCTTAATTCGCCCTTGTTTAAATCTGACAATCTGTCATCCCCTGGAAAAGGATAGGAGGACCTCATTGCAACGTTGATGCTACAAATAATAAATCTGATGATGAAGCCATACAGACTTGGCAACTCTAATGTCCCTGATTCTATTTGTGACAGGAACAACGTTTAACTATTGCTTTCAAATAGTTGCAATTTCATATATCTTTTCGTAAATAGGACATGTACAACCAATTACATGCTCGCATAGGAGGGGCAGTGGACACTGATGCGGGAGCCGGTCATCCAACCATAGTCTCATATATTTCAAACCGGATTTTAACAACCAGACAAATTACATGCAAACCGGGCGATTTTCATCTAAACCGGGGCACATCATTACATTTTTTACATTTTTAATAAAAAAAGACCGAACGGACAGGCATTGAACGGGGGTGATAGAAATCCATCCGGTCCTGTACAGTAAACATCTCTTTTGGCATTGAATAGCCACGGACACCGGGGACGCGGCACGGGTGGCGCCCTTGGCCGGCGCTAGTGTGAGGTCATGCCCGCTCTGGAATGCGGGCAGCTGGCTTCGGGCGGGAAAAGGACGTCCGAATCACCGAGCGGACGGATAGAACCGCGTTGGATAGCAAAACACGTCCGGACCACGCGGTCCGGATGGTTGTGGGCGGTTTGTCGTCCATGTTGGAGATGTGCCGGTTTCACTTGTTCCATAAAAACCTATTTCACTGAGGTGGTTGTTGGCAGTTTGTGGTCCGCGTTGGATGGTTGTGGATGTTTAGTTGAATACATATGCGACATCGACGGGGCAACTTGTTACCCTTCTAAGTGTTCCATCCTTTTTCCCTAAGAAATGCTCGGTGGCTGTTATTGATGAGGTGATAACAATTTTGCAAGTTTCTCATGAAGTGTTTGATCCAAAGTACCTAGGGCTTCTCATTCCAGAAGAAAGAATGCACAAGGGTCATTTTGAATCTATTCTGCAGAGACTTAGTAGAATACTGGTGGATTGGAGTGAACAATATATGTCATCTGCAAGCAAAGAGATTTTAATTAAATCTGTTGCCCAAGCAATTTCGACGTGCGTAATGAGTGTCTTTCGGTTACCTGCCTCTGTTTGTGATGAGATGTCTCGCTTAATGAGGCAATATTGGTGGGGCGTTGAAAGAGGTAAAAGAAAAAGGGAAACACTTAGTATCAGTAGGCTGACTGGAGGTCAACGTTGATGTCCAGTCGACGACCATGCAGCCGCGTGATTTGCGCTGGGAGGCCACGTACCAATTAGTAGGCTAAGAGGGGCTAATTACATGTTGAAACACTAATTAGGCCTAAAAGCTAGCAATGCTTCTTCAACGGATGCCAAAATTAGAGGGGGGCGCTGGCCCCTTGGCCCACACTAAGCTCTGCTGGTGCTTGCAGCACATGAATAAGACACATTCGTTCTCTCTCCTCTTTCACCCAACAAATCATATATTTTAAACTGTAATTTCATGTTTAAAACATTGTGTATATTTGAACTCCTAGCACCAAGACCTTTAAAACAAGACAAATCTTGGATACATTTCAAACATGTTTAAATGTGAACGTTTCAATCAACTTCTTTCACCTAAACTATTTCAATGTGTGAAACTGCTCAGAACAAGCAAATCCATGAGATCAGTTTTTTGAAATTAATCAATTTTTACATGATTGAAATAAGTGTTTTGAAAAGTGTAAAACCAACATTTTTAAATGAGTGGAATCATTTTTTTTAAACGAGTGAAACTAGTTTTTTGAAATGAGTGAAACACTTTCTTAAATGAGTAAACAATTTGTTTGAATGAGTGAAAGAGGTTTTTTGAAACAAGTGAAACCGACAATTTTAAAATACGTGAAATTAATTTATTCATATTGAGTAAAATCTATGTTTTGAAGTAAGTGAAATCAGCGAAATGTGTTCTTTTAAACGAGTAAAAGTTTAAAAAGTATGAAATCCGATTTTTGAAATGAGTGAAATTATCTTTGTGAATTGAGTGAAATAAATGTTTTGAAAACAGTGAAACCAACATTATTTTTTTGACGGAAAACAGCTAGATGCTGATTCTCATTGATGAAGAAAGAGGTTGAAAACCCATACAGATGGTTACAGACATAAGCTATACACCTAGTTCACACGTACTGCCAGTGCATGGCGCCGGCCACCATGTCTAGTTACAGCCGGCTGGTGAGGCAATTCATGGTGGCTCGAAAAATTTGCTCATCGGCGTCAGTCCAGCGAACAGCCAACACCTCGCCTCGTCAGATATCCTGTTAACCAGTTGGTTCACATCGCAGGCTTTCCCTTCGAAGACTCGTGCGTTGCGCTCTTTCCAGAGGCACCAGGAGACGAGGAGGCAAGTGGCACGCCATGTTGGTCTGTTGCATCTCGGGAGGGAGCTGATCTGTCTCCTGAACCTGTCTCTGAGGCGTACATCCGTGTTCATGTCAGTTGCAACAAAAGGAGGGCCAAGCAAGGCTGCCGTTGATGCCCAAACCTGCTTCGAGAAGGTGCAGCCCGCGATCAGGTGTCGTGCTGTTTCCGACTCATTATGGCAGAGCAGGCATAGCGGGTCGTGTGGAATCTGTCTCTTCGCCAGGTTATCTGCCGTGAGGCACTTCCCTCTCAGGAGGAGCCAAGAAAACGCCTTTGCTCTTGGGGCAGCCTTTGCGCTCCAGATCAGCGACTTGTCATTGGTTGGGATTGATCCCTGGAACTGCATCCTGTACGCAGACGCCGCCGTGTACTCTCCCGAGGTCGTCCACTTCCATCTAATGTTGTCTGGCAGGCCGTTAGTGAAATTTATGTTCCTTGTCACTTCCCACAGCTCACAGAGCTCGTGCAGCACCACCGGAGGTGGGTTGGCCTTGACATAATTTAGCCACTTGTCGTTGCTGATTGCGTCTCTGAGTGAAAGACAACGGTCCAAAGAGGTTTGGCCATCTGTCTGCTGGCCGGCAGCCCTGACCCAGTATGATCTCCAGAAATTTGTCTTGCGCCCGTCTCCGATTGTGATCTCCGTGGCAGCCTGGAAGATGCCCTCCGCCGCTGGGTCACTGGCCATGATCAAATCCTGCCAGGGGCGCGTGTCGTCAGTTCATTTGCTCCATTGCCATCTTGCCCTCAGTGCAGCACCTTGCATCTTCAGGTCGTGGACCCCGAGGCCCCCAAACTCCCGTGGCCGGCAAACCTCCTTCCACCGCACTAGGCACCTGCCTGCCGGTGCCGTCTCATCTGCTGCCCAGAGGAATCCGTGCCGCAGCCGGTCTACCAATCTTATGAACCAAGCCGGCGGTGCAATCGCCATCAACCTGTAGATGGCCATGGCGGTGAGTGTAGTTCGGACAAGCTCGATCCGTCCCGGCAACGCGATAAGCTTGGCCTTCCATCCTCTGAGTCGATTGGCCAGACTGTCCAGGATTGGCTGCATGTCTTCTCTTCGTAGGCGACCGTCCGAGAGGGGCAGCCCAAGGTAGGTAATTGGGAACGCCTTGGAGGAGCAGTTGGTACCTTCGATGGCGGCCTCCACAGCGATCGCCTCACAGCGAATGGGCGTGGCCGCGCTCTTGTCCCAATTCGCCTTCAGGCCCGAGAACTCTTGAAACGCTTCGAGGAGGCGTACTGCCGCGTGCATTTCAGAGTTAGATGGGTTGATGAAGGCAATGACGTCGTCGGCATAGATCGACACTCGGAAAGGCATGTTTATCCGACCAATGCTGGCAAACACTCTGTATCTGCAAGCGGTCTTAAAGAGGGATTCCATTGCGATCACGAAGAGTAGCGGGGAGAGGGAAACCAACATTTTAAAATGAGTGAAATAAATTTTTGAGTATTGAGTGAAATCGGTGTTTTGAAATAAGTGACATATGTCTTCTTGGTTTTGGTCAAACTTAAACAAGTGTAAGTTACGATAAACCGAGATTTTGAATTGTTTTGGAATGGAGGGAGCATTTATGAACATTCATGATTTTTTTTCAGAATCTTTTGAAATATGGGAGCATTTAGGATGTGGTATCACTGGATTTAAGGTGTGGTTCATTTTATTTTTCAAATGGTATCATGGGAGCATTTAAAGGTGTGGTATCACTGGATGCTAGGTAGGAAATGCGGCTTGCCACACCCGACAGCGATGCTGCCGGGTACAGTCATATCCACGTATGTATTCTATCCGGTTACTATCTGGTAATATAGTCATTGAGACATTGCAAATATTTAAAAAAATCATGATATTGATTCGGTACAATACCATACACAAATCATTATCTATGAATTGGCTTAAGAAAAATTTAGACAACTAAAATGCCTCTATTCTGATGGAGCCTCCAAAAGCAAAGCAACTAAAGCATTGCATTTAAAATATAAACATAGCGATATAGTTTCAGTACAAGACATGGTTTATATTCCATAGGTTCAGAGAACAAAATTATCCATAGCACTATAGTCCATTACATGCCAATGTTCCATTTTTATACTAAACACATCAGGGTTTAGCACGTTGTGCCAAAAAAAGCAACAAAGATTGTTCACTGTAACTAATTTTAATTTATAATGCTTTACCAAAGCATAGGAGTAGACTATATAGTTAACAATTTTAGATAGATAGCCTTGTCCACTGAACCCAGAACCCGCCGCCAATCACTTGAATCCAGGGTAGTGGGCAGAATTTCATACCCACATAATTTCTGAGTAGCACAAAAGTCTGGTGAGAATTGAGATCAGAAGAAATTGATAAGCTATTGAATATAAGCAAAAGTCTAAATGTTGCTATTAGGATTTTTCACCATAAAGACACAAGATATTCATACAATGGATAAAACCGACTGGCCAAAGGCAGATCAAAAGGCATATGCACATAGGAACCAAAACCAACATAATCTGTATGATCATTCACAGTAGGGTCCGTAACATAAACCACATTACTTTTCTGGATCCTCATAGAACATCAAACATTTCTTAGATACTTATCTAATATACCTAAAACGCTAAAACATGTTGATGGCCAGCACATGTCTGATCTTCTTTCTAACAAAGCATCGCAAGCCATAGAAATAAACATGCTTTATCACAAAAAAATTTACAAACCAAGCATGTACACACCTTTGTGTAGTAGTGGGAAAGGGTATAGTAGCAACGACATTTGTACTCACCTTTGTATAGACAAAAAAATTAAATAAATCCACCCTTTAGTTGTCTTTTCTGCTGGATATCTCATATGCTTAACTCTGTTAGCAACCTGATGCAGATAAAAGAGAAGATTGATGCACATGAATAAAAACAAGAAATGTAAAAGTAAGATGGTATTTCTTCTGCTGTAAGAGCATTGTATTATAGGGTAATTGTTACCAAATACAATAACAAATAAGGGCCCAGACATCACTAAAAGGACCTCTTGGGTTATGTTTAGAGCTAGCTAGCAGATTGATGATGAAATAAGTCGAGCAACCGCTAACATCACTAAAAGGAGCTAACTTTTCCCTTGGGACTACTTATTGCAGAAGAAACCAGAATGAATGTTGTCATATTTGTCCATAGTAAATAATCCATTACAGCAGAAACCAGAATCCAACATCAGTGTGGTTCGCAATAAGAGGAGGCCATTCTGTTCATGCCTAGCAGTAGCACAACAGCAAATCGAAGACAACCTACTTTACATGGCAAAAGATCCAAGTAAGAAAAAAATCTAATGTGATATCTTACTATATGGATACACTTGAGTTGTTATAAATACTTAGGAATTCAAAATGGAAAATTTAAGCAAGAAAATCACACTGGAGCTGTTATATTTACTTAGGAATTCAGATTATTGCGTTTCCTATGGAGGCCCTATAACCTGAATAAACGTAGCTGCATAGAAGATCAAGTAAAAAAAGCTTTAGTAGATTCATGAAAGGCAGATGTGAAGATAAAAGGCATGACAGAACTGTCCAGATTTTGTATAAACCAGTCATATATACAATCATTTTGCCTCTATAAAAATCATTGTAATGGTGGATTAATACATCTGAGCAATTTTAAATTACACACAAAACATCTAAGACTAAGCTCTAGTTGGTGCACTTTAGAGAAGTTCAGTTCGGCGAAACTATGGAAGCAAAGAAGATTTTAGAATTCCAAAGGTTGTATGATTATGTAAAACTTACACACCTAAAGGGACCATCTAAGCGCCAAATCAGTAAGAGATGCAAACTAACGAGGGCGTGACAATTTTTGAAGGAGCAAACCAAACCAGGGTAAAAGAGCACATGTTATTTACTGATTATGTATATCTTATCCTATTACTGTTGTCATGGTTTGCTTTCTCCTTAAGAAAATTATCATGCTTGTTAGAGCTAGCAAGCGCAAGCGAAAAATGAAGGAACCAGTAAAAGGAGCAACGAAATGGCCAAAGAGTGAAGACGCTACAGGACCAAGAAGACTGCATCCAAAGTTTGATATTTCCATCAGCTTAATTATGTGACACGCATCTTTGACGCAGCCCTGCCTTTGAACTGTGTTCTGCGCCGCAGACAACACAAACTAAAACTGATGAAGTTGAGACAAAAAGGGTACATATATTCTACAAACCAGCGAATGGGTTCTTGAACCAAACTGGCAAACAAAGCTATATATCATGTCATAGTACTTGGTGCTGCAGATAACTAACTATAGCAATTCATCCCAAAATATATTTTACATGGATTTTTTTGCACAATGTTACTCACAAACATGGATTGAAGATGGAATATTTACCATAACAATACTTGCATAAATGCAAAGCATGTACAAATTGATCCTACATGTAGCGAGTGCTAAACACACATGGGTTTACTTATTAGAAATAAGATGGAGGAAGGGGCAGGTGAGCGAGAGGAACCTGGAGGTGCAGGGGCACGAATCTGGTCGGAGCTTGACCTTCCTCCTCCTGCTGCTGGTGGCCATCTAGAAATTGGAGCTAGGGGAGTAAGAACAGGACGGCGCCGAGCAATCGTTCCCTATGGGCGTTGGTGCACCCACATCTCTTGGTCCATAACCTACCATCACAGTGTAAGAGAACTGCCTAGTTATCACTCATCAGAACGACCGTCCAATGTATAAATTATTACAATAATAGATTGATTTAATTATTCTTTTCAGTAATCTCCATGTCCAATACATGAATCAAATGAGTGAAGAAAATTAAGTGTATGCTGATCGGTACTCGGATCTTGAATGCAAACCAGTTCATTGTGAATAACCAACATATCTTTCGACTCTTAATTTTTCCTTTCTTCCATCAACACAGATCATATCCTAAGTTCTCAAATCATCTAAAAATAAATGGAAGTGAAAACAAAACAACTTACTGCTTATTTTAAGAATGTCGTTTGATTCCCTTGAAAGCTCAATTACAGATCCTTTTGGTAATTTGTACTCATCCTTGAAAAGTGGAACAAAACTGCAAAAGATCAAGGTGTCAAAATCAGATGAGAAATTATATATTGATAGTTGAACTTGGCGAGCACATCATATGTTAAGATTGGACAATATGACTAAACACAACAATGGAGCAAGTATCATTCAAGTAAACCAACACTGACACTTCAGTAATTGGGTTCAGGTGTGTAACTGCGTGCACATGCGCGCACAAACAGAGTGAGCGAATGAGTGCGTGGGTGAGTCTTGGAAAGAGAGAGAGAGATGGGGATTGTACCGGATCCAAAGCAATAGGTAGCCAAGCTGCGATAAATCCATCAACGACGGCTCAGATCCCGCGCCAACCCGACCAATCCCTCGACCGGAACGCATCACGGGCGGCTCGGCCCCCAGCCCGCGTCGCCGCGGACGTCCCCGCCGCACGGGCGGCATCCCCAAGGGGTCTCGTAGCTGGTGCAGCGTGAGGGGCGGCGACCAGGCGAGTGTGGGCATCAGAAACAAATGTACTTCAATGTACACATATTTCGGTGGAAAATGTCTTCATGTATGACCAACGATTAGTGAATTGTACAAAATATGCCAAAACAGCTACATAGAAGTAACAGATGCGCCAGAACAAAGTAGAAGATTGTAACGCCCCGGATTCGTTGCGCCAGGTGTTTGCCAGTTATTCGCCGTCGTTGCCATGTCATGTGCTTGCGTGTTGCACTTTGCCATGTCATCATCTGCATTTCATATCATGTCGTCATGTGCATTTTATTTGCATATGTGTTCGTCTCATGCATCCGAGCATTTTCCCCGTTGTCCGTTTTGCAATCCGGCACTCCTATGTCTCCCGGCGCCCCCTTTTGCCTCTTTTCATGTGCGGGTGTTAAACATTCTCGGAATGGACCGAGGTTTGCCAAGCGGCCTTGGTATAGCAACGGTAGACCGCATGTCAAGTTTCGTGTCATTTGGAGTCCGTTTGATACTCCAACGGTTAACCGGGTAACCACAAAGGCCTCTTTTGTGTGCAGCCCAACACCCCTTCCAAAGTGGCCCAAAACCCATCCAAACTCCCCTCCATGCTCTCGGTCGTTCGATCACGATCGCGTGGCCAAAAATCGCTCCTCATTTGGACTCTCCTAGCTCCCTCTACCTATTAATATGTGCCCCTCCCCGAATTTTTCGCGCAGTCCAACCCTACCTTCTTCCTCCTCCCGCAGCCGAACACGTCCGGACCCCGCCGGACATGTCCGCCGCCGCCAGCCACCTCACCCCGGCCAATCGCGGCCCGCCACCTCATCCCCGCCGCCGCTCCTGGCCAACCCGCGGCCGCCACGTCGTCGCCCTCGCTGCCTCCAGCGCCTCCCACCATGCAGCCCAGACGGCCACGTCCGGCCGCCCGGGCGCCGGCCAGCGCCCGACCCGGCCAGCGCCGCCAGCGCCAGCGCCCTGCCTCCAGCGCCCGGCCGCGGCTGCCGCCCGCCGCCCAGCGCCTCCGCCGGCGGCCGCCCGTCGCCAGGGCTCCTCCGCCGCCATGCCTTGCGTCGCCCGGCGTCCGCGCCCGGCCAGCGCCTGCCAGCTCCTCTCCGCTCGGCCGCGCCTCCCGTGGCCTCCTTCCTCCTCCTCCGTCCCGTCCGCTCCGGCGAGGTCCGCCAACCTCGGAATGCGCGAGATCCAGATCCTGACGTTGATTCCCCCAATTCTGCTAAGTCCCAAGAATTATATCATTATGTGCCCATATTCATCATGCCATAACTTGCTGCATACTGCTCCGTTTTGTGCGTGTAATATGTCAAATTGTTTGCCTCGTCGAGTACATGATTCCCTTACATTGCACCATGTTCATTTGTGCTCATCTTGATGCCTTAATCTTCGTTGCAAGAGTGCTATATGATGTTAACCTGCTGAAACTGTTATAACTTGATAATTTGTCATTTTTGTTGCATTTGATGTGTGCATCCTATGAGGTTGATGTCTACATGTGTTTTGATCTATGCCATGCCATCTTTACAGTGGTGGCATCCATATATTTTTGTGATTCCTGTAGTGAGTGCATCAAGCTTGTTAAGTAGGGTACTTGCTGTTGCTGTTTTGCATGTCTGAATCTGCTATATCATGATGCTATGTTAACCTGCTTCTACAAGTCATTCTATGCATAATCTGGAGATGTTCACTAAGGATGTTTTGTTCTACATGTCATGCTCTATCCATCCATGCCCCTGGTTGAATTTATAGCCTGTTGTAGCTTGTCGTAATCTTGCTCCAAATTTGCTAAATAATGTTGTTGTCATCCTGTTAACATTAAGTTCAATGTTGCCATGATTGTTGTTGGTGATCCATGCACCCTATGAACTTGGTCTTGCCATGCTTAGCTTCATAAACATGTCTTCTTGCTGTTGGTTGCCTTGCCATGCCATGTATTGATCTGTGGTGAGTGATCCATGTATGAATCTGTAATATAACTTGTCATGTTTACATGGGTGCCATCATATTTTCTGATCCTTTGTGGCTTATGGTCAGTAAGGGACTTTTGTTCTATGCATTTAGTAGTATCATGCCATGCCTTTGTTTGCATTGATAAGTTCCTGTAGCATATTGTTTGATAGCTCTAAACATTGCAACCTGATGTTATTTTCTGCAAAGTCTGAAACTGTTATTATTTGCAATCTTGCCATGTCCTTTTGAGCATGTTCTAGTGATTTCTGGAGATAGCTCAGTGTTCATGTTTTGTCATTCTTTACCTGTAAATCATGCCCATGCCTTTTGTTCTCATGTTGAGATGCTGTAGCATAGTGTTTTGATGCTTGCAATATGCCTAGTTGCTGTTTTGGGCAGATTGTTGGTATAACTTGTTTCATGTGTATGTGTTGAACCGTTGCTCCGTTTTGAGTGTGCTCTATATGAAACTTGCTTAGAATTGTATGTAGCTTCATATTATCATGTTGCATTCTTGTTTTGAGGTGTTTGCTTGATGTTTGTATGCATTTTGCATCAATGTCATGTTCAACTTGTTTTGCTCATATCTTCTAGGCCGTAGCTCCAAATCTAATGAACTTTATATGTAACTTGACTAGAATTTCGTGTAGATCATCGTGGTGCATCTTAACTTGTTGTTTAACAACTTGAACTTAAGGTTTATTCAGATCTGGAACAATTTCAAAATTTGCATATGAGGACTTCTGGAATTGTTCTATGTTGTTTCCGGCCTCATTTAAACTTGCCTTGATGTGTTGGTCTTGTATGCATCATCTTTTGCCATGAGTAGCTTCATGTAGCCTTGTCATGCATCATACTTGGTTGAGCATCATGCCTTGTTCATGTGTGGTGTGTTTACTATGTTGTGTGCTTCTTCTTGTTAGTTCTGTTGCTATGATCGTGAGGATTCGTTCGTCTACGCTCGGTTCGGCTTCATCCGTTCGTCTTCTTCATGGATTCGTTCTTCTTTCTTGCGGGATTTCAGGCAAGATGACCGCTACCCTGGATCTCACTACTATCATTGCTATGCTAGTTGCTTAGTTCTTTCGCTATGCTGCGCTACCTATCATTTGCTCTTCAAGCCATCCCAAATTGCCATGTCAGCCTCTAACCTTTGTCACCCTTCCTAGCAAACCGTTGTTTGGCTATGTTACCGCTTTGCTCAGCCCCTCATATAGTGTTGCTAGTTGCAGGTGAAGTTGAAGATTGCTCCATGGTGGACAGGATTTTGGTTGGGATATCACAATATCTCTTATATTATTAATGCATCTATATACTTGGTAAAGGGTGGAAGGCTCGGCCTTATGCAGTGTTTTGTTCCACTCTTGCAGCCCTAGTTTCCGTCATATCGGTATTATGTTCCCGGATTTTGCGTCCCTAACGCGGTCGGGTGATTTATGGGACCCCTTGACAGTTCGCTTTGAATAAGACTTTTCCAAAGAAGGCCCAACATTGGTTTTACCATTTGCGACGACCTATTACCTTTTTTTCCTTGGGAGTCACGCATCCCAAGGGTCATCTTTATTTTAGCCCCGGTCAATGCTTGTCTAAGTGTTGGTCCAAACTAGAGCCACTTGCAGCGCCACCTCGGGAAACTTGAGGGCTGGTTCTAGTTGTACGTAGTGCTCATCCGGTCGTGGCTCGAGACGAGATCTGTGGCTACTATCGGGTTGTCGGTAGATCGGGCGGTCTTCTTTGGTCTTGTTTTATTCTTTGTCGAAATATCTTGTAGCCGGATTCCGAGACTGATCGGGTCTTCCGGGAGAAGGAATATCCTTCGTTGATCGCGAGAGCTTATCATGGGCTAAGTTGGGACACCCTGCAGGGTATAAATTTTCGAGAGCCGTGTCAGCGGTTATGTGGCGAGATGGGAATTTGTTAATATCCGGTTGTAGTAAACTTGAAGCAAACTCTTCTAAAATACACCAACCGTGTGCGTAATCGTGAGTGTCTCTTTTCGGGGTTAATCGAGAGGAGAACACGGTTTACGGGTTATGTTTGGCGTAAGTAGGAGTTCGGGATCACTTCTTGATCATTACTAGTTGACGACCGTTCCTTTGTTTCTCTTCTCGCTCTCATTTGCGTATGTTAGCCACCATATATGCTTAGTCATTGCCGCAACCTCACCACTTTACCCCTTCCTTTCCCATTAAGCTTTGCTAGTCTTGACACCCATGGTAATGGGATTGCTGAGTCCTCGTGGCTCACAGATTACTACAACACCAATTGCAGGTACAGGTTTTTGATGATCATGACGTGAGAGCGATGTTGCTTGTTTTGGAGTTCTTCTTCTGCTTCTTCTTCGATCAGGGGATAGGTTCCAGGTCGGCAGCCTGGGCTAGCAGGGTGGATGTCGTTTGAGTTTTTGTTTATGATTCATCCGTAGTCGGATGTTGTTCTTGTGTATGTTGTTGATGTATTCTTGTGGCATTTGTGCCTTATGTATGTATCCCCATCTATTATGTAATGTTGATGTAATGATATCCACCTTGCAAAAGCGTTCCAATATGCGGGTCTATCCTTGGTGGGACCTTCGAGTTCCTTCTGGATAGGGTCGCATATTAAGCGTGATCAAGTTGGTATCGAGCCTCGACCGACCCTAGGAGCCCCTTGATTGATCGTGTAGTTTGGCCGTTGTTGAGTCTAGAAGAAAACTATTTTGAGTCTAGTTATATCGGAAAGTAGGAATTCTTTTTACTCCTCCGCCCTTCGCCGCTCTGGTAAGGAATCTTGACGTAGGTGTTTTGAATTACTCCTCTTCCCGTTCAAATTTTTCTTTAGGATCACGTGGTTAGTTTCGTGAGTTGTCCATCCTCTTTTGTCCGGTGCATATCTCGTCAAAGTGATTCGACCCTCTCCGTTTTTGCAAGTTCAATCCTCAGTTGTTTTCTTTTCCCACCCGCCCACCCTTCTTCTTCTCAGAACCGGAGTCCGTAATTGAGTATCCATCCTACTCGTGCGAAGCCTTTGTTTTCTTTCCTCAATGATCTCAACCGGTGTTTTCTCTTCAAGATATTCGTCGATTTCCCCTTCCAAGTTGCCTTTGTTTTCCCGCCCTCCCGCCCTCTTCTTCCCGGAGTGCGAACCTTTATTCAAGTAATCAATTTCATTCGTGTGGAGCCTCTTCAGTCTTCCCTCAATTATTTCAACCGGTGAATTCTTGTTTTGTACAACATTCTTCATCTCTTTTCTTCTCCGGTGGACTCAATTCAAGTTTTGAGGTTGATCATATTCTTTTCCTCGAAGTGTTTTTCCTGCTCGTTCTCCTCTTGCCAGTTTATCCTTCCGGAGTGATGAAGACATCTCAGGAGACTCGTCTGTGTTTGAATTAATTCGAGGTTGTCACCTCATTCAAACATTTCAATCATTCCGGTGCATCATCTATCTCTTCAACAATCCTTTCCAACGGTGCTTTCCTTTAGTGGGCCCTAACCCACAGGTCTTTTCCCAGGATCTTACCTGACTCTTCTGATTTTCCCCGGAGCTATTCCCAATTCTTTTCAAGTGTGACGTAAGAATGAATTTCATCAGTCACATGCCTTTTCCAAGATCGCTTTCAAATTCTTTTCATTGTTGGCTCAACCACTTTGCTTTTCATTCTCCCGGAGTATCTCAGTAATTTTGGTGGTGTTTATCGTCGTCCTTGAAGACCGAAGTAGAGTTTCTCTTAAATCTTGTCCGTTCTCCCGGAGATTCATGGTGCTAGCTCGATGTTATTCTATCTAATTGTTTCCAGTAGTGCAATTCTTTTCATCCATCCGGAGTATTTTAGGAGTTGCATTCTCTCTCGATCATCCGGAGGCCATCGGTCCAGAAGAATTCTTCGTCCTCATCATTCCAGCTATCGTCCTCTAATTATCCCGGTGCTTCATTCAAGTGTTCTTTAATCAGCTCATGATCTCTTTGTCCTTTTGCATCTAAATCCCCTCGAGCATATTTGGTTCTTCTAATTCTTCCCGGTGATTCATTCTCTTTCATCAGTCATTTCCAAATTCTTACGGTGGTTCGTTCAAGATTCTTTTTCCTTGATTATCACTTTAATTCATTCGTTCTTTCGAATCCTACCGGTGGTTCATGAAGACCTTCTCAAGTTTGCGATATGTCACTTCTCAATCCTTTTCAAGAAGAATAAGTAGTATGCTAAATCCATTGCTAGTCATCAATTTAATTTGATGAAGGATAAGCATACAATAAATCTTATTCTTATTTCATCCAAGTGAGTAATCCTTTCCTTCGGAGTTTGTTCTTGATGAATAAATTCTAGTTCCAAGTGTCTTCATCTTTTCTTTTCCGGAGTTCAAATTTCCTCGGCCTTTTCGTCGGAACCTCTATCTAAATCATCACAACGCTCATCTTATTCTTGTCATCCTTCAATTCAATCTCATAATCCTTTTGTTACCGGAGTTCTTCATGGTGGTTCTTCATGATTTAATTCATTCTTCAAGAGTTCATCAAGTTAAGTTCCATCTTCGTAAGTTCGTGTTCTATTCCTCCATGTTTTAACCGGAGTGCTGCCTAAATCCTTCCAGTCTTATTCGTTTTCTTATCTCGTTTTAACCGGAGTGGTTTCATAGTCTATCTGATTCTGTGAGCTTTCGATTCTCGTCATTCTCGCTGCTCCCTCGTCTTCTCTAGTGCTCTCGATTCTTTGCTTCTTCTCTTGAGTTCTTGTTTCACCTCATCCCTTTTCCCGTCCGTCTCGGTCCTAAGATCTCGGGACGAGATCTCTTGTTAGTGGAGGAGTGTTGTAACGCCCCGGATTCGTTGCGCCAGGTGTTTGCCAGTTATTCGCCATCGTTGCCATGTCATGTGCTTGCGTGTTGCACTTTGCCATGTCATCATCTGCATTTATATCATGTCGTCATGTGCATTTCATTTGCATATGTGTTCGTCTCATGCATCCGAGCATTTTCCCCGTTGTCCGTTTTGCAATCCGGCACTCCTATGTCTCCCGGCGCCCCCTTTTGCCTCTTTTCATGTGCGGGTGTTAAACATTCTCGGAATGGACCGAGGTTTGCCAAGCGGCCTTGGTATAGCACCAGTAGACCGCCTGTCAAGTTTCGTGTCATTTGGAGTCCGTTTGATACTCCAACGGTTAACCGGGTTACCGCAAAGGCCTCTTTTGTGTGCAGCCCAACACCCCTTCCAAAGTGGCCCAAAACCCATCCAAACTCCCATCCATGCTCTCGGTCGTTCGATCACGATCGCGTGGCCGAAAACCGCTCCACATTTGGACTCTCCTAGCTCCCACTACCTATTAATATGTGCCCCTCCCCGAATTTTTCGCGCAGTCCAACCCTAGCTTCTTCCTCCTCCCGCAGTCGGACACGTCCGGACCCCGCCGGACATGTCCGCCGCCACCACCTCACCCGGCCAATCGCGGCCCGCCACCTCATCCCCACCGCCGCTCTGGCCAACCCGGCCGCCACGTCGTCGCCCTCGTCGCCTCGGCGCCTCCCTGCATGCGCCCGCCCGGCCCACGTCAGCCATGCGGGCGCGCCCGACCCACGCCCTTGACCCGCGCCCGCCCGCGCCAGCGCCTGCCTCCAGCGCGCCGACGCGGCGCCGCCGCCGCCGCCCGGCGCCTCCCGCCGGCAGCGCCGCAATCGCCGCCGGGCTCCTCGCCGCCGCCATGCCCGCCCATCGGCGTCCGCGCCCGGCGCGCCTCTTGCCCAGCTCCTCTCCGCTCCGGCCGCGCCTCCCTAGGGCCTCCTTCCTCCTCCTCCGTCCCCGTCCGCTCCGGCGAGGTCCGGCCAACCTCGGAATGCGCGCCAGATCCAGATCCACGGAGGTTGATTCCCCCCCCCCCCCGAATTCTGCTGTCCCAAAAATTCTATCATTATGTGCCCATATTCATCATGCCATAACTTGCTGCATACTGCTCCGTTTCGTGCGCGTAATATGTCAAATTGTTCGCCTCGTCGAGTTCATCATTTCATTACATTGCACCATGTTCATTTGAGCTCATCTTGATGCCTTAATCTTCGTTGCAAAAGTGCTATATGATGTTAACCTGCTGAAACTGTTATAACTTGATGATTTGTCATTTTTGTTGCATTTGATGTGTGTATCCTATGAGGTTGATGTCTACGTGTGTTTTGATCTATGTCATGCCATCTTTACAGTGGTGTCATCCATATATTTGTGTGATTCTTGTAGTGAGTGCATCAAGCTTGTTAAGTAGGGTACTTGCTGTTGCTGTTTTGCATGTCTGAATCTGCTATATCATGATGCTATGTTAACCTGCTTCTACAAGTCATTGTATGCATAATGTGGAGATGTTCACTAAGGATGTCTTGTTCTACATGTCATTCTCTATCCATCCATGCCCCTGGTTGCATTGATATCCTGCTGTAGCTTGTCATAATCTTGCTCCAAAGTTGCTAAATAATGTTGTTGTCATCCTGTTAACATTAAGTTCAATGTTACCATGATTGTTTTTGGTGATCCATGCATCCTATGAACTTGCTCTTGCCATTCTTAGCTTCATAAACATGTCATCTTGCTGTTGGTTGCCTTGCCATGCCATGTATTGCTCTGTAGTGAGTGATTCAAGCTCACCAACATGCCTACTTATTGTTGTTCCTGCCATCTATGAATCTGTAATATAACTTGCCATGTTTACATGGGTGCCATCATATTTTCTGATCCTTTTTGGCTTATGGTCATTAAGGGACTTTTGTTCTATGCATTTAGTAGTATCATGCCATGCCTTTTTTTGCATTGATAAGTTCCTGTAGCATGTTGTTTGATAGCTCTAAACATTGCAACCTGATGTTATTTTCTGCAAAGTCTGAAACTGTTATTATTTGCAATCTTGCCATGTCCTTTTGAGCATGTTCTAGTGATTTCTGGAGATAGCTCAGTGTTCATGTTTTGTCATGCTTTACCTGTAAATCATGACCATGCCTTTTGTTCTCATGTTTAGATGCTGTAGCATAGTGTTTTGATGCTTGCAATATGCCTAGTTGCTGTTTTGGGCAGATTGTTGCTATAACTTGTTTCATGTGTATGTGTTGAACCGTTGCTCCGTTTTGAGTGTGCTCTATATGAAACTTGCTTAGAATTGTATGTAGCTTCATATTATCATGTTGCATTCTTGTTTTGAGGTGTTTGCTTGATGTTTGTATGCATTTTGCATCAATGCCATGTTCAACTTGTTTTGCTCATATCTTCTAGGTCGTAGCTCCGAATCTAATGAACTTTATATGTAACTTGACTAGAATTTCGTGTAGATCATCGTGGTGCATCTTAACTTGTTGTTTAACAACTTGAACTTAAGGTTTATTCAGATCTGGAACAATTTCAAAATTTGCATATGAGGACTTACCGGAATTGTTCTATGTTGTTTCCGGCCTCATTTAAACTTGCCTTGATGTGTTGGTCTTGTATGCATCATCTTTTGCCATGAGTAGCTTAATGTAGCCTTGTCATGCATCATACTTGGTTGAGCATCATGCCTTGTTCATGTGTGGTGTGTTTACTATGTTGTGTGCTTCTTCTTGTTAGTTCCTGCTTTCGCTATGATCGTGAGGATTCGCTCGCTCACGCCGTTCGGCTTCATCCGTTCGTCTTCTTCATGGATTCGTTCTTCTTCCTTGCGGGATTTCAGGCAAGATGACCGCTACCCTGGATCTCACTACTATCATTGCTATGCTAGTTGCTTAGTTCTTTCGCTATGCTGCGCTACCTATCATTTGCTCTTCAAGCCATCCCAAATTGCCATGTCGCCTCTAACCTTTGTCACCCTTCCTAGCAAACCGTTGTTTGGCTATGTTACCGCTTTGCTCAGCCCCTCTTATAGCGTTGCTAGTTGCGGTGAAGTTGAAGATTGCTCCATGGTGGACAGGATTTTGGTTGGGATATCACAATATCTCTTATATTATTAATGCATCTATATACTTGATAAAGGGTGGAAGGCTCGGCCTTATGCCCGGTGTTTTGTTCCACTCTTGCCGCCTAGTTTCCGTCATATCGGTATTATGTTCCCGGATTTTGCGTCCCCTAACGGTCGGGTGATTTATGGGACCCCTTGACAGTTCGCTTTGAATAAGACTTTTCCAAAGAAGGCCCAACATTGGTTTTACCATTTGCCTAACCTATTACCTTTTTTCCCTTGGGAGTCGCGCATCCCAAGGGTCATCTTTATTTTAGCCCCCCCGGGCCAAGTCTTGTCTAAGTGTTGGTCCAAACTAGAGCCACTTGCAGCGCCACCTCGGGGAAACTTGAGGGCTGGTTCTAGTTGTACGTAGTGCTCATCCGGTCGTGGCCTGAGACGAGATACGCGCGGCTACTATCAGGTTGTCGGCGCATCGGGCGGTCTTGCTGGTCTTGTTTTATTGCTGTCGAAATATCTTGTAGCCGGGATTCCGAGACTGATCGGGTCTTCCCGGGGAGAAGGAATATCCTTCGTTGATCGCGAGAGCTTATCATGGGCTAAGTTGGGACACCTGCAGGTATAAACTTTCGAGAGCCGTGCCCGTGGTTATATGGCAGATGGGAATTTGTTAATATCCGGTTGTAGTAAACTTGAAGCAAACTCTTCTAAAATACACCAATCGTGTGCGTAACCGTGAGTGTCTCTTTTCCGGGTTAATCGAGAGGAGAACACGGTTTCTGGGTTATGTTTGACGTAAGTAGGAGTTCAGGATCACTTCTTGATCATTACTAGTTGACGACCGTTCCTTTGTTTCTCTTCTCACTCTCATTTGCGTATGTTAGCCACCATATATGCTTAGCCGCTGCTGCAACCTCACCACTTTACCCCCTTCCTTTCCCATTAAGCTTTGCTAGTCTTGACACCCATGGTAATGGGATTCTGAGTCCTCGTGGCTCATGATTACTACAACAATAGTTGCAGGTACAGGTTTGCGATGATCATGACGTGAGAGCGATGTTGCTTGTTTTGGAGTTCTTCTTGACTTCTTCTTCGATCGGGGGATAGGTTCTGTGTCGGCAGCCTGGGCTAGCAGGGTGGATGTCGTTTGAGTTTCTGTTTATGATTCATCCGTAGTCGGATGTTGTTCTTGTGTATGTTGTTGATGTATTCTTGTGGCATTTGTGCCTTATGTATGTATCCCCATCTATTTTGTAATGTTGATGTAATGATATCCACCTTGCAAAAGCGTTCCAATATGCGGGTCTATCCTTGGTGGGACCTTCGAGTTCCTTTTGGATAGGGTCGCATATTGGGCGTGACAAAGATAATATTTAGGGAGGAGATGAAATGGATTATTCTGCTGTCAGTTCAGGATTCCAACATCAGGAAATGTAGGTTCTTAGAAGACTAATGAAAAGACAAATTTTACTGGGCAAAGCTGTCCACATTACACAGTACAGACGTATGAAGAAAATCATGTATGAAGATCACCATTAAGTGGATCACTGATTTACCTTTTTATTGCTAAAGCTTCAGACAAAAATGGGAAACCAAGCTCCGCAAATGATAACTTCGAATCATAAAGCTCGCTGACTTGAACAATAAGCATAGAGCAAGAGGCGAGTCATAAAAAATATTTGGACAACAACCCATCTCTACCGCACTAAATCAGCAAATCGCAATCATATAATTACACCAGCCAATCACTATGGTAAACAAAACAAAGAGAAACACTATGACTCATGAACAATACTAACCTTGAGAGGACAAAACATTTCAAAATGATGTCTCAGAATAAATACGATTGATCACGCTTCCCTAAACGGAAGTGTGGGGAAAAAACTAAGATATGAATAACCTGTTCAAGAATATATTTTAAGATAAGGCTTTATTGTATAATCAATTATGTAAATGCTATGTAAAGTGGCACTGCTTTCATTGTGAATAAACTAAGAGTGTTACCTCTAAAAGAAAATTAGTATGGGTCTTGCAAGCTTTTGTCCACCAATCACAAAAAATAATAAACTGTAAACCAAATCACATCTCAAGGAAAGAGATGAAGAGTTCACTTACTTAACCTCTAAGACTTTCTCTATTAGATAATACTAAAAGAAAAAAGAGTAAATACAATGCTTCTTTGAAGTAGAAAAAATCGAACATATACAATATAAAGCTTCTTGAAGGCAACTTGAAGAGTGATCTATATTAAAAAATCAATTGAAACACTAAAGTTCTTACATCAGGAAGATAAATAATGGAAATGCAAATGACTTGCAAATAAAAATATAAGGATCTGGCTAGTGGGTATGTTATTTGCAATGGATGCAGCTCACTGAGTTGTTTTGTACTATAAAAATAAAAAGGGAAAACTTTGTTTTTGCCACTCTAGTTCTTGCCCACTTTGCTTATGCCACTCTAGAATTTGGCATCTCACTTTTGCCACTCTTAGCTTTTGACAATACATCACAAATGCCATTTAGTGGCAAAAACGATAATTTTTCATTTCACTTTTGCCACTCTTAGGTTTTGCAATGTATCATAATTGCCACTCTGAAAATTTTGCTTTTGCCACTGAATGGCAAATTTGATATATTCTCAAAAGCTAAGAGTGGCAAAAGTGAAATTTTAAATTCTAGAGTGGCATAAGCAAAGTGGGCAAAAGCTAGAGTGGCAAAAACAAAGTTTTCCCAAATAAAAATGCAAGAACCTGAACCGACCAATGACCATAATCTACACAATTTCCTAACATCAGTTTGTAGCCATACCTAGTTTTTTTACTTCCTTATTTTTCAGATATTGTCCTATATTTTCTATGTGAGACTTAATAGCAAAGTAAGGAGTAAAGAGAAAAGAGAAAGTAGCCAACTGAAGAATTCTGAAAAGTACTACAGCCATAACTTTGGATGCCAGATATCGAACATTTCTTTCAATGCTTTTGTATTCCAAATGTTGATTTCCATACATCCTATCTAATTATGATAGGTTAAAGTACTTATGTGCAAAGAGCATTTCATTAAACCATCAAAGCATTTGGGAAGAGCAAGCATACCTAAGAAAACATCACAGAAAAATCTAAATCTAGCTAAAATGTAATCTGGTGAATATGTGCATCTAATGAAGCTGAAATAAAAGGAATTCTATAGGAAAAATATATGTTCCCAAACATGTGGGTCTCATCAAATTTCACCGAAGCTCTAGAGATCTGAAGTTTGAATGGAAAAAGGTTCAAAAGCGGGGATCCCTGCCAATCCAAGAATGTATAATCCCTTTCACTTTACATATTAAATGGCTAAAACCTGAAATACTTGCAAGTCTTTGTCACAAGTATGGAGCGTATGACCTCCTTTATGGAAAGGTGTGCTTAGCAGCAATGGACGTAAATATATATAAATCGCTGGAGTATCTTGTCGCTTACCATATTTTATAGTTACAAAAACACATGCATATATATCCACATCGGATGAACAGTTTGTGCAAAATAATGGGCTGCCAATAGTCCAATCAAGAGGACCAGATATGTTCACAATGCCTGCACTAAGGTTGGTTACCTTCCCTTTGCTTGTATTCTTTGGAGTGAAACATAGTAATCTCACGGAGAGCTCTTGTATGGTATATAACAACTTGGAAAGTCATCCCGATCTTAAAAGAACAAAAAGCTTCCAAGCATCATGTGATGGCAAAATAATAATCATCAAATTCAATATACTATACACAAGGAAAAATTTCTAGAGAACAATATATGGAATAAAGCAGCATGCCTGTGGTTCTGGTCAAATCAGGCGACCACCATAAAGGCCGGAAGCATGCATTACTCTTCAATATAATTCTCTCATCAAATTGTGCCCAAGTCTGCACACATATACACAGATTTAGACAAAAACATTAACTTAGAGAGGGAGTTCAGACATTACAAATAAAGAGCATAATTTGGAAGAAACAAAAAAATTGTCTGCAAAAGCTCTTTTAAGTTAAAGTGGCAATCATCTCTGCTTGTAAAACCTGTTCATGCAGACATTGTTGGGGAACGTAGCAGAAATTCAAAATTTTCCTATGCGTCACCAAGATCTATCTATGGAGAAACCAGCAACGAGGGGAAGGAGAGTGCATCTACATACCCTTGTAGATTGCTAAGCGGAAGCGTTCAAGTGAACGGGGTTGAAGGAGTCAGATTGTCGTGATCCAAATCACCGGAGATCCTAGTGCGAACGGACGGCACCTCCGCGTTCAACACACGTATAGCCGGTGACGTCTCCCATGCCTTGATCCAGCAAGGAGAGAGGGAGAGGTTGGGGAAGACTCCATCCAGCAGCACGACGATGTGGTGGTGATGGAGGAGCGTGGCAATCCTGCAGGGCTTCGCCAATCACCGCGGGAGAGGAGGAGGACTTGGGAGAGGGGGAGGGCTGCGCCAGGGGCAAGGGTGCAGCTCCCATGCGTCTCCCCACTATATATAGGGGTGGAGGGGGGTTATTTCTTGCCCTCCAAGTCCATTGGGGCGTTGGCAAAGGTGGGAGGAAAGAAACCCATCCTTTCCTTTCCCCATCGATTGTTATCCCCCCTTTTTAGGGATCTTGATCTTATCCTTCGGGATATGATCTTATTCCTTCTAAGGGGGATCTTGGTGCGCTTGACCAGGGGTGTGGGGCCTTGCCCCACTACCCACGTTCATGTGGGTCCTCCCATGCAGGTGGGCCCCACTCCGAACCTTCTAGAACCTTCCCAGACAATACCGAAAAATCCCGAACATTTTCCGGTGGCCAAAATAGGACTTCCCATATATAAATCTTTACCTCCGGACCATTCCTAACTCCTCGTGACGTTCGGGATCTCATCCGGGACTCAACAACATTCGGTGACCACGTATATCTATTCCCTATAACCCTAGCGCCATCGAACCTTATGTGTAGACCCTACGGGTTCGGGAACCATGCAGACATGACCGAGACGTTCTCCGGTCAATAACCAACAGCGGGATCTGGATACCCATGTTGGCTCCCACATGTTCCACGATGATCTCATCAGATGAACCACGATGTCAAGGACTCAATCAATCCCGTATACAATTCCCTTTGTCTAGCGGTATTGTACTTGCCCGAGATTCGATCGTCGGTATACCGATACCTTGTTCAATCTCGTTACCGGCAAGTCTCTTTACTCGTTCCGTAACACATCATCCCGTGATCAACCCCTTGGTCACATTGTGCACGTTATGATGATGTCCTACCGAGTGGGCCCAGAGATACCTCTCTGTTTACACATAGTAACAAATCCCAGTCTCGATTCGTGCCAACCCAACAGACACTTTCGGAGATACCTGTAGTGCACCTTTGTAGCCACCCAGTTACGTTGTGACGTTTGGTACACCCAAAGCATTCCTACGGTATCCGGGAGTTGCACAATCTCATGGTCTAAGGAAAAGATACTTGACATTAGAAAAGCTTTAGCATACGAACTACACGATCTTTGTGCTAGGCTTAGGATTGGGTCTTGTCCATCACATCATTCTCCAAATGATGTGATCCCGTTATCAACGACATCCAATGTCCATGGTCAGGAAACCGTAACCATCTGTTGATCAACGAGCTAGTCAACTAGAGGCTTATTAGGGACATGGTGGTCTATGTATCCACACATGTATCTGAGTTTCCTATCAATACAATTATAGCATGGATAATAAACGATTATCATGAACAAGGAAATATAATAATAACCAATTTATTATTGCCTCTAGGGCATATTTCCAACAGCCTCCCACTTGCACTAGAGTCAATAATCTAGTTCACATCGCTATGTGATCAACACTCATAGGTCACATCTCCATGTGACCAACATCCAAGAGTTTACTAGTGTCACTAAACTAGTTCACATCATCACGTGATTAAGACTCAATGAGTTCTGGGGTTTGATCATGTTTTACTTGTGAGAGAGGTTTTAGTCAGCGGGTCTGCAACATTCAGATCCGTATGTACTTCGGAAATCTCTATGTCATATTGTAAATGTTGCTTCCACGCTCCACTTGGAGCTATTCCAAATGGTTGCTCCACTATACGTATCCGGTTTGCTACTCAGAGTCACTCGGATAGGTGTTAAAGCTTGCATCGACGTAACCCTTTATGCCGAACTCTTTATCACCTCCATAATCGAGAAACATGTCCTTATTTACTCCAAGGACAATTTTGACTGCCGTCCAATGATCCATTCCTGGATCACTCTTGTACCCCCTTGCCAGACTCATGGCAAGGCACACTTCCACTGCGGTACACAACATAGCATACTACAGAGCCTATGCCTGAAGCATAGGGGACGACCTTCGTCCTTTCTCTCTCTTCTGTCATGGTCGAGCTTTAACTCTTAACTTCATGTGACGCCCCCGATTCAATCGTACACTAATCATGCACGCAAATGTGTACGATCAAGATCAGGGACTCATGGGAAGATATCACAACACAACTCTAAAACATAAATAAGTCATACAAGCATCATAATACAAGCCAGGGCCTCGAGGGCTCGAATACAAGTGCTCGATCATAGACGAGTCGTGAAGCAACAATATCTGAGTACGGACATAAGTTAAACAAGTTTGCCTTAAGAAGGCTAGCACAAATCGGGATACAGATCGAAAGAGGCGCAGGCCTCCCGCTCGGGATCCTCCTAACTACTCACGGTCGCCGCCGCCGGGCTGCACGTAGTAGTAGGCACCTCCGGTGTAGTCGTCATCGACGGTGGCGTCAGCTCTGGGCTCCATCGTGCAGTCGCAAAGAACCGAGTAGAGATAGGGGAAAAGGGGAACAAGGCAACCGTGAGTACTCATCCAAAGTACTACTTAAGCAAGGAGCTACACTACATATGCATGGATATATGTGTAAAGGGCCATATCAGTGGACTGAACTGCAGAATGCCAGAATAAGAGGGGGCTAGCTAGTCTTATCGAAGACTACGCTTCTGGTCACCTTCGTCTTGCAACAGGTAGAAGAGGGTAGGTTGAATTCCTCCAAGTAACATCACATAGCAACAATCCTACCCGGCGATCCCCTCCTTGTAACCCTGAGAGAGAGCGACCACCGGTTGTATCTGGCACTTGGAAGGGTGTGTTTTATTAAGTATCCGGTTCTAGTTGTCATAAGGTCAAGGTACAACTCCAAGTCGCCACATTACGAGGATCACGGCTATTCGAATAGATTAACTTCCGCAGGGTGCACCACATAACCCAACACGCTTGATCCCATTTGGCGGACACACTTTCTGGGTCATGCCCGCCGCGGAAGATCAACACGTCGCAGCCCCACCTAGGCTCAACAGAGAGGTCAAAGACGCCCGGTCTAAACCTAGGCGCACGGGTCTGGGCCCATCGCCTCGAGCACACCAAGACGCTATGAGGGCGGCCAAAGCAGACCTAGCCTAGTGGCGTTCGATCCAATTCGTGGCAGCGCCGTTCGATGGCCGACGTCACGAAGTGCCGGTGATACCACGACGCCGAAAGTGCCCATATCTCTCCCACGTAGTTGGTTAGTGCGTATAGGCCCGTGAGCAGGACTCGGATCAAATACCAAGATCTCGTTAAGCGTGTTAAGTATCCATGAACGCCCGAGCAGGGAGGCCCACCTCTCACCCAGGTAGTCTCAACCTGCCCTGTCGCTCCGCCTCAAAGATCCACTCGCGTGTGCGCCACAAGCCGACCCGACTTTAGTCTCCACATGTATCATGTATAAAGTATATAGTATATACCCGTGATCACCTCCCGAGTGATCACGGCCCGATAGTATAGCACAGCAGACGGACAAGAATGTAGGGCCACAGATGGAAATACTAGCATCCTATACTAAGCAAGTAGGATTGCAGTTAAAGGTAACAACAGTAGTAACAAGGACAGGCTATGCATCAGCATAGATATAACGGAAAGCAGTAACATGCTACACTACTCTAATGCAAGCAGTATAGAGTAGAATAGGCGATATCTGGTGATCAAGGGGGAGGCTTGCCTGGTTGCTCTGGCAAGAGAGAGGGGTCGTCAACTCCGTAGTCGAACTGGGCAGCAGCGTCGGTCTCGTAGTCTACCGGAGAGAAGAGGGGGAAGAAACAATGAATACCATGTAAACAGATGCATATCGATGCATGACATGACAAGTAACGATGCTAGGTGTGCCCTAACGCGGTAGGAGGTCATACCGACGACGGGGGAAAACATCCGGGAAAGTATTCCCGGTGTTTCGCGTTTTCGGGAAGAGGAGCCGGAGGGGGAAAGTTGCGAGTTCGATAGGTTAGGGGGGTGTGGCGGACGAACGGGTTGCGTATCCGGAATCGTCTCGTCGTTCGAGCAACTTTCATGTTGAAAATATTTTAATCGAAGTTACGGATTAAAAGATATGTTTTTCTAAAGATTTTATTAATTTCCGGAATTTAATTAATTATTTAATTAATTCGGAAAACAGATTAATGACATCAGCATGATGTCATGCTGACATCAGCAGTCAACAGAGTTGACTTGGTCAACCTGACAGGTGGGTCCCACCTGTTAGGGATTGTTTAGCTAATTAACAGTAGTTAATTAGGGTAACTATTTATTAGGTTAATTATTCTTAATTAGTTAAACTAAACATAATTAATTAAGTTAATTATTTAGCTAATTAATTAATTAATTAATTAATTTTATTATTAATTATTTATTTATTATATATTTTCTTTTATTTATTGATTTATTATTTTTTTAATTCTTTTTTTTTCTAAAAACGTTATGGGGCGGGGCCCCCTAGTCAGTGGCCCGGGGGGGCCTAGCGGGTGCTGGGTACGGGGTGCGGGCACGCGCCCGAGTCCACCCGGGATGGGGGCGACAGGCGGTCAGGCGGGCGCTTCACAGGAGCGAAGTGAACGAGGCCGAGGCAGGCATGGCTGCGGGCTGAGCACGGCTGCGTGGAGGCGCGACGGAGTAGCAGAGGGCGCCGGGCGCGATGGTGCAGTGTAGCCCAGGCGGGGCGAGGAGAGCTGGGCGGGCGCCATGCTGTGAGGACAGAGAGGAGGAGGGCGGCTCACGTGGGCACGCCCAAGACGAAGGCAGCATGGGCGAGGCAGGTGGCGAGGCTGTGAGGGCGCGGACGCAGTGGTGGCCGTGGGCGTGGCCGAGGCTCGGCCTGCCGAACGTAGCACGGCGAGGCGAAGGCCGGCGAGAGGACGGGAGGAGGAGGAGGACCGGGGTCCTCACGGAGGGAGCGTAGGGCACGGGGCAGCGGGCTCGGGGGAGGTTGGGGAGGACCGGTGAGGAAGGGGTCGAGGTGGCGGCAGTCCGGCGACGATGGGGAGGCAGCTCCGGCGGGCGAAGCTCCGGCGGCTGACGGGGTTGTTGGTGGTCTCCTCCGATCCAGATCGGGGGAGAGGGGGATATTTCGGGGGGAAGTGGGGGCTGTCGGTGGGGAGTGGGGGGGGAGGAGTGGATAAGGGAGAGGTGGGGTCCGGCACTGGCCGGCCTGGTTGGCCCGATGGCCCGGTGGGCATCCAAAGGGGGGCTTCTCCTCCTTTTTTTTGTTTGTTCTGTTTTCTTTTGTATTTTCTTTCTGTTTTAAATCATTCTAAATTATTTAGGCCTTTTATAAAAATGTGTTTACCTCACCACAATTACCTTTGTAATATTTGACAATCACCGAACATTTTAGTTTTAATTTTTGGAAACTTTTATTGTTATCTTGATTTTGAATTTTGAATTATAATCGGTTTCAAACTAACACGAGATTAGCAATAAAGAATCGAGGTGACGTGGCATCATTAGCAAAGGTTTTTGTAGCTTGATTATCCGAAAGCGTCACAATTCTCCTGCACTACAAGAAATCTCGTCTCGAGATTTAAGAGGGAAGTAAAGGGGGAAGGTTCGGGTTACGAAATTCCAGGGAGTGTTCTTGGTCTTGGTTGTTCTTCTCGAAGAGGTTGATCCATTACATTGATGTCTTCATTTCTCTACTTTAGGTCATCGAGATGAAGTTGTTGTCCTTCCTTCGAGAACTCCATCGTACTTACGTATACATACGGGGGTATTCTGGGAGAACGAACCTCTACCAGGCTGACTATCTGGTCGATATCATCGAGGAAGGTGGCAGAAAGTAACTCTCGAATTGAAACTTAAGGAAATATCGAGAGCAAAGTAATGAGGTTTCATGGGAAGTTTGAGCGGCAGCAACCGTTCGATGCCTGAAACAGGGCGTGAAAGGGGCTCAAAGCAATCGGGAATAAGTATTGCGTCCGGCAACAGATTTGATGATCCCTCGGAAGATGGCTCGTGAATTACATACGAGGTCACACACGAGGAACAACCTTGGGAATAGGGGGTGTAGGAGAGTCAGGTTTCGATCATGTGGAACTGTGGGTTATGGGCCCACCATGTGGGTTAAGAGTAGGAAGGGCGGTAACGTCTTGCACGATCATGTAAGCAAGGCATGTCAGAGGATAGCCTGCCAGTTATGTCGGCAACAACGTCGCATTACCAAGGGCGAGGGACGAAGAGAACCATTTTCCCGCTCGTTGAACGAGGCGGATCAATAGGCAAAGTTCTCATCCATCAGTGGTTACCGGAATGTCATCAACAATAGAAACAGGGTCTTACTGACACGGTTTGTACACCAAGGTGTTTTACACATAGATCACAAGAAGGGTTAAGCAAACCAATGGAAAGGAAAATGAGATTCTCGGATTAAGCGAGAACAATGGAAAGGAAAATGTGTTTAAACACATATTTCGAGGGTATATCCTTCCAAGGATAAGCGAGCATGATATCCATGACAGGATATAATGTAGAAAACTCTTTAGGTAGGGAGAGAATTTTCATGACATTACCCACACATCGGTGTTTGGATAATTGAGCAGGAAACATTTAGCATTGGGCTTCAAAAGGTCTTGTTGAAAACCAGAGTACCGGAGACATGCTTCGAGATAGCATTGACATGGTCTTCAAGCAAAGGTCAGACTTTGGATATAGGAAGGATCCATTAGGAACAACTTGTAGGATAAGTCTTACAATTTCCTCAGGGAAGAATGGCTAAACTTGCTAAAAAGGATACTACAATAATAGGTCCTCCACCCAGGGGGGGTGCTAGGCATGACATCATGTTACCGGGTCATCAAAGGACCAACATCATAACTCTTGGAAAGTTGTCCCAACCATCATATCTGACCGAGATTCAGCTCCGATTGGTGTCATGATACCTCAGACTCAGGATGTCCAAGAAGAAAAGGTGCAACACAAATAGACGAAATGACATTTCAAGATTCTCAGGAAATGAACTATGGGAGCGGGTTTCTGAAGCAATAGTTCATCATTAAACCAAGGAGGGGATGAGAAGGTGGCTGATGGGCTCAGCGACAATTCATCGAGAATTCCAAATGGATGGATTTCCACGATAATGTGAACAAGAAGATGACATTTGTTAGATCAAATGATATAATGGGATATGCTCGAGGAAAACATACATAATTAAACATTGGTTGAACTGTGCACCCGAAATATGGGTTGGGTTGCACGGCCAATGTTAGAATGGTGATTCAATTATGGAAAGACTTAGAATGAACTATCACCCATTCACTTCAAAGCAATAGGGTTGCTAGAAGTTTTGAATTCACACGTCATAGCTCAATTGTCGGTAATCCGGTTGAGAACAATACGGGGACCAAGGAATGAACGAAGATGGCAAGAAGTATTATGATATCAAGCATTCTTAAGAGGTGGTGAAATTCTCACCACATTCTTGATAAAAAGAGATGGTAATACTTCCGAGGTAAGGAAGATCAACTGCTGGGTAGCAGGGATCTCAAGGTTTACACAAAACACGAACAAGTTGTGTTGAACGGAAGGCAATAAAGTGGTCAAAGTTAACACAAATCATCGGGCAAGGATGGTATTTCTCATCATGAACTCAATTGACATCTGGAAGAGCTCATAAGGTTGATGATGATCACGACACCTTTGTCGATAGATTTCATGAAGATGTAATCAATCAATGACGACATCAAGTCAAAGGAATGATGAAGCAAGAGGTTATTGGAACCACGCGATTCTGACACAAACTCGAACTCAAGCTTGTTGTTTAAGGTGAAAGGGTATGACGAGGAAAATCGGCGTAAGCTTAGCTATAAATCGCAAATTGGTGCTCCGAGAATTAAGGACCAGGTAACACAGTTAGAATCATCACGACAACGATATAGCCAAACAGGCTAGGAATGGCGTGATCGGGTACAAACTCGTACTTATAGAAGCTTACTGAAGAGTTGTTGAACCGTAGTGCGGACTTGGTTCAGTTATCGGTGTCTTTGAGTGTTTAATAACTCAGAGCCCGTGAAAAATTGGAATCAGTGGGAAGGTAGCACTTGATGAAGAACTCATAAGATGTTATGCAGTTCCATGATAATCTCGAGATACCAGGGGTAACACTCAACGGCAGCATCAAAGTAGAGGTTGGGTAGGGGTAATGCTCTGCAGAAGACAAGTACTCTAACTTGTCCGAGAAATAGAATCAAGGGAGAACAACATGGTCGGAACCACGGTTGCGTAGGATCAATTCACGTATACGGATGATATTTATCAAGAAAATAGTTATTATTACAAGAAGTTTCCATGATAGGATCTACATCGTGTCCATGGGCATGAACACAAAGTTCAAGGTCGACTCCACTTCTTCAATGTATAACCTTCCATTCACTTCTCGCTTTGATAAAGGCATTAGTGTTGAAAGTTTTACTGGTGAAATACCGGATGAGTATGACTCGTGAAAACTTCCGAGTTCACACATATAAAGGAAGGCATAGGTTCAACCCGGCTGTGGTATCATGGAAACATATACCACAAGCTTCAATAGTAAATACCACCACCTGAAAGCGAGCATGGTTGGTCAATCAGAGGGTAGGATTTACCAATGGAGAAAAGAACTTCCAAAGTGATTGAATATGAAGGGCGATGTCGGATGAAATCCAACAATGGATCGGGCGATCCGCGACGGAGCTGATGTGAGTATCGGTACTCCAGAAAGAATGCACGGGCATCATATTATAGAACATTGGAATAATTCGATGCTTAGCTAACAAAGGAATTATGATTTCCAAAACAAAGGATCGAGCGTAAGCTCACGATCAAGGATGGGTAAGTTGGATAGACCAGAGGCAAAATTGACGACAATTAGTTTGGTCGAGAACCAGCTCATGTTCAAAATGACGTCTGAGTCGGAAAGATAATCCTGGGACTCGACTGATGATTATGAACATTCACAACGTATTGAATCAACGGACTCAAAAATGATGGTGACAAAGGATGCTATATGATTACCATACGTATGGGATTAATCATAATGAAAGCAAACAAGAAATTCCAGAGCAATAGGTTGTTGAGGATTTTTGGAATATCGAATGGTATTTCGAAGACTTTTGTGTAACACAGGAACAACTGGGGGGATGAGCGGATACTCGATAAATGCGAGAATTAACCGTAGGGGTATTCAGGTGACAAGGAACAAAGACGGCAAGAAGCTCAAGGGATTATCGAAACAACGACGAGTTTTTCGAGGTATCTTGTAATAACAAGACCAACTGGGATGAGGTAAGAATAACAATTGCAAGTAGTTGTCCATAAGGGTTTACGGTGGAAGGGGAATTGCAAACGCGATGAACACAAGTTCTCGAGTTAACAGATGAGAGTATCTTCAGGGTCTTCTGGTGTAGCAGACGATCATCAGTAATAAGGGGCTCTCCGGGTGAAAGTGATAATGAGATCCTAATGTTAGATTTAGTCAATTTCATTTAACCCGAATAGAAGAGAGTTCAGAGTCCCAGAGTAAAGGTCGAGGAGTAAAAGATCCTAGTACCACCCGATGGCGACGTGGGCCCGTAAGGCACACAACCAAGTTAGTAAAAGTTTTTGCAATGTCTAGACTCGACTTCGGCCAAGGAGTGTGGAAGGGGGATTCCTATAGGCATTTGGCTCTGATACCAACTTGTGACGCCCCCGATTCAATCGTACACTAATCATGCACGCAAATGTGTACGATCAAGATCAGGGACTCACGGGAAGATATCACAACACAACTCTAAAACATAAATAAGTCATACAAGCATCATAATACAAGCCGGGGGCCTCGAGGGCTCGAATACAAGTGCTCGATCATAGACGAGTCGTGGAAGCAACAATATCTGAGTACGGGACATAAGTTAAACAAGTTTGCCTTAAGAAGGCTAGCACAAACTGGGATCTGAGATCGAAGAGGCGCAGGCCTCTGCTGGATCCTCCTAACTACTCCTGGTCGTCGCCGGGCTGCTGCGTAGTAGTAGGCACCTCCGGTGTAGTCGTCATCGACGGTTGGCGTCTGGCTCTGGGCTCCATCATCCAGTCGCATGACAACCGAGTAGAGATAGGGGAAAAGGGGAACAAGGCAACCGTGAGTACTCATCCAAAGTACTCGCAAGAAGCAAGGAGCTACACTACATATGCATGGATATATGTGTAAAGGGCCATATCGATTAATGAGCTGAGAATGCGAGAATAAGAGGGCTAGCTAGTCTTATCGAAGACTACGCTCGTCACCTTCGTCTTGCAACAGGTAGAAGAGGGTAGGTTGAATTCCTCCAAGTAACATCACATAGCAATAATCCTACCCGGCGATCCCCTCCTTGTAACCCTGAGAGAGAGCGACCACCGGTTGTATCTGGCACTTGGAAGGGTGTGTTTTATTAAGTATCCGGTTCTAGTTGTCATAAGGTCAAGGTACAACTCCAAGTCGTCCTGTTACCGAGGATCACGGCTATTCGAATAGATTAACTTCCCTGCAGGGGTGCACCACATAACCCAACACGCTTGATCCCATTTGGCCGGACACACTTTTCTGGGTCATGCCCGGCCGCGGAAGATCAACACGTCGCAGCCCCACCTAGGCTCAACAGAGAGGTCAAGACACGCGGTCTAAACCTAGGCGACGGGGTCTGGGCCCATCGCCGAAAGCACACCTCCACGTTGCGTAGGGCGGCAGCAGACCTAGCCTAGTGGCGTTCGGTCCAATTCGGCAGCGCCGCTCGTTCGGCGTCACGAAGTGCCGGTGATACCACGGCGCCCGAGTGCCCATATCTCTCCCACGTAGTTGGTTAGTGCGTATAGGCCCGTGAGCGGACTTAGATCAAATACCAAGATCTCGTTAAGCGTGTTAAGTATCCATGAGCGCCCGAGCAGGCCAGGCCCACCTCTCTCCTAGGCGGTCTCAACCCGCCTGTCGCTCCGCCTCAAAAGATCCACTCATGGGTGCTCCACAAGCCGACCCGACTTTAGTCTCCACATGTATCATGTATAAAGTATATAGTATATACCGTGATCACCTCCCGAGTGATCACGGCCCGATAGTATAGCAATGCAGACGGACAAGAATGTAGGGCCACAGATGGAAATACTAGCATCCTATACTAAGCAAGTAGGATTGCGATTAAAGGTAACAACGGTAGTAACAAGGATGAGCTATGCATCGGCATAGATATAACGGAAAGCGATAACATGCTACACTACTCTAATGCAAGCGGTATAGAGTAGAATAGGCGATATCTGGTGATCAAGGGGGGCTTACTGGTTGCTCCGGCAAGAGAGAGGGTCGTCAACTCCGTGGTCGAACTGGCGGCAGCAGCGTCGGTCTCGTAGTCTACGGAGAGAAGAGGGGAAGAAACAATGAATACCATGTAAACAGATGCATATCGATGCATGACATGACAAGTAACGATGCTAGGTGTGCCCTAACGCGGTAGGAGGTCATACTGACGACGAGGAAAACATCCGGAAAGTATTCGGTGTTTCGCGTTACCGGGAAGAGGAGCCGGAGGGGGAAAGTTGCGAGTTCGATAGGTTAGGGGGGTGTGGCGGACGAACGGGTTGCGTATCCGGAATCGTCTCGTCGTTCTGAGCAACTTTCATGTTGAAAATATTTTAATCCGAGTTACGGATTAAAATATATGATTTTCTAAAGATTTTATTACTTTCTGGAATTTAATTAATTATTTAATTAATTCGGAAAACAGATTAATGACATCAGCATGATGTCATGCTGACATCTGATCAACAGAGTTGACTTGGTCAACTGACAGTGGGTCCCACCGTTAGGGATTGTTTAGCTAATTAACAGTAGTTAATTAGGGTAACTATTTATTAGGTTAATTATTCTTAATTAGTTAAACTAAACATAATTAATTAAGTTAATTATTTAGCTAATTAATTAATTAATTAATTAATTTTATTATTAATTATTTATTTATTATATATTTTCTTTTATTTATTGATTTATTATTTTTTTAATTCTTTTTTTTTCTAAAAACGTTATGGGGCGGGGCCTCCTAGTCGATGGGGGCCTAGCTAGCGGAGTACGGGAAGTGCACGCGCCAGAGTCCACCCGGGATGGGGGCTCTGAGGCGTGTCGGGCCTTCGCCAGAGCAGGCGAACGAGGCCGAGGCTGGTGGTGCCATGATGGCTGGCCAAGAGCACGGCTGGAGGCGCAGAGCAGCAGAGGCGCGGCGACGGCAGTGCGGTGTAGCCCAGCGGCGAGGAGAGCTGGCGTGGCGCCGGGCGGCGTGGACAGAGAGGAGGAGGCGGCTCAGGGGCACGCCCGCAAGACGAAGGCAGCCATGGCGCATGAGGTGGCGAGGCCGGGAGGGCGGGACGCAGGTGGTGGCAGGCGCGTGGCGAGGCTCGGCTGGCCGAACGAGGCACGGCGAGGCGGCCAGAGAGACGGGGAGGAGGAGGAGGACCGGGGTCCTCACCGAGGAGCGAGGGCACGGGCGGCGGGCTCGGGGAGGTTGGGAGGACCGCGAGGAAGGGGTCGAGGTGGCGGCGGTCCCGTGACGATGGGGAGGCAGCTCGTGGGGCGAAGCTCCGAGGCGGCAGGGGTTCGGCGGTGGTCTCCTTCCGATCGGATCGGGGAGAGGGGATATTCGGGAGTGGGGGCTGTCGGTGGGGAGTGGGGGGAGGAGTGGATAAGGGACAGGAGCGGGGGCCGACCTGGGCCGGCCTGGTTGGCCCGATGTGGTGGGCATTGATCCAGTGGGGGGGCTTCTCCTCCTTTTTTTTGTTTGTTCTATTTTCTTTTGTATTTTCTTTCTGTTTTAAATCATTCTAAATTATTTAGGCCTTTTATAAAAATGTGTTTACCTCACCACAATTACCTTTGTAATATTTGACAATCACCGAACATTTTAGTTTTAATTTTTGGAAACTTTTATTGTTATCTTGATTTTGAATTTTGAATTATAATCGGTTTCAAACTAACACGAGATTAGCAACAGTAATCGAGGTGACGTGGCATCATTAGCAAAGGTTTACTGTAGCTTGATTATCCGGGCGTCACACTTCATACCTTACAACTCAGGCAAGAACTCCTTCTTTGACTGATCCATCTTGAACACCTTCAAGATCATGTCAAGGTATGTGCTCATTTGAAAGTACCATTTAGCGTTTTTTATCTATCCTCATAGATCTTGATGCTCAATGTTCAAGCAGCTTAATTCAGGTTTTCTATTGAAAAACACTTTTCAGAAAACCCTATATGCTTTCCAGAAATTCTACATCATTTCCGATCAACAATATGTCATTCACATATACTTATCAGAAATTCTATAGTTCTCCCACTCACTTCTTTGGAAATACAAGTTTCTCACAAACTTTGTATAAACCCAAAATCTTTGATCATCTCATCAAAGCGTACATTCCAACTCCGAGATGCTTACTCCAGTCCTTAGAAGGATTCTGGAGCTTTGCATACTTGTTAGCATCTTTCGGGATTGACAAAACCTTATGGTTGTATCACATACAACCTTTCCTCAAGTATAACGTCGAGGAAACAATGTTTTGACATCCTATCGCAAGATTTCATCAATCATGCAGTAATTGCTAATCCAATTCCAACAGACTCTTAGCATCGCTACGAGTGAGAAAGCCTCACCGTAGTCAACTCCTTGAACTTGTCGGAAAACATCTTTAACGACAAGTCGAGCTTTCTTAATGGTGATACTTACCAACATTGTCTGTCTTCCTTTTAAAATCCATCTTTACCCAACGTCCTTACAACCATCAAGTATTTCTTCCAAAGTCATGGATCCTCTCTCGGATGTTATGTCCTTGAGCCATTCGTCGGAATCCGAGCCCACCATCGCTTCTTCATGGCTCGTAGGTGAAGGAAATATGCCCTAGAGGCAATAATAAAGTTATTATTTATTTCCTTATTTCATGATAAATGTTTATTATTCATGCTAGAATTGTATTAACCGGAAACATAATACATGTGTGAATACATAGACAAACAGAGTGTCACTAGTTTGCCTCTACTTGACTAGCTCGTTAATCGAAGATGGTTATGTTTCCTAACCATAGACATGAGTTGTCATTTGATTAACGGGATCACATCATTAGGAGAATGATCTGATTGACATGACCCATTCCGTTAGCCTAGCACTTGATCGTTTAGTATGTTGCTATTGCTTTCTTCATGACTTATACATGTTCCTATAACTATGAGATTATGCAACTCCGTTTACGGAGGAACACTTTGGTACTACCAAAGCGTCACAACGTAATCGGGTGATTATAAAGGAGTATTACAGGTGTCTCCAAAGGTACTTGTTGGGTTGGCGTATTTGAGATTAGGTTTTGTCACTCCGATTGTCGGAGAGGTATCTCTGGGCCTTCTCGGTAATACACATCACATAAGCCTTGCAAGCATTGCAACTAATGAGTTAGTTGTGAGATGATGTATTACGGAGCGAGTAAAGAGACTTGCCGGTAACGAGATTGAACTAGGTATTGGATACCGACGATCGACTCTCGGGCAAGTAACATACCGATGACAAAAGGAACAACGTATGTTGTTATGCGGTCGACCGATAAAGATCTTCGTAGAATATGTAGGAACCAATATGGGCATCCAGGTCCCGCTATTGGTTATTGACCGGAGATGTGTCTCAGTCATGTCTACATTGTTCTCGAACCGTAGGGTCCGCACGCTTAAGGTTTCAATAGCGGTTATTATGAGTTTATGTATTTTGATGTACCGAAGGAGTTCGGAGTCCCGGATGAGATCGGGGACATGACGAGGAGTCTCGAAATGGTCGAGACGTAAAGATCGATATATTGGACGACTATATTCGGAGTTCGGAAAGGTTCCGAGTGATTCGGTATTTTTCGAGTACCGGGTAGTTACGGGAGAAGTAATGGGCCTTGATGGGCTTTAGTGGGAAGAGGAAAAAGGCTGCTGCGCCCCTCCCCTCTAGTCCGAATTGGACTAGGGAAAAGGGGCGACCACCTTCCTACTCCTCCACTTCCTTCTCCCTTCCTCCCCTACATGGAAGGATTCCTAGTTGGACTAGGAAAGGGAATCCTACTCGGTGGGAGTAGGACTCCCCTGGCAGCATAAACATAGGGCCGGCCTCCTCCTCCCTTGCTCCTTTATATACAGGCGAGGGGCACCCCATAGATACACAAGTTGATCCTTGAGATCGTTCCTTAGCCGTGTGCGGTGCCCCTCCACCATATTCCACCTCGGTCATATTGTAGCGGTGCTTAGGCGAAGCCTGCGACGGTGAAACATCAAGATCGTCACCACGCCGTCAGGTCGACGGAACTCCCTCCCCGGAGCTTTGCCGGATCGAAGCCCGTGGAGCGTCATCGAGCTGAACGTGTGCCAAGAACTGGAGGCGCCGGAGTAATGCGCTGTGATCGGTTGGATCGTGAGGAGAGCGTCGACTACTTCCTCTCCGTCATCTTCGACTCGGAGGTGCCGGAGTAACGGCGCTGGGATCGGCTGGATCGTGAGGAGAACGTACGACTACTTCCTCTACGTTGTGATCGCTTCCGCTAACGGTCTACGAGGGTACGTAGACAACACTCTCCCCTCTCGTTGCTATGCCATCACCATGGTCCTGTGTGTGCGTAGGAAAATTTTGAAATTACTACGTTTCCCAACAGTAGGTTCATTGTTGTCTAGCAACATGACCTTCAAGACAGGATTACTGTACCACTCAGAAGTAGTATGCATCCTTGTCACCCTACGAGGTACGGTAGTGACTTGATCCAAAACTTCATGATCACTATCATAAGCTTCTACTTCAATTGGTGTAGGCGCCACAGGAACAACTTCATGTGCCCTGCTACACACTTGTTGAAGTGACGGTTCAATAACCTCATCAAGTCTCCACCATCCTCCCACTCAATTCTTTCGAGAGAAACTTTTCCTCGGAAAGGACCTAATTCTAGAAACAATCCTTTTTGCTTTCGGAACTGAGACTGGAGGTATACCCAACTGTTTTGGGTGTCCTATGAAGATGCATTTTATCCGCTTTGGGTTCGAGCTTATCAACCTGAAACTTTTTCACATAAGCGTCGCAGCCCCAAACTTTTAAGAAACGACAATTTAGGTTTCTCCAAACCATAGTTCAAACGGTGTCGTCTCAACGGAACTATGTGGTGCCCTATTAAAGTGAATGTGGTTGTCTCTAATGCCTAACCCATGAACGATAGTGGTAATTCGATAAGAGACATCATGGTATGCCCCATATCCAATAGGGTGCATCTATGATGTTCGGACACACCATCACACTATGGTGTTCGTGCGGTGTTAGTTGTGAAACAATTTCCACAATGTCTCAATTGTGTACCAAACTCGCAACTCATATATCCATCTCTATGATCACATCACAGACATTTTATCCTCTTGTCACGAAGATCTTCAACTTCACTCAAGGATCATCATATCTATCCCTGATATGTTATAGTTCATCACGAAGCTTCTAGCAGCCTGGTGGCAATGACTTTGGAGAAACATCACTATCTCATCTGGAAGATCAACTCCCACTCGATTCAAGTGATTGTTGCACTCAGACAATCTGAGCACAAGCTCAACGATTGAGATTTTCTCCCTTAGTTTGCAGGCTAAGAAAATCGTCGGAGGTCTTATACCTCTTGACGTGGGCACGAGCCTGAAATCCCAATTTCAGACCTCGAAACATCTCATATGTTCCGCGATGTTTCGAAAAATGTCTTTGGTGCCTCAACTCTAAACCGTTTAACTGAACTATCACGTAGTTATCAAAACGTGTATGTCCGATGTTCGTAACATCCACAAACGACGTTTGGGGTTCAAAGACAATCGAGCGGTGCATTAAGGACATAAGCTTTCTTACATCCGCATAATCGCCATTGTCAACTTTCAACTATATTTTCTCTAGGAACATATCTAAACAGTGGAACTAAAGCGCGAGCCACGACATAATTTGCAAAGGGCTTTTGACTATGTTCAGGATAATTAAGTTCATCTAATGAACTCCCACTCACATAGACATCCCTCTAGTCATCTAAGTGATTACATGATCCGAGTCAACTAGGCCGTGTCCGATCATCACGTGAGACGGACTAGTCATCATCGGTGAACATCTTCATGTTGATCGTATCCTCCATACGACTCATGCTCGACCTTTCGGTCTCTTGTGTTCCGAGGCCATGTCCGTACATGCTAGGCTCGTCAAGTTAACCTAAGTGTTTCGTGTGTAAATCTGGCTTACACCCGTTGTATGTGAACGTAAGAATCTATCACACCCGATCATCACGTGGTGCTTCGAAATGAACTTTCGCAACGGTGCACAGTTAGGGGGAACACTTTCTTGAAATTTTAATGAGGGATCATCTTATTTACTACCGTCGTACTAAGCAAATAAGATGTATAAACATGACAAACATCACATGCAATCAAATATTGACATGATATGGCCAATATCATATTGCTCCTTTTGATCTCCATCTTCGGGGCTCCACGATCATCATCGTCACCGGCATGACACCATGATCTCCATCATCATGATCTCCATTATCGTGTCTCCACGAAGTTGTCTCGCCAACTTATTACTTCTAGTACTATGGCTACCGGTTAGCAATAAAGTAAAGTAATTACATGGCGTTGTTCAATGACACGCAGGTCATACAATAAATAAAGACAACTCCTATGGCTCCTGCCGGTTGACATACTCATCGACATGCAAGTCATGATTCCTATTACAAGAACATGATCAATCTCATACATCACATATCATTCATCACATTCTTCTTGTCCATATCACATCACATAGCATACCTCGCAAAAACAAGTTAGGCGTCCTCTAATTGTTGTTTGCATGTTTTACGTGGCTGCTATGGGTTTCTAGCAAGAACGCTTTCTTACCTACGCAAAACCACAACGTGATATGTCAATTGCTATTTACCCTTCATAAGGACCCTTTTCATCGAATCCGATCCGACTAAAGTGGGAGAGGCGGCACCCGCTAGCCACCTTATGCAACAAGTGCATGTCACTCGGTGGAACCTGTCTCACGTAAGTGTACGTGTAAGGTCAGTCCGGGCCGCTTCATCCCACAATACCGTCGAAACAAGATAGGACTAGTAACGGTAAGCATATTGAACAAAATCAACGCCCACAACAACTTGTGTTCTACTCGTGCATAGAATCTACTCAATAGACCTAGCTCATTATGCCACTTTGTTGGGGAACGAGCAGAAATTCAAAATTTTCCTATGCGTCACCAAGATCTATCTATGGAGAAACCCAGCAACGAGGGGAGGAGAGTGCATCTACATACCCTTGTAGATTGCTAAGCGAAGCGTTCAAGTGAACGGGGTTGAAGGAGTCGTACTCGTCGTGATCCAAATCACGGAGATCCTAGTGCGAACGGACGGCACCTCCGCGTTCAACACACGTACAGCCGGTGGCGTCTCCCATGCCTTGATCCAGCAAGGAGAGAGGGAGAGGTTGGGGAAGACTCCATCCGATGGCAGCACGACGATGTGGTGGTGATGGAGGAGCGTGGCAATCTGCAGGCTTCGCCAATCACCGCGGGAGAGGAGGAGGACTTGGGAGAGGGGGAGGGCTGCGCCAGGGGCAAGGGTGCAGCTCCCATGCGTCTCCCCACTATATATAGGGGTGGAGGGTGATTATTTCTTGCCCTCCAAGTCCATTGGGCATTGGCAAAGGTGGGAGGAAAGAAATCCCATCCTTTCCTTTCCCCACCGATTGGTATCCCCCCTTTTTAGGGATCTTGATCTTATCCCTTCGGGATATGATCTTATTCCTTCTAAGGGGGGATCTTGGTGCGCCTTGACCAGGGGTGTGGGGCCTTGCCCCACTACCCACGTTCATGTGGGTCCTCCCATGCAGGTGGGCCCCACTCCGGAACCTTCTAGAACCTTCCGACAATACCGAAAAATCCCGAACATTTTCCGGTGGCCAAAATAGGACTTCCCATATATAAATCTTTACCTCCGGACCATTCCGGAACTCCTCGCGACGTCCGGGATCTCATCTGGGACTCCGAACAACATTCGGTAATCACATATATCTATTCCCTATAACCCTAGCGTCATCGAACCTTAAGTGTGTAGACCCTACGGGTTCGGGAACCATGCAGACATGACCGAGGCGTTCTCGGTCAATAACCAACAGCGGGATCTGGATACCCATGTTGGCTCCCACATGTTCCACGATGATCTCATCGGATGAACCACGATGTCAAGGACTCAATCAATCCCGTATACAATTCCCTTTGTCTAGCGGTATTGTACTTGCCCGAGATTCGATCGTCGGTATACCGATACCTTTTTCAATCTCGTTACAGGCAAGTCTCTTAACTCGTTCCGTAACACAGCATCCCGTGATCAACCCCTAGGTCACAATGTGCACATTATGATGATGTCCTACCGAGTGGGCCCAGAGAAACCTCTCCGTTTACACAGAGTAACAAATCCCAGTCTCGATTCGTGCCAATCCAACAGACACTTTCGGAGATACCTGTAGTGCACCTTTATAGCCACCCAGTTACGTTGTGACGTTTGGTAAACCCAAAGCATTTCTACGGTATCCGAGAGTTGCACAATCTCATGGTCTAAGGAAAAGATACTTGAGATTAGAAAAGCTTTAGCATACGAACTAAACGATCTTTGTGCTAGGCTTAGGATTGGGTCTTGTCCATCACATCATTCTCCAAATGATGTGATCCCGTTATCAACGACATCCAATGTCCATGGTCAGGAAACCGTAACCATCTGTTGATCAATGAGCTAGTCAACTAGAGGCTTATTAGGGACATGGTGTTGTCTATGTATCCACACATGTATCTGAGTTTCCTATCAATACAATTATATCATGGATAATAAACGATTATCATGAACAAGGAAATATAATAATAACCAATTTATTATTGCCTCTAGGGCATATTTCCAACATACATTAGAATAACTTCCCCTGAAAGGTCAATATTAAGCATTTATGAAGATTCTAAACTGCGGTTGAGATCTATTTTAACACACAAATCAGCCTGACTTCATGGTTATGAAGCAGGTACATATTTTCATCTCTATTTGTCATCACGATCAATAGATGCCTACTGCAACGGAACTTCCGTGCAGACTACTTGGATTTTTGTCAAACACCTTACGGGCATACATAAAACTGAATCAGCAGTGAGAAATTTATGAGGATTAGACACACACACACACACACACACACACACAGAGAGAGCACGAACGCGTGGACGATGGTCCGGAGGGGAGCCATGGCTACAGGAGATTACAAAATCGAGCGTAAATCAGAGCACATCGTGACAAAGTACCCAGGTTGACGGTGACGACGTTGGGGACGAGGATGGTTGGGCTCGACGCGCCAACCGGTGGCGATGGCGTGCTCCACCTGGCCTCCTCCCGTTGTCCCGCCTGGCCTCCTCCCGTTGCCCTGCCCGGCCTCCTCCCGTCTCCCCGCCTCCTTTGGCCTCCTCCGTTGCCGCTTTGGCCTCCTCCTGCTTGCCCGGCCTCCTCCCATTGCCCCTTGGCCTCCTCCCGTCTCCCGCCTCACTTTGGCCTCCTCCTTGCGGCCCGGTCTGCTTTCGGCCATTGGCGTGGCGATGGTCCCGACCATGGCGGCGTTGGAGAGGGAGCCGGGACGAGAATCGCAGCGGCGAGGGAGCGCCGACAGTGGGGGAGAGGGGCGGAGGCAGAGAACGGGAGAACGGAGGTGAGGCAATCGGAGGCGAGAAAATATAATGGTGGCGGCGGCATAGTAGAGGAGGGTAAGGTCGGGGTAGTGGGAGCGGAGGAGAGGAGGAGTGTGAGGAGAGGAGGAGAGGTGGATGGCGGTCATGGCCGACTCATTGATTGGGAGGTAAAATGCCCTCGTGAGGCGGTGATATTTCAGCGGTGGCACGCCACCCACAGAACACATACACACCGGAATGACGACCCGCCACGATCACCGACGGTCAGCCCACAACGCCCGGGCCCGCATGTCAATGGGATACGGTGAGGCGTAGAGAGTGTAAGAGGGAATACTTTTGTTCATTGTAGCGATGTCAATTCAATTGGACGGCCAGGATCTGTCGATCAAGAGATCCGACGGCCTGGATCGTTTTAGAGTCCTAATCCAACGGCTCAAAATCCAAACGCACGGGAAGGCTCCATTTTGGTCCAGACTCTAACAGCACCCATCTGTATATATCAGTCTGTATTTTTTCTGCGACATATCAGTCTGTAACATGGACTATTTTGGAATGCTTACATGAATACGGCCGGGCCCACATGATAACACGATGGTTCAGCCCACAAGGCTGCCGCCACGCTTGCGTAAATGCGGTCGAGCCCAGTGGCACAAACCCAAGGCCCAAAACTTGAAGCGGGGTTCCGACCCAACAAAGTGTGCAAAACCCGTCAACCCGCAAAAGCAGCCCTCTTTGCCCAGCGGCTGCGGCTTGTCCCCAAACCCCAAAACCCTACCTCTCCTCTCCCCGCCGTCTCGCCGCCCTCCTCCTCCTCTCTCGTCCCGCCCCCATTTCCTCGCCCACCCCGGAACCCTAGCTAAACCGGCCGCCGCCGCCGCCGCCGCCGCCGCCGCCGCCATGATCACCGGCGGCCAGAGCTACGTCTCGGCGCCGCCGGCCTTCTCCGCCGACGGCCGCTTCCTCCTCGTCTGCTCCGGCCGCTCCGTCTCCGTCTTCAGCACCTCCACCGGCATGCTGGTCAGCGCAGCCCCCGACCGCGATTCTTCACCATCTGCGTGAACCTTGTCCGTCCGCCGCGCGTGGCCCCGCGATTGAAGCTGATGTGGCTCGCCCCTTGGGGGTCTGTTGTGCTGCAGGTGTCGGAGCTGGAGGGGCACGAGGGGGACGTCACCGCCGTCGTGGTGGTGCCGCCGCAGAGCAGCGCCGCGGCGGCTGCCAAGCTCGCGACCCACTGCTGGACGGCGGGGCTCGACGGTTTCCTCATCTACTGGGATTTCGCCGCCGCCGAGCTGGTGCGGAAGGTCAAAGTCGACGCCCCAGTCCACTCCATGGTGAGCCCCTGTCTTGTGCTGTCCATCGTCTTATGCTGAGACTGTTGATTTGATGTCGAGATACCATTAGGTGGGGCTAATGTTTCTTATCTGATGAGTGCAGGTGATTCCCAACATAAGCAAAAAATTGAAAGTGACCGAGGTGTATTTTCCTTTCGCATTCGTCTCTGTGGAAGCTTTGAGCAACAAGGCTATTCAAGATAAGGCAAAGGGCAAGCCAGTTACTAAAAAGAAGGAATTGTGGGGGCAGCTGAGGATTTATGACTTGTGGAAAGGGTGCCAAGTGGGTTCTGAACTGGCTCAGGTGAGGTTTTCAGATTTGCCCATTCCATTGTCCAGATGAGAATTTATGACATTTTCTGTCCTTAGAACTTCATCATCTCATTATTTTCTTCTATCCAAACAGACACGGAAGCCAGAAAAGATTGTCGTGAGTTGTTCTGGAGAATTTTTGGGCATTGCAAATAAGAGACATCTCTATATATGGAGCATACCTACCAAAGATTTCAATCATGACAATATAAGGAAAATAAAGCTTGGTCACACAAAAAAGTTGAGCACCCTGGCCTTCCATCCAAGTGAGAGAATCGTTGCTGGTGGTGATGCAACAGGGAGGATCTTAATCTGGAGAGGTTTTGGGAAGGCCAAGTTTTCTGGAACACATGGTGCAAAGTCCGAAGTTGATGAAGAAAGGGATGGTGTAAGGGGTAAAGATGATGCGGGTACTTGCACTACATACCACTGGCATTCTAGGGGAGTGAACTTTCTCAAATTTTCTTCCGATGGAGCTTACTTGCTCTCAGGTTTTGATTACTGATGCTTTTACTCTTTATCGAGTGCCATTTTTATACTACATTTTAGTCTTGTATGTTGACCCTGATGTCTAGTAACTTCAGTGACAAGCATCTTCTGATCTATAGGTGGTATGGAGGGGGTTATTGTTGTATGGCAACTAGATACTGGAAAGAGAAGGTATAAGCCACGTCTAGGATCTCCTCTTCTGTTCTTTGTAGATTCTCCAGACTCTTCCATTTCCAGTGTAAGTATCACTTCTTTTACCTCCTGTATGATATTTCAGTGTATTTGCAAGAACCTGAGATCCTTTTCTCCTCAGAGAAGTTATTTGGTGATTTAAGAAGTTCTGTGAATCTGGTCTTCTGGCATGTCGTAATCCTAGACTTTGCTCTGCTTCTTGGTTGTGTGAATAGAAGTTTTGTTTGTTTCAGATCTGTAGAAATACCTAAACTTTGCTCTGCTTCTTGGTTGTGAGTAACGGAGGTTTTTTTTAAAGAGATCACCAGATTCCTTGTAGGCACACCTAGCGTGAAATATGTGAACATTAGTCATTCTGCATGATTTCATAGTATCATTTGGTTGCTACTTCTCGTCTACTTTATAATAGTTTGGATGCATAAATCCGCTTTCCCTCCTTTTATCGTCTTGCTGCTAAGTTTGTACTCCCTCCATTCCAATGAATAAGGCGTGCACACATTTCATAATTGAACTTTGACCATAAATTAGACCAACTAAATGTGGGTTATATGTGACAAAGATTGTACCGTTCAATTTGTACTCAAAAGAAGCTTTCCGTGGTACAATATTCGCACAAAATATATATTAGGTCGTCAAAGCCCAAAGAGAAAATGTTGTGATAGCATCAGGTGTAGTTGCTGTCACAGCAGTAGAACATTTCAGAGTCGTACTGTTAGAAGGTTGGTTCACCGATGCCTCTTTAGGCAGTAATATTTACTTAAGAGAGGATGCCCATTCTTGAATTCGGGCTCGTACAGCTTCATATTAGGAACTGATCAAGCAATGTGATTGGAACTGAATGCATAAAGTATATCTGTCGAGCTTTCACTTTGTTATATACTAGATGTGAACTGTATTTACTTGTAAACTGGGCTGGGATGAGGATGTTGATTGATAGAGGATATCGACATCATATTCCATTCTGAATTGGGTTGCCAAGCGTCAAGCTTTTCAATTTTTGTTATTTGCAGGTGTCATGTACAAATAACCAAGTTCATCTTCTAAACATGCCTAACATGGAGGTCCTGAAAACCGTGTCTGGAATTAAGGTTTGTGCATCAAAATCTGCAGTTCTGCCCTTTAATTGTTTATGCCAGCAAATGACATCGCCAGATTTTGGTTACCCTCGTTCGGATAATTATTCAATATGCTTGAGACTTATGGCTGTATATATTGTCTGTGTTTATCTCCCTTTATGGATTTGCCTTCTGTGTTTGTCTCCCCAGCTGCCTATTGCTTCCACGGACTTGAGTCGACGAGATGTGTGTGGATTTGATTCCACTAATGGCCTTGTTGCTATACCAACACAAGATTACTGCATACAATTCTACAATTTGTTTGAGAACACTGAGGTTTCAGAGGTAAGAGAATCAACTTCAGAGATTTATTATGTAAACATTTTAATAAGATTGATCCCAATATTGTTAACCTGCTCAGGTGCAAGTGTGTGAGAGGAACTTTCAGCCTGTTGACGATATTACGGTGTGATACCTTTATCCTATACTGCCCCTGTTGAACCACTTAAGTTTTCTTCTTTATATTCTATGTTTCTTTTTAATGATTTTTTCAAAATGGTTATGTTGTATCTTAAGTATGTGATAATGTGATAATATTTTAAAGCACCCAATAGTCTGCTGTAATCTTCTGAACATGGTTGACATACTTGCTGTGTCGTAATTACTACTCCCTCTGTAAACAAATATAAGACGTTTTGGATCACTAAAATAGGGATCTAAAACGTCTTACATTTGTTTACACATAGGGAGTATCATAGATTTCTTTCATTGGGATCTCTGCAATAAACTATTATGTGATATTCATAATTTGTCACTCTCTGTTTGGTATTCACAGTTTGACACCTTTCTTTTTTCCCTTAATATAGATGTACATTTCTTTAGTTTCATTGTCCATTGGTGGCAATTTAATGTGCACTGTGGAGGTCAAGCTTCCTGAAGAAGACTTAGGTGGCCTTGTTACACTGAAATTTTGGAACCAAGGGTCTCGTGCTGGACAATTTCATCTGTCCACTGTCATTTATGAGCCTCACAGGTTGGTGTACATGCTTCACTGATATAGATATATAGTTGGTGTACATGCTTATTAGGTCACTGATAGATATATAGTGATACTATGTTTTCTGACTCACATGTTCCGTAACAGTGACGCTGGGATTTCTGCCGTTGCTTTCCATCCAGGAAAAAACATGGCCGTGAGTTCTTCGTTCGGTTGCAACTTCAAGGTGTGCATGTCATATCAACTTGTGGATGATGCCTTATTTGATTCTCTCCGTATCCTGAGTATATTTTGACCTGTAGGTGTGGGTCCAAAGTTTGTCTTTACAATCAAGTGACGGAAAAAGTCAATCTGGTTGGAGATGCCAATCAGTTGGCTCATACAAGTGAGTTGACCATCATTTTCCTCTAAACAATACATGTTTACATTTAGTTGTATATAAGGACTAGTTATAAGTATATTTAGTGTAACTGTTTAATGACCTGTCTAATCACACATATAAAGAGCGATCATTTCATTTATTGTCTATTGACTTGTTAAATGATGCAGATGATATTTTGAATTACTTAATTTTGCAGGAATAAACCTATGACAGCTGCAGCCTTCTCAGGCGATGGATCTGTTCTTGCGGTTGCAGCTGAGAGCGTCATTACACTGTGGGACCCTGATAATAATGCACTCGTTGGCGTGATTGCAGAAGCACTATCGGTATTTATTGTTCTTTCTGTTGTACTTTTGCCACTATATTGACACTGGTGATTTGATTTTTCCCCTCTTAAATTTGCAGCCCATTACAAAACTTTCTTTCGCTGGGGATTCGGCTTATTTGATGTCTCTATCTCAGAGTTCAAAACCACAGGTTGCTGTGTGGAATGTGTCAAATCTTTCCATGCAATGGTCTTACACCCTTTTCGCAGAAGGTATAAAACTATGCTGGCAAACTTCCATGAAGGCAGAATAGCATCTAGCACATGATGAATGCTTTACATTTTTCACTACACATTCTGTTTCTAGTATAGGGTAACCCAGTTGTGGAGTTCTGAATCTGTAATATTGGTATAACCGTAGAAGTACCAAGCTGCTTAGTCATGCCAATTAGAGGCACACTAAAATGATCTTGGCACAACCTTGTTGCACCAGCTTGTACTGGTTGCACGACTATTACTCCTTTAATAACTCAGGCCAGTATGACCATTCGGATAAATTTGGCTATCTTCAAGGGCTACCAAATGATCACTCAAGTAGCCCAGTTCCAGTGTAATACTGTTAACAGATGTGGTTCATGATCCAATTGTGTTACACACTTTCATCATATGGAGTAAGCACCACACTATAATTACTGTAGTAGCCCTTGTTCTAGCTTTGTTCCTCATACCAACATAACAAAATGTTTTCAGGCAAGCACATTTGATCTAGTTCTCATGTTAGTGTTTATGCTTTGACAGCTGCATGTTGTTCGTCAAGTAAGAGTGAATTTGCGGTTCTTTCTCTTCTAAGCTGTCCTGAAGGAGGAGCACCAGCAGAGCAAGATGGGATAATACTGATTTTCGATGCAGAAAATTCAAAACCCGTTTCATCCTGGTCTGTAAAGAAGGTATGCTCAGAAAAGACTTGCTATATTTCATGACCAACTGGTTTCGAAGTGCAATATAGACTTTGTGAAAGTCAGTGTTTTGTTATTGTCCACTTTAAGAATTTGCAGCTTTGTAATGTAGTCCGTTATAGGGTGTTCAAGCAATGGACCACCTCATACTAGGATAGGTTGAGATCATCATGTGGTTTGGTGGATGGGCCCTCGCAGCATTTTTCAACTAGAGGCTTATGAGAGATGAGGTGGCACTTGGCCAACCCATTCTATTTGTGAAACCAAGCAAGTGGGTTATGTTTAGAGTTAACATTAAATGGTCCATTCACCGTCTTGTTCCTCTAAGGCTCTAACCACACACTGCTAGCCCATTGTGTGTTGTTTCTGTTGGTTTTGTTGTTTGGTTTCTTCTCCACTGAATGTATCTACTTTTTTTAAAAGGGGAATTCACCAGGAGTGTATTAATGCATGCCTTTGATTACCTTCTCACTTCTTTCAGGCAAAAGGGGTAGCATTGCTTTTGTGAAGAATGACCTCTCTTTGGATGCAAACACTGATGACACAAGAGATGGAGAGGCTTCATTGCTGGTTTACTTAAATGGTTTACATGAATATGTTATCTTTGATCCCCGCAACAACGAGGAGCCACAAATCAGCCAGAACACACGGAAAAACATTCAAGCTGATGAACCTGGTGAGTTTGTTGTACGATTTTGTTGTTTTCTTAACCTGCTTTTATTATTAATAATCTGTATTTGCTATTGGAAAGGTTTGTGTGGCACTTGACTATCACATGGCAAGTTGTCATGTATTGTTAAATGTCATCATACCTCAAAGAGACTTCCTGAATAATGTCATTACCATTGTGCCTGGCGAAAGCAATTTTGTCCTATGGCTCCACTAGAGACCTCATAGAACATGCACTCATGGTCATCTCTGTTGTTTCAGCACCAATCGGTTATGCTTCTATTTACGGAGAACTTCCAAAACTGGAACTGAAGAGCGAGGTTTCGGATATCCCATTTATCCCATCAGACAGACCCTGGGAAACTATATTCACTGGATCATCTCACGCACTCCCGCCTCTCACGAAACTGTGTTCTGTTTTCTTGTCATCATTGCTGGAGAAGAGACCAGTTACAGACGAGTGAGAAGCACCCACCGAAGTTTTGTCGCAATATATAATGGTATACTTGCTAGTTGCAGTTGTCAGAGTAGAAGCAAACGAAAGCCGACTCGTGCCACCAAGGCAAACGGTTTATGCCCAGAAGACCGCAGTATCATGGACATCGGCGCTTGTCACGCAACCCGGTGGGTGATGGCAGTGAAATTTGGTGACTGGATCAGAGCTCCTTTTGTAGTGATATTTAGTAGCGTCAGTGAATCAGTGTACTGATCCTAGCAATTTTGCCCGTCACAGTTTAATCTGTAATCTGAAATTCTTTTGTTGTGATAATTGAGTGTTTTCAGCCAGTGAAGAGTTTGTAGCACGACGATACAATCATAACCTGTACATCACGCGATGTTGACCTGATGATTTGGAGACTGAAAATCTGTCGTTTTTATTATTAATCTATCCTTGCACGCGTGTTGGACTTGTACTTCCATGCCAAATGGCCGACAAACATGCGCAGGCCGCCAGCTACGTAAACAAGTTTTGGAGTATTTCTCAAAGAACGGCTCTGCATCAGAAATTAGTACTTGAAATTCAGGCCCAAGTCCTTCACTGCTCAATGAGAACTGAAAAATTACGAGGAAAAAGGAATCTCAAATTCTCGAGAGGGCACTTGGACAGGCATAAAAGAACATCATCACTCATGTTGTTTCTCTGAATTTGACATTCTCGACCAAGTGTGCCGCCATGGCAAGACCAACAGTCAGGCTGCGGTCGGACTCATCGAGAACCATGGGTGGGCCGACCCTCTCGCATCAGTTGTTTTCAGCTCAAGAGAGACACGAGATGACGGGAGAGCTAGGAATTCCTTCCACGCCTCACAAGGCGTTTATTTTTTTCCCAGGGATTTCACGGGGAAGAGGGTGGGGTTGGCACTCCCACAGTCCCACTCCTTAACCAAACTGGCAAAACCAGGGCCGAATTGGCACATGACGGAAGTTTCCCGCCGTTTCCCCTGTTGCCAAATCAGCCCTAAAAGCGTTCAGTGGGACGCGTGGAACACTGCAAAATTTTGATGGGCTATCCCACTTAACCCACCGGGAACCTACTAGACCCACTTCTTCTATCCCCGGTTAGTTTCCTGAGCAAAGGCTTGCCGACGATAGCTCCGCATCGCCCACGACGCACATGAGCTCGCCTTTAAAAATATTTTTTTTCCATCGTGTATAAAAATATATTCGCTGTGCTTTTATAAAAGGTTCATCGTGGATATAAAAACATTTCATGGTATATTTTAAGAAATATTCATCATTTATTTGAAATATATATCTGTGTATTTCAAAATTATTCATTGTTTGTTTGAAAAAATGTATCATCCAGAACTAAAATTCATACTTCATTTTTTCATCTTCATCAAACACCATGTAGAGGTACATGTACGCATTGCCATAATTCTCTAACCTACTCGCCGATTGGTTGTTTTCTTGTTTTATAATTGTTGTGTTCTTTTTGATGATTTACACCATATAGGTGTGTTGCGGACGTGCTCACACCATAATTTTTCCCCGGTTGGTAGACTGGTGGGGTGTTTGATTGGGCTTTTTCATGGCTTTAAAATGTTTGGTTTATAAGCCAAAAAAGCTCCTATTTGCCCACTCATAAGCCGAAGTGCAAAAGCCGAGAAAAAGCCCAACCAAACACCCCCACGCGGGAAACTAACAACATTAGAAAAGAGAAAAAATAAATTAAAACTAGCATACTGTAGTGGGCCGGCTCATGTGGGAACGACTCAGGCAAGCACTCCCCTTGACTTGCTAAAAGTGAGATATAGGCGTACCATGTTGTGGGGTGCGTTTACATCTTGCATCTTTTCAAAAAATGGCCAAGTGTTTTTTAAGTTAAATTATAAAATAATATTCATATTTAAAATAAATAAATTTGAATAAATAAACATTTTTTGTGATTTCCCAGAATTCCACAATAAAAATCAAAAAAGAGAGGAAAAGAAACAAAAGACAGTAGGAGTGTTTGCTACAACGCATTGCGCCACATGGGCCAGCCCGCCAGAGCAATCTATCATAATTAGCAATAGATAGGAGCTCCCAGTGTATCTTGCTCTTAGCGAGCGGGTATGAGCGGCAAAAATGTTTGTGTGTATATAAAATGTTACTTCAAAATTTAAGTGGTATTAATGCACGGTTGATTAAAAAATTGTTCATGAAAAGAAAAACCACTCTTAAATTTTGAAGTAACATTTTATATACAATTTAAGTGTTCATGAAATTTTTTGTATGTATAGTAACACTTAAATTGTATACATACAAACATTGATTAAAAATTGTTCATGAAAATGTAAAAAATTGAGCGCACGGTTGATTAAAAAAATCACTCTTCGTGTCACAAAAAACATGATTTTTTAAATAAAGTGAAAAGAAACATACATAGAAAATAGAAAAATCAGCAATAATAAAATGCGGATGTATAAATGAAAAGAAAAGCAAAAGGTTAAATAGAAAAAAACTAAAAAGAAAAGAAAAGAAAAAAAGGGAGAGAGATGCAAATAAGAAATAGAAAAATAAAAATGTAAGGAAAAAGGGAAACTAAAAAAGGATAAAGCCAACGCTATAGAAAAAAATAGAAAAAAAATCGTAGGCCACAACTAACAATAGATAAATAACCGCTAGGAAAATGTCAGTGGGTCAGCCTACCTCGGAGCATTGTAGGTGGGTGCTTATTTTTGTTTTTTAGGTAATGGCATCATTGTGGTCTATATTTCATGCAAAAAACGAAGATACATCATTTGAGAACACATAAAATAGTAAATCAAGAGATTTAGACGGCAAAACAATAGCTTGCGAGCCCTTTGATTTAATAGCCAGCAGATCCGTCGCCATATTGCTTTCCCTAGGATAATGATACAAACTAACTGGATTAACATTGTGACACAAGGATGTGCATTCCTTGTTGATTGCCTCTTAGCGAGTTTCTACCATTTGCATCAATTCAATGACCTACATGCGGTCAGTTTCAACCAAAAGATTGTTGCGCCCAACATCACTCACCAAAACGAGACTGTTCCTGAGCCACGGGCCTCCACAGTCACGACATCCTCAATGAAGGAGATATAGTTGTAAGGCACAACCATGAAGAAACCATTTGTAGGTGAGCGCTTGTTCGGGCTTGTAGTAGGTGATAATATAAATAGCATTTGCAATGATATCAAGGAAGAGTGCTCCCATTTAGCGCCTAAAGTAGGGCAGCTATTGAAGACGCTTTAACGTGCTAGTGCTAGGAGTGGCTGACAAACACGCGCAAGCAACCAGCTCCATAAGCCCTCCTTGTTTCGTAGGATTCTCAAAATGCAGGAATAGGAAAAATAAGGGCTCCTTTGATTCAAAGGAATTCCGTTCGAATCCTTGGAATTTTTTCCTATATTGGTCGTTTGATTCATAGGATTGAATCCTATAGAAATCTTTTCTATGGAATCATGTGTACTAGATTTCATTGAAAATGTAGCATCCACTCCAACCTCTTTTTTCACTTCCTTTGTTTTTCTTGTGACATCAAACACTCCGTGTTAATCCTATGAGATTCAAGTGGACATGCCACTCCAATCCTTTAGGCCCTTTTTGATTCGTAGGATTAACACAAAGTGTTTGATGCCACAGTAAAAATGAAGGATTGCTCATGAGGTTTATGGTGTTTCAAAAAGAGAACAAAATAAATACTCCATTCGTTCATAAATATAAGTCTTTTAGAGATTTCAATATAAGTCTTATATGAGTATTTAGGAACGGAGGGAGTACTCGCAACTTGCAAGCACGAATATAGCATGGCCCAACCGAACCATCAGCTAACCTCTCTCTCCCTCCATCGCCATTGCTAACACCTTCAAGCACTGGTCAGCAGTCAGCTCCCCACCCCAACAAACGTTGCATGTATGCGTGTGTAGCGTACAACTACAAACCCCGTACCTAAACCTCCCCATGAGCTCCTACATATACGGCCTGGAAGAGCCCGGCAATGCAGCACCACGGCCAAGACGTACCCCCGGCGAAGAGATCGACGTGGCGTGACGTACCATCGACCCCCACGATGGTCGACCGCCGCCGCGTCTTCGCTGTGGCCGCCGCGACGCTCTGCCTCGTCTTCGCGCACGGCGTGGCCGCGGCGCGGCCGCTGGAGGAGCACCGTTTTGCCGGCGTGGCACCGGCGGCGGCGGCTGCGGATATGGTGATGGACGTGTCCGCGGCGTCGCCGGATGGATCTGCCACATGGGAGCGCGGGGACGAGGCCCTCCGCGCCGGTAAGTGGCTGCCCCTGCCGCTGCCGACCGCTCTGACCGGCGGCCTGCGGTTCCCGGGGGTGTTCCAGTTCCCCGCGGCGACCGTGGGCGCGTCCATGCCGTGGATGGCCGGCGCGCCGCCCGCGCTCGCCGGGCCGGGGATGCCGGCGCTCGTGCCGCCGTACGTCGGCGTGACCCGACAGGAGCAGCTCAGCGTGTGGGCCTCGCTGTTCAACCCGTTCCGTGTCAGGCCGAGGGTGCCGGCCCAGCCGTCGTCGGTGCCGGCGGAGCCCAGGGTCCCCGCCGTCGCTAGCGCAGGGCTCGACAGGACGACGACGGTGGACCAGCCGGCCGCCGGCGCGCAGATCGGCGAGCCCAAGTGGGGCGTCTTCTTGGGATCCGCTACTCCAAACAACAACGGATAGCTTAATTAGCTACTCATATCTCAAGGCGCCGTGGCCAAATAAGCTAATTAGCTTAGTATACTTGTACTAGTAATTAAGTAAAAAAGTTCCAAAAAATAAAGGAACCTTCTTTCTCGAGAGTAGTATAGATAGATGTATGCACTTTTGCAACGTAGTGAAATGTTTATTTTGAACTATTAATCAATCATGGGATTGAAAAAGAAGTTGTCTATAAATCAATGTTGTAAATCGGTCTCAATGTAGGGCGCAGAGTTTCTGAGCCCGAGCTCATTTGAACAGTAAAATAAAAAAAATCAAACAAAATAAAAAAATCCGATTTCTTTTGTGACAAACATTGGCAAAAGTTTCAAGTGCTTGCAAAAATTCTCATGGAATCACATTTCTAGAAGGCGTGGCAAAAAAAGAAAAAAACCCAAATCGATACTCTAAAAATGCTACTTTCAAAAGCATTTTGGAGCACTGAATTTGTTTTTTTGCAACGCCTTACAGGAATGTGATTCCATGACGAATTTTTGCAAACACTTGAAACTTTTGCCAACGTTTGTCACAAAAAAAATTTGAATATTTTTATTTACTGTTCAACAGCTGGAGCAGAAGGACACTTTCGCTCAATGTATGATGTATGTAGAGTTGTGGACTGCCATCATAATTTCCGACACATGAGATTGAACAGCTGGAGGTTGCCCAGCCGCGCCACCTTTTGGCGGAGATCGTGCCAGGTTGTCGGAGAGGTCGAGGAAGACAAGCTACAAGGCGTTGCCGAACTCCGGCAGGACCTCGCCCTCAATCACGGTAGAGGTACCGGAGTTTGGTGACAGGATCTTCTATCTCTGAAGAACTAGCTAGAGCAGATTCAGAACAAACATCAGAGAGTAGCTAACTTAGAGAGAAGATCGTGAGGGAATCAGGACAAATTTTAGGTACGCCTTCATGCCACCCAGAACATGGCGGCTAGGGTTATACAGCCAGCCAGAATTAGTACAAGATGATGGTCTCTCTCTTAGCTCCCAGATCCATGGCCCTTGTAGCCTTACATTAGGTGAGAAGTAGATGGAAACACACTGAAAAGCAAAATGGAGCTACACTACCTGTTGTCGGAATTCAAATAGTGACAGCCGAGCCTTGCTGGCCGTTGGATGCGAGATGGACAGTGGGAGAGCTTTATGACCGTCGACAAAGTGCTAAGCTGATGTCGGATCCTCATCAGACGGCTGATCGAAGTTGGTGATGTCGCGCACTGAGAAGTGTCTTGTGTCTTCAGTTATGAACAGTCTGAGCGTCCCAGAACAGTCTGAGCGTCCCAGAAGTATTTCCCACAGACGCGAGACGACATCCCCTCCCCTCCGTCGCCCCCCGCGCAGGCGACCGAGGGGCTCCAACCCTAGACGCCGGGTCACCGCTCCTTCCTCTCCCTCCCCTCCGTCGCCACCGGTGGTCGGCGCCGGGCATAGCATGTGCGTGCGATGGCGGCGGTGGAGGCACTCCTCCCTCTTGCGGGTCATATGGTGACGTGGGGTGCCCTGGCTCAAGGGTGTGACCCCGATCCGGACTGCGGCGGCGCCGATCTAGTTCATGACGGCCCAGATCTAGACTACGGCGGTGTGGCGGCCGGCCGGCGTCCTAACACTAGTAGATAAACCACCATTAGTCCCGGTTGGTAAGGGCCTTTTGTCCCGGTTCCTGAACCGGGACTAAAGGGTCGTTACTAATGCCCTGGCCCTTTAGTCCCGCTTCACCCGTAACAGGATAGATGGGCCTCCACGTGGCGCCGAGCCCACGCAGGGAGAGCCTTTGGTCGGTTGGTGGCACCAACCGGGACCAATGTCGCATTTCGTGGGCTGTGATTTTGATTTTTTTTGAAAGTGTGGGGGGAGGGGTGTTTGGGTTTTGGGGGTTAATTTAGGTGTTTCATATATTGTGTTAGCTAGCTAATTAATAGAGAGAAGTGTCCTCTCTTATGTCCGTGCTTGGTCGACGCCACATTACTATACATAGAGAGGCCCTCGACACGCTAGCTAGTAAGAAAATGAAGGAAACCATTAAGTCTGAAGTTCGTCATGCATACCGAGAGAAGTGATCGATCGATCTCTCCTTCTCGAGAGATTGGTCGAACAACAAGTTTTTGTATTATCTATCCGACGCCATCGGCTACATACATATACAATATGTAAGATCTCTTACAGTCCCCTAGCATTTGAAATCAACTTCCACATGGTATTCTCCGGCTTTATTGATGATGTGGTCAAGAAAGAATCCCGCCAATTCCTCTTGAATTGCTTTCATGCGATCTTGTGGTAGGAGTTCATTCCGCATCTGCCATGTCTAATTTGAAGAAGGGGGTTAATACATATATATGAATGAAAATCAACAGAAATGATGGTGTAATAAAATGAAATTATGAATATTATTGCTTACGCACTTCATATTGTCTTTTAGAGCCGCTCCGCTTATTTTACAAAGTCGCGTTGTAGATGAACTCGCACACGTAGTATCTACAGTAATTATTCCCTTGTTTCCTGCCACAAGTATTTTACGAGAAATATAGGTCAATCAAACTGATAATGAAGCATTATAAATGGCATTGATGAAAGTATAGCTATAGAATCAACGGGAGATGCGCGCAACTAGCTAGCTAGTAGTACTTAGTTTCGGGTATATATATCGCAGCTTCTTCGGCAGTCCCGGAGCTTCTGCGGTGAACTGTTTCCAAACCCTGCAAGACAAAGAAAATAATAATTATTACTTGAGATATCAGGAAATGAACAAAAAGTTGCCGATATGGTGCGATGATGATCGATTGAACTTACTTGTTGAGCAATTTAGTCATGTCCGCATATGTTTCGGGATCTTTTCGTCTCGAGTCTAAGACGGTTACTAGTCCCCGCTCAAGCTTAATCTCCAGAAGAACATTGTGTAAGCTGCGAACGCATGCATAACTCATAAATTAAATTTATATAACATCGCTCTATTATTAAGGAAAACCTAATATCCACACGACAGTAACACTCACTTGAAGTTGTAAGGAAAGAGTATGGTATCTTTGTTTTGATTTATGATCAACGATTGTAGCAAGTTGGCCTTGGCCTCTTGATGCTTTTTAACCTGAATTTCATCTATGATATTTGTGTTAATGAACCCAATATCATACATTTCTTGTTTTCTGCACTCGGCGATCTTCAATCTGCATACTATAGTGAGGATAATTAATTATAAATACATGCAATGAAAGAGCTGAGCTATATATAGAGACTTAATGACAGAAATAGTACTTATAGACAGTAGCAAAAGACCGTTAATTTATCGAGGGCCTTTTGATTGAAGAACTCGAAGAACTCCTCAAATGGAACAGACAATAGATCAGTTCCAACGAGGTCGTGCTCCTCTTTAATTCTCAGATACAAAGTATTCGTTCCCCCAGACTCTCTGCAGGTTTTCATGTACCAATTGTGGAATCTTCGCATCATCATTGTTAGAGATTTTTCATCTTTGACGAGAGGCTTCCGTACTCAGATTCTGTGTTCGACCACCTCCATGAAATCAAAATTTACATCGTCGCAGGGTAATCTCCAAGATTGCTATAACCGGGCACCGTCCCCGGAGCATTAGCGACGATGTCGCTAGACACATTGAGCGGGGGGCACGATTAGTTCGCTTGTTCGCCGAGCTGGGCAATTTTTTCCCAGCTGCTCGTAGTTCTTTTAACCTTTGATCACCGACGGTACTTCCCGACCGCGGACGCTTCTTGATATGCCTTTTGAGTAATGCGCTCATAGTTGGTTTTCGGCGGAGACTGTGGTGGTTTCCTCGGTGGCATCGATAGTGCGCTTTGCTTTCACCGGATCTACCTTCTCCTCCGGAGGTGGATGTCTCTTTGCTTTCAACCCTTCAAAGAAGTCCTTCACTTCGGTCCGCACGATCTTCGCGTTTTCCTCCTCGGTCCTCTTGTACGTTAACTTCTCTAGAGGCTTGAGAGGTGGACCGTATCTGTATTGCCTCCCGCCTTTGGCTGTACTGCTAGACGCCGGAGAAGACGGAGCGGCTGCGGCTGTCTTCTTTCGTGCTTGCTTACGAGGCGGAGGATAAGGACTACGACGCGCCGGAGCAGCCGGGGCGACGGCGGGTCTCTTCCGCCCTTGCTGGCGAGGCGGAGAAGGAGGAGGCTGCTGGCTGTTCGGGCGCGCCGTCGCAGGCGGAGAAGGAGGTGGAGTGCCGCCACGCGCCGGAGAAGGAGGCCGAGTGCCCTGATCGTCACTCGCCGGAGGAGGAGGCGGTGGAGGAGGCGAAGTGCCCTGACTCGCTGGAGGAGGAGGAGGAGGCGGAGGCGTCCAGTTCGGAAGGTTGATGAGCTCCTTCTGCCATAGGCATGGAGTCTTCAAAGAAGAACCCGACCTAGTCTCCCCTTCACCGGTAGGGTGGTCAAGCTGGAGGTCCTCAAATCCCTCCGTTATTTCATCCACCATCATCCTAGCATATCCTTCTAGAATCGGCCGACAGTGAAAAGTTGCGCCGGGTTCAGTAGGATAAACAGAGCCAACAGCCGCCTTGACCTTCAAATTCACCCATTGCATCATAATGTGGCAATTTTGAGACTCCGTGATAGCATCCACGAGATAGTGGCGGAGCCGTCAAGACATGTCTCCTACTGAAGCAGCTCGGTGGAAGCCACGCTTCTCCGGCCGAGATGGCGGGGTAACCGGGGAAGCTTCGCGATTCGTTTGCTGCGATTTGCTTCTCGTTCCTCTATCGCTTGTACCCTTGCGTGCAGCGCTGCAGTTGGGTCTGCTGCACTTTTTCCTCCTCTCGGCATTTGTAACCGCCTGCGTCCGGAAAACCAGCATTCCACGGAACGGAGCCTGGCGTGCCTCGTGTCCGTCCAGGGTGCTCATGATTCCCGAGGGCCATTATGAGCTCGTCGTTCTCTCTGTCTGGAACGAACATCCCTTGCTGCGCTGGATCGATATAGTGCTGAAGCCTCTTGACTGGTATTTCCAATTGCTCGTCCGCCCAAATGCACTTCCCTGATACAGGGTCCAAGGTTCCGCCAGCCCCGAAGAACCAAGTACGGTAACGGTCTGGCCAGTTCATTGTCTCTGGTTCGATCCCTTTATCAACCAGATCATTCTCAGCCTTGGCCACTTAGGCCGGGCTTTGAGGTAGCCACCTGACCCCGTGCGGTGGTGAAGCTTCTTCTTCGCAGCATTTTGCTTGTTTGTCGCTGACATATTCTTACTCTTTTCCGATGTCTTGTGGGCCACAAATGCGGGCGATGATCTCTGATCTTCTCATATTTTCCTTGAATTCTGGTGTCTCTTTTTGTAGACAAACCTATTCAGTCTTTCTTCCACCTCCTGAATAGGTTCGCCATCTTCTTAAGAGCAAAAGACTTGATTAATTGCTCTTTAACTGGCTTCTCCGGATCATCCTCTGGCGGTAGGGTGAAATTTGACTTCACTCAGTCCAAAGATCATTTTTCTGCATATCATTGACATAAGACACCTCGGGGTCTTCGTTCTTAGGCTTATACCATTGGTGGATGCTGATCGGGATCTTGTCCCTAACGAGAACCCATGACCGAGCAACAAATGTGTTCTTTGTGGGATGGGTTCAATCGGTTGGCCGTCGCGCGCGATTGCTATGATCTCAAACCTTTCATCCGAGCTCAACTTTTTCTTCGGGCCTCGTCTATTTACCGAAGTTGTGCTCGATCCGGAGGGCTAGAAAAAAGAACAAAGACGAGAGTTAATTAATATGTTTACATACCAAAACAATGAATGCATCAATTAGCTAGCCAGCATAGGCTTAACTAATATATATACCTGGCCGGACTCGGTTCGGTCACCGGAGCCGTCATCACGGTCTCCTTCTTGCACCGTCATTGGGTCATCGGAGCCGTCCTCACGGTCTCTTTCTGTTGGGGAACGTAGCAGAAATTCAAAATTTTCTACGCATCACCAAGATCAATCTATGGAGTAATGTAGCAACGAGGGAAAGGGGAGTGCATCTACATACCCTTGTAGATCTCTAAGCGGAAGCGTTGCAAGAACGCGGATGAAGGAGTCGTACTCGTAGCGATTCAGATCGCGGTTGATTCCGATCTAAGCGCCAAACCACGGCGCCTTCGCGTTCAACACACATGCAGCCCGGTGACGTCTCCCATGCCTTGATCCAGCAAGGAGAGAGGGAGAGGTTGGGGAAGACTCCGTCCCAGCAAAGACGACGGCGTGGTGGTGGTGGAGAAGCGCGGTACTCCAGCAGGGCTTCGCCAAGCACTACGAGAGACGAGGAGGGAGAAAGGTAGGGCTGCGCCAAGAGGGAGATGTTCTTGTGTGCTAGGCAGCCCCAAAACCTCCACTATATATAGGGGCAAAGGGGAGGGGAGGCGCCCTAGGGTTTCCCTAGGGGCGGCGGCAGGCAGATGGGATCTCCCCTTGGGTGACTTGGCCCCCAAGCCGAGGTGGGAACCCTAGATGGGGCGCCCCAAACCCCCTGGTCACGTGGGAATAGGTGAGGGGCGACAGCCCCTTAGTGGGCTGGTTTGCCCCTTCCCTTGGCCCATGAAGCCCCCAACACTTGCCGGGCTCCCGAAACACCTTCGGTCATCTTTGGTCATCACCCGGTACATCCGGAACACTTCCGGACTCCAAAACCCTTCGTCCAATATATCAATATTTACCTCCGGACCATTCCGGAACTCCTTGTGACGTCCGGGATCTCATCCGGGACTCCGAACAACATTCAGTAACCACGTATATCTATTCCCTATAACCCTAGCGTCACTGAACCTTAAGTATGTAGACCCTACGGGTTCGGGAACCATGCAGACATGACCGAGACGTTCTATGGTCAATAACCAACAGCGGGATCTGGATACCCATCTTGGCTCCCACATGTTCCACGATGATCTCATCGGATGAACCACGATGTCGAGGATTCAATCAATCCCGTATTCAATTCCCTTTGTCTAGCTGTATTGTCGTGGAATTGTCACGGCAGATGTCCTCATGAAAGGACTTAGTCGTAGGGCCATCGTACGGGTTAACCTAGAGGGGTTAAAGCGGACACAAGACACGGGAATTATACTGGTTCGGCCCCTTGACGAAGGTAAAAGCCTACGTCCAGTTGTGATGTGATTGATATGATTTGGCGACTAGGGAGCAATAGCTTTGCCTTAGCCTCGAATCCTCTCCCTAACTTCGCTTGTTGGGTCGTCCCCTTATATACACGGGTTGGCCTTGGCCGGTCTCTGAGTCCCGATCCGGCTCATACAAGCGTCCGGCTCGGTCTCTCCTTTCTTAACTTACAACACAAGTTACGATACTAAGGCGGTTTACATAAATGGACCTTAATTAGCCTCTGGGCTCCGGGCCTCCTCCGTGGGCCTGAATCATGGATTTAGGGTAAACCGGCCCTTCGGGCGGTTTACGCTCGATAGTTGTATCCCCAACATTAGGCCCCAGATTGACTTGAACGGTTCATGTTAATCTTCAACACCTTCAGGAAACTCTTGATCTCTTTTCACATTTTGTAAACCGCCACCTGCTTGAACCGCCGTGATGTCATCTTCCGATCCGCGTGTCGGGTGTCTTAACGTCATTTTTAATAAAGAAATCCAAACAGTAAGATTCCCTGCATTTAATGCCATCCCGGAAATCGAGGCGGCCGCTGCACCGTCCACCGCTTTTGACTCCTCGAATCTCGCGCCCGTTGATTGCTCCGGTTCCTTATAAATAGACCGGCCGCCTCCTGTCTCTTCTTCTTCTCCTTCCTCGCGCCGCTCCGGTCTCAAGCTCCGCCGTCGCCTCGACCTTGAACGACGCGTCAACGCTGGCCGCCGCATCAACCTGACCGTATCAGAGGCTTCCGGCGCTCCTCCTCGGCTTCGCTCATCAGGTAAAGGTCCTTTTTCAACCCCTAGATCGCATCTGTAGACCCTGTTCATCCCGCAGTTCATCTCGGTTTCTTCACACCTGCTCCGCTATGGCCATGCGATCCAGTCGCATCGTATACCCTGTGCAGGGGACTGCCCCACCGTCCATCCATCCTTTCACGCATCGGCTTTTTCCGTAGATCCTCGAGTTTAGAATACCCGAACCCTCCTGTTCTTTCTGAGGTTTGCATAGGTCGTGACGGTTTTTTCTTACTGGAACTTCGGTAGATCTTGATTACTTCCCTTCGCATGTGAAAACTGTTTCTTTCCATACTTAGTAGATTTTTCAATTCTGCCTTATTCGGCGGTTTAACTTTCGATAGCTAATCCGTCACTCCATTAGCCCTCAGTTAAACCGGAATGGGAGGCCGGCCGCTGAATCGCCGGTTTAACAATGCCTAATATGCCTGAACCGTTTAATGGTGAACCGTTTCTCCCTTTATTCCACAGCTTAGTCTTCCAGAATGGCTCCTCCATTCTCAGCTTGCAATTGGGTCGGTCGAAAAATCATCAAACGCAACTCAACGGCTATGTCACCACCGGCGGTTTGGCTCCAAAAATGCCCTCCATCGGGCGTGTTCCGGATGGCGAAGTTTCCTCCGAGCCACAAGAGGGAGAAGTAGTTGTGTTTATGCAGCATCTAGATCGGGGTTCTGCCGCCCGGTTCAAAATTTTTCCGGACGTCCTTGCAAGCTTGCAACTCCATCCGCAGGATATCGGCCCGAACTACGTGTCAAACATATGCAACTTTCAAGTCTTCGTGAAGTCTATCTTCGTGAAGAGCCCTCTGTGGAGCTATTCCGGGATTTCTTTCACTTGAACCGCCAGACGGAGTTTTCTCGATGGTCCCAACACGTAACTAGGCGGCGTTCAATCCAGAAAAGGAAGGAGGCGGACTTTCCTCACGCCAAACACCACAGCCATCCAAAGGATTGGAACCAAACCTGGTTCTATTGCGGAACACTGCTCCCGCCAACGAGAATCCCTTTGCCGGGTTACCGTCCTCACCGCTCAAGAACAACCATCCGCTGCCTTCACGCTTAACCGCCATGAACGGAAGAACTTTGCACCTCGGATCATAAAACTCCGAGCTCTAATGGCCAATGGACTAACTGGTGTGGACCTTGTGCGATCTTTGGGTTTCTTGGGGCATCTTGCCCTTAAGCCGCCGGCCGGATTGATGCACGAGTATCTTGGCAGCCTCAAAGACCCTCAAAGACGTCACGAATTACCAATAACTGAAATTGAGGTTACAGAGGTCAGAAAAAGATGCTTGATGAACCAATCTCCGTCTGCAGCCTAACCGGGTTGGCTCCGTTACGTGTTGCCAACCCGCCACCTGCGGTAAGACTTTGCTCACCGCTGGCTTTTAACATTTTGTTGATATTCATTAATCCTTGCTACCTCGCGGTGACAGCTCATACGGAGACGGACCAAACCGGCCCGAGCTCCGCATATAAAGTCCAAGGCTACCAAAACGGCTGGCAAGAGAACCGCCGGGTCTTCTGGTCCGCCGGAAGAGGAAGAAACTGAAGCTGAGGTAAAACTTGATATCCTTACGAGGGAGCCGCCGTAAACCGGCTCTCCTCCTTGTGTTTCTTCTTATGATTTATCCCTCTTTATTCTTCCCTTCATCGACAAACTTAATCCCTGTGATGATGCGAAGCCAGCCATGCCGACCATTTTGAGGTAATCCTTCTTTCCTCCGACCCGACCTCGTGCGGTTAAAAGAATTCGCGCCCGTTCGGAAAGTGAAAAAATCTCATTCCTATGCTTATCTCAAGACACAAGAGGCTAAAGAGCGCCCGTACAACCCGCACGATGGTCAACAGATTCTCTCCTCCGGTTTACAGATACACCAACCGGAAGCGTCGTCCGGAGGTGACTTGTTCTCTGAAAAACTTTATCCCTTAAAAGGTTTCTTCCGATGTCCTCTCAATCCGTCGACCCGAATTATCGGGCCTCTTCCAACTCCTCTGGCGGTTCATCAACCACGCAATCGCCTCCGCTTAAAGTTGCTGCAGGGTATGTAATCGCTGTCCATCGATTCGATTTACAATCGCCTTGGTTGATTCGACTGAATCCAATACTGAAAATTGCAGCACCAAGGCTCGCTTGAGTAAGAAAGCGAAAACCCATGACCCTACTGCGGATGTTGATCCAGAAAAGACCCCGGAACAAACCCACAAAAGTCCTGAAGTCGCCAAAAATAGCTCTGGCGAGTTGTACAAAGACGATACTGCTGATCCGCCAGAAGCTGAACCGGAGGTCCAAATGGAAACTTCAAAGCCTGCTCCACCAAACCCGCCGATAGAGCGAGTCGTAATAGTTGAACCGCCGAGCCAGAGTAAGCAAACATCAAGCCCAAAGAAGACTGCCGAACATGACGATGTTATTGTGACAGGCACTGGCTACGCTGCTCCTAGCCAACCGGACGCGTTAACAAAACAAAGTGACAAGGGCGAGTCGGCCGTCGTGAGTAAAGATAAACTAAAAACTTACTGTCGACTTCGACAACTTCTCCGCCAAGAACTGCACTCCGGGTTTACGAACCGGCTCTATACCAGCCGTGACCTTGAAGCTGGTGCAGTAAACCGGATGAAGGACCGCTATGAGGTAATGAATTATGTCTTTCCTGTACTTTAGTTGTATAGTAGCCCCCAAGGGTCGGTTCAACTTAGCATAGTTAAACCGGGACTGAATTTCTGTACCCAAATGGCAAACTGAGATCAATTAGCCATTAGCCCCAAAGTGCCAAGGTGAATATGTATATTGAGCTTGGGACTTGATAATGAGACACCTAACATGCTTCCTTTGTTACCAGAATGAAATAGAGCAAGAAAGCGTGCAACTCAAAGACTTGCGAGCCAATCTGGAGACTCGAAGCGAAACCACTAAGGCCAAGGACGAATTGAGAACGTCCTTGGCCACTATGGAACAGTGAAGGAGTGGTATAAATCCGAACGGGCCAACTGGGACACCGAGAAGGCCGGTTTGAAAAACGGGCGGAAGAAGCGAAGCAGCCCTTAAACCGGTGGTCAAGAGCTTACAGGACTCAAGCGCCAAGTGCATGCCATGACCTCTGCCGTCTTTGGTAAGAAACTATGCAATCGACTATCTTAATTTTTATATTTCCGCGGTTTATCCTGAGTTGTCTTAAACCGGTGCAGTAAACGTATTGCACATATGGGCTCGATGTGCGGAAGAAGCTCAAGGCCGCTTATACATCGATTGAGCAGCTGTATACCGGCGCCAATGAGTCATCTGTGCTACATCATACGACAACACAGCGCCGTCCCTCGATCGGAGAAACCACTGGACGGTTGTCCATGGTTCCGGGCAGCTTGAAGAGTTGAAGCGATCCGCGGCTCGGTGGCACCTCATCGGCTTTCGACGCCGCCAAAGGCGTGGATAGCGAGATCTTGATCCGGTGACATAGCCAAAGGTTTCCCAGTGCTCAAGAGAATGGTGAAGCCTTTGATAACGACGCTCAAACAGATCACAAAGGAAATGCGTCCGTTGGCGAAGTCAACTGGCAGACGGTTAACCCGACGGTTCACCGCTCCTTTTATGACGCCAACAACAAGCGGGTGGATTTTGTCATCCCGGAAGTGCGAGCCTTGTTCCCCAATCCGTAAGCACACTTATGCCTCGACGTTGATCCGGCTGAGCTGATAAGTGAAGAAGCATCTTCGTGCCTTAACCGGATTGACTGGTCTACCAATGACTTCCGGGCTTTGGGTGAGGAAGAAGAAGAAGTTGAACCGGCGTCAAGCGCCCCTCTACCTCACGTCAACCCGTGAAGCGGCGTAATTAAATCAAGCCGGGTGGCGCCTCAAGCTTCAAAGCATAACCCCACATGAAACGCTGGGCCTCAAAAGGCTTTGTAATAGGATAGTCAGTAATTTGTTTTGAACAATGTCGTTACAACCTCAGTCTGTAAACTTTTGCATGGCGGTGCCGGATACTTTGGTTTTGAAGTAGTGAATCCTTCAACATATTTTGCCTGCAATCACAAATTCTTAACCCGCCATGGCGGCTTGCGCCTCCAGCCGGATTGTGATGCCAATATATTTATATAAGAAAACTTGTGATACAAACATACCTGCCAGTGTCGGGCACACAGGTGGCTTTAGCCAATCCTGAAGCGGAGGCTTTATAAACCATCACCGTCAAAGGAGAACAATTCCTGTGTGTATAATACCGATTTACCGTGTAAATCGTGCCGAACATGATAAGCCCCTGTTACTCCATAATGGGATGTTAACAGCAAAATCAATCCGGAACAAACAATCGCGGATTTAAAATGGACCAAATTCTGAAAACTTGAATCCGGTTGAAAGAAGGTTTGTCGGTTTAAGACAACAAACAAAAGCCAAATTATATGTATAAAAAACACATGGAAGCAAAAACAATAACAAAGACTGTTTGCAAGAAGAGGCTTTATTGAGCCTGATCAGATGGCGTTACCATGGTCGGACAGGACCAAGCTCCCTATAAGGTGTAGCGATGGTTCAAGTCAGCCAGGTCCCCAACTGACATCGTGGCATTACGCCGATCAAGTGGCATTGCATTGGTTCGGGTTCGACCAAGCCCCAAAGAGATAATATTGCATTAGGCCGACAAAGAGGCGTGACTGGTTCAGACGTGACCATGTCCCCAAATGATCTGGTGGCTTTTGCCTGTCAAGAGGTGTTGCATTGGTTCGGACACGACCAAGCCCCCAAATGATCTGGTGGCTTTCGCCTGCCAAGAGGTGTTGCATTGGTTCGGATACGACCAAGCCCCCAAGTGACAAAAATAAAAGCAAGGCCAAGGGTTAAACCGGAGGCCGCTTCACGACAGCATCTCCATGTACCCAAACTGGACTTTGATACAGAACAGATACCCCGCTTTAGCCGAGGATCCGGTTTATTGCCTTTATTCATAATATATACATCGTCTTAATATGTACATAAGTGGAGCCGATGGCTCAGGTATAATAAGGCCGAAGATGAGCTATGTTCCACGGCCTGTTGGTCTCCTCCTCTGACGTGTGTGAGTCCTTTCGCTCTCGAACATCAATCAGATAGTAGGACCCGTTGTATAGATTCTTGCTGACCACAAAAGGCCCCTCCCAAGGTGGGGATAGCTTGTGCATATCTTTCTGGTCTTGAATGAGCCGCAACACTAAGTCTCCTTCACGAAAGGTTACTGGTTTTAACCCGCCGGCTGTGATACCGACGAAGATCCTGTGGTAAACCGCCGAACGAGCAGCTGCCATATCGCGCTCTTCATCCAGTCGATCCAAATCGTCTTGCCGTGCTGCCTCACTATCTGCCTCAACATAAGCTGCCACTCGAGGCGAGTCGTGACGGATATCGCTGGGAAGGACCGCCTCCGCTCCATAGACCATAAATAACGGCGTGTATCCAGTGGATCGGTTGGGGGTAGTATTTATACTCCATATCACCGATGGTAGCTCTTCCACCCAACAACCCGGCGTCCTCTCTAAAGGGACCATAAGTCGTGGTTTGATACCTTTCAAGATCTCTGATTAGCTTGTTCCGCTTGACCATTGGATTGCGGGTGGGCTACGGAAGAAACATCAAGCGGATGTGCTCTCGTTCACAAAATTCCTTCATAGCTCCTTTGGACAAATTGGTGCCATTATGCGTGATGATACCGTGTGGAAATCCAAACCGGAAAATCACCTTTTGATGAACTGAACTGCCGTGGCCGCATCACACTTGCTAACAGGCTCTGCCTCAACCCACTTGGTAAATTTATCAACCGCCACCAACAGGTGGGTCTTTTTATCCTTGGACCTTTTGAAAGGTCCAACCATATCCAGCCCCCAAGTCGCAAACGGCCAAGTAATTGGAATCATCCTCAATTCTTGGCTGGCACATGAGCACGCCTAGAGAACTTTTGGCAACCATCACATCGTCGACCAGATCCTCCGCATCGGCATGGGCGGTCAACCAATAGAAACCATGGCGGAATGCTTTGGCCACAAGGACTTTGAACCGGCGTGGTGACCACAATCCCCTTCATGGATCTCTCGCAATATCTCACAGCCCTCTTGAGGGGGACACATTAATGAAACGCATACGACACCTTTGCAATGGTGCAACTTCGCCATTAACAATGGTCATAGACTTAGACCGCCGAACTATCTGCCGGGCCGACGTCTCATCTTACGGTAACTCGCCCGGTTCATGTATGCCAAATAAGGGAGCGTCCAATCCGGAGTGATATGCAGGCCGCCACCAATTGAGCCTCCGGATCGAGGATAGCCAAATCAATTTCATCGGGAAGCTTAAGCGGCGGATTGTGCGATACATCAAGGAAGGCGTTAGGCGGGACCGGTTTACGTTGAGAGCCCAGTCGGCTTAAAGCATCAGCCGCTTCGTTCTTCCGACGATCCACATGGTCCACCTGATATCCTTTAAAATGTCCTGCAACGACATCCACCTCCCGACGATATGCAGCCATAAGTGGATCTTTGGAATCCAAGTACCTGATACTTGCTGAGCCACCAAGTCCGAGTCACCAAAGCATTTAACCCGGCTGAGATTCATTTCTTTAGCCATCCGGAGACCATGGAGCAAAGCTTCATACTCAGCTGCATTGTTAGTACAAGGGAACATTAGGCGGAGAACGTATGAGAACTTGTCACCTCGCGGGAAGTTAATACAACTCCGACCCCGAGCCCTCAATTGCTGGACCCATCAAAGTGGATGGTCCAATAGGTATGATCCGGCTTCTCTTCAGCGCTTGCAACTCCGTCCAATCATTAATGAAATCCACAAGTGCACGAGATTTTACGGCCGTTCGAGGCACATACCTTAAACCGCGGCCCAAGTTCTATAGCCCACTTAGCAATCCGCCGCCGCTTCCGGTTCTCAGATGATATCGCCCAAGGAGCCGAATCGACCCGTGATGGGGTGCCCTTGGAAATATTGCTTTAGCTTCCGCTTGCCATAAAAACCCGTATACCAGCTTACGCCAATGCGGATATCTCTGCTTAGACTCAATGAGGACCTCGCTGATATAATAAACCGCCGTTGAACCGGATACTCCTTCCCCGCCTCCTTCCGCTCCACCACGATAGCCACGCTTAATCGCCCTAGCATTAGCGGCAACATATAGCAGCAGCGGCTCTTTGTCAATGGGGCGGCTAGAACCGCGGGTTGGCCAACTGCCGCTTCAAATCCTCCAATGCTTCATCACCGCGGAACTCTGCATAAACCGATCCGCTTTTCTTCAACATCCGGTAAAAGGAATGGCCTTCTCGCTTAGACGGCCGATAAACGGCTTAAGCGCAGCAATCCGCCTGCCAAACGCCGGGCGTCATTGATGCACTTCGCTTAGCCAAGGAGGTGATAGCCGTAATTTTTTCCGGATTAGCTTCGATCCCCTGTTGGACACGAGAAACCCAATAACTTGCCTCATTGGAACACCAAAAACGCACTTGGCCGGGTTGAGCATCATCTTGTACACCCGCAAGTTGTTAAAGGTTTCCTTTAGATCCTCAATCAAGGTTTCCTTTTTCCTTGTCTTAACCACGATATCATCCACATAAGCATGCACGTTACGGCCGATCTGTTCGGTAAGCAACTCTGAGCATAGCGCTGATAAGTCGCTTGGGCGCTCTTGAGTCCAAAAGGCATAGATACATAGCATAAGGCTCCAAAGGGGGTGATAAACGATGTCTTCTCCTGGTCCTTCACTGCCATCTTAATCTGATGATAACCGGAGTACGCATCCAAAAAGCTCAAACGCTCACAACCCGCCGTAGCATCAATAATCTGGTCAATGCGGGAGGCGAAAGGATCTGGCCGGACAGGCCTTGTTGAGATCTGTGTAATCCACACACATGCGCCAAGTGCCATTCTTCTTAAGAACCAACACCGGATTGGCAAGCCACTCTGGATGAAAGACTTCGACGATAAACCCTGCTGCCAAGAGCCTAGCAACTTCTTCTCCGATGGCCTTGCGCCTTTCCTCATTAAACCGGCGAAGAAACTGCTTTACGGTTTGTATTTTGGGTCAACATTGAGAGTGTGCTCAGCGAGTTCCCTCGGTACACCGGCATGTCGGAAGGCTTCCATGCAAAATGTCCGATTCTCACGGATGAACTTCGATGAGCGCGCTTTCCTATTTAGGATCCAAGTTGGCACCGATGGTGAACTGCTTGGGCCGAATCGCCGGGCACAAAATCAACAAGCTTCGTCTCACCGCCGATTTGAACTTCAAGTCCGGATCATGCTCCGTAGTTGGCTTCTTCAAAGGGGTCATATCCGCCGGATCAACATTGTCTCTATAATATTTTAGCTCTTGATGCTGGCACAAACCGACTCTGCGTAAGCCGCATCACCTTCCTCGCACTCCAAAGCGATCCGGCGGCTCCCATGAACCATTATCGTTCCTTTGTGACCCGGCATTTTCAGCTGTAAGTAAACATAACAGGGCCGTGCCATAAATTTAGCATAAGCCGGCCGCCCAAAGAGGGCGTGGTAAGGGCTTTGAATTTTCACCACCTCAAATGTCAATGTTTATGATCTGAGTCATGTTCGTCCCCAAAGGTCACCTCCAGAGCTATCTTACCGACCGGCACGCCGACTTGCCGGAACCACTCCGTGAAACATCAGGCCGGATGGCCTAAGATGCCTATCCGTCAGCCCCATACGCCGGAAGGTCTCGTAGTACGTGATGTTGATGCTGCTTCCTCCATCCATAAGAACATTGGTAAACTTGTACCCTCCTACAGGGTGCCACCACCAGGGCTAATGACCCGGATTGTAAACCCGGGAGGATGGTCCTCTGCTCCACACGATCGGTTGCTCGGACCAGCGAGGTAATGCGGCGCAGCCGGTTCAACAACGCCGACCGCCCGCTTCGAAGTTTTCGGTCTCGTCTGTCCAAGCTGGTGGTAAAGACGTGGTATCGCCCATCGTTCCACTGCTTTGTGTTACTTTGATAACCCGACTGCTGCTGTTGTTGATTGTAGCCCCCTTGGTTCTGATTGTTCTGACTGTTCTGATTACTTTGATTATTCTGATTGCCTTGCCCGCCCGGATTACCACTGAATCCTGGGCCGGGATTTCCTCCAGCGTAACCCGGGGCGGACCCTGAACCACCGCCGGGCCCTTGATCATACCGGAAAGAGTTGGAGTTTTTGAACTCCTGCATAATGTAACAATCCTTCCAAAGGTGGTTCGCCGGTGCCTCCTTCGTCCCATGCTTCGGACAAGGTTGATTCAATATGAAATTCAAACGATCCGGATTGTGACCGCCCGGTTTGACTGCCTACCCTCGCCGCTGACCCTTGTCCTGCTGGCGTTGGTGTTGGCCACAAAGCCCATGTTGCCGTTCGCTTTACGCTTGTTCCCTCCATTGCCTGCCGAATGATGCTGCTGGCCCCTGGAGTTGCCGTTCTGTTTTCCTTTCCCCACCTCATCACTCTCAGATTCGGGATCCTTGGTACTATCAGAATCAGCATACTTTACCAAAACGCCCATTAGAGTGCCCATGTCATGGCAAAAACGCTTCATGCGGCCCAGCTTTAATTTCAATGGCTCGAACCGGCAATTGGCTTCCAAGGTCAAGATCGCGGAATCAGGGTTGATCCGGTCCGAAGAATGTAAAACTTCCGAAACGCGGCGCACCCAATGGGTTGTGGATTCTCCCTCCGCCTGGACACAAGCTGCTAAATCCACCACAGACATGGGCTGCTTACAGGTGTCTTTGAAATTTCGAATGAATCGGGTTCGCAATCGGGTCCACGAACCGATAGAGTTGGGCGGCAAATTTTTCAACCAAGTCCGGGCCGTTCCTTCCAACATCATTGTGAAGTATTTCGCATGCGGCTTCCTCCACATCTAGCATCTCCATGGCCATCTCATAGCTTTCTATCCATGCTTCGAGCCAAATCGGCGGTATAATTGGGCACCTTGCGCGCCCTTGAAGTCCTTGGGCAAGCGCCGCGTTACGTAAAGCGGGACGAGGCAAGACACCCCAAAGAACCAGACGTGACCCTGGTTCAAGATGGTTTGGACGAACCGGGCGCGAAAGCGGATGATCCTCTGCTTGTGCCGCTAACTCGGCTTCCCTACGTGCCTGGCGCGGTCCACTACCACTTGAGCATCCTCAAAGCCGCCCGCGGATTGTTGCCGCGAGGCGGACCACGCCGCGCGCATTGCTTGACACGGCCGGTTCGTTGACGCGTCGGCTATAGCTCCGGCTTAGGCGAGGGTGGAGTGGATCCGATCCCGACCGTATGAATACGCTTCTTGCCGCGCCAGGCCGCCCCGAGGAGCTCCTTAACCCGGCGTGTCTCTACCGCTGTGGTGAATCGCCTTCAATTGGAATCGCCTCCAACCGTGCCGCAGCCGCCACGAGGTTATCCATCGGGTTGGAGTAGTGACCGGAGGCATCTCAGACGGTCCGGGGCGCACTGCATGATGGCGAGGTAGATCCATCACACGGGCTGAACCGGTGCGGCCGTCCAGTGCTTCCGGCGGTTTACCGCGGCGGCGGGTTCTTGGTCCCTGCTCACAGGGTATTAAAAGCTCTCTTCCCTCGAAAACCGAAGGTAAACGGGACCTGTACTTCCTTTTCATGACTTCATGTGACGCGCTCGATCCAAAGATGAGCCTATAAGCTGCGCATCCAAAGCGGCCGCTCCGCTGCCATCCTCACGTCCGCGGCTGCCAGTCCGCTTTAGCTTTAGTGATCTGTTCTCTCACCTTTGCAATCTCCGGCGTTGTGCAGGTCCCGATCGGCGGATTAGCCTCGCCATGAACAGCGGCCAGTAGCGTCGAAAAGCTCGACAAAACTTGAGCGGCGGGCGACAGGCCTCCTTCCCGGCTGCCATCACGGCTTGTTGAACCGGCGACCAGGGGCGGCGCGGTCGAAGAGTGAGGTGCCGCCTGCGTACCGGCCATGAAGATCCCAACCCGGTTGGGTAGATCGAAGGGGTCCGGAATACTCTCACCGTCGGAACTGCCCCCGATCTGGTCATCTTGCAGTTGGTATAGAGACTCTGTTTCTCCGGCCGACGATTAAATGCCGCCAGAGTAGACAACGATTTCGTCACCAGATCTTGATCCGTCCTCGTAGCCTCCGTGGGCGACTCCCACGAAACATGCACGACCGCCCGGTTTAGCTAGGGCAGGACTCTTCTTCGCCCGAGCCGTCTCGGCGAGGTCGGTCTGCGGTTATCGGCCGAGCCCCGGCTCGCCCGATCTTGCCGATGAACACGTGTATGTCGCCAAAGGGGACCCGGTACCCGTACTCCATCGAGCGGCCTCGGGGCCCCAGTCCGCATCGTCGATGTAGAGCTTGCGCGACGACTCTTAGTCATCCGCCCATTGCATAACCGACGAGTCCTTCGAACTAGCCCTCTAAGATCATCAAACCATCGCGCGATAGCCCCACGGTGGGCGCCAACTGTCGTGGAATTATCACGGCAGATGTCCTCATGAAAGGACTTAGTCGTAGGGCCATCGTACGAGTTAACCTAGAGGGGTTAAAGCGGACACAAGACACGGGAATTATACTGGTTCGGCCCCTTGACGAAGGTAAAAGCCTACGTCCAGTTGTGATGTGATTGATATGATTTCGGCGACTAGGGAGCAATAGCTTTGCCTTAGCCTCGAATCCTCTCCCTAACTTCGCCGGGTCGTCCCCTTATATACACGGGTTGACGCCTTGCCGGTCTCTGAGTCCCGATCCGGCTCATACAAGCGTCTGCTCGGTCTCTCCTTTCTTAACTTACAACACAAGTTACGATACTAAGGCGGTTTACATAAATGGACCTTAATTCGCCTCTGGGCTCCAGGCCTCCTCCGTGGGCCTGAATCATGGACGAGGGTAAACCGGCCCCTTCGGGGCGGTTTACGCTCAGTAGTTGTATCCCCAACAGGTATAGTACTTGCCCGAGATTCGATCGTTGGTATCCCGATACCTTGTTCAATCTCGTTACTGGCAAGTCTCTTTACTTGTTCCGTAACACATCACCCCGTGATCAACCCCTTGGTCAAATTGTGCACATTATGATGATGTCCTACCGAGTGGGCCCAGAGATACCTCTCCGTCACACGGAGTGACAAATCCTAGTCTCAATTCGTGCCAACCCAACAGACACTTTCGGAGATACCTGTAATGCACCTTTATAGCCACCCGATTGCCAGTGACGTTTGGTACACTCAAAGCATTCCTACGGTATCCGGGAGTTGCACAATCTCATGGTCTAAGGAAATGATACTTGACATTAGAAAAGCTTTAGCATACGAACTACACGATCTTTGTGCTAGGCTTAGGATTGGGTCTTGTCCATCACATCATTCTCCTAATGATGTGATCCCGTTATCAACGACATCCAATGTCCATGGTCAGGAAACCGTAACCATCTTTTGATCACCGAGCTAGTCAACTAGAGGCTTACTAGGGACATGGTGTTGTCTATGTACCCACACATGTATCTGAGTTTCCTATCAATACAATTATAGCATGGATAATAAACGATTATCTTGAACAAGGAAATATAATAATAATAACTAATTTATTATTGCCTCTAGGGCATATTTCCAACAGTCTCCCACTTGCACTAGAGTCAATAATCTAGTTCATATCGCCATGTGATTAACACTCACAGGTCACATCGCAAATCTCTAGGTCTGGGGTTTGATCATGTTTTGCTTGTGAGAGAGGTTTTAGTCAACGGGTCTGCAACATTCAGATCCGTATGTACTTTGCAAATCTCTAGGTCATATTGTAAATGCTGCTTCTACGCTCCACTTGGAGCTATTCCAAGTGGTTGCTCCACTATACGTATCCGGTTTGCTACTCAGAGTCATTCGGATAGGTGTTAAAGCTTGTATCGACGTAACCCTTTACGCCGAACTCTTTATCACCTCCATAATCGGGAAACATGTCCTTATTACTCCAAGGACAATTTTGACCGCTATCAAGTGATCCACTCCTGGATCACCTTTGTACCCTCTTGCGGACATGTGGCAAGGCATACATCAGTGCGGTACTCGGCATGGCATACCGTATAGAGCCTATGACAAAAGCATAGGGGACGACATTCGTCCTTTCTCTTTCTTCTGCCGTGGTCAAGCTTTAAGTCTTAACTTCATACCTTACAACTCAGGCAAGAACTCCTTCTTTGACTGATCCATCTTGAACACCTTCAAGATCATGTCAAGGTATGTGCTCATTTGAAAGTATCATCAGGCGTCTTGATCTATCTCTATAGATCTTGATGCCCAATATGTAAGCAGCTTTATCCAGGTCTTCCTTTGAAAAACTCCTTTCAAACAAACTTTATGCTTTCCAGAAATTCTACATCATTTCGGATCAACAATGTGTCATTCACATATACTTATCAGAAATGTTGTAGTGCTCCCACTCACTTTATTTTATATACAAGTTTCTAGCAAACATTGTATAAAACTAAAAGCTTTGATCACTCCATCAAAGCATATATTCTGACTCCGAGATGCTTGCTCTAGTCCATGAAAGGATCGCTGGAGCTAGCATACCTTTTAGCATCCTTAGGATCGACAAAACCTTTCTGATTGTATCACATACAACCTTTCCTTAAGAAAACTGGTAAGGAAACTTGTTTTGACATCCATCTGCCAGATTTCATAAATGCAGCTAATGCTAACATGATTCTGACGGACTTAAGCATCGTTACGGATGAGAAAATCTCATCGTAGTCAACTCCTTGAACTTGTGAAAAACTCTTCGCCACAAGTCGAGCTTCATAGATGGTAACATTACCGTCCACGTCCATCTTCTTCTTAAAGATCCATTTACCTCAATGGCTTGCCGATCATCGGGCAAGTCCACCAAAGTCCATGCTTTGTTCTGATACATGGATCCTATCTCGGATTTCATGGCTTCTAACCATTTTTCGGAATACGGGCCCACCATCGCTTCTCCATAGCTCGTAGGTTCATTGTTGTCTAACAACATGATATTTAAGACAGGATTACCGTACCACTCAGGAGCAGTACATATCCTTGTCGACCTACGAGGTTTGGTAGTGACTTGATTTGAAGTTTCATGATCACTATCATTAGCTTCCACTTCAATTGGTGTAGGCTCCATAGGAACAACTTCCTGTGCCCTGCTACACACTAGTTGAAGTGATGGTTCAATAACCTCATCAAGTCTCCACCATCCTCCCACTCAATTCTTTCGAGAGAAACTTTTCCTCTAGAAAGGACCCGTTTCTGGAAACAATCCCTTTTGCTTCCGGAACTGAGACAGGAGGTATCCCCAACTGTTTTGGGTGTCCTATGAAGATGCATTTATCCGCTTTGGGTTCGAGCTTATCAGCCTGAAACTTTTTCACATAAGCGTCGCAGCCCCAATCTTTCAAGAAACGACAGCTTAGGTTTCTCTAAACCATAGTTCATACGGTGTCATCTCAACGGAATTATGTGGTGCCCTATTTAAAGTGAATGTGGTTGTCTCTAATGCCTAACCCATGAACGATAGTGGTAATTCGATAAGAGACATCATGGTATGCATCATATCCAATAGGGTGCAGTTATGATGTTCGGACACACCATCACACACTATGGTGTTCCAGGCGGTATTAGTTGTGAAACAATTTCCACAATGTCTCAATTGTGTACCAAACTCGCAACTCAGATATTCATCTCCATGATCATATCATAGACATTTTATCCTCTTGTCACGACGATCTTCAACTTCACTCTGAAATTACTTGAACCATTCAATAATTCAGACTTGTGTTTCATCAAGTAAATATACACTACTCAAATCATTTGTGAAGTAAGAACATAACGATATCCACTGCGTGCCTCAACACTCGTTGGACTACACACATCAAAATGTATTACTTCCAACAAGTTGCTTTCTCGTTCCATTTTACTGAGAACGAGGCTTTCAATCATCTTGCCCATGTGGTATGATTTGCATGTCTCAAGTGATTCAAAATCAAGTGAGTCCAAACGGTCGTTTCTTCATGCGTTTTATACCAATATGACTCAAACGGCAGTGCCACAAGTATGTGGTACTATCATTACTATCTTATATCTTTTGGTATGAACAAGTGTATCACTACGATCGAGAGTCAATAAACCATTCATTTTAGGTGTAAGACCATTGAAGGTATTATTCAAATAAATAGAGTAACTATTATTCTCCTTAAATGAATGACCGTATTGCAATAGACATAATCCAATCATGTCTATGCTCAACGTAAACACCAAATAAGAATTATTTAGGTCTAACACCAATCTCGATGGTAGAGGGAGTATGCGATGCTTGATCACATCAAGCTTGGAAACACTTCCAACACATATCGTCATCTCACCTTTAGCTAGTCTCCATTTGTTCCGTAGCTTTTATTTCGAGTTACTAACACTTAGCAACCGAACCGGTATCTAATACCCTAGTGCTACTAGGAGTACTAGTAAAGTACACATGTATATCCAACATACTTCTATCGACCTTGCCAGCCTTCTCATCTACCAAGTATCTAGGGTAGTCCTGCCTCAAAGGACTGCTTTCCCTCATTATGAAGCACTTAGTCTCGGGTTTGGGTTCAACCTTGGGTTTCTTCACTAGAGCAGCAACTGATTTGCCATTTCATGAAGTATCCCTTCTTGCCCTTGCCCTTCTCGAAACTAGTGGTTTCACTAACCATCAACTATTGATGCTCCTTCTTGATTTCTACTTTCGCGGTGTCAAACATCGCGAATATTTCAAGGATCATCATATCTATCCCTGATATGTTATAGTTCATCACGAAGCTCTAGTAGCTTGGTGGCAATGACTTTGGAGAAACATCGCTATCTCATCTGGAAGATCAACTCCCACTCGATTTAAGTGATTGTTGTAACAAGACAATCTTGAGTACAAGCTCAACGATTGAGCTTTTCTCCCTTAGTTTGCAGGCTAAGAAAATTGTCGCAGGTCTTATACCTCTTGACGTGGGCACGAGCCTGAAATCCCAATTTCAGCCCTCGAAACATCTCATATGTTCCACGACGTTTCGAAATCGTCTTTGGTGCCTCAACTCTAAACCGTTTAACTGAACTATCACGTAGTTATCAAAACGTGTGTGTCAGATGTTCGCAACATCCACAGACGACGTTCAAGGTTCAGCACACTGAGCGGTGCATTAAGGACATAAGCCTTCTTCGAAGCAACGAGGACAATCCTCAGTTTACGGACCTAGTCCGCATAATTGCTACTATCAACTTTCAACTGAATTTTCTCTAGGAACATATCTAAACAGTAGAACTAAAGCGCGAGCTTACGACATAATTTGCAAAAAACTTTTTGACTATGTTCAGGATAATTAAGTTCATCTTATGAACTCCCACTCAGATAGACATCCCTCTAGTCATCTAAGTGATACATGATCCGAATCGACTAGGCCGTGTCCGATCATCACGTGAGACGGACTAGTCATCAACGGTGAACATTTCATGTTGATCATATCTACTATATGACTCATGTTTGACCTTTCGGTCTCTTGTGTTCCGAGGCCATGTCTGTACATGCTAGGCTCGTCAAGTCAACCTAAGTGTTTCGCGTGTGTAAATCTGGCTTACACCCGTTGTATGTGAACGTTAGAATCTATCACACCCGATCATCACGTGGTGCTTGAAGCATTTAACTTTCGCAATAAAGGTACGCAGTTAGGGGAACACTTCCTTGAAATTATTATGAGGGATCATCTTATTTACTACCGTCGTTCTAAGCAAATAAGATGCATAAACATGATAAACATCACATGCAATCAAAAGTGACATGATATGGCCAATATCATTGTGCTCCTTTGATCTCCATCTTCGGGGCGCCATGATCATCATCATCACCGGCATGACACCATGATCTCCATCATCGTGTCTCCATGAAGTTGTCTCGCCAACTATTACTTCTACTACTATGGCTAACGGTTTAGCAATAAAGTAAAGTAATTACATGGCGTTGTTCATTGACACGCAGGTCATACAATAAATTAAGACAACTCCTATGGCTCTCGCCGGTTGTCATACTCATCGACATGCAAGTCGTGATTCCTATTACAAGAACATGATCAATCTCATACATCACATATCATTCATCACATTCTTTTGGCCATATCACATCGCATAGCATACCCTGCAAAAACAAGTTAGACGTCCTCTAATTGTTATTTGCATCTTTTACGTGGCTGCTATGGGTTTCTAGCAAGAACGTTTCTTACCTACGCAAAAACCACAACGTGATATGTCAATTGCTATTTACCCTTCATAAGAACCCTGTTCATCAAATCCGATCCGACTAAAGTGGGAGAGACTGGCACCCGCTAGCCACCTTATGCAACAAGTGCATGTCAGTCGGTGGAACCTGTCTCACGTAAGTGTACGTATAAGGTCGGTCCGGGCCGCTTCATCCCACAATACCGTCGAAACAAGATTGGACTAGTAACGGTAAGCATATTGAACAAAATTAACGCCCACAACAACTTGTGCATGGAAACTACGCATAGACCTAGCTCATGATGCCACTGTTGGGGAACGTAGCAGAAATTCAAAATTTTCTACGCATCACCAAGATCAATCTATGGAGTAATCTAGCAACGAGGGAAAGGGGAGTGCATCTACATATCCTTGTAGATCGCTAAGCGGAAGCGTTGCAAGAACGCGGATGAAGGAGTCGTACTCGTAGCGATTCAGATCGCGGTTGATTCCGATCTAAGCGCCGAACCATGGCACCTCCGCGTTCAACACACATGCAGCCCGGTGATGTCTCCCATGCCTTGATCCAGCAAGGAGAGAGGGAGAGGTTGGGGAAGACTCCGTCCAGCAGCAGCACGACGGCGTGGTGGTGGTGGAGGAGCGCGGTACTCCAGCAGGGCTTCGCCAAGCACTACGAGAGACGAGGAGGGAGAGAGGTAGGGCTGCACCAAGAGGGAGATGTTCTTGTGTGTTAGGCAGCCCCAAAACCTCCACTATATATAGGGGCAAAGGGGAGGGGAGGCGCCCTAGGGTTTCCCCTAGGGGGGCGGCAGGCGGATGGGATCTCCCCCTTGGGTGACTTGGCCGCCAAGCCAGGAGGTGGGAACCCTAGATGGGGCGCCCCAAACCCCCTGGTCACGTGGGAATAGGTGATGGGGGCGCACATCCCCTTAGTGGGCTGGTTTGCCCCCTTCCGTTGGCCCATGAAGCCCCCCAACACTTGCCGGGGCTCCCGAAACACCTTTCGGTCATGCTGGTCATCACCCGGTACCTCCGGAACACTTCCGGACTCCAAAACCCTTCGTCCAATATATCAATCTTTACCTCCGGACCATTGTGGAACTCCTCATGACGTCCGGGATCTCATCCGGGACTCCGAACAACATTCGGTAACCACGCATATCTATTCCCTATAACCCTAGCGTCACCGAACCTTAAGTGTGTAGACCCTACGGGTTCGGGAACCATGCATACATGACCAAGACGTTCTCTGGTCAATAACCAACAGCGGGATCTGGATACCCATGTTGGCTCCCACATGTTCCACGATGATCTCATCGGATGAACCATGATGTCGAGGATTATCAATCCCGTATTCAATTCCCTTTGTCTAGCGGTATAGTACTTGCCCGAGATTCGATCGTCGGTATCCCGATACCTTGTTCAATCTCGTTACTGGCAAGTCTCTTTACTCGTTCCGTAACACATCATCCCGTGATCAACCCCTTGGTCACATTGTGCACATTATGATGATGTCCTACCGAGTGGGCCCAGAGATACCTCTCCGTCACACGGAGTGACAAATCGATCTCGATTCGTGCCAACCCAACAGACACTTTCAGAGATACCTGTAGTGCACCTTTATAGCCACCCGATTCGTTGTGACGTTTGGTACACCCAAAGCATTCCTACGGTATCCGGGAGTTGCACAATCTCATGGTCTAAGGAAATGATACTTGACATTAAAAAAGCTTTAGCATGCGAACTACACGATCTTTGTGCTAGGCTTAGGATTGGGTCTTGTCCATCACATCATTCTCCTAATGATGTGATCCCGTTATCAACGACATCCAACGTCCATGGTCAGGAAACCGTAACCATCTATTGATCAACGAGCTAGTCAACTAGAGGCTTACTAGGGACATGGTGTTGTCTATGTACCCACACATGTATCTGAGTTTCCTATCAATACAATTATAGCATGGATAATAAACGATTATCATGAACTAGGAAATATAATAATAACTAATTTATTATTGCCTCTAGGCCATATTTCCAACACCTTCTTGCACCGACATTGGGTCATCGGAGCCATCATAATCATAGCCAGCTGCTTCTTCACCCTCTCCTTCCAGACCATCGGTGTCGTTGAGAAACAACGAGCAGACGGCATCACTTCCTTGTGCGATTATGTCCCCCAACAACGCTTCTTGTGCTTCGTCTCGGGGGGTGTCCATAGTTTCTACAAATATTTACAACATGGCAATTATTATTCAAACATGACAGATGGATATATTAGCTAGTGGTAAACGAGAACTAGCTAGCTAATCACAATAAGGAATCATATTAATTAGTGGCCTCGACGCTGCTTCTCTAGGGTTTGGGGTGGCCTCGATAACGCTTCAAGGAGGGGGTAATATCGACAACGACGAGATACGTACACGGGAAAATAATGTTCGGGGAGGGGGTATATCGACCCCCCCCCCCCCACGTGTTGAATTTATCGGGAGGGGTTTATATCGACCCCCGCATGTGTTGAAGTTATCGGGAGGGGTTTATATCGACAATGATGACATACGTACATGGGAAAATAATATTATCGGGGAGGGGGTATATCGACCCCCCCCCACGTGTTGAAGTTATCGGAAGGGGGTATATCGACCCCCCCCCACGTGTTGAAGTTATCGGGAGGGGTTTATACCGACAACGACGACATACGTACAAGGGAAAATAATAGTAACGGGGAGGGGGTATATCGACCCCCGCACCACGTGTTGAAGTTATCGGGAGGGGGTATATCGACCCCCCCTCCCACGTGTTGAAGTTATCGGGAGTTTATATCGACACGACATACATACACGGGAAAATAATATTATCAGAGAGGGGGAATATCGACCCCCCTCGTGTTGAAGTTATCGGGAGGGGTATATCGACGACAACAGACCCGATAAAACATAAGAAAACGAAGAAGAAATAAAAAGAGGAGAAGAAGAAAGGAATAGAGGAGAAGATCGAAGAAAAAAAAGAAGAAAAAAAAAGAGAAGAAGAATAAAGGAATAGAGGAGAAGAAGAAAAAATAGAATTTTTTCTATTTTTTCTTCTTCTTCTCTATTCCTTTCTTCTTCTCCTCTTCCTTTTCTTCTTTTTTCCTCTTCTTATTTATTTCTCCTCTTCTTCTTTCTTTCCTCTTCTTATTTTCTTCTTTCCTATCCTTCTTTTTCTTCTTCTTCCCTTCCTAGCTAGATATATAAAACTTTTCTAAAATTGTAACTTTTGCATATATAAAACTTTTCCATGGATCATCATTTCTCATATATATCGAATATATATCCATTGTCATATATAAAAACTTTCTATATATGAACAAAAAACTTTCTATGAACAAAAAACATTTTTGACATATATATTTAATTAGCATATTCTAGCCACATACACATATACATCACATACACATATACATTATAGCCACATACACATATACATCACATATGAATAAAAAAAATTAAACTAATAGAAATAAAAAAACATATAGCCACATATGAACAAAAACATATAGCCACATACATACACATATACATTATATATATATGAACAAAAAAATTAAACTAATAAAAAAACAGAGCCGGGGCGGCGGCTCACAGCGGGGGCAGGCGAGGGCGCCACTGCTGGGGCGGACGGGCAAGGGCAGGGCGACGGGCGACGAGGAGCGGGCGGCGACGGCGAGCACGTGCAGGGGCTCAGGCGCTGATACAAGGCGAAAGGGGGAGCTCGAGGCGACGGCGGGGCGGCAATACAAGGGACGGGCAGGGCAAAGGTGGCGACGGCGACGAGGAGCGGGCGGCGACGGCGAAAGACGGGCAGGGCGCTGGGCGACGACGACGAGGAGCGGGGCAGCGACGGCGAAAGACGCAGCTGGACGACGGCCGAGGAGGTCGTCGGCGCTGTCAAGAATCAAGTAGGGAAATCTGAAAATTTCCCAAGTGTTGCTTATATATAAAAAGCCTTTGGTCCCGGTTCGTGGCACAAACCGGGACCAATGCTCTTTAGTCGGTTGGTGCCACCAACCGACCAAAGGCCTCTTTTCAGCAGCCCAAAGGGGCGGGAAGCGGCTGTTTGGTCGGTTGGTGGCACCAACCGGGACTAAAGGGGCATTGGTCCCGGTTTGTGCCACTTAACGGTACCAATGCACCTTTAGTCGGTTGGTGGCACCAACCGGGACCAAAGGCCTTGTCTTTGAACCGGCGCGGTGCGGTGGGATGTTTAGTCCCACTCGCTAGCCGAGAGGGCTCGACAGTGGTTTATAAGCGCTGCCATACCGACCACTTAGAGCTCCTCTCAAATGCAGGCTTACGGGCCTAAAGTCACTTATCTGCCTTTGGGCCTACTGGGCCTCCTCCGTGCCTGAATCCTGGCCCATGGTAGGGTTTCTAGTCGTATTCAGGCCGTGGGGGCCTAGTAGGAGGCACTTTTTTGTTTTTTTGTTTTCTTTACTTATTGTTGCTATTTTATTTTTTTCCAGCTTTTTGTTTTCTGCATTATTTATTTTCTTTTGTTTTTTGCTTTATTTTTTAATTCCTTTTGCTTTTAGTTTTAGAAAAATTATAAACTTTACATTAGTGCCATTAGTTTTCAAATTTGAAAACACTTTTTTTGTTTTTTTGTTTTCTTTCTTGCTTTATTTATTTTATTTTGTTTCTACTTACAACAAAATACTTGTTGTTGCTATTTTTTTTCCATTTTTTTGTTTTGTTTTCTACATTATTTATTTTCTTTTTTTTTGCTTTATTTTTTAATTCATTTTTGCTTTTAGTTTTAGAAAAATTATAAACTTTCTGTTAGTGCCATTAGTTTTCAAATTTGAAAACACTTTTTTTTTGTTTTCTTTGTTGCTTTATTTGTTTTATTTTGTTTCTACTTACAACAAAATACTTATTGTTGCTATTTTTATTTTGTTTCCAGTTTTTTTGTTTTGTTTTCTGCATTATTTATTTTCTTTTGTTTGTGCTTTATTTTTTAATTCTTTTTGATTTTAGGTTAGCAAAATTATAAACTTTCTGTTAGTGCCATTAGTTTTAGAAAAATTATAAACTTTCTGTTAGTGCCATTAGTTTTCAAATTTGAATAGTTAAAATTTGAATTCTTTGAAATTTGTGTGAATCACAAGTTTGTGATTAACTTTACTAAAAAAATGAAAATAGATGCGCCTATAGAGAAAATTCAACCTAAGTTCATAATAAATTTCTATGAATTTCAGAGAAATTCACTATGAATTTAGGTCAAATTCCCTGTATAGGGGCATCTATTTTCACTTTGAGAGGATCTCAACAAGGCAGAGAGGGACGGGCTTATAAACCGGTGCGAGCGCCCTTCGGTTGGCGAGGTGGGACTAAACTCTGAGCGCAACGAGGACCAACTCTTTAGTCCCGGTTTGTGGCATAAACCGGGACTAATGGTCATGGGCCAGGGGCGAGGCGCATTGGTCCCAGTTCGTGCGTGGAACCAGGACCAAAAGGTCCAGATGAACCGGGACCAATGGCCCACGTGGCTGCCCTCTTGAGAGTGTTCTTGGTGAGAACATAGTTGACAAGGAGCGAACCGGGATTAATGGTATTACGAGGGCCGAACCATAAGACATTAAAGCATTTCAAATGAACTCTGAAAAAGTTGAAAATTGGCATGGTATCATAATTTCACCCACATAGCATGTGCATGTACAAAACGGACAATGGTATCATACTCGTCTGTTACAAAGTTGGCATGGTATCATCATAATAGTTGCGAGAGAAAGTCTTCACTTTTTCTTCGCTTGTGTCATTTGCTTATTGCACCGTAACCATGGATAATCTTCATCGCTTATCAGGATGCTTGGGTCAGCCTTGACTTTGAAGGGAGGAATTTCATGAAACTTTTCATAATCTTCAGACATGTCTGTCTTGCCCTCCACTCCCACGATGTCCCTTTTTCCTGAAAGAACTACGTGGCGCTTTGGCTCATCATATGATGTATTCGCTTCCTTATCTTTTCTTTTTCTTGGTCTGGTAGACATGTCCTTCACATAGATAACCTGTGCCACATCATTGGCTAGGACGAACGGTTCGTCAGTGTACCCAAGATTTTTCAGATCCACCGTTGTCATTCCGTACTGTGGGTCTACCTGTACCCCGCCTCCTGTCAGATTGACCCATTTGCACTTAAACAAAGGGACCTTAAAATCATGTCCGTAGTCAAGTTCCCATATGTCCAATATGTAACCATAATATGTGTCCTTTCCCCTCGTTGTTGCATCAAAGCGGACACCGCTGTTTTGGTTGGTGCTCTTTTGATCTTGGTCAATCGTGTAAAATGTATTCCCATTTATCTCGTATCCTTTGTAAATCAATACAGTCAAAGATGGTCCCCTGGACAACAAGTACAACTCATCACAAACAGTGTTGTCACCTCTCGAGACGATGTTTCCAACCAACTGCTGAAAGTCCCGATGTGTTCACATGTAATCCGGCCGTCAGACCGCCCGGTGTTTGGAGCGCAGATCGTTCTTGTGTTCATCGAATACGGGTCACCAAGGTAGAGTTCTCAGAGAACTGTGTAGTGTGCTTGAGACCAAGAATATCCGTCCCCGCATATTATTGAGTCCCTTCCAAGCGTGTTTTTTCCAAATCCTCCCCTCATACCGCGATTTAGGGAGACCTATCTTCTTAAGGCCAGGAATGAAGTCAACACAAAACCCGATGACATCCTCTGTTTGATGGCCCATGGAGATGCTTCCTTCGGCTTAGCGATTACAGACATATTTCTTTAGGACTCCCATGAACCTCTCAAAGGGGAACATATTGTGTAAAAATACGGGCCCCAGAATGACAATCTCGTCGACTAGATGAACTAGGACGTGCGTCATGATATTGAAGAAGGATGGTGGGAACACCAGCTCAAAATTGACAAGACATTGCGCCACATCACTCCTTAGCCTTGGTACGATTTCTGGACCGACCACCTTCTGAGAGATTGCATTGAGGAATGCACATAGCTTCACAATGGCTAATCAGACGCTTTTCCGTAGAAGCCCCTCAATGCAACCGGAAGCAGTTGTGTCATAATCACGTGGCGATCATGAGACTTTAGGTTCGGAACTTTTTCTCCGGCATATTTATTATTCCCTTTATATTCAACGAGAAGCCACCGGGACCTTCATATCGAAAGGTGCATTGAAAGAAGATTTCTTTCTCTTCTTTCGTAAGAGCGTAGCTGGCAGGACCTTCATACTGCTTCGGAGGCATGCCGTCTTTTTCGTGCAAACGTTGCAGGTCCTCCGGTGCCTCAGGTGTATATTTTGTCTTTCCCAACACGCCCAAGAAGCCTAGCAGGTTCACGCAAAGGTTCTTCGTCACGTGCATCATGTCGATTGAAGAGCGGACCTCTAGGTCTTTCGAGTAGGGTAGATCCCAAAATATAGATTTCTTCTTCCACATGGGTGCGTGTCCCTCAGCGACATTCGGAACAGCTAGTGCGCCGGGACCCTTTCCAAAGATTACGTGTAAATCATTGACCATAGCAAGTACGTGATCACCGGTACGCATGGCGGGCTTCTTCCGTGATCTGCCTCGCCTTTGAAATGCTTGCCTTTCTTTTGACATTGATGGTTGGTCGGAAAAAATCGACGATGGCCTGTGTACACATTCTTCCCGCATTTGTCCAGGTATATACTTTTAGTGTCATCTAAACAAAGGTTGCATGCATGCGTGGTATCCCTTGTTTGTCCGTCTCCGAAGGTTACCGAGAGCGGGCCAATCGTTGATGGTCACGTAACAGCAACGCCTTTTAGGTTAAATTCCTCCTCTCTGTGCTCATCCCACGACGCATTAATCGCTTTCTATTCCACAGCTGTAAAAGTTCTTCAACTAATGGCCTTAGGTACACATCAATGTCGTTGCCGGGTTGCTTAGGGCCTTGGATGAGAACGGCATCATAATGAACTTCAGCTTCATGCACATCCAAGGAGGAAGGTTATACATACATAGAGTCACGAGCCAGTGCCGTGATTGCTGCTCTGCTCCCGAAAGGATTAATGCCATCTCGCGCTTAAAGCAAACCATACGTTCCTTGGGTCCTTTGCAAACTCATCCCAAGATTTTCTCTCGATTTTTCTCCATCATGACCCGTCAGCGGGTGCTCTCAACTTCCCTTCTTTCTTACCGTCCTCACTGTGCCATCGCATCAACTTGGCATGCTCTCCATTTCTGAACAGACATTTCAACCGTGGTATTATAGGAGCATACCACATCACCTTCGTAGGAACCCTCTTCCTAGGGGGCTCGCCGTCAACATCACCAGGGTCATCTCGTCTGATCTTATACCGCAATGCACCGCATACCGAGCATGCGTTCAGATCCTTGTATGCACCGCGGTAGAGGATGCAGTCATTAGGGCATGCATGTATCTTCTGCACCTCCAATCCTAGAGGGCATACGACCTTCTTTGCTGCGTATGTACTGTCGGGCAATTCGTTATCTTTTGAAAGCTTCTTTTTCAATATTTTCAGTAGCTTCTCAAATCCTTTGTCAGGCACAACATTCTCTGCCTTCTACTGCAGCAATTCCAGTAAGGTACCGAGCTTTGTGTTGCCATCTTCGCAATTGGGGTACAACCCTTTTTTGTGATCCTCTAACATGCGATCGAACTTCAACTTCTCCTTTTGACTTTTGCATTGCGTCCTTGCATCGACAATGACCCGGCGGAGATCATCATCATCGGGCACATCGTCTGGTTCCTCTTGATCTTCAGCAGCTTCACCCGTTGCAGCATCATTGGGCACATCGTCTAGTTCCTCTTGATCTTCACCAGCTCCCCCCGTTGCAGCATCACCGTATTCAGGGGGCACATAGTTGTCATCGTACTCTTCTTCTTCGCCGCCTTCCATCATAACCCCTATTTCTCCGTGCCTCGTCCAAACATTATAGTGTGGCATGAAAACCTTGTAAAGCAGGTGGGTGTGAATGATTTTCCGGTTAGATTAAGACATCGTATTCCCACATTTAATGCATGGACAACACATAAAACCATTCTGCTTGTTTGCCTCAGCCGCTTCGAGAAACTCATGCACGCCCTTAATGTACTCGGAGGTGTGTCCGTCACCGTACATCCATTGCCGGTTCATCTGCGTGCATTATATATAATTAAGTGTGTCAAAAACTATTACAGAACATCATGAATAGATAAATAAGTGACCAAATTAATAGAAGTTCATCATCACATTTAAACCAAAGTACATACATAGTTCTCATCTAACAACATATAGCTCTCCAGAGCATCTAATTAATTAAACCATACATTGAAACTATGTAAAACATTTCAATGCGAAAACAAATGCGATCATAATTGCAACCAAGGTAACAATTGATCCAACGACATAATGATACCAAGCCTCGGTATGAATGGCATATTTTCTAATCTTTCTAATCTTCAAGCGCATTGCATCCATCTTGATCTTGTGATCATCGGCGACATCCGCAACATGCAACTCCAATATCATCTTCTCCTCCTCAATTTTTTTATTTTTTCCTTCAAGAAATTGTTTTCTTCTTCAACTAAATTTAACCTCTCGACAATAGTGGTGTGGCTCGGGCATTCCATCGAACACCTTGTGTGCTTAGGAGGTGAGCTAGAGCACCACCAAGCCCTCTCCCCCTCGGCGGCCAGAAAAAACAGAGCAGTGTGCTCTGCTCTTACGCGAGGGGGTATATATAAACACCTCATTGGTCCCGGTTGGTGGCATGAACCGGACTAAAGGCAACCTTTGGTCAGTTCAAGCCACCAACCGGGACCAATGGTGGTGGGCCAGGAACAAGGCCCATTGGTCCCGGTTCGTCCCACCAACCGGGACCAAAAGGTCCAGACGAACCGGGACCAATGGCCCATGTGGCTCGGCCGGCCCCCGGGGCTCACGAACCGGGTCCAATGCCCCCATGGGTCTCGGTTCTGGACTGAACCGGGACTAATGGGCTGACCCGGCCTGGACCTTTGCCCCCTTTTCTACTAGTGTAAAGGCGGCTGTGGTGGCGTGTTGGCGACGGCGATGGCTGTGGCACGGCGGCGTCAAAGGCGGTGCGGCGGCCTGCCCTGTTCGGGCAGCGGCGGCGACGCGCCATCTGCCTTTGATTGATCGGCGGCGGCGTGGAGGGCCTGGTGGTCGTGTCGGCGACACCTCTGGTTAGATCTGTTCTGACCGGTGCAGCCGACGGTGGTGGTCATCTCTTCCGTCAGAGGTGGCCGGCCTGCAGCTGGGTGGTCGGATCTCGAGATTCGTCATCTAGTCCCGGCTACGAGTCGGGGAGACATAGTTGCCGGTGAAAACAGAGCCGTTGGCGGGCGATGGCGGCGTTTTGTGCCGTTACCTTGATGAAGGCATCGTCATGTAACTGTTGTCGACCCACTCGTGCTGCTTCAGAGGAAACCCTAGGATCTGATCTTCCAGATCGGACAATGGCGGCACTACGGTGTCGTTTCTCTCTTGGGAGCATCGTTTGTGGAGCAGCGCTGGAAGACAGAGGCAGGAGGTGGAGCGGCTTTGTCTTGCACGGAGCTTAGGTGGAGCTGTCAAGTCATGCCTGGCCGACAGGTGCTACGCCGAGTCATGCCTGGTTGGCAGGTACTACGCACGACGGATCTTCCAGAGTCTCCGCGTCTGGACGGATGAGCGCATGGCGGTGGCGCCGTTGGGCGCCGTGGTGGCGTTGACAGATGTCCGGACTGGCAAGAATGATGAGGATCTCTCTCTCCTGAAGATGGGTCAGTGGTCCAATGATGATGGCGGCTTCTAAACGTATGCATGTGGTGTGCGCTTTAGGTAGGCTGCACCGGCTGTTGGTCCCGATACGTTATGTGGATGGATCGGCGACGACACCGGTTTTAGATATGGGGAGTGAGAGTACTCCACATTATCGAGTTTGTAGGTGTGAGTGATGGCTTCAGGTGGATTGATGTATGTTCTTGTCCGATCTTTGTGGAATAATTAATAAAGATGATTGCATGCATCGACTGATACAAAGGCCGGGGGTTTAACCTCCTTTTCTAAGAAAAAGTTATGAACAATAAACTTTTCTCCTTATATTTCGTACGCACACTTGAGTGCGATGAATTCAGTCCAAATCTTTTTTCCATTTGCTACCACTATGATTATTTTTGTAGTAGGTGTAAGAGTGTAAGCTGCTAGTTCAGCAAATTGAGGTGTGATAAAAGTGTAGATAAAAATGGGTAGATAGTGGAAGCACACTTTTATTGATCTGCAGCTGCACATTTCTATTCATGGACTAATGGGCATCAAGGCCAAGGAAACTACATTATTTGTCTCTGTGCAAATAGGAAAAGAAACATTTCTGCAAGAAAAAAAGAAGAAAGAGCAAGGGCTGTAGTCTTTGTCAGGTTTGAAAACCACGAGAATTCTTCTTGGATCCAGCTAGGGCTGTAGTCTTTGTCTGCCAACATGCCTCGCTTGGTCCCATTCTATTTGCTCTTCCTCTTGGAACAGCTCCTGCATCTGCACATTCCGAACTACAACCTGCTGCTGAAAGGGAAGCTCTTGTTCAGGTTTGTGCTGATTTTGCCCCTGCTGGTTCCCATAATTAGGGAGCATGTATGGAAGTTTTGGAGTCCCATCGAAATGCAATTCTCTGCCATGATGATCCTGCAACCTTACAGATCCTACAGGAGTGTGATGTTAATTACCTCCAACCTGACAAGGTGCTATTACTGGGAAGTTGCAAGTGAGAGGACCGAGCATTTGCCCATGGCAAATCATTTGGTGTGTTCAATGTTAGTGAGATGTTTGGATTTTCTCAAAGTTCTTATGTACTCCCTCAGTAAACTAATATAAGAGCGTTTAGATCACTAAATATTAGTTTAGAGAGGGAGTACCTTAGAGTGGAAATCTTGGGACTCCTTGCCCTCAACTCTCAGAGTTTTGATGTCTAGTTGCAAGGATTTCACCGGAGAGACGCACTTTACCCCCTCTCAAGTACCAATCGTTGCCAAGAACCAAAGGCTCTCAATACCAATTGACTCTCTGAAGAGTGAAGAACTAGCTAGAGCAGATTGAGAACAAACTATCATAAAGCACAATAGGAAGAAGGCTTAGCAGCGGTCCCAGCAGAGAAAGCAGTTCAAGCATTCACTATATCAGCTTACAATAACCTCACATTCATGTGTGTTTGCACCAACACATATTAAAACTGTCATCCTACAGTAACACAAAAGCTTCTTTTGTGCTTTGCAAACCAGCAGGGCTTTGCAATATTTCGTCAGAAGTTGCTGGACTAGTTTCCAAACCTACGCCACTAGCGACACCGGCTGAGCCTAAGCTCACTGACGTCCACACCGCAATGAGCAGAATTCAACGTCTCCATCACCTGAAACCTCCCAACAGCCCACGCTGGCACAGTGGTGCGCTGCCTCGTCTCTGATGACTCCGTGAAGCGGGCGGCGGTGTATGGGATAGTAGATTTCTCCGTCAATGTTCCGCACCTATAAATTGGAAAATTTGCAGTATTAGGATCAGTAAAGCTAATGCATATCATCCATAATCTGAATCAATAAGTACAATGTAACATATGTACCTGCACACCGTTACCAAAACCTTCAGGTAGCTGTGCGGCTGCTACCAGTGCCCATCCCTCCAGATGCCGGGCTGCAATCAGGCCTAGTGCGGCTGCGACATCCCGATGCTCGCCGTGGTGAGCAGAATGTTAAGGGCAGGAAGAAGATCCAAACACCCGACGACAGAGCACACACAATCGATCAGGAAGGTGTATCGGCTGCCCAAGCTGAGGAGGGAGTCGATGAGTTCCTGAATCATCCCTCTACCTATCCCGGTATGGATACCCTCTCGCTGAAATGAAAATGCACGTATTTGGAATCATATTAAGATTGAAACTCAAATCCTAGCTCTCTAAACTGGACAACAAGGTTTTCTGAAACCAATCTCTTAGTAGCACAGCGTGTGATCTGCTAAGATCAACATATACAAGCACATAAGAGCTAGAAATCAGTTTTCCAGCTAAAATGACTACCTGTAGTATAAACATGCACAAAACAGGAAGCAATCCCGAACAGCAACAAGGTTCAGTTAATGTAGTCCAAATTCTTTTTGTGGGTTTGGTTTCACGATGACTAGTTGATTTGCAAGATTTTCACTTCACCGGTTATTATTATCTAGTGCAATGGCTTTGGAATTCAAGTTGTTTGGCAGTTAAACTGAAATCATCTGATCATGCGCAGAGTGTCGACATTGCTAAGAACCGAAACTGAGATCAAGATAATCAACTCACCCGACATTGCAAGCAGCAGTAGGTATTGCCCTTTCCCTTCTTTGTGCGCTGACCGCACCACGTACAGATTCCTCCAGCCCTAAGATCGTCCTGTGGAGGGGTCACCGCAACCCAGTTGGTACCTCTGGAACGTAACCTCTGAATGCCAACCAAACAGTAGCCGCAGCCCTTTGCGTCGTCAGTTCGTAGAGCTGCTGTGCCGTTAATGTATCCAACCTGAGGACGAAAGGTTTCATCAAAAAAGAAACATTTGCGTCAAGCCGAATGAATCAATTTCATCAAGAACAAAAGATCACCCTCCCTCTAACTCACAAACCCCCTCCCGCAGCCCCCCGTTCCCAGTCGGGTCGTGCATTGGTCAGCGATGTTAAACGGGCAGAACAGGAGTTCCAGACTTTCGAGAGAAAATTGAAACCAAGAATAACACCCATTCATCCAAACCCCAAGAAAATTTCTTTACGGACCAAGAAGTCGAGTTTCTTTTCAAGAAACAGAATTTCTTTCTTCAGAGTTTTGGGACGAGGGCTATTGCCAAGAACGCAAGAACCAGTAAACCCCAGAAATAACGCAAGATGGCCCACCAAACACCTCTACCATATCCCCGTTCCCCATCTTCATTGATCAAGAATCGAAACTACAGAGAGAAATCAAGAAACTCTGAAATTTCTTGAGATAAGCAGGAATACAACGCAGTACTGCATCGATGTTAAGAGGGAAGAGCATGAGTTGAACACCAGTGCGATCGAATTGAACCTAAGGAGAAAAATTCCATCCTTCCAAACCCCTGTGGATATTCCAAGAAAATTTCCTTACGGAAGCAAGAAATCGAGTTTTTTTCTCAAGAAACACGAGATTCTTTGTCCAGAGTTAGGACGATGGCTATTCCCAAGAACACAGGAGCCAAATCTTCCCCGGAGCGCTTACAACGTGTGAATTTGTGGGGAAGAAAGTTCTAACCTCTGCGGGCGGAGGTCCACGGAGGTGGTGGAGGCCGTGGTTGCTGCAGCAGTGCAAGCAAACGGGTCGCTCGCACTGGAAGCAAAACGTCCGAGATCTACAGCCCTGAAGCCAGTACGTAGCCAGCAGTCTTTCGAGTACATCTTCCATGGCGATCACGGTGCGCGAGTCCTGTTGTTCTTGGAGGCGACGCGCGGAGCAGAGGTAGAAGACGAAGTTTCTTTTTTGGGGGGAAGGGGGGACTCGATTGAAATATAACGGCCTCGAGCTCCTGCGACGCTGGCGGGCACAGAAACGTTACGGGCGTCCCTGGGTGGGCCGGCCCATTTGCACCTACTGCAGCGACCAGGGAAACTTACAGTGGCGATTAAGGCAGGCTCAAAAAAAAATACAGTGGCGATTAAGGAACCCGTTATGTCTAAAAAATATTGGCTAAAACAATGTCTAAAATAAAGATTAAGGAACCGGTTTATATAGTTTCTAAAAAAACCCGGTTATGTTAATAAAAAACTACTTAAAAAATCTGTTACTAAAAAAATGAACTGGATTATCTACCCCTGAAAAAACGACAAAGGAACCGATTTATGCTAAAAAAAGATTAAGGAGCCGGTTTTTGAATCAGTTCTCTGTTGCTAATTCTGTAATGTAGCGTCCATAACTTAAAATTCTGAGGACATTTTTCTAAACAGTGAACAAGTTCGGAAATTACCAACATTTCTTTTAAAAATTTAGACATTTATTTAAATATCTGCTTCTTTAAAAAAAAACACAAACACATTTGAAAATTATGAACATTGTTTTGAAAAGGTTCAGTGTGTTTCAGAAGAGAATCTCAGCATATATTGAAGAAAAGCTCACTGTATACAAAAAATATACATCGTATAATAGGGAAATGTTCAATGTGTATTTGATAAAATGTTCACCATATATTAATAAATGTTCAATGTGTATTTGCCAAAATATTCATGATATATTTAAAAAGTTCATGTGAATTTGAAAAGTGTTCACCTCTTATGAGAATAGTGTTTATAGTAAAAAAAAATCTATATAAAAAAGGAGTATACATAATGAGAAATCCAAAAGGAAACCAAATCTGAAACAAAAATTAAAAGGATTAACCGGAAACGAAAAAGAACACACAAAAAACCCCAGCAACAATCAGCGACCAAGAACAAACATTCAAACGTGGGCCGACCCACTTTGCTCCGTTGCAAGCTTGGCCTTAGCGTAGCCGAGACAGTTTGCCTGAAGCTACTATTTCCCGAATCCTATTCAGCACCTTCTGCGCCACCTAACTAAGGTTGTAGCAGGAGAAGCTGGTCCCGGCCTAACATGTTTTTTTTGAAAACATGTTTTCAAAAAAAAAATATTTTTTTTCTGGAATATGCCAAGCATGTGTATCATCTACAACGACCACACAAAAGTTTACACAAGTGCCTAAGGCACAACCATGCTAAACAACCCAACTCAAAGCTTTGACCCGGCTAAATGCCCGCATCTAGAAAACATCACACTCACCACCCTTAAGGAGACATGTCGACATCCAAGCAGCCCCTACTTGTTTGATGTTGGAGATCGCCATCACGGCCGAAGGGTTCCCATCAAACACCGTGATGTTCTAGTCTTCCCATAGTCCCTAAAAAATTAAGGTGAGAATAGACCTCATTTTTCTCCGATCCTGTTGAGGTGCATCTTTGGAGGTACGTCACACAAGTATAACGTCGTTTGTCATCGGGTTTCATTCAGGCATGCCTCCTGCGCAAACGACGCATAAACGGGGACATCCGATAAAACTGGAACGTTACAGGGAAGATTAGCATGGCACCTGTGCAAGGATGACACACACAAGTCGAGAAAAAGGAAAAGAAAAGAAACCATAACACATGTTAGCAGTAGGTGGTTGATTGTATACTGCCTGAGCAAACATGAGCACCTGGGCAGGTGCGGCAGTCCACGGCGTGCAAGCCTGTCAGAGGTCCGACAGCGATTATACACGGCCAACCAAGTGACAAATCGACATGTAAGTAGCGTGCGTGACTTCCTGTATGTGCCACTTCACTTCCTACAAATTTAGTGTTGTAAGCTGATCTAGAAGAGAACGTGCCATCAGGCTCCCATGCTCACATAAAGACATCATTGCCCCGAGGTGATAGCCGCATTGCATTGATTCTGGACCATAGCAACATGAAAATGAAAAATAAACTTGAAAAGGTAAAAAGAAAAAAAAGAAAATATTAAGTAAAAAAGAAAATAAATAGGAAAATGAAAACAAGTAAAGATCAGTTCAGGATCCTTCTAGAAGGCTCCCAAAATCGGATTATATAGAACACGCCGCTTGCTGCTAAAATGAGCCTGCCATCTCAGTCGATTGCTCCCTCTCGTACCCGTCACAGCGGCAGTTTACAGCAACGAGCGACAAATAGGAAATGCGTTGGTTGATGCTTGTATGTGTCATATAGCATCGGCCCAGCCTCGGAGCATGGGAGATGGGTAACGACGGAAAATCCTATAGGGCGCTCACTGCGTCGTAAGGACGAAGCTTCGCATATGGATATGCGACCGAGCGATGCAGGGAGCCGGTCCATTATCTAGCTTTCATATTTTCCTGTACTGCTTATTCTTCCGGTTTTGAGAACCTTCTAGAAGGTTCCGGAACGGTTTTTTGTACCAATTTTATCCTTTTTATTTTTCCTATTTGTTTCTTCATTTTCTTTAATTTTTCTTTTCTTATTTTTACTCTTGTTTCTTTTTTCCTTTTCCTTTTCTTTTTTTCCTTAAATTCAAATTTCATTAAATGTTCCCAATTTAAATTTTGTTCAAATTTCAAAATTTGTTCGCTTTTGCAAAACTGTTCACTTTTTGAAAGGTTCAAAATTTTCACAACTTTTCAGAAAAAGTGGGGATTTCAATAAATAATTCGATTGCAGAAGTTGGTCACAAATTTAAAAATGTTTCCAAAAATGGTTGGGAGATTCAAAAAATGTTCCCTTTTTAAAAATAGTTCACAACTTAAAAAAAAATCATGTTTTTAAAATATTGTTCGGGGGTTTAAAAAATGTTCCTATTTCAATAATTGTTCAGAAATTTAAAAAATGTTCATATTTAAATTTTTCCCGGAGTTTCCATTTTAAATAAAATGTTCGCGTTCCAAAGTTTGGTCTGGAATTTCAAAGAAAAGTTCCCATTTTTAATAAAATGTTCGTGTTTCCAAATCTTGTTTCAGAAGTTCAAAAAATGTTCATGTTCTAATATTTTGTGGAAATTCAAAAAATGTTCACGTTTTGAATTTTTTTGAGAGATTTAGAAAAACAAAAAATTGCTCATTATTTTCAAAAAAGTTTCCGTTTTTGTAAAATGTTTGAACTTTTATTTTTTTCTCAAAGTTTGAATGTGTTCGCGGTTCATAAATATTCTTGTTTTTTTCAAGAAAATTTTATTGCGTTCAAAATTTAATAAGTCATATGTACGCTGGTTCTGGCTCTGAATTATTTACCACAACTCTATATTCAACAACATATGTTATCTTAACTGGTAGTAGGACATCTTGAGCGACAGAAGATCCCGGGTTCCATTCTTTCAAAGCCTCACATATATTTTAGGTCTACGACTGCTGTTCGCTAGCTTGGGCGACCCAATCGCGACGTCCACTGTGCGTCGACACGTTATTCGATGCAACGAGCGTCTAATAGGAGCTCCTGAGTATGAGCCGAAGGACCATAACAACAAGTAGTAGGTGGACAATGATTTTGCATATCCATACCTCTATACCTTACCTTATTACTAATAAAGCACGGAGTGTTTCCGCGTGTCCGCCGTTGTATGTTTTATGAAAAGCCCCTTGATGTTTTTTAAATAACCCGTGGTCCAGCATTAAGTCCCTCTCCTTTCTCTCTATCTGTTGGGCTTCGGCCCAACTTCTGTATCCACTGTCGCGCGCGCCCGGGTGCCACTTAGTATTCCGAGTTCAGCTGCAGTAGGCTCAATTTACTCTGTTTTTTAGCCCGTTTAGGTCCTCGGTCTTTATTATTTATAGAGAATATGTTAAAATGGTTAATGCTATAACTTTGCAAATGCAACTCGAATTAAAAGAAGAAGGAGCCAATCATTGATGAAACTCTGTGCAGGAGGAGCAATAGAGTTGCTCTCAACACCAAAGGCTTCAAAGATAAAGCTGCTGCAGATGCTGCTAGTAAGATGGAGGAAAGACATGTTCAGGCAGATAATTCACAACTGAATTTCAAGAAGAAGAAGAAGGCAGTCTCTGTGAACTTAGGACCTCAATTTGATGCCATAGTCATTAACAAGCAAGCCCCCCCCCCCCCCCACCTAAGCTTCGCATGGAAACCTTGCAGGCTATTGGAACAGGACCATGCATGATGGCACCTCATGAAGTGTCATCCCAGGCGTTGAACTATGACAGTTCTGATGATTAGTTGCTGCAATCTCTGCTGTGGTTTGGGTGGCTCCCCTATCTGCCTCCTTGTTACTGCTTTTATGTTGTTTGCTTGCTTTCTATGCTCATTCAGATGCCTGCAAGCATCACAAAACTATCTGGTCTGTAATAATTATCTGCACTTGAGCCATAAGGGCCCTTTTGGATACTCAACTGTTTCATTTTGCTGCTATTTATCCGTCACAAGCTTCCAATACATCACTTATCAATGCATTTGTCAGCTCAAGTTTGTAGCTAGATCTTATATGATTATGATGGCTTACAAGATCACTTGCTGTTACTATAACACCCATTCATGCTATGCTACTCATAGCAAGAATATCTATCAAATCTTTATTGATCATAGATGAATAGAAGCTGGAATATTTTGAAATGGAATGTTAGAGGAATTAACTTATCTACTAGATGGAATGATATTAGAAAGAAAATTGAAGAAAATGTTGCTGCATTATGACCTTTTAGGAAACTAAGAGGGGTGATTTTGATACTGCTTATATTAAAAACTTCTGCCCCAAGAGGTTCAATCAGTTCTGCTATTCACCCTCATCTGTTTACTCTGGTGGATTAATCACCATATGGAATGACAACATGTTCAAAGGAAATGTCATCTCCCAAAGTTATTATCATACCACTAGAGTTCACCTCCAATCTGGACAATAGTAGTTGGTACCTGACCAATGTATATGGACCTAATTCAGCTGAGGGCAAAGTTGAGTTCACAAATTGGTTGCAAAATCTGAATATCAACTTGAGTAAGAGATGGATGATTGTGGAAGATTTTAACTATATTAGAGGACTTGAGAATAGAAATAGGCCAGGTGGAGACCCAAATAACATGATGTTATTCAATAACATTATTATTAATCTTGATCTAGTTGAAATCCCATTGAAAGGAAGATCATTTACTTGGAGTAATAAACAGGATATGCCATTACTTGAGAAACTAGATTGGGTATTTACCAGTTCCCATTGGACTACTGCTCATCCATCAACTATGGCTATCCCCCTTGCCAAAATCACATCTGATCATGTTCCCATCAAAGTGAAGATTGATAGCAATATTCCTAAAAGCAAAATATTCAGGTTTGAAGAATTCTGGACTGAGTTTGATGGATTCTTGGAGACTGTAGAAAACCACTGGATGAACTCTGCACACTTTGCTGATTCTGCAAAAAAATAAATGATAAATTTAGAACACTCAGAAAGGGCCTGAAAACTTGGTGAAAGATCGAGGATGTCGCCTAGAGGGGGGGGGGTGAATAGGCGCTTTAAAATAATTAGGGTTTAGGCTTGAACAAATGCGGAATAAATCTAGCAGTTAATTTGTCAAGCACCAAACCTAAACCAACTAGGCTCACCTATGTGCACCAAAAACTTATGCTAAGCAAGATAAGCAACTATGTGATAGCAAGATATATGACAAAGAACAATATGGCTATCACAAAGTAAAGTGCATAAGTAAAGGGCTCGGGTAAGAGATAACCGAGGCACGCTGGAGACGATGATGTATCCAAGTTCACACCCTTGCGGATGCTAATCTCCGTTTGGAGCGGTGTGGAGGCACAATGCTCCCCAAGAAGCCACTAGGGCCACCGTAATCTCCTCATGCCCTCGCACAATGCAAGATGACGTGATTCCACTAAGGGACCCTTGAGGGCGGTCACCGAACCTGTCGTGGAATTGTCACGGCAGATGTCCTCATGAAAGGACTTAGTCGCAGGGCCATCGTACGGGTTTACCTAGAGGGGTTAAAGCGGACACAAAGACACGGGAGTTATACTAGTTCGGCCCCTTCGATGAAGGTAAAAGCCTACGTCTAGTTGTGATGGGATTGATATGATTTCGGCGGTTAGGGAGTAATAGCTTCGCCTCAGCCTCGAAATCTCTCTCCTTAACTCGCCGCCGGGTCGTCCCCTTATATACACGGGTTGACGCCCGGCCGGTCTACAGAGTCCCGATCCGGCTCATACAAGTGTCCGGCTCGGTCTCTTCTCTCTTATCTTACAACTCAAGTTACACGACTAAGGCGGTTTACATGAATGGATCCTAATCCGCCTCTGGGCTTTGGGCCTCCTCCGTGGGCCACGATCATGGATGAGGGTAACCCGCCCTTGAGGCGGTTTACACTCAAGAGTTATATCCCCAACATTAGGCCCCAGATTGACTTGAACCGTTCATGTGAATCTTCAATATCTTCGAGAAGCTCAGTAAACCGCCATTTGCTTGAACATTTGTGGACGTCATTCTCCGACCATCGCCGCATGGCGCCTTTGACGCGTCATCTTTAATAAAGAAATTGAACAGTAAGATTCCCTTTCATTTAATGCTATCCCATAAATCGAGGCGATCATTGCGCCGTTCGCCGCTTTGACTCCTTGATTCTCGCGCTTTGTTAATTGCTCCGGTCCCTTATAAATAGACCGGCAGGCCTTCTCTTCTTCTTCTCTTCTCCTTCCTCGCGACGCTCCAGCTCTGAAGCTCCGCCGTCGCCTCCGGCCTTTCAATCGCGCGTCGGCCCGACAGCTGCATCAACCTGATTGTATCAGAAGTTCCCGGCGCTCCTCCGCGGCTTCGCTCATCAGGTAAGGTCCCTTTCAAGCCCTAGATCCGATCTGGAGATCCTGTTCATCTCATAGTTCATATGTGTTCATATCAGCTTCTTCATACCTGCTCTGCCATGGCCGTATAAATCAACCGTACCATACATCCTGTGCGGGTGACTGCTCCGCCGTCAATTCGACTCTTTATGCATCTTCCCCTTTTTGTTCAGATCCTTTAGTTTAGCACGCCTGTCGTGACATTCCTGCCCTCTACGAGGCTTGCTAGGTCGCAAAGATTTTCTTCACTGAACCTTCGGTAGATCTAAATCACTTCCATTCGTGTGAAACCTGTTTCATCCGTGCATTTAGTAAATTTTTCAGGTCTGTCTCTTTTGGCGGTTTAACTTTTGATAATTAACCCGTCACTCCATTAGTCCTCGCTTAAACCGGAATCGGAAACTGGCCAATTGCCGGTTTAACATTGTATAGTGTGCTCGAACCGCTTAACGGTGAACCGTTTTCCTTTCGCAGCTTTTGATCTTCCGGAATGGCCCCGCAATTCGCAGCGTGCAATTGGGTCCGGTCTAAGGCCACCGAGACGCAACTCAACGGATACGTCACCACCGATGCTTTGGCTGCTAAAATGTCCTCCATCGGCGGGTTCCGGATGGCGAATGCCCTCCCACTCCGCAAGAAGGAGAAGTAATTGTATTTGTGCAGCACTTAGATCGGGATTCTGCCCACCGGATCAAAATTCTTCCGGATGTCCTTGCCGCTTTTCAACTCCATCCACAGGACATTGGTCCCAACTCCGTGTCAAACATATGCAATTTTCAAGTGTTCTGTGAAGTCTACCTTCAAGAAGAACCCTCTGTGGAGCTGTTCCAGGATTTCTTTCACTTGAACCGTCGTACGGAATTCTCTGATGGTCCCAATACAGAGCTGGGCGGCGTTTCAATCCAGAAGAGGAAGGAAGCGGATTTTCCCCACGCCAAACACCACAGCCATCCAAAAGATTGGAACCAAACCTGGTTCTACTCTTTGAACACCGCTCTCGCTAACGAGAATCCTTTGCCGGGTTACCCGTCCTCACCGCTCAAAGAACAATCATCCGCTGCCTTCACGCTTAACCGCCGCGGAACGGAAGAACTTTGCACCTCGGATCATTAAACTCTGTGCTCTAATGGCCAATGGACTAAGCGGTGTGGACCTTGTGCGATCTTTGGGTTTCTTGGGGCATCTTGCCCTTAAGCCGCCGGACGGATTGATGCACGAATATCTTTGGCAGCCTCAAAGACCCTCAAAGACGTCACGAATTACCAATAATCGAACTTGAGATCACAGAGGCTGTAAAGAGGATGCTTGATGAACCAATCTCATGCAGACATAACCGGGTTGGCTCCGTTACGTGTTGCCAACCAACCGCTCATGTAAGAGCTCGCTCACCGCTTTTGGGCCTTTAATACTTTGTTGATATTCATTAATCCTTGTTACCTCGCAGTAAACAGCTCCTTCGAGGCGGACCAAACCGCCCGAGCTCGCGTATAAAGTCCAAGGCTACCAAGAAGGCGGCAAGAAAACCGCCGGGTCTTCCGATCCGCCGGAAGATGAAGAATCAAGCTGAGGTAAAACTTGATATCCCTACGAGGGAGCCGCCGTAAACCGGCTCTCCACCTTGTGTTTCTTCTTACTTATAGTTTGTCCCTTTTATTCTTCCCTTCTTGACAAATCTAATTCCCGGGATGATCTTTGAAGCCAGCCATGCCGACCATTTTGAGGTAATCCTTCTTTCTTCCGACCCGACCTGCGTGCGGTTAAAAGAATTCGTCGCTACTGCTCGGAAAGTGAAAAATCTCATTCCTATGCTTATTTGAAGACACAAAGAGGCTAAAGAGCGCCCGTACAACCCGCACGATGGTCAACAGATTCTCTCCTCCGGTTTACCAGATACACCAACCCGGAAGCGTCGCCCGTGAGGTGACTTGTTCTCTGAAAAACGTTATCCCTTAAAAGGTTTCTTCCGATGTCCTCTCAATCCGTCGACCAATTATCGGGCCTCTTCCAACTCCTCCGGGCGGTTCATCAACCACGCATAGCGCCTCCGCTTAAAGTTGCCGCAGGGTAAGTATCATACCTCTATCCCGCCAATTTGGTGTATAGTTGCGTTGGTCGATTTATCTTACTCTAATCGAACACCGCAGCACCAAGGCTCGCTTGAGTAAAAAGCAAAAACTCTTGAGCCCTCTGCAGATGCTGATCCGGAGAAGACCCCAGAGCAACAGGGCGAAAATCCTGAAGTCGCTAAGAATAGCTCTGGCGAGTTGTACCGAGACGATATTGTTGATCCGCCAGAAACTGAACCGGAGGCCCAAGTGGAAACCTCGCATCCTGCTCCACCGAGTCCGACCACAGAGCGGGTCGTAACTATTGAACCGCCGAGCCAGAGCATGAAGGCACCAAGCCCAAAGAAGATCACGATCCGCCAGCCCGGCCAAAAATGATGATGTTATTGTGATGGGCACTGGCTACACCACCCCTAGCCAACCGGTCGCTTTAGCAAAACACAGCGCCAAGGGAGAGTCTGCCACTATGAGTAAAGATAAGGGGAAAACTGATCTGTCAGCTTATGACAATCTTCGCCCAAGAACTTCACTCCGGCTTTACGAACCCGGCTCTACACAAGCCGTGACCTTGAAGCCGGTCTGGTAAATCGCATGAAGGACCGCTATGAGGTAAGGATTTATGCCTGTTGTACTTTTGCTGCGTAGTAGCCCCCAAGGGTCGGTTTAACTTGTCATAGTCAAATCGGCACTTAACTTCGTAAAGAAACCATACACCTTGAACTGCAGTACTGTAGCCCCCAAGGGTCGGTTCAACTTAGCATAGTTAAACCGGGACTTAATTTCTATATCCCATACCGAACTGAGATCAATTAGCCATTAGCCCCCAAGTGCCAAGTTGAATACTTGTATTGAGCTTGGGACTTTATAATAACACAACTAACGTGCTCCCTTTGTTATCAGAATGAGATATACCAAAGAAACCGTGCAACTCAAGGACCTTCGTGCGACTTGGAAACTCAACAAGCGAGAGACCACCAAGGCCAAGGACGAATTGAGAACCGCCTTAGCCACTATGGAACAGTGAAGGAGGGACATACGTCCGAAGGGGCCAAATGGGACACCGAGAAAGCCGGTTTGACAAAACGGCGTAAGATGCTGAATCAGCTCTTAAACCGGTGACCGAAGAGCTTACCGGATCAAGCGCCAAGTTCCCGCCATGACCATCGCCATCTTTGGTAAGAAAATTTGCAATTGAATACACCTGCTTTAATGTTGCCGCCGGTTTAACTTGAGCTGTTCAACCTGGTGCGAGCAAGCGTATTGCTCATCTGGCTCGGCGTGCGGAAGAAGCTCAAGGCCGCTTACACCTCGATCGAAAGCAACAGTATACCGGGCGCCCAGCGAGTTATATGTGCCACATCGTACGACAACACAGCTCCGTCCTTGATCAAAGACACACTGGACCGGCTGTCCATGATTCCGGCGCAGCTTGACGAGTTGAAGCGGTCCGCGGCCCGGGCTGGCACTCTACTGGCTTTGACTCATGCCAAGGCGTGGATAGCAGACCTTGATCCGGCTGATATAGCCAAGGGTTTTCCCAGCGCTCAAGAGAACGGTGAAGCCTTTGATAATGACGCCTCAAACGAGTAACAAAGGAGATGCGTCATTGGCGAGTCAACTGGCAGCCGAAGCCAACCTGGCGGTTTACCGCTCTTTTTATGACGCAAACAACAAGCGGGTGGAGTTTGTCATTCCAGAAGTGCAGAGCCTTGTTCCTCCAATCCGTAAGCACACTTATGCCCCTAATGTTGATCCGGCTGAGCTTATAAGTGAAGAGGCTGTCTTTCAGGCCTTAACCCGGATTGACTGGTCTACCAATGACTTCCGGGCTTTGGGTGATGAAGAAGAAGAAGTTGAACCGACGCCAGACGCCTCTTCCTCACGCCAACCCGGGCGAGGAAGCTTAATCCGTCGAGCCGGGTGATGCATCGTAAGCTGCTGGCCATAACGTCATGCGAACCACCGGCCTTGGAAGGCTTTGTAATAGAATAGCTAGCACGTTGTTCTTGAACATGCCTTTATACCCTCCCTCTGTAACTTTTCTTGTGGCGGTCTTGATACTTTGGTTTGAAATCTTGAAACCTTCAATGTATTTTGCCTGCAATCACAAATTCTTAAACCGCCACGGCGGCTTGCATCTCTAGCCGGCTTGAGACGCCTATATATTTACATAAGAAAATATTGAGGTATATGATCAAAACTTCGTGATACCAAAAAATACCTGCCAGCGTCGGGCATGCAGTTGGCTTAGCCAAACTTGGGGCGGAGGTTGTATAAACCGTTACCGTCAAAGGAGAACAACTCCTGTGTGCATAATACCGGTTTACCGTGTAAACCGTGTCGGGTCATGACAAGCCCCCTGTTACTCCATAATGGGATGTTAACAGAAAAAAAAATCAAACCGGAAAAAATCGCCGGATTAAGAAGGCAAACAAAAGTCAAATAACTGGTATGCAAACCATACGGAAGCAAAGGCAATGATAAAAACCGTTTGCAAGAAGAGGCTTTATTGAGCCTGATCAGATGGTGTTACCATGGTCGGACAGGACCAAGCTCCCTATAAGGTGTAGCGATGGTTCGAGTCAGCCAGGTCCCCAACTGAAATCGTGGCATTATGCCGATCAAGTGGCATTGCAATGGTTCGGGTTCGACCAAGACCCCAAGTGATTCTATGGCCTTAGGCCGACCAAGAGGCGTGACTGGTTCAGACGTGACCATGTCCCCAAGTGATCTGGTGGCTTTCGCCCGTCAAAAGGTGTTGCATTGGTTCGGACACGACCAAGCCCCCAAGTGACAAACTTATGAAAAGCAAGACCAAGGGTTAAACCGGAGGCTGCTTTACGACAACATCTCCATGTACCCAAACCGGACTTTTTACAGAACAGATACCCCGCTTTAGCCGAGGATCCGGTTTATAGCTTATATTCATAATATATACATTGTCGTAATATGAACAGAAGTGGAGCCGATGGCACATGTATAATAAGGTCAAGATGAGCTATGTTCCACGGCTCGTTGGTCTCCTCTTCGGCGGCGTGAGTCCTTTCGCTCTCGAACATCAATCGAGATAGTATGACCCGTTGTGCAGATTCTTGCTGACCACAAAAGGCCCTTCCCAAGGTGGGGATAGCTTGTGCATATCTTTACGGTCTTGAATGAGCCAAGCACCAAGTCTCCTTCCCGAAAGGTTCTGGTTTTAACCCGATCGTGATACCGACGAAGATCCTGCCGGTAAACCGCCGAACGAGCAGCCGCCATATCTCGCTCTTCATCCGGTCGATCCAACGCGTCTGCCGTGCAGCCTCGCTATCCGCCTCAACGTAAGCTGCCACCCGAGGTGAGTCGTGACGGATATCGGGCAGGACCGCCTCCGCTCCATAGACCATAAAGAACGGTGTGTATCCAAGAGATCTGTTAGGGGTAGTGTTGATGCTCCATATCACCGATGGAAGCTCTTCCACCCAACAACCCGGCGTCCTCTCTAAAGGGACCATAAGCCGGGTTTGATACCTTTCAAGATCTCTGATTAGCTCGTTCCGCTTGACCATTGGACTGCGGGTGGGCCATCAAGAAACGTCAAGCGGATGTGCTCTCGTTCACAAAACGCCTTCATGACTCCTTGGACAAATTGGTGCCATTGTCCGTGATGATACTTGTGTGGAAACCCAAACCGAAAATCACCTTTTTGATGAATCGAACCGCCGTGGCGCATCACACTTGCTAATGTGCTCTGCCTCCACCCACTTTGTAAATTTGTCGACCGCCACCAACAGGTGGGTCTTCTTGTCCTTGGACCTTTTGAAAGGTCCGACCATATCCAGCCCCCAAGTCGCAAATGGCCAAGTAATTGGAATCATCCTCAATTCTTAGGCCGGTACATGAGCACGTCTGGAAAACTTTTGGCAACCATCACATCGTCGGACCAGATCTTCTGCATCAGCATGGGCAGTCAACCAATAGAAACCGTGGCGGAACGCTTTGGCTACCAAGGATTTTGAACCGGCGTGGTGACCACAATCCCCTTCATGGATCTCTCGCAATATCTCACAACCCTCCTCAGGGGATACACAACGCTGAAACGCCCCTGACACACTACAATGATGCAACTCGCCATTAACAATGGTCATAGACTTAGACCGCCGAACTATCTGCCGGGCCAACGTCTCATCTTTCCGTAACTCGCCCGGCTCATGTATGCCAAATAAGGGAGCGCCCAATCCGAATGACATGCAAGGCCGCCACCAACCGAGCTTCCGGATCAGGAATAGCCAAATCAACTTCATCGGGAAGCTTAAGCGGCGGATTGTGCAATACATCAAGGAAGACGTTAGGCGGGACGGTTTACGTTGAGAGCCCAGCCGGCTTAAAAGCGTCACCGCTTCGTTCTTCCGACGATCCACATGGTCCACCTGATATCCTTTAAAGTGTCCTGCAACAACATCCACCTCCCGACGGTATGCAGCCATGAGTGGATCTTTGGAATCCCAAGTACCTGATACTTGCTGGGCCACCAAGTCCGAGTCACCAAAGCATTTAACCCGGTGAGATTCATTTCCTTAGCCATCCGGAGACCATGGAGCAAAGCTTCATACTCAGCTGCATTGTTAGTACAAGGGAACATTAAGCGGAGAACGTAATGTAACTTGTCACCTCGCGGGGAAGTTAATACGACTCCAGCCCCCAAGCCCTCCAATTGCTGGACCCATCAAAGTGGATGGTCCAATAGGTATGATCCGGCTTTTCTTCGTAGCTTGCAACTCCGTCCAATCATTAATGAAATCCACAAGTTCACGAGAGTTTCTTGCCGTCCAAGGAACATACCTTAAACCGTGTGGCCTGACTCTATAGCCCACTTAGCAATCCGCCGCCGCCTCCGGTTCTGTATGATGTCACCCAAGGGAGCTGAATCGACCACCGTGATGGGGTGCCTCGGAAATATTGCTTTAGCTTCGGCTTGCCATAAAAACCCCATATACCAGCTTACGCCAATGTGGATATCTCGCTTAGACTCAATGAGGACCTCGCTGATGTAATAAACGGCCGTTGAACCGGATACTCCTTCCACCTCCTTCGCTTCCACCACGATGGCTACGCTTAATCGCCTCGGCATTAGCAAGCAACATATAACAGCAGCGGCTCTTTGTCAATGGGAGCGGCGAGAACCGCGGGTTGGCCAACTGCCGCTTCAAATCCTCCAATGCTTCATCGGCTGAACTCCGCATAAACCGATCCATCTTCTTGACATCTGGTACAAAGGAATGGCCTTCTCGCTTAGGCGGTGATAAACCGCTTAGCGCAGCAATCCGCCTGCCAAGCGCTGGACATCATTGATGCACTTTGGTTTAGCCAAGGAGGTGATAGCCGTAATTTTGTCCGGATTAGCTTCGATCCCTGTTGGACACGAAAGCCCAATAACTTGCCTGCGGAACACCAAAGACGACTTGGCCGGGTTGAGCATCATCTTATACACCCGCAAGTTGTCAAAAGTTTCCTTTAAATCCTCAATCAACGTTTCCTTCTGCCTTGACTTCACCACGATATCATCCACATAAGCGTGTACGTTACGGCAGATCTGTTCGTGCAAGCAATTTCAGACGCATACGCGATAAGTTGCTTGGGCGCTCTTGAGCCCAAAAGGCATAGATACATAGCGAAGGCTCCAAAAGGGGTGATAAACGCCGTCTTCTCCTGGTCCTTAACCGCCATCTTAATCTGGTGATAACCGGAATACGCATCCAAAAAGCTCAAACGCTCACAACCCGCCGTAGCATCAATAATCTTGTCAATGCGGGGGAGGGCGAAAGGATCTGCTGGGCAAGCTTTGTTAAGATCTGTGTAATCCACACACATGCGCCAAGTGCCATTCTTCTTAAGGACCAACACCGGATTAGCAAGCCACTCTGGATGAAAGACTTCAACGATAAACCCTGCCGCTAAGAGCCTAGCAACTTCCTCTCCAATGGCCTTGCGCCTCTCCTCATTAAACCGGCGAAGAAACTGCTTAACGGTCTGTACTTGGGGTCAACATTAAGAGTGTGCTCGTGAGTTCCTCGGTACACCTGGCATGTCGAAGGCTTCCATGCAAAATGTCCCGATTCTCACGGACGAACTCGATGAGCGCTTTCCTATTTGGGATCCAAATTGGCACCGATGGTGAACTGCTTGGACGAATCGCCGGGCACAAAATCAACAAGTTTCGTCTCGGCCGCGATTTGAACTTCAAATCCGGATCGTGCTCTGTAGTTGGCTTCTTTAAAGGGGTCATATCCGCCGGGTCAACGTTGTCTTTATAATACTTTAGCTCTTCAGTGGCACAAACCGACTCTGCATAAGCCGCGTCACCTTCCTCACACTCCAAAGCGATCCGGCGGCTCCCATGAACCGTTATCGTCCCTTTGTGACCCGGCATTTTCAGCTGCAAATAAACATAACAGGGCCGCGCCATAAACTTAGCATAAGCCGGCCGCCCAAGAGGGCGTGGTAAGGGCTTTGAATTTTCACCACCTCAAACGCCAACGCTTCGATCCGAGTCATGTTCGTCCCCAAAGGCCACTTCCAGAGCTATCTTACCGATCGGGTATGCCGACTTGCTGTGCACCACACCGTGAAACATCTGTCTGGACGGCCTAAGATGCCTATCCGCTAACCCCATACGCCGGAAGGTCTCGTAGTACAGGATGTTGATGCTGCTCCCTCCATCCATAAGCACCTTGGTAAACTTGTATCCTCCTACCGAGGCGCCACCACTGGGGCTAATCGACCCGGATTGTAAACCCGGGAGGATGGTCCTCTCGCTCCATACGATAGGTTGCTCGACCAGCGAGGTAATGCGGCGCAGCCGGTTCAACAACACCGACCGCCCGCTCGAAGTTTCCGGTCTCGTCTGTCCAAGCTGGTGGTAAAGACGTGGCATCGCCCATCGTTCAACTGCTTTGGGTTAATTTGGTAACCCGACTGCTGCTGTTGTTGATTGTAACCCCCTTGGTTCTGATTGTTCTGATTGTTCTGATTACTCTGATTGCCTTGCTCGCCCGGATTACCACCGAACCCTGGGCCGGAATTTCCTCCACCAGAACGGGCGGACCACGAACCGCCGCCCGGGCCCTTGATCATACCGGAAAGAGTTAGAGTTTTTGAACTCCTGCATAATATAACAATCCTTCCAAAGGTGGTTTGCGGTGCCTCCTTCGTCCCATGCTTCGGACAAGGTTGATTCAATATGTAATTCAGACGATCCGGATTGTGACCGCCCCGGTTTGATTGCTTACCCTTGCGCCGCTGACCCTTGTCCTGCGCATTAGTGTTGGCTACAAAACCCATGTTACCGTTTGCTTTACGCTTGTTCCCTCCATTGCCTGCCAAATGATGCTGCTGGCCTCTGGAGTTGCTGTTCTGTTTTCCCTTCCCCACTTCGTCATTCTCCGACTCGGGGTCCTTGGTACTATCAGAATCAGCATACTTTACCAAAACGCCCATTAGAGTGCCCATGTCATTGCAAAAACGCTTCATGCGACCCAGCTTCAATTTCAACGGTTCAAACCGCAATTGGCTTCAAGGTTAAGATCGCGGAATCGAGGATTGATCCGGTCTGAAGAATGTAAGACTTCAAACGCTGGCGCACCCAATGGGTTGTGGATTCTCCTCCGCTTTGGACACAAGCCGCTAAATCCACCACAGACATGGGCTGCTTACGGTGTCTTTGAAATTTTGAATGAACCGGGTCCGCAACTGGGTCCATGAACTGATCGAGTTGGGCGGCAAGTTCTTCAACCAAGTCCGGGCCGTACCTTCCAACATCATTGTGAAATACTTTGCACACGCAGCTTCATCCACATCCAGCATCTCCATGGCCATCTCATAGCTTTCTATCCATGCTTCGAGCCAAATCGGCAAGATAATTGGGCACCTTGCGTGGCCCTTTGAAGTCTTTGGGCAAACGACGCTATGCGTAAGCGGGACGAGGCAAGGCACCCTAAAGAGCCGATGTGACCCCTGGTTCAAGATGGTCGGATGAACCGCGCGAGCTGATGATTCTCAGTTGTCTTGCTAACTCGGCCTCCCTACGCGTTCTCGGCGCGTCCACTACCACCGAAAGGCGTCTTGAAGCCACCATTGGGTTGTTGCCGCGAGGCGGACCACGCTGCGCGTTGCTTGACACGGCCGGTTCGTCAGCACGCCGGCTATAGCTCCGGCTCGGGCGGGGGGTAGAATGAATCCGGTCCCGACTGTATGAATACGCTTCCTGTTGAGCCAAGGCCATCCTGAGGAGCTCCTTAACCCGGCGTGTCTCTACCGCCTGTGGCGAATCACCTTCAATTGGAATCGCCTCCAACTGTGCTGCAGCCGCAACAAGGTTATCCATCGGGTTGGAGTAGTGACCCGGAGGTGTCTGCACAGTTTGGGGCGCGCCAGTATGATGGCAAGGCAGATCTACCACACGGGGCTGAACCGGCGCGGCGGTCCCAGGTGCTTCCGGCCGGTCTACCACCGGCGGCGGTTCACTGGTCCCTGCCCCTGGAGTATTGAAAAGCTCTCTTCCCTCGAAAACCGAAGGTAAACGGGATCTGTACTTCCTTTTCATGACTTCATGTGATGCGCTCTGATCCAAAGATGAGCTCGTAAGCTCATGCGCATCCAAAGCGGCCCGTTCCGCCGCCATCCTCACGTCCGTGGCTGCCAGGTCCGCCTTAGCTTTAGTGATCTGTTCCCTCACCCTTGCAATCTCCGCATTGTGCAGGTCCTGGTCCGGCGGATTAGCCTCCGCCATGAGCACAGCTAATGCGTCGAAAAGCTCTGATAAAACTTGAGCCGGCGGGCGCACAAGGCCTACTTCCCCGGCTGCCATCACCGCTGTTGAACCGGCGACCAGGGGCGCCGCGGTCGAAGAGTGAAGCGCCGCTTGCGTACCGGCCATGAAGATTCCAACCCGGTGGGGTAGATCAAAAGGGTCCGGAATACTCTCACCGTCGGAACAGCCCCCGATCTGGCCATTTTGCAGCTGGTACAGAGACTCAGTTTCTCCGGCTGACGACTCGTCGCCAGAGTAGACAACGGTTTCGCCGCTAGATGCTGATCCGTCCTCGTAGCCTCCGTGGACGACTCCCACGAAAGCACGCCTGACCGCCGGTTTAGCGAGGCAGGACTCTTCTTCGCTCACGAGCCGTCTCGACGAGGTCGGTGCAGATGTCCGCCCAGGCCCCTGGCTCGCCGATCTTGCCGATGAACACGTGTATGCCGCCAAAGGGGACCCGGTATCCGTACTCAACCGAGCGGCCTCGGGGCCCCGATCCGCATCGTCGATGTAGAGCTTGCCGCGACGACTCTTAGTCATCCGCCCACAGCATAGCCTTCGAGTCCTTCGAACTTGCCCTCTAAGATCATCAAACCATCGTGCGATAGCCCCACGGTGGGCGCCAACTGTCGTGGAATTGTCACGGCAGATGTCCTCATGAAAGGACTTAGTCGCAGGGCCATCGTACGGGTTTAAGCGGACACAAAGACACGGGAGTTATACTAGTTCGGCCCCTTCGATGAAGGTAAAAGCCTACGTCTAGTTGTGATGGGATTGATATGATTTCGGCGGTTAGGGAGCAATAGCTTCGCCTCAGCCTCGAAATCTCTCTCCTTAACTCGCCGCCGGGTCGTCCCCTTATATACACGGGTTGACGCCCGACCGGTCTACAGAGTCCGGATCCGGCTCATACAAGTGTCCGGCTCGGTCTCTTCTCTCTTATCTTACAACTCAAGTTACACGACTAAGGCGGTTTACATGAAAGGATCCTAATCCGCCTCTGGGCTTTGGGCCTCCTCCGTGGGCCCTGATCATGGATGAGGGTAACCTGGCCCCTTTAGGGCGGTTTACACTCAGTAGTTATATCCCCAACAGAACCCGTACAAATGGCGACCCTTGCGGGCGGTCACCGAACCCGTACACTTTGGCAACCCTTGGGGGCGGTCACCAGTACCCGTCAAATTTCTCGGGGCGATCTCCACAACCTAATTGGAGACCCCGATGCTTGCCCAGAGCTTTACACCACAATGATTGAGCATCGAACAACACCAACCGTCTAGGGCGCCAAGGCACCCAAGAGGAACAAGCTCTAGGGTGTCCAAACACCCAAGAGTAACAAGCTCAAGGGTACCAAGCACCCAAGAGTAATAAGCTTCTCAACTTGTAACTTCCACGTATCACGTGGAGAACTCAAACCGATGCACCGAATGCAATGTCAAGGGCACAAGGAGTGCCCAAATCCTTCTCCCTCAAATCCTACTGAAGCAACTAATGCTAGGGAGGATGATGAGAGGAAGAACAAGAAGGAGAACACCAAGAACTCCAAGATCTAGATCCAAGGGGTTCCCCTCACATAGAGGAGAAAGTGATTGGTGGAATTGTGGATCTAGATCTCCTCTGTCTTTTCCCTCAAAAACTAGCAAGAATCCATGGAGGGATTGAGAGTTAGCAAGCTCGAAGAAGGTCAACAATGGGGGAAGAACACGCGCTCAAAGGATAAGGTTCATTGGGGAAGAAGAGCCCCTTTTATAGGAGGAAAAAAAATCCAACCGTTATGTGCTCAGCCCGCACACGAGCGGTACTACCGCTCCACGACCGGTACTACCGCTTGGGCGGAAGAAGCAGGGAAAAGGAGCAAAGAAACATGAACCTTGGGGCGGTAGTACCGCTTATAAGCGGTACTACCGCTCACCCCAGCGGTACTACCGCTAGAGGAGCAGAACACGGGACCAAAGAAGGCAGGGCAGAGCAGAGAACGACAACAGTAATGCAGTAGCGGTAATACCGTCAATCGAGCGGTACTATTGCTTATAGAAGTGTACTACCGCCTAATCGGGCGGTACTACCGCTTATAGGAGGAACTGCCGTGCCTTACTGCCGTGCAACTACTGCTAAACCCGACACGAAAAGAGCAAGACCCAAAATCGAGGCGGTAGTAGTAGAGCGGTACTGGAGCGGTGAGGGAGTCCTGGATTAGGGGGTATCCGGACAGCCGGACTGTGTACAACGTCCGGACTATTGAAGCGTGAAGATACAAGACTCAAGACTTTGGCCCGTGTCTGGATGGGACTCTCCTTTGCGTGGAAGGCAAGCTTGGCGATCCGGATGTTATATTTCCTTCCTTGTAACCGACTCCATGTAAACCCTAGCCCTCTCCGGTGTCTATATAAACCGGAGAGGTTGGTCCTTAGAAGGCCAATCACAATTACAATCATACCATCATAGGCTAGCTCTTAGGGTTTAGCCTCTACAATCTTGTGGTAGATCTACTCTTGTACTACCCATATCATCAATATTAATCAAGCAGAAAGTAGGGTTTTACCTCCATCGAGAGGGCCCAAACCTGGGTAAACATCTGTGTCCCTTGCTTCCTGTTACCATCAGCCTCGATTTACAGCATCAGGACCCCTACTCGAGATCCGCCGGTTTGACACCGACATTGGTGCTTTCATTGAGAGTTCCTCCGTGTCATCATTTGTCGGGCTCGATGGCTCCTTCAATCATCATCAACGACGCTGTCTGTGGTGAGGCTTTCCTCCCGGACAGATCCTCGTGTTCGGCGAGCCAAGATCAAGGGCCAATTCGCTTGTCCATCTGGAGCAGATCGACAGCTATGCCCCTAGCCATCAAATCAGGTTCGAAAACCTAAATTACACGGCGAATATCCGCGGATACTTGATCTTCGACGGATTCGGGCCAGCACCAGGAGCGCCGAACAGTCACGATGAGCACGACTTAGACGTGCTGTCAGACGATGCTCGGGACATCATCCCGGCAGAAGCCTCGGATTTAAGTCCGGGGCAGGCTGCGTTGCCTAAGGACGGAGGGCTGGACCCCGCCCCGCAGGCCGTACCCTCATCGGCGATGGAGCCGAACACAGGCCTCACTTCTGAGGGAGCCTGTGACTCCGGACCCCCGGATTCGTATCCGGTTGTAGGTTCCAGTCCGCGCGTCCCCGAACCCGCCGAGCCTTGCTGGGCTCCGGTGATGGAGTTCACTATGGCGGACTTCTTTCAGCACTCGCCCTTTGGCGACATGCTGAACTTATTGAAGTCTCTCTCTTTTTCAGGAGACTCCGGGCCTAACTTTGTCCGGCTTGAGTGGGAAGCAGATGACGACGGAATTCGTTGCCCACCCACCACCCACTTCATTGCCACGATCGATGATCTAACCGACGTGGTTGACTTCGACTCCGAAGACATCGACGTTATGGACGACGATGTAGGATAATTACAGGAGCCACCACTCACTGGGCGGTGGACGACCACCTCCTCATACGATATATATATGGTGGACACTCCAAAGGAAACCAATGGCAATGAGGCAACGGAGGATAACCCCTCGGGAAGAAAAACAAAGCATGGGCGTCGTTAGCGCCGCTCCAAGCCCCGCCACAGCAATACCGGCCCCGGAGACGAAAATAATCCGGATGGCGCCGAAGAAAAATATGACCCTGACCAGCCCGCCTTCGAGCAGGCCGAACAGGAAGATGAGCAAGTCAGCCCAGAAGAACAGGCGACAGACGCATACCCGGAGGAGGACAACTACATGCCCCCCTCCGAAGACGAGATTAGCCTCGATGACGACGAATTTGGCATGCCTGAGGACCCCGTGGAGCAGGAGCGCTTCAAGCGTAGGCTTATAGCCACTGCGAGGAGCCTGAAGAAGAAGCAGCAGTAACTTCAAGCTGATCAAGACCTGCTCACAGATGGATGGACTGAAGTCCTGGCAGCCGAGGAATATGGACTCGAGCGCCAAACGGCTGACCAGCCACCCCACGGCCGGGATAAAACGGCATATCAGCCCGAATACCAGCCCCGCACCCCCACGCCGATACACTACGACCCAGGGCAACAGGCAAGACCTGCAAGATATTCTGGAAAACAAAGCAGGACAGCCAAGATCAATCTACAGATCGCGGGGGCACGCCCCAGTGCGCGATGATGATCGTCGCGCCGGATACATCATCAACAAATCCGGCCGGGCCGAACACAGCAACCCAGACCAATTCGAGCTGCGTAGCAACATAGCCCAGCACAGAGGCACCGCACACCCCCTCTACTTCACTGACGAAGTGATGGATCATGAATTCCCAGAAGGGTTCAAACCCGTAAACATCGAATCGTACGATGGCACAACAGACCCCGCAGTATGGATCGAAGATTTCCTTCTCCACATTCAGATGGCCCGCGGAGATGATCTGCACGCCATCAAGTATCTTCCCCTTAAGCTCAAATGACCAGCCCGGCACTGGTTAAACAGCCTGCCAGCAAATTCCATTGGCAGTTGGGAAAACCTGGAAGACGCATTCCTTGATAACTTCCAGGGCACATATGTGCGACCACCAGACGCCGATGACCTGAGCCACATTACTCAACAACCCGGAGAGTCAGCCCGGAAATTCTGGACTCGGTTCCTTATTAAAAAGAATCAAATAGTCGACTGTCCGGACGCCGAAGCCCTGGCGGCTTTCAAGCATAATATCCGTGACGAGTGGCTCGCTCGACACCTCGGCCAGGAAAAACCCAAGTCTATGGCAGCTCTCACAACCCTAATGACCCGCTTTTGTGCGGGTGAGGATAGCTGGTTGGCTCGCAGTGGCACCACGCCACATTCCGGCACTTCGGACGGCCGCGATGCTAACGGCAAGCCACGACGTAACAGGCATAAGAGACAGAACAATGGCGACATCACTGAAGACACGGCGGTCAACGCCGGATTCAGCGGATCTAAGTCCGGTCAGCGGAAAAAGCCGTTCAAAAGAAATAACCAGGGACCGTCCAGCCTGGACCGCATACTGGAACGCTCGTGCCAAATTCATGGCACCCCGGACAAGCCACCCAACCACACCAATAGAGACTGCTGGGTGTTCAAACAGGCCGGTAAGATAAACGCCGAAAACAAGGACAAGGGGTTGCACAGCGACGATGACGAAGAGCCCCGACGTCCGAATACGGGGGGACAAAAGAAATTCCCCCCCAGGTGAAAACGGTCAATATGATCTACGCCACTCACATCCCCAAGAGGGAACGGAAGCGAGCACTACGGGACGTCTATGCGATGGAGCCAGTCGCCCCCAAATTCAACCCATGGTCAGCTTGTCCGATCACCTTTGATCGTAGGGATCATCCTACAAGCATCCGTCACGGCGGCTCAGCCGCATTGGTCTTAGACCCAATCATCGACGGATTCCACCTCACGCGAGTCCTTATGGACGGCGGCAGCAACTGAACACGCTTTATCGGGACACGGTCGCAAAATGGGCATTGACCCTTCAAGGATCAAGCCCACTAAAACCACCTTTAAAGGTGTTATTCCTGGAGTAGAGGCCCGCTGTACGGGCTCTATAACACTGGAAGTGGTCTTCGGATCCCCGGATAACTTCAGGAGCGAAGAGTTAATTTTCGACATCGTCCCTTTCCGCAGTGGCTACCACGCACTGCTCGGACGAACCGCATTCGCTAGATTCAATGCGGTACCACATTATGCATACCTCAAGCTCAAGATGCCAGGACCGCGCGTGGTCATCACTGTCAATGGAAATATGGACCGCTCCTTGAGCGAGAAGAACATACGGCAGCCCTCATGGCGAGAAGTACAATGCGGCCTACTCCGACAAACCAATCCGGCGACAACTTCGAGCACAGTCAAGCGAGTCCGGGGCACCCCGTAACAGGATCATCAGGAACGCCAAGAGTGTGATTAGCAGTCTGGCCTCCGCCCATGCCCCTTCAAAGCAGCATTCGTGCCACGCGTACACAATTACGCACTCGAGATACCATGGGCATAGGCGGAGGTGCATCAACGACTCAGTCAATAGTGCGGGTAACCGCCAAATACCTTCACACTCTTTCCCTCTTACATTTCAGGACACCGCGTTAGTGCAGCATCCTCAAAAAAGCCGAATTGCCGGACTCATATGGGAGAGACATCCAAGGAGGCAACAGATGTTGTGCACAGAAGGAAATACCCAGGTGGAATCTATTTACGATCATTATACCTGCTTTATCTATCTGTACACAGCCTGCCCTTGGATAGGACATGTCAAATAGTCCTATTTTATCTTTGCTTAATGCATCCATTGTAAACATACGCTTAAACGTATTTTTCGTCAATGGGAGATTATATATAGCGTCAGCTTATTATCCTTATTTGAGCATTTTTTCTCTTATAAATGTTTATTTGATATTGCATCCGTACACCTTGGTGCGGTCAGTTTGCCAGGGGCTCCTCACGGCGCCCCGTAATATGGCAAATAAAGTCCGAACACTTTCAATAGTGCGGCACCCCGAACTTATAGCACTATATGCATCAGCTCCGAATCATGTCTTGGGTCTCTGATTGGGATAGCCCGGCTCCCTTGTTTTGGTGCCTTACATTCCGTTATATCGGCTAAGGTAGCGCAGGGAGAACTACTGCGATTGTGTCCCGGTTCTTCCGGACGAGCACCTCAGTAGAGAAAGCCGAAACTGACCGGCATGATGTGGCGAGAGCTAGTCGCTGTTCGAGAGGTCTTAAAATCCTTAAAGATTTTCCGCTTTAGGCGATAAATCGGCTTCGTCCGATCTAGGCGTGTCTAGCGCCCCGATTCGGCCCTCCGGATTCTAGGGGCTTCACCAAAATTTAAAATTGTAGACTTCTATGGCAAAGTGAAAATTATAAAGCCGCATAGTCCGATTGCCTTGTTCGCTGCGCCGGACACCTCCTTAAGGGACCAAGCATTTGGATAAAGAGTGTCCGGGTTTTCCACGAACACCCCACTACAAGTTACGTGGGGGAGGAAGCCGACGACTGGCCTACTTTCAGAATTTTACAAACAACCGCACAGAAGGTAGTATTTTAAATAACAAAATTGCTACATAAGCGCAAGTAACTTCGTCTTTAAATTACGAACATGACAGAAGTGAATTCATTCAAAAACGGTGTCCTTGGTACATTCATCAGCCACGAGACGAGCACCCTTCATAACGCCATCATAGTACAGCTCGGGATGGCGATGCGCCTTTCCCTCCGGTGGCCCGTCCTTGACCAGCTTCTTCGCATCCAGCTTGCCCCAATGCACCTTGACGCGGGCAGAGGCCCGGCGGGCACCCTCGATGCACACGGGTCGCTTGATCACCTCAAGCCGCGGGCAGGCATCCACCATCCGCTTGATCAGGCCAAAGTAGCTACTAGGCATGAGCTCACCAGGCCACATCCGGACTATGAAACCTTTCATAGCCAGTTCGGCCGCCCTGTGGAGTTCGACCAACTGCTTCAGTTGGTCACTCAGAGGCATCGGGTGTTCGGCCCCCGCATACTGGGACCAGAACAGCTTCTCCGTTGAGTTCCCCTCTTGGGCACGGTAGAACTCCGCAGCGTCCGATACGCTGCGTGGCAGATCTGCGGATGCCCCTGGAGAGCTCCGAATTCGAGTAAGTAAAAGAAACACCTCCTCCACATGTTTGCTTTGCATAGAGAACTTCTTACCCGCTGCTATCTGAAGGAAATATGCCCTAGAGGCAATAATAAAGTTATTATTTATTTCCTTATATCATGATAAATGTTTATTATTCATGCTAGAATTGTATTAACCGGAAACATAATACATGTGTGAATACATAGACAAACAGATAAGTCACTAGTAAGCCTCTACTAGACTAGCTCATTAATCAAAGATGGTTATGTTTCCTAACCATAGACATGTGTTGTCATTTGATTAATGGGATCACCTCATTAGAAGAATGATGTGATTGACATGACCCATTCCGTTAGCTTAGCACTTGATCGTTTAGTATATTGCTATTGCTTTCTTCATGACTTATACATGTTCCTATAACTATGAGATTATGCAACTCCCGTTTACGGAGGAACACTTTGGGTACTACCAAACGTCACAACGTGAATTGGGTGATCATAAAGGAGTACTACAGGTGTCTCCAAAGGTACTTGTTGGGTTGGCGTATTTCGAGATTAGGTTTTGTCACTCCGATTGCTGGGAGAGGTATCTCTGGGCCTTTTCGGTAATACACATCACATAAGCCTTGCAAGCATTGCAACTAATGAGTTAGTTGTGAGATGATGTATTACGAACGAGTAAAGAGACTTGCCAAGATGAGATTGAACTAGGTATTGGATACCGACGATCGAATCTTGGGCAAGTAACATACCGATGACAAAAGGAACAACGTATGTTGTTATGCGGTCCGACCGATAAAGATCTTCGTAGAAAATGTAGGAACCAATATGGGCATCCAGGTCCCGCTATTGGTTATTGACCGGAGATGTGTCTCGGTCATGTCTACATTGTTCTCGAACCGTAGGGTCCGCACGCTTAAGGTTTCGATGACGGTTATATTATGAGTTTGTGTATTTTGATGTACCGAAGGTTGCTCGAGTCCGGATATGATCACGGACATGACGAGGAGTCTCGAAATGGTCGAGACATAAAGATTAATATATTGGACGGATATATTTGGACACCGGAAAGGTTAGGAGAAGTTTGGAGCTCGGGAGGTTACCGAAACCCCCGGGAGGTATATGGGCCTTATTGGGCCCATGTAGGAGGAAGGGAGAAGGAACAAGGGAGGCGCGCCCCAAGCCCAATCCGGGTGGGGAGGGGCGGCCCCCTTTCCTTTCTCCTTCCCCTCTTCCTATTCCTACTACTAGTACTACTTCCTAATACTAGTACTCCTTCCTTCCCCTCCAAATAAGATAAGGAAAGAGGGAAACCTACTTGGAGTAGGTTTCCCCCCTCTATGGCGCCCCCCTTGTGGCCGGCCACCTCCTCCCTCCCTCCTTTATATCCGTGGGGGGGGGGGCCCCCTAGGACACACAAGTTGATCCGTGAGATCGTTCCTGAGCCGTGTGCGGTGCCCCCCTCCACCATAGTCCACCTCGGTCATATCGTGGCGGTGCTTAGGCGAAGCCTGCGTCGGTGAAACATCAAGATCGTCACCACGCCCGTCGTCTTGTGGAACTCCCTCTCCCGGAGCTTTGCTGGATCGGAGCCGAGGAGAGTCATCGAGCTGAACGTGTGCCAAGAACTCGGAGGCGCCGGAGTAACGGCGCTGGGATCGGCTGGATCGCGAGGAGAACGTCTGACTACTTCCTCTACGTCATCATCGACTCGGAGGTGCCGGAGTAATGCAACCGAGATCGGCAGGATCGCGAGGAGAACGTCGACTACTTCCTCTACGTTGTGATCGCTTCCGCTTTGGTCTACGAGGGTACGTAGACAACACTCTCTCCTTCTCGTTGCTATGCCATCACCATGGTCCCGTGTGTGCGAGGGAAAATTTTGAAATTACTACGTTCCCCAAGCGGTGGCATCCGAGCCTGGTTTTATGCGTTGATGTCATATGCACGAGTAGAACACAAGTGAGTTGTGGGCGATACAAGTCATCTTGCCTACCGCATGTCATACTTTGGTTCAGCGGTATTGTGAGATGAAGCGGCCCGGACCGACATTACGCGTGACGCTTACGCGAGACTGGTTTCACTGCTACGAGCACTCGTGCTTAAAGGTGGCTGGCGGGTGTCATCTCTCTCACTTTAGTTGAACCGAGTGTGGCTACGCCCGGTCCTTGAGAAGGTTAAGCGGAGTCTATTTGTGAAAGTATCGTTGTGGTTTTAATGCGTAGGTAAGAACGGTTCTTGCTCAGCCCGTAGCAGCCACATAAAACTTGCAACAACAAAGTAGAGGACGTCTAACTTGTTTTTGCAGGGCATGTTGTGATGTGATATGGTCAAGACGTGATGCTATATTTTATTGTATGAGATGATCATGTTTTGTAACCGAGTTATCGGCAATCGGCGAGAGCCATATGGTTGTCGCTTTATTGTATGAAATGCAACGCCTGTAATTGCTTTACTTTATCACTAAGCGGTAGCGATAGTCGTAGAAGCAATAGATGGCGAAACGACAACGATGCTACGATGGAGATCAAGGTGTCGGCGCGGTGGCGATGGTGATCATGACGGTGCTTCGGAGATGGAGATCACAAGCACAAGATGATGATGGCCATATCATATCACTTATATTGATTGCATGTGATGTTTATCCTTTATGCATCTTATTTTGCTTTGTTTGTGGTAGCATTTTAAGATGATCTCTCATTAAAATTATCAAGTAGTGTTCTCCCTAAGTATGCACCGTTGCCAAAGTTAAATGCGTCGAGACACCACGTGATGATCGGGTGTGATAAGCTCTACGTCCATCTACAACGGGTGCAAGCCAGTTTTGCACACGCAGAATACTCAGGTTATACTTGACGAGCCTAGCATATGCAGATATGGCCTCGAACACGGAGACCGAAAGGTCGAGCGTGAATCATATAGTAGATATGATCAACATAAGATGTTCACCATTGAAAACTACTCCATCTCACGTGATGATCGGTTATGGTTTAGTTGATTTGGATCACGTGATCACTTAGATGACTAGAGAGATGTCCGTCTAAGTGGGAGTTCTTTAGTAATATGATTAATTAAAAACTTAAATTTATCATGAACTTAGTACACGATAGTATTTTGCTTGTCTATGTTTACTGTAGATAGATGGCCCGTGCTGTTGTTCCGTTGAATTTTAATGCGTTCCTTGAGAAAGCAAAGTTGAAAGATGATGGTAGCAATTACACGGACTGGGTTTGTAACTTGAGGATTATCCTCATTGCTGCACAGAAGAATTACGTCCTGGAAGCACCGCTGGGTGCCGAACCTTTCGAGGAGCAACGCCGAAGTTGTGAACGTCTGGCGAGAGCAAAGTCGATGACTACTCTATAGTTCGATGTGCCATGCTTTACGGCTTAGAACCGGGTCTTCAACGACGTTTTGAACGTCATGGAGCATATGAGATGTTCCAAGAGTTGAAGTTAATATTTCAAGCAAATGCCCGGATTGAGAGATATGAAGTCTCCAATAAGTTCTATAGCTGCAAGATGGAGGAGAACAGTTACATCGGTGAGCACATACTCAAAATGTCCGGGTATAATAATCACTTAATTCAGCTGGGAGTTAATCTTCCGGATGATAGTGTCATTGATGTAATTCTCCAATCATCGCCACCAAGCTACAAGAGCTTCGTGATGAACTATAATATGCAAGGGATGACTAAGACAATTCTGAGCTCTTCGCAATGCTAAAAGTCAGCGGAGGTAGAAATCAAGAAAGAGCATCAAGTGTTGATGGTCAACAAGACCACTAGTTTCAAGAAAAGGGCAAAGGGAAGAAGAAGGGGAACTTCAAGAAGAACAGCAAACAAGTTGTCGCTCAAGGGAAGAAACCCAAGTCTGGACCTAAACCTGAAATCGAGTGCTTGTACTGCAAGCGGGTCAGTCCTTTGGAAGCGGAACTGCCCCAAGTATTTGGCGGATAAGAAGGATGGCAAGGTGAACAAAGGTATATGTGATATACATGTTATTGATGTGTACCTTACTAGAGCTCATGATAGCACACAGGTATTTGATAATCGGTTACATTGCTAATATTTGCAACTCAAAGCAGGGGACTTCTGATTGCGAACACTGGCAAACGACGAGGTGACGAAGATCGTGGGAAATGGATCCAAAGTCGATGATATCGCGGACGGCACTCTACAACTACATCTACCTTCGAGATAAGATTTAGACCTAAATAATAGTTATTTGCTGCCACCGTTAAGCATTAACATTATATCTGGATCTTCTTTGATGCGATACGGTTATTCATATAAATCAGAGAAAAAAGCTAGTTCTATTAATATGAATAATATCTTTTAAGGACATGCACCCTTGAAGAGTGGTCAATTTTTAATGAATCTCGATAGTAGTGAAACACATATTCATAAAGATGAAACCAAAAGATGCAGAGTTGATAATGATAGTGCGACTTATTTGTGGCATTGCCGTTTAGGTCATATCGGTATAAAGCGCATGAAGAAACTCCATCTTGATGGACTTTTGGAGTCACTTGATTATGAACCACTTGGCACTTAAGAACCGTGCCTCATGGGCAAAATGACTAAAACCCGTTCTCGGTACTATGGAGAGAGCAACAGATTTGTTGGAAATCATACATACGATGTATGTGGTCCAATGAATGTTGAGGCTCGTGGCGGATATCGTTATTTTCTCACCTTCACAGATGATTTAAGCAGATATGGGTATATCTTCTTAATGAAACATAAGTCTGAAACATTTGAAAAGTTCAAAGAATTTCAGAGTGAAGTTGAAAATCATCGTAATAAGAAAATAAAGTTTCTACGATCTGATCGTGGAGGCGAATATTTGAGTTACGAGTTTGGTCTACATTTGAAACAATGCGGAATAGTTTTCGCAACTCACGCCACCGGAACACCACAAGCGCAATGGTGTGTCCGAACGTCGTGTCGCACTTTACTAGATATGGTGCGATCTATGATGTCTCTTACAGATTTACCGCTATCGTTTTGGGGTTATGCTCTTGAGACGGCCGCATTCACGCTGAATAGAACACCGTCAAAATCCGTTGAGACGACACCTTATGAACTGTGGTTTAGCAAGAAACCAAAGTTGTCGCTTTCTTAAAGTTTGGGGATGCGATGCTTATGTGAAAAAGCTTCAACCTGATAAGCTCGAACCTAAATCGGAGAAATGTATCTTCATAGGATACCCAAAGGAGACAGTTGGGTACACCTTCTATCACAGATCCGAAGGCAAGACATTTGTTGCTAAGAATGGATCCTTTCTAGAGAAGGAGTTTCTCTCGAAAGAAGTGAGTGGGAGGAAAGTAGAACTTGATGAGCTAACTGTACCTTCTCCCTTAATTGAAAGTAGTTTATCACAGAAACCAGTTTCTGCGATATCTACACCAAATAGTGAGGAAGTTGATGATATTGATCATGAAACTTCAGATCAAGTTACTACAGAACCTCGTAGATCAACCAGAATAAAATCCGCACCAGAGTGGTACGGCAATCCTGTTCTGGAAGTCATGCTACTAGATCATGATGAACCTACGAACTATGAAGAAGCGACGGTGAGCCCAGATTCCGCAAAATGGCTTGAGGCCATGAAATCTGAGATGGGATCCATGTATGAAAACAAAGTGTGGACTTTGGTTGACTTGCCCGAGGGTCGGCAAGCAATAGAAAACAAGTGGATCTTCAAGAAGAAGACTGACGCTGACGGTAATATTGCTGTCTACAAAGCTCGACTTGTCGCAAAGGGGTTTCGACAAGTTCAAGGGATTGACTATGATGAGACCTTCTCACCCGTAGCGATGCTTAAGTCTGTCCGAATCATGTTAGCAATTGCCGCATTTTATGATTATGAAATTTGGCAAATGGATGTAAAGACCGCATTCCTGAATGGGTTTCTGGAAGAAGAGTTGTATATGATGCAACGAAGGTTTTATCGATCCAAAGGGAGCTAACAAAGTGTGCAAGCTCCAGTGATCCATTTATGGACTGGTGCAAGCATCTCGGAGTTGGAATAAACGCTTTGATAGTGTGATCAAAGTATTTGGGTTTATACAGACTTTTGGAGAAGCCTTGTATTTACAAGAAAGTGAGTGGGAGCTCAGTAGCATTTACGATATTATATGTAGATGACATATTACCGATCGGAAATGATATAGAATTCTGGATAGCATAAAGGGTTACTTAAACAAGAGTTTTTCGATGAAAGACCTTGGTGAAGCTGCTTACATATTGGGCATCAAGATCTATAGAGATAGATCAAGACGCTTAATTGGACTTTCACAAAGCACATACCTTGATAAAGTTTTGAAGAAGTTCAAAATGGATCGTGCAAAGAAAGGTTTTTACCTGTATTACAAGGTGTGAGATTGAGTCGGACTCAATGCCCGACCACAGCAGAAGATAGAGAGAAAATGAAAGATGTTCCCTATGCTTCAGCCATAGGCTCTATCATGTATGCAATGCTGTGTACCAGACCTCGACGTATGCTTAGTTGTAAGCTTGGCAGGAAGGTACCAAAGTAATCCAGAGTGGATCATCGACAGCGGTCAAGAACATCCCGAAATACACGAAAAGGACTAAGGATATGTTTCTCGTATATGGAGGTGACAAAGAGCTAGTCGTAAATGGTTACGTCGATGCGAAGCTTTGATCGATCCGGACGATTCTAAATCGCATAAACCGGATACGTGTTTTTGTTAAACGGTGGAGCTGTCGGTTGGTGCAGTTCTAAACAAAGCGTCGTGGCGGGATCTACATGTGAAGCGGAGTACATAGCTGCTTGGAAGCAGCAAATGAAGGAGTCTGGATGAAAGAGTTCATTTCGATCTAGGTGTTATACCTAGTGCATCGGGACCAATGAAGATCTTCGTGACAATCTGGTGCAATTGCCTTGGCAAAGGAATCCAGATTTCACAAGAGGACCAAGCATATCAAGAGACGCTTCAATTCCATTCGGGACCAAGTCCAAGTGGGAGACATAGAGATTTGCAAAATACATACGGATCTGAACGTTGCAGACCCGTTGACTAAGCCTCTTCCACGAGCAAAACATGATCAGCACCAAGACTCCATGGGTGTTAGAATCATTATTGAGTAATCTAGATTATTGACTCTAGTGCAAGTGGGAGACTGAAGGAAATATGCCCTAGAGGCAATAATAAAGTTATTATTTATTTCCTTATATCATGATAAATGTTTATTATTCATGCTAGAATTGTATTAACCGGAAACATAATACATGTGTGAATACATAGACAAACAGATAAGTCACTAGTAAGCCTCTACTAGACTAGCTCATTAATCAAAGATGGTTATGTTTCCTAACCATAGACATGTGTTGTCATTTGCTTAATGGGATCACCTCATTAGAAGAATGATGTGATTGACATGACCCATTCCGTTAGCTTAGCACTTGATCGCTTAGTATATTGCTATTGCTTTCTTCATGACTTATACATGTTCCTATAACTATGAGATTATGCAACTCCGTTTACGGAGGAACACTTTGGGTACTACCAAACGTCACAACGTAATCGGGTGATCATAAAGGAGTACTACAGGTGTCTCCAAAGGTACTTGTTGGGTTGGCGTATTTCGAGATTATGTTTTGTCACTCCGATTGCTCGGAGAGGTATCTCTGGGCCTTCTCGGTAATACACATCACATAAGCCTTGCAAGCATTGCAACTAATGAGTTAGTTGTGAGATGATGTATTACGGAACGAGTAAAGAGACTTGCCAAGAATCAGATTGAACTAGGTATTGGATACCGACGATCGAATCTCGGGCAAGTAACATACCGATGACAAAAGGAACAACGATTATGTTGTTATGCGGTCTGACCGATAAAGATCTTACGTGAAAATGTAGGAACCAATATGGGCATCCAGGTCCCGCTATTGGTTATTGACCGGAGATGTGTCTCGGTCATGTCTACATTGTTCTCGAACCGTAGGGTCCGCACGCTTAAGGTTTCGATGACGGTTATATTATGAGTTTGTGTATTTTGATGTATCAAGGTTGTTCGAGTCCGGATATGATCACGGACATGACGAGGAGTCTCGAAATGGTCGAGACATAAAGATTAATATATTGGACGGATATATTTGGACACGGAAAGGTTAGGAGAAGTTTGGAGCTCGGGAGGTTACGGAACCCCGGGAGGTATATGGGCCTTATTGGGCCCATGTAGGAGGAAGGAGAAGGAACAAGGGAGGCGCGCCCCAAGCCCAATCCGAATTGGGGAGGGGCGGCCCCCTCCTTTCTCCTTCCCCCTCTTCCTATTCCTACTACTAGTACTACTTCCTAATACTAGTACTCCTTCCTTCCCCCTCCAAATAAGATAAGGAAAGAAGAGGGAAACCTACTTGGAGTAGGTTTCCCCCTCCCTATGGCGCGCCCCCCTTGTGGCCGGCCACCTCCTCCCTCCCTCCTTTATATATGGGGTTGGGGGGGCACCCTAGGACACACAAGTTGATCCTTGAGATCGTTCCTTAGCCGTGTGCGGTGCCCCCTCCACCATATTCCACCTCGGTCATATCGTGGCGGTGCTTAGGCGAAGCCTGCGCCGGTGAAACATCAAGATCGTCCTGCGCCCGTCGTCTTGTGGAACTCCCTCTCCCGGAGCTTTGCTGGATCGGAGCCCGAGGAGCGCCATCGAGCTGAGCGTGTGCCAAGAACTGGAGGCGCCGGAGTAACGGGCGCTGGGATCGGCTGGATCGCGAGGAGAACGTCGACTACTTCCTCTACGTCATCATCGACTCGGAGGTGCCGGAGTAACGGCACTGAGATCGGCAGGATCGCGAGGAGAACGTACGACTACTTCCTCTACGTTGTGATCGCTTCCGCTTTGGTCTACGAGGGTACGTAGACAACACTCTCCCTTCTCGTTGCTATGCCATCACCATGGTCCTGTGTGTGCGTAGGAAAATTTTGAAATTACTACGTTCCCCAACACTATCTTCTTGGCCTCCTGGATCTCCTGCTGTGCTTTCTCGGCTTCGGCCTTGGCGTCTTTCAAATTCACAAGGGCCTTCGCAAGCTCGGCCTCTTTCGCCTTCAGATCATGCTCCACGGACTCGCATTTCTTGCCGAGGTCCTGGAGCTCTTGCTGTACCTCACCTACCCTAGCACTTTGCTTTTCGCGCTCCTTACACTCCGAGGCCGCCTTGTCTTCGGCCTCGGATAGCGCCTTCTTCAGGGACGCCACTTCGGCGGTGGCCCCTGTTACACAGTCACGACACTTAGGTGTTAGACTGACCAATTCTGCCTATCCTTAAATGCATAAGAGCTGGAATCACTTACCCTTGTCCTCTTCGAGCTGCCTCCTCGTGAGGTCGAGCTCTCCCTGCGCCTGCTCCAGGTCCCGTTTTAGCTCGGCAACCTCGGCAGTACGGGCAGCAGCAGCAAGCAGCACAACCTGCTTAGTCACAACAATACTCATCATTAGACTCCTGCGGATTATAATTGACCCTCCGTTTGGCTTTTCTTTCCGAACACCAAACAGAGTATCAGGGGCTACTACCTATCGGGTGGTAATTTTGCACATATTTATTACTTACCACAAAGCCTGTTTGGAGGCTGGTGCAAGCTTCGGTTAGTCCGCTTTTAGCGGACGAAACCTTCCGAATCACCGTACTCATAAGAGTACGGTGCTCTTCATCCATGGAAGCGGCGCGAAGCGCTTCCAGCAGACAATCCGGCGCCTCATGCGCAACGGAAGCCCTTGACACAGACGGCTCGCCCTCCCTAACGAGGGGCCGCCTGCCGGAGTACAGAGCCATCGAAGGCTCCGGAACTGTGTTTTGCTGAGAGCCCGGCTGGCCATGCCTCTCATCGACCCGATCCACGGGGATCTTGAACCCCGCGTGTCCGACGTCTGGGACCCCGCCTCGGGGCGTCTCCAGAGTCACCTCCCCCCGCTCTGGGAGCCTTTGGGACAACACCTCTCTGTCGTCCGCGGGCTGAGGAGTAGTGGCTGTCAGAAGCGAATTCATCTCCAAATCGCTCAGGGACCCGGAGGAAGATACCTTGGGTTGATCCCTGGCCGGACTGCATATATGTTCGGCATTATAAGTATACAAACGATGAAGTGAAACCATGATAGAATGCGGGCACTTACGATCGCACTGGGGGATTCCTCCTGGGCAGCCACCCCTCCTCACTGTGAGCGGCCGTGGAAGAATAGTCTGGAAGGGATGCCTTCCCCGTCTTGGACGCCCCAGCCTCCCCCTCCGGGGTGGCTTTTCTCTTCCTCTCCTCCCCAGTACAGGGAGGTAGAGTTTCTTCTTGGTTCCTCCCGCCTCCGCGGGAGGAATCCGTCTCGTCGTCATCAGACGACAGGGGTATGATGGCCTTACGCCGAGGGCCTTTTTCCGGCCCCCTGGTCCACCTCCTCGGACCCCTCATCCTTTCCAGATGGGGCGTCTTCCTCTTCTTATTCTTCCTCCCCTTCATGGGAGGAGTGCGCCTCGTCGTCTTCGGGCGAGGCTTCTGGCACAACCTTGCACCGAAGACCCTTTCGGGTCCCCGGAGCCTTCTTCTCAGCCTTCTTCTCCGGCACCTTGTACGGTGCCGGGACCAGCATCTCCGTCAGGAGAGCATCATCGGGGCCTTCAGGCAGCGGAGTTGGACAGTAAACCTGCTCCGCTGTCTCCACATAATCCTGAAGCAGACATGCATAATTACTTAAGGCTCTCCCATGAATATATTGGAAAGAACTGGGTCCGGTGGCAGCCTGAGAACTCACCTGACTAGGAGCCCGCGCGACGTGAAGCCCGCGGTCCTCGGATGTGGGAGGAGGTACTTCAGAGGCCTTGAATAGCACCTTCCATGTGCCTTTGTGCGTCATGTCGTAGAGCTTCTGGAGCGTCCGGTGTTCAGTCGGGACGAACTCCCACAGATTGACTGCCTGCCTCTGGCAGGGCAGGATCCGGCGAACAAGCATGACCTGGATCACGTTGACAAGCTTGATGTTCTTGTCCTTCATGCTTTTGATGCATGTCTGGAGTCCGGTCAGCTCCGTAGAATCGCCCCAGGACAAGCCCTTCCTTTCCCAGGAGATGAGCCGCATGGGGGCTACGGATATGAATTCGGGGGCCGCTGCCCAGTTGGCGCCACGCGGCTCGGTGATGTAGAACCACCCCGATTGCCATCCTTTTACGGTCTCTGCAAAGGAGCCGTTGAGCCATGTGACGTTGGGCATTCTGCCCACCATGGCCCCTCCGCACTCCGCTTGTTGGCTGCTTACAACCTTTGGCTTCACGCAGAAAGTTTGCAGCCATAGGCCAAAGTGAGGCCGGATGCGGAGGAAGGCCTCGCATACGACGATGAACCCCGAGATGTTGAGTACGAAATTTGGGGCTAGATCATGGAAATCTAGCCCGTAGTAGAACATGAGCCCGCGGACGAAGGGATGGAGTGGAAATCCCAGTCCACGGACGAAGTGGGCAATGAATACGACCCTCTCGTGGGGTCCTGGGGTCGGAATGACCTGCCCAGCGTCCGGTAGCCGGTGCGCTACGTCCGCGGCCAAATATCCGGCCGCCCGAAGATTTGTGATGTGCTTCTCCTTGACGGTGGAGGCCACCCACTTGCCTCCTGCTCCGGACATGTTTAGCTGTGCGGAGAAGACTTGGGCTTGGGCGCTGGAGCTCGAGGGGGCAAGAGTGGGCAAAGGAGGAAGAAGGCGTGGGTGAAAATGGGGAAATCTTATCCCTTTATAGAGGAGCCGAGAGCGGTGCGCCTCCCCACTTGCCCGTTGAGAATCGCTTGTTTCCCAAGCGCCACGATTAATGGCGTGGTGAGATTACCCATACCCGTATTGATGAGAATCCCGTGATAAGGGGACACGATCTCTGCTTTGACAAGACGTGTCAAAGAAACCGCCTCGCAATATGCGCTGTAGCTGGTTGTGGGAAAACGGTTCGAATAATGATCCGACCGGAATAACATGTCACGTCATCAGAAAAAGTTGTCAGCAGATTGCATTTGTGAAATATCATTTTCTCTACAGCGGTGTGTAAAGATCATCTTGTGAATCCGGACACGATTTAAGTGTTCGATAACCACTTTGGAGTATTCGGAGGAGGAACCCGCCTTGCAATGCCGAAGACAATACTGCGCGCCGGACTCATCGTTTTTGAAGCCTGGTTCAGGGGCTACTGAGGGAGTCCGGGATTAGGGGGTATCTGGACAGCCGGACTGTGTACAACGTCCGGACTATTGAAGCGTGAAGATACAAGACTCAAGACTTCGGCCCGTGTCCGGATGGGACTCTCCTTTGCGTGGAAGGCAAGCTTGGCGATCCGGATATTATATTTCCTTCCTTGTAACCGACTCCATGTAAACCCTAGCCCTCTCCGGTGTCTATATAAACCGGAGAGGTTGGTCCTTAGAAGGCCAATCACAATTAAAATCATACCATCATAGGCTAGCTCTTAGGGTTTAGCCTCTACGATCTTGTGGTAGATCTACTCTTGTACTACCCATATCATCAATATTAATCAAGCAGGTAGTAGGGTTTTACCTCCATAGAGAGGGCCCGAACCTGGGTAAACATCGGTGTCCCTTGCTTCCTATTACCATCAGCCTCGATGCACAGATCGGGACCCCCTACCCGAGATCCGCCGGTTTTGACACCGACATTGGTGCTTTCATTGAGAGCTCCTCTGTGTTGTCGCTGTCAGGCTCGATGGGTCCTTCAATCATCATCAACGACGCTGTCCAGGGTGAGGCTTTCCTCCCCGGACAGATCTTCGTGTTCGGCGGCTTCACACTGCGGGCCAATTCGCTTGGCCATCTGGAGAAGATCGACAGCTACGCCCCTAGCCATCAAATCAGGTTCGGAAACCTGAATTACACGGCGAATATCCGCGGAGACTTGATCTTCGACGGATTCGGGCCAGCACCAGGAGCGCCAAACAGTCACGATGAGCACGGCTTAGACCTGCTGTCAGACAATGCTCGGGACATCATCCCAGCAGAAGCCTCGGATTTAAGTCCGGGGCAGGCTGCGTTGCCTCAGGACGGAGGGCTGGACCCCGCCCCACAGGCCGTACCCTCATCGGCGATGGAGCCGAACACAGGCCTCACTTCTGAGGGAGCCTGTGACTCCGGACCCCCGGATTCGTATCCGGTTGTAGGTTCCAGTCCACGCGTCCCCGACCCGCCGAGCCTGGCTGGGCTCCGGTGATGGAGTTCACTGCGGCGGACTTCTTTTAGCACTCGCCCTTTGGCGACATGATGAACTTATTGAAGTCTCTCTCTTTGTCAGGAGACTCCGGGCCGAACTTTGTCCGGCTTGAGTGGGAAGTAGATGACGACGGAATTCGTTGCCCACCCACCACCCACTTCATTGCCACGATCGATGATCTAACCGACGTGCTTGACTTCGACTCCGAAGACATCGACGGTATGTAGGACGATGTAGGAGAATTACAGGAGCCACCGCTCACTGGGCGGTGGACGGCCACCTCCTCATACGATATATATATGGTGGACACTCCGAAGGGAACCAATGGCGATGAGGCAACGGAGGATAACCCCTCGGGAAGAAAAACAAAGCATGGGCGTCGTCGGCGCTGCTCCAAGCCCCGCCACAGCAATACCGGCCCCGGAGACGGAAATAATCCAGATGGCGCCGAAGAAGAATATGACCCTGACCAGCCCGCCTTCGAGTAGGCCGAACAGGAAGATGAGCAGGTCAGCCCAGAAGAACAGGCGACGGACTCATACCCGGAGGAGGACAACTACATGCCCCCCTCCGAAGACTAGATTAGCCTCGGCGACGATGAATTCGGCGTGCTTGAGGACCCCGTGGAGCAGGAGCGCTTCAAGCGTAGGCTTATAGCCAATGCGAGGAACCTGAAGAAGAAGCAGCAGCAACTTCAAGCTGATCAAGACCTTCTCATAGATAGATGGACTGAAGTCCTGGCAACCGAGGAATATGGACTCGAGCGCCAAACAGCTGACCAGCCACCCCGCGGCCGGGATAAAACGGCATATGAGGCCGAATACCAGCCCGCACCCCCACGCCGATACACTAGGGCCCAGGGCAACAGGCAAGACCTGCAAGATATTCTGGAAAACAAAGCAGGACAGCCAAGATCAATCTACATATCACGGGGGCACGCCCCAGCGCGCGATGATGATCGTCGCGCCGGATACATCATCAACAAATCCGGACGGGCCGAACACAGCAACCCAGACCAATTCGAGTTGCGTAGCCACATAGCCCGGCACAGAGGCGCCGCACAACCCCTCTGCTTCACTGACGAAGTGATGGATCATGAATCCCCAGAAGGGTTCAAACCCGTAAACATCGAATCGTACGATGGCACAACAGACCCCGCAGTATGGATCGAAGATTTCCTTCTCCACATTCAGATGGCCCGCGGAGATGATCTGCACGCCATCAAGTATCTTCCCCTTAAGCTCAAAGGACCAGCCCGACACTGGTTAAACAGCCTGCCAGCAAATTCCATTGGCAGTTGGGAAAACCTGGAACACGCATTCCTTGATAACTTCCAGGGCACATATGTGCGACCACCAGACGCCGATGACCTGAGCCACATTACTCAACAACCCGGAGAGTCAGCCCGGAAATTCTGGACTCGGTTCCTTACTAAAAAGAACCAAATAGTCGACTGTCCGGACACCGAAGCCCTGGCGGCTTTCAAGCATAATATCCGTGACGAGTGGCTCACTCGACACCTCAGCCAGGAAAAACCCAAGTCTATGGCAGCTCTCACAACCCTAATGACCCGCTTTTGTGCGGGTGAGGATAGCTGGTTGGCTCGCAACGGCACCACGCCACATTCCGGCACTTCGGACGGCCGCGATGCTAACGGCAAGCCACGGAGTAACAGGCATAAGAGACGGAACAACGGCAACAACACTGAAGACACGACGGTCAACGCCGGATTCAGCGGATCTAAGTCCGGTGAGCGGAAAAAGCCGTTCAAAAGAAATAATCAGGGACCGTCCAGCGTGGACTGCATACTGAAACGCTCGTGCCAAATTCATGGCACCCCGGACAAGCCAGCCAACCACATGTCAGGACCGGATTTCCGGGATATTAATTTCCAGAAAATGGCCCTTGTGCTCACTAGCCCCAGGATTACTGTTAGCTGATGAGGCACCAACTTGATACAGAAATTCCAAGCAAAATACAAAATATGTAGTACAAGACCATTCTGGCCTATGAGTACAACAAATGGTTTCTAGTGGTTGATGGCGGAAGCGGTTTGTGGATCATCCGTGTCTATGGGACTCCATTTCCCACAGGAACAGCTGACCAGGTTAACTCCTATCTTCACGAGGCTGCTATCACCATTGCTTAGGGTCCGGGACTGTCATCGCAACGCTCCTCTCCATGCAAGAAATCTGGCCAAGACAATAGCCAGGGACAAGCCAGTGTGTACTTTGAATGTACTCACAAACATTATGAACACGGGTATAATATAACAAATGATGATCATGCTCTGAAATATTCTATGATCACAACGTCAGTCCAAAAATAAAATCCCTGATGCATGCAAGCAGGTTATTTATATGCAACATGAATATGCAATGACGGAGTAGAAATGAAACGCACCAATCGGGTGTCTGAAGCGACGCCTCGAAAGGATCATGATATGAAGCATGCCTCAGTCGGGCGTCTAAGCGACACCACATAAAGGGCTTATAAGGTAAATAAAGAACCAACATGCCACAGTCGGGCGTCTGTGCGACACCACATAAAGGGCTTATAAAGTGAACAAGCAACAAGCATGCCACAGTCGGGCGTCTGTGCGACACCACATAAAGGGCTTATAGAGTGAACAAGTAACAAGCATGCCACAGTCGGGCGTCTGTGCGACACCACATAAAGGGCTTATAAGGTAAACAATGAATATCCAGGAGGTAGAACCGTCCCAGGGATACTCAATAATTCAAGTAATATACTGGGTTAGTCATTAATAATAATAATCACAATCATCACAATCAACACAAGTCACAAGTTATGATCCATGTTCTGGTTTAGCAGTTTCTCCTCCGAAGACCGACACTAAGACCGACACTTGACCCAACCCAGACTGTAGTCCTTAACCATGGACACGGCTATTCGAATAGATTTAATCTCTGCAGAGGGTGTACTCTTTACCCACGAGTAACGGATTCCTTTAGTCCATCGGGACTAATTACATCTCTGGTCTTTTAATTGAAAACACACGACTTGCACACACCGGCTTAACTTACGGTGTCCGGAATCACCCACGACACTGTCAATCAAAACTCTAAGTGGGAGGCTACAACCTCGCGTAGCATGGGATCAAATTTATATCGCGCTCTAAGGGGTTCCCCCTCTCGGTCCCAACCGGAAACACCCATGCCCCCGGACCAGGTGGCATGCCTACCGAATGCATCCGGTATCTTCCACCATGGCCCCTCTGTACGGTGTGTGTGCCCAGAAAGGGGTTGACAACTTACTGAACCGTACCCTACCTGCAGCAGGGACAAGTGGTAGTACGAAACAAGTATGGGGGTTACTGGAACAAGAATCAATCTACGGTCGACTCAGGAGGTTTATAAATTCCCTGCATGATATGTATAACAACTATATTTCAACCAACAGAATCACCACTCATTATACCTTTCTATGCCATACCGGACATAACCGTCCCGACGGAGACCGGGGGCAAGCTCACGCCTACCCAAGGCAGAGGCTTTCCCGGATTTCTTTCCGGCATGCATGCAAGGCATACGAGGACGATTACCATCACAAGTATATCCATTTCCAACAGCAAGAAATCTCCAATATGCATTCATGCAAATGATCGTATCACCACATAAAATAACGAGTTCTCCGAAATAAGGTGGTGTTATAATCGTGTCAACCAACACACCAAAAATATTATGCCAGGGTTCAGGATGCTTGCCTTCAAGGGTATGCAAGTGGGGGTGCATATTTTGAAAGTTGCCTTCTTCTTCAAAAACCTAATTTTGAAATTATTCAAATTAATACATAGTTTCAAAACAGTGCAAAAAATTTGTCTGAAATTTTCTCAAATAAATCTTAAAATAAACTAGGCTAAATTTGAGAGAGGTAGGAAAAAGAATCAACTCATTTGGAGTTTTATTTTAAAAGATATAGCCAGTCAAAGTTTTGGTCAAATCCTGTTTTTAAAATAAAAAAGAAAAAAGAAAAACATTTCGAAACTGAACACGTCTAAGGCGTACTCTGCTTTTACGCTTCCACTTAAAACACGTGGCGGCGGGGCTGGGTCACTGACAGTGGGCCCGCCTGGCCCACTGGTCAGGTTTGACCAGTCCACGCGCGCGCCGTCTCCTCCGACCCGAGCGAGCGAGCTCGTGAGGCTCGCCGGTGAACGGAGGCATCCCTCGGGGATCTGAGCGCACGGGTGTGCTCAGGTGGTCGAGGCGAACCCGTGGGTACCCGCCATGGTCGCCGACGTGGACGGAGTTGCCGGCGACGAGCTTCCCGGCAGACGGCGGTGTCGGGTGAGATGGGGCTTTCGCTTGCGGCGAGTCTTGATCAAAATCGAGCATGGGGATGGATTCATGGGTGCTGCAGGATGCTGTTGGTGAAGAGAGTGGAGAGGGGGCGGCCCTGGTGGCATTGGAATGAACGAGACAGAGGCGGCGGTCGAACCGGCCGGAGTCGGGGAAGACGGCTTCCCCCCGACGATTGCTGGCTGTGGGGGTGCTATGGGGGTGGCCAGAGGTCGCCTGAGTGGCGGGACGAGTCCGGGGGTCTCCTTTTATAGCTCATCGAGGTCGGTTCCACGGCGGCCAGAGATAAGCTCGGCGAACCGCCTCGTTGTAGCTTGCAGGGCATCGTGGCAGCGACGGGCGCTTGTGGACAAGCTCGTGGATGAGCTCGGGCTGTTCTACGAGCGAGCTGGCGCGTTGGCGTGGTTCGGGCGGCGCCGACCAGGGCAGAGGCTGTCGGGCGGCGGTGGCGGCTTGCGGAGGCGGTGCTGTAGGGCACCAGGAGGGGGCCAGGGTGGCCCTGCGGTGAGGAAGGGGTCGGGCGCGGCGGATGGGAGAGGGGAGAGGCCAGGACGGGCGCGGGTAGGTGGTAGCGGGACGCGGCGACTCACGCGCACGCACGTGCAAAGCGCGTGCTCTGGCCGCGCCTAGAGCATGCACGCCAGGCGCTCGACAAAATGTCAGCGTGTGCGAGAGGATTAGGATGAAGCTGGGGATTAGCGGGCCCGTGTTAGGGTCGTCTAGGAGCTTAGTGGACATGCTAGTTTGTCGGTGCAAGGTCACAGTGCAAAACTAAAAATCATGCCAAAACTGTCCTTGCACTCAAGGTGTTTGACAGAATGCCAAGAGCATCTAGGAAACTCTTGGAGAGGCCAAAATCTCCAGATCAGGGTCTCTTTAGATGCAGGTGGGGATGGCAAGGTTAGTTGGCCAAGTCTAGAAACTTGATAGAGCAAGTTTGTGAGAAAACTGATTCTGGACAGAAAGAAAAGGGCATAATTGCATGCACTTAAAATCCTCCAATGGGTCCACTCTTCTGGACTTAAGGGTTTGGCAGGGTGGTCTATAAGTAGGAAAAATAATCATAGCTAAAAGGGCGAGTTAAAATATGGTTGCTGTACAAATCATCAAGTTGGACCAGAATGAAAATGAGGTTGATTCACTCAAATTTTTCAAAGAGCACCAATGGTTTTTTGCATAAAGATGAATAATATACTCCTACTGACATCCCCTAATTTTGGTGGGAGTTTTAAAGAAATATTTAATAAGGTTGTAGTGCAAATTTGCCCACTGGACCAGATTTGAAAATTATCCACTTAATTAACCCCAGCTAACTGATACGTCTCCAACGTATCTATAGTTTTTTATTGTTCCATGCTATTATATTACCCCTTTTGGATGTTTATGGGCTTTATTTTACACATTTATATCATTTTTGGGACTAACCTACTAACCGAAGGCTCAGCCGGTATTACTGTTTTTTTCCTATTTTAGTATTTTGAAGAAAGGGAATATCAAACGGAGTCCAAACGGAATGAAACCTAATTATTGGAACGAACGTGATCCGGAGAACTTGGAGTGCAAGTCAAGAAGCAAACGAGGCGGCCAGGAGATAGGAGGGCGCGCCCACCCCTCCTGGGCGCGCCCCTATCTCCTGGGCCCCTCAGGTGGCCACTGACGTACTTCTTCCTCCTATATATATCAACGTACCCCGAAAACATCCAAGGAGCCAACGAAAAACAATTTCCACCGCCGTAACCTTCTGTATCCGTGAGATCCCATCTTGGAGCCTTCGTCGGCGCTCCGCCGGAGGGGGAATCGACCATGGAGGGCTTCTACATCAACACCATAGCCCCTCCGATGAGTTGTGAGTAGTTTACCACAGACCTTCGGGTCCATAGTTATTAGCTAGATGGCTTCTTCTCTCTTTTTGGATCTCGGTACAATGTTCTCCCCTCTCTTGTGGAGATCTATTCGATGTAAACTCTTTTTGCGGTGTGTTTGTCGAGATCCGATGAATTGTGGGTTTATGATCAAGTTTATCTATGAGAAATATTTGAATCTTCTCTGAATTCTTTTATGTATGATTGAGTTATCTTTGCAAGTCTCTTGAATTATTAGTTTGGTTCGGCCTACTAGATTGATCTTTCTTGCCATGGGAGAAGTGCTTAGCTTTGGGTTCAATCTTGCGGTGTCCTTACCCTGATGTGAGAAAGGGTTGCAAGGCACGTATTGTATTGTTGCCATTGAGGATAAAAGATGGGGTTTATATCATATTGCTTGAGTTTATCCCTCTACATCATGTCATCTTTCTTAATGCGTTACTCTGTTCTTATGAACTTAATACTCTAGATGCATACTGGATAGCGGTCGATGTGTGGAGTTATACTAGTAGATGCAATCAGGAGTCGGTCTACTTGTCACGGACGTGATGCCTATATACATGATCATGCCTAGATAATCTCATAATTATTCGCTTTTCTATCAATTTCTCGACAGTAATTTGTTCACCCACCGTAATACTTATGCTGTCTTAAGAGAAGCCACTAGTGAAACCTATGGCCCCCGGGTCTATCTTTATCATATAAGCTTTCAATCTACTTTTATTTGCATCTTGACTTTTTGCATATATATTATAAAATACCAAAAATATATTTACTTATCGTATTATCTCTATCAGATCTCACTTTCGCAAGTGGTCGTGAAGGGATTGACAACCCCTTTATTGCCTTGGTTGCGAGTTCTTTGTTTGTTTGTGTAGGTGCGTGGGACTTCTTAGGAGCCTCCTACTGGATTGATACCTTGGTTCTCAAAAACTAAGGGAAATACTTACGCTACTATTGCTGCATCACCCTTTCCTCTTCAAGGAAAACCAACGCAAGCTCAAGACGTAGCAAGAAGGATTTCTGGCGCCGTTGCCGGGGAGGTCTTCGCTCAAGTCAAGACATACCAAGTACCCATCACAAACTCATCTCCCTCGCATGCACATTATTTGCCATTTGCCTCTCGTTTTCCTCTCCCCCACTTCACCCTTGCCGTTTTATTTGCCCTCTCTTTCCCAATCTCTTCTCTGTTTTGCTTGCCCTTTCATTTGCTCGTTTAGTTGGAATAGATGCTTATTTATTGCTAAACAGAACATAACATCTATGGATCCTCATCCGCTTGCTAATCTTTTTAAGAGATCCAATTATGATGAACCAATTGCTAGTGAGTTTTGTGCACTAGATTATCTTTATAAAGCTTTGCTTGAAATTTGTGAATCTGAAAATTATGATGATGAAATTTATGAAGAGATTCACGATAACTCTTTGAATAAAAAGCATGATTGCAATGATTTTACTATAAATTCTCTTGATGTCAATTGTGCTAATAATATGCAAAACCCTAAGCTTGGGGATGCTAGCTTTTCTATGTCTACTACTTGCTGCAATAATCATGATTGGGGTGATTCTTCTTATAATCTTGAAAATTTATTTAAGCCCCATGATGAATATAATATTGATAATAGTGTTCACAATAATATTGAAAGTGGGTTCGTAAGAGTGTCAACTTTAGATCCCACATATTTGGATAATGTTCAATCTTATGAAGTTTTTGATAGAAGTGGGTTTGAAGAGGTCATGACTTTAGTTAATGTTAATCCCACTATCTTGGAAGAGTGTCAACTTTGCATGCATGTGGATCGTGTTTTGAATATGTTATGTGATAGCTATTTTGTTGATTTTTTTTATGATCCTACATGTAATTATTATGAGAGAGGAAAATATGGTTGTAGAAATTTTCATGTTACTAAATTACCTCTCGTCATGTTGAGATTGCTATCGTCTCTTTCTTATTCCTTGCATATGCTAGTTTTTGTTTTCCTTGAAAATTTGTTTGCTTATAATATGCCTATGCATAGGAAGTATGTTAGACTTAGATGTGTTTGTCACGTGTTTCATGATGCTCTTTGTGCGCTTCAATTCTTGTCTTTCTTGTGAGCATCATTAAAATTATCAATGCCTAGCTAAAAGGTTTTAAAGAAAAGCGCTTGTTGGGAGACAACCCAATATTTTTCCTTTCTGTTATTTAATAAATTTTGCATCTACCTTCTGTTTAGATGTGTTTTTTTATGTTTTAATTAGTGTTTGTGCCAAGTAGAACCTATAGGATAACCTATGATGATAGTTGATTTGATTCTGCTGAAAAACAGAAACTTCGCACGCACGAAATTAGTTTTGTTAAATCACAGAAACGTGATTTTGAGTTTATTCTTTTTGCTTCTGATCAATAGACAAATTTTGCAGGACTTCCTATTTTTGTAGGATTTTTAGAGTTCCAGAAGTTTGCGTTAGTTACAGATTGCTACAGACTGTTCTGTTTTTGACAGATTCTGTTTTTCGTGTGTTGTTTGCTTATTTTGATGCATCTATGGCTAGTATTAAGTGATATGAACCATAGAGAACTTGGATTACAGTAGATTTAACACCAAAATAAACAAATAATGAGTTCATTATAGTACCTTATGTGGTGGTTTTGTTTTCTTTCACTAACGGAGCTTATAAGATTTCCTGTTGAGTTTTGTGTTGTGAAGTTTTCAAGTTTTGGGTAAAGCTTTGATGGACTATGGAATAAGGAGTGGCAAGAGCCTAAGCTTGGGGATGCCCATGGCACCCCAAGATATTCAAGAATATCCAAAAGCCTAAGCTTGGGGATGCCCCGGGAAGGCATCCCCTCTTTCGTCTTCGTTCATTGGTAACTTTACTTCGAGCTATATTTTTGTTCGCCACATGATATGTGTTTTGCTTGCGTCATGTATTATATTAGTCTTTGATTTTTAGTTTACCAAAATCATCCTTGCTGTACACACATTTTGGGAGAAGCCTACTTGATTAGAATTTGTTAGAATATGCTATGTGCTTCACTTATAACTTTTGAGCTTGATAGTTTTTGCTCTAGTGCTTCACTTATATCTTTTAGAGCACGGTGGTGGCTTAATTTTGTAGAAATTGCTAGTCTCTCATGCTTCACTTATATTATTTTGAGAGTATTTTAGAACAGCATGGTATTTTCTGTGGTTATAAAATTGGTCCTAGAATGGTAGGCATCCAAGTTGGGTATAATAAAAACTATCATAGGAAGTGAATTGGATGCTATGATCAATTTGATACTTGATAATTGTTTTGAGATATGGAGGTAGTGATATTAAAGTCATGCTAGTTGGATGATTATGAATTTAAAGAATTCTTGTGTTGAAGTTAGCAAGTCCCGTAGCATGCACGTATGGTTAAAGTTGTGTAACAAATTTGAAACATGAAGTGTACCTGGCTTGTGCATCCTTATGAGTGGCGGTCGGGGACGAGCGATGGTCTTTTCCTACCAATCTATCCCTCTAGGAGCATGCGCGTAGTGCTTGAGTTTTGATGACTTCTAAATTTTTGCAATAAGTATATGAGTTCTTTTGACTAATGTTGAGTCCATAGATTATACGCACTTTTACCTTTCCATCATTGCTAGCCTCTTCGGTACCATGCATTGCCCTTTCTCACCTTGAGAGTTGGTGCAAACTTCGCCAGTGCATCCAAACCCCGTGATACGATACGCTTTATCACACATAAACCTCCTTATATCTTCCTCAAAACAGCCACCATACCTACCTATTATGGCATTTCCATAGCCATTCCGAGATATATTGCCATGCAACTTTCCACCATTCTGTTCATCATCGTCATGACATACTTTACTTTTGTCATATTGCCATTGCATCATCATGTAGTTGACATCGTATTTGTGGCAAAGCCACCATGCATAATTTTTCATACATGTCACTCTTGATTCATTGCACGATCCGGTACACATGGGAGGCATTCATATAGAGTCATATCTTGTTCTAGTTTCGAGTTGTAATTCATATGTTGCAATCAATGGAAGTGTGATGATCATCATTATTAGAGCATTGCCCAAAAAGAAAAAAGAAAAATAAAAAAATGGAAAGGCCAAAAGAAAAAAAAGGCCAAAGAAAAAAAAGAAAAAAAAGAAAAAAAGAAAGGAAAATAAATAGAAGGGCAATGTTACTATCTCTTTTTCCACACTTGTGCTTCAAAGTAGCACCTTGTTCTTCATATAGTGAGTCTCATATGTTGTCACTTTCATATACTAGTGGGAATTTTTCATTATAGAACTTGGCTTGTATATTCCTACGATGGGCTTCCTCAAATGCCCTAGGTCTTCGTGAGAAAGCAAGTTGGATGCACACCCACTAGTTTTCTTTTGTTGAGCATTCATTTATAGCTCTAGTGCATCCGTTGCATGGCAATCCCTACTCCTCATGTTGACATCAATTGATGGGCATCTCCATAGCCCGCTGATTATCCTCGTCAATGTGAGACTTTCTCCTTTTTTGTCTTCTCCACACAATCCCCATCATCATATTCTATTCCACCGATAGTGCTATATCCATGGCTCACGCTCATGTATTGCGTGAAGGTTGAAAAAGTTTGAGATTATTTAAGTACAAAACAATTGCTTGGCTTGTCATCGGGGGTGTAGAATTTGGGAACATCTTTGTGTGACGAAAATGAAGCATAGCCTAACTATATGATTTTGTAGGGATGGACTTTCTTTAGCCATGTTATTTTGAGAAGACATGATTACTTTGATTAGTATGCTTGAAGTGTTACTATTTCTTTTATCAATATGAACTTTTATTTTGAATCATTTGGATCTGAACATTCATGCCACAATAAATAAAATTACATTGAGAATTATGCTAGGTAGCATTCCACATCAAAAAATTTGTTTTTATCATTTACCTACTCGAGGACGAGCAGGAATTAAGCTTGGGGATGCTTGATACGTTTCCAACGTATCTATAATTTTTTTATTGTTCCATGCTATTATATTACCCCTTTTGGATGTTTATGGGCTTTATTTTACACATTTATATCATTTTTGGGACTAACCTACTAACCGGAGGCCCAACCCGTATTGTTGTTTTTTTGCCTATTTCAGTATTTTGAAGAAAAGGAATATCAAACGGAGTCCAAACGGAATGAAAGCTTCGGGAGCGTGATTTTTGGAATGAACGTGATCCGGATAACTTGGAGTGCAAGTCAAGAAGCAAACGAGGAGGCCAGGAGATAGGATGGCACGCATAACCCTCCTAGGCGCGCCCCTGTCTCCTGGGCCCCTCAGGTGGCCACCGACGTACTTCTTCCTCCTATATATACCTACGTACCCCGAAAACATCCAAGGAGCCAACGAAAAACAATTTCCACCGCCGTAACCTTCTGTATCCGCGAGATCCCATCTTGGAGCCTTTGGCGCTCACGAGGAGGAATCGACCATGGAGGGCTTCTACATCAACACCATAGCCCCTCCGATGAGTTGTGAGTAGTTTACCACAGACCTTCGGGTCCATAGTTATTAGCTAGATGGCTTCTTCTCTCTTTTTGGATCTCAATACAATGTTCTCCCCTCTCTTGTGGAGATCTATTCGATGTAAACTCTTTTTGCGGTGTGTTTGTCGAGATCCGATGAATTGTGGGTTTATGATCAAGTTTATCTATGAGAAATATTTGAATCTTCTGTGAATTCTTTTATGTATGATTGAGTTATCTTTGCAAGTCTCTTCGAATTATCAGTTTTGTTTGGCCTACTAGATTGATCTTTCTTGCCATGGGAGAAGTGCTTAGCTTTGGGTTCAATCTTGCAGTGTCCTTACCCAGTGAAAGAAAGGGTTGCAAGGCACGTATTGTATTGTTGCCATCGAGGATAAAAAGATGGGGTTTATATCATATTGCTTGAGTTTATCCCTCTACATCATGTCATCTTTCTTAATGTGTTACTCTGTTCTTATGAACTTAATACTCTAGATGCATCTTTGGATAGCGGTCGATGTGTGGAGTAATAGTAGTAGATGCAGGTAGGAATCGGTCTACTTGTCACAGACGTGATGCCTATATACATGATCATGCCTAGATAATCTCATAATTATTCGCTTTTCTATCAATTGCTCGATGATAATTTGTTTACCCACCGTAATACTTATGCTATCTTGAGAGAAGCCACTAGTGAAACCTATGGCCCCGGGGTCTATCTTTTATTATATAAGCTTTCAATCTACTTTTATTTGCATCTTTACTTTTTGCATCTATATTATAAAATACCAAAAATATATTTATCTTATCATATTATCTCTATCAGATCTCACTTTACATGAAGTGGTCGTGAAGGGATTGACAACCCCTTTATTGCGTTGGTTGCGAGTTCTTTGTTTGTTTGTGTAGGTGCGTGGGACTTTTGAGGAGCCTCCTACTGGATTGATACCTTGGTTCTCAGAAATTGAGGGAAATACTTACGCTACTATTGCTGCATCACCCTTTCCTCTTCAAGGAAAACCAACACAAGCTCAAGACGTAGCACTAACCCCCACTGACAGTGTGCCCCCAACCACTAATTAAATCTGTTAGTTTAATTGAAAACTATTTTTAGGCCCAGAATCACTGACATGCGGGTCCCGCTGGACCCCCTTACCGGTCAAATGTTGACCAGTCAACTGCTGCGTCAGCAGTTGACTACCCCCACCTGTCGGCCACTGGTGTATCTCTGGGTGCACTGCATCAAGTGCACCCAGCCCCTTTTCTGCTTTTTTTTGAATTAAAATAATTTTAGAAAATTTGTTAAAACTTTGATAAATCATAGAAAATAAACTATAACTCAGATCGAAAAACTTCGTACATGAAAGTTGCTCAGAATGATGAGACGAATCTGATCGTGTTGTCTGTTTCCATGTCAGAACCACCTACGTAGGTGAACCCGTAACTTTTAGCCTGATTTCGGTAGATGAATAGTGCATATACACCGGTTATTAAATCCAACTTTAATCCTAAAGTAACTAAATGACTTAGACATATCTTTACGCAACCCTGCACTGCACGTTAGCATAGCATACTCTGTGTTGCATATGATTACTGTGTATTTATCTGTTTCTTCCCCCTCTTCTCTCCGATAGACCCCGAGGCCGATGTTGTCCCTGTGATCGACTACGTCGACAACGAGCCCTCCTTGGAGAGCAACCAGGCAAGCCCCCCTTTGATCATCCCGATATCGCCCATTCCATTCTCTCATGCTAGCATTAGATTTTGCTACTTTTATCGTTTGCTCCTATTCTGATGCATAGCCTGCTTTTGTATCTGCTGTTGTACTTACCTGCTTATCCTAAACTGCTTAGTATAGGTTGGTTAGTGATCCATCAGTGACCCCCACCTTGTCCTTGTTGCCCCTGCTTCATCATTGAAGACCCGATCAACGGGATCGAAGACCAGGCCCCAACACCGCACATCACTTCCCCTTAGTTTCTAGGCACTACTGGGTTACTATCGAGTGCCGAGGGTGAGACCTCATCAGCACTTCTGATGTTAACCCTGTAGTGTAGCTATTCAGTCATGGTCATCGAGGGTGATTTCCTCCTTAACAACTTCCGATATGACTCTGTCGTGCAACCCCTCAAGTGTGGACCTCGAGGGTGGTTCCTCTTCCGTTCACCTTGATGATTACATCGAGTGGAATCCACCGGTGGTGGTTCCTTAGGGTTCCCCTTGGTGTTATACACATAGTTACTATGGTTACTATGACTTTACATTGAACCATGTTACTAAAGACGAGTCGGCCCTGAGGGGTACCCGCGCGAGCATATTTGCGAGTGATGAGGAGTCGGGTTGACGTGGGAGGTGCCCGCAAGATACTTATGAGGCGTGGCCAGCATTCCTAGCCCTTGCCGCAAGTCCTCGAGACAGGGCAACAGGGTCACATCTTTTGTGAGTCTCTGCTTGTTACCGCGCGTTCCTAATCCACTACGATTTGGACATTTGATCCAAGGGGCCTCTAGCCTGATAGCACTAACCATCACGTGGGCATAGCATGGGCGTTCTGCCTCGTATACATCAGCCGAAGCTTAATAGACGTCAGCGACTGAGCGGCGCGCACCGGGTTGGACTGCGTAAGCTTTGCCTTTGAAGGAGGTAGCTAGGTCTGCTCACCGGCCGTGTCTGCATAGCGATGCACGAGTTCCCGGCGATGGCCCATGACCCTGAGGGCATATGTTTAGTCCGTGTTGACCTCTCTATTAAGCCTAGGTCGGGTTGCGGCGTATTGTTTGGTGAGGCGGGCATGACCAGGAAAGTGTGTCCAACCGGAGTTAATCGGCGTGGTGGGTAAGTTGGTGCACCCTACGGGGAAGAAAACATCTATCGATAGCCTGTCCTACGGTAACGGACACTTGGAGTTGTATCCCAATCGATACAACTAGAACTGAATACTTAAGATGAGAAATGGATATGAGAAATGGATAGTATGGCTCTGGATTGCTTTCTCGCAGGGAGTCAAGAAAGGATCTCTGGCCTAGGTTGATAACACTACTACTACTTTACTTTATGCTACTCTTATCTTTTCTGATGCTGCAAGATGCTTGGAGCTGCTTGAAGATGCAAGTCTTCGATAGGCTAGGCTTTCCCTTCTCTTACGGCATTACGTAGTTCGGTCCACATATATAGCCCATTTCATTGATACCGATGCATATGTAGTGTAGATCCTTGCTTGCGAGTACTTTGGATGAGTACTCACGGTTTCTTTGCTCCCCGTTTTCCACCTCTTTCCATTCTTCCCAGATGCTGCAACCAGATGGTGGAGCCCGGGATCCAGACACCACCTTCGACGATGACTACTACTACCACGAGGGTGCTTACTACTACGTGGAGGCCGCCGACGACCAGGAGTAGTTAGGAGGCTCCCAGGCAGGAGGCCTTGCATTTTCGATCAATGTTGCTTTTGTGCTAGCCTTCTTAAGGCAAAACTTGTCTAACTTATGTCTGTACTCAGATATTGTTGCTTCCGCTGACTCTTGTGTTTTCGAGCTTATGTATTCGAGCCCTCGAGGCCCCTGGCTTGTAATATATAGCTTGTTTTATTTTAATTTGTGGCTAGAGCTGTGTTGTGATATCTTCCCGCGAGTCCTTGATCTTGATCGTACACATTTGCGTGCATGATTAGTGTATGATTGAATCGAGGGCGTCACAATGGGCCAAAAGGAGGGGACAGACCAGCCCAAAGGGGGCTGGTGCGCCCCCTCCCTTGTTTGGCCAACCCTTGAGAAGGAAAAGGGGGAGGGCTAGCCCCTCCTGCCTTTCCCTCTCATGGGAGGAAGGAAAAGGGGGGGGGGGGCGCCACCCTCCACTACAAAAAAAGACACATCCGTGACATTTTGGGCCGAACAAATTTTTTTTGTCATACATATGACACTTCTATGACGATAATTGTGAAAAAACCCGGTATCATCATAGATGTGGTGGGCTCCTACTTCTATGACAAAAAATCATGACAGAAAATGGGCTTTTCGTCCTGGGCGGGCCGGAGATGCAGCTGCATGACATTCTTTGGGCCATCCATGATGGAAAAAACCGTGGTAGAAGCGAGGGGAGAAAATTTGAGGAGTTGCGGTTCACGGTGGGAGGTCGGGGGCGAGTGATGCGCGTTCGATCGTACACGACGCTGCAGCATGTGTGCGAGGCGTTGGCTCTAATCGAACCCGGCGAGGCATTGGGCTTTAATCGAACCCGGCGATTACTGCTGCAGGCTACGCGTTCATCGAACCCGAGCGATCGATCGATGGCTGTTAATCGAACCCGATCAAGCGATTCGCCGCTAGTGCTGCTAATCAAGCCGATCGATGTTGCCTCTGGGATGAACAGTGAGCGTTGCGGGGTTTGGATGAGCGATGGCGGTGGCATTGCCTCTGGATGAACAGGACCCTATGGTATGGAGGGCTGGATGAGCGATGAGCGGTGGAGGGGTGGCTGTGGAGGGTGGTTGAACAGGACCCGTGGTGTGGAGGGCTGGATGAGCGATGAGCGGTGGAGGGGTGCCCGTGGAGGGTGGTTGAGCGATGGCCGGTGGAGTAAGCGGCCGGAGGCTGGATGAACAGGAGCCCGTGGAGGCTGGAGGAGGTCGTGATGGCCCGTGGAGGCTGGAGGAGGTCGACGGTGGAGATGAACAGTATCCCGTGGAGTCCCGTTTTGTGGTACGCCACACCCCTCCCGATCAACAGGACCCCCGTTTCGACCGTAGGAGGTCCGTTTCGTCCGTTTTGCGGTACGCCACACCCCTCCCGATCAACAGGACCCCCGTTTCGACCGTAAGAGGTCCGTTTAAATCCGTTTTGCGTACGCCACACCCCTCCCGATCAACAGGACCCCGTTTGTTGTAGGAGGTCCGTTTCCTCCGTTTTGATGCGCCACACCCTCCCGATCAACAGGACCCGTTTGAACATAGGAGGTCTGTTTCCTCCGTTGTCTTGATACGCCAGGCCTCGTTTCCATCACCTGTTTCGTCCAAGCCCTCCCGATGAACACGACCACCCATTCCGTTCCGACCCAGCCGGTTGGCTCCCCATGAACACGACGATGACGATGTTTCTCCGTTCCGACCCAGCCATGTACACGAGACCTGGCCGTACGTATGCGCGAGTAGGCTTTCGAGACCCTGCCCGTATGTACGTACGTGGCCGTATTTTCTTTCTTGCACCCTCGCCGTTGTACGTACGTGTACATGCTACGTGCGCGCCTCTACTACGACACGTCGCGCCTCTACATTCACCAAGATATATGTACGCATACCGTTCGCGACTGTAATGACAACGCTACGTACGCTTCGACCAGGTGGGTCCCGACTGTCAGGCACTTCCTTGCGTGCGAAGATGTAGCTGGTGGGTCCCAACAGTCAAGGGGATGAATCATATTTTTTTTTGCCCGGACGCACTTCCTTGCGTGCGAAGATGTAGCTGGTGGGTCCCAGCAGTTAGGGGGCGAATCGTTTTTTTTTGCCCGGACGCACTTCCTTGCGTGTGAAGGTGTCGCTGGTGGGTCCCAGCGGTCAGGAGGGCGAATCATTTTGTTTTTTAGCCCGGACGCACTTCCTTGCGTGCGAAGATGTAGCTAGTGGGGCCAGCAGTTAGGGGAAACATTTTTGCGAAATGGGTGGCCCGTCCGGTCAAGGCCCCAAATTCGTGGAGGAATCATTATTTTCCGCGTAATAAGGAGGCACTCCCTTGCTGCAGCCGTGGACCCAGCTGTCAGCGTCTCCACGTACAGTCCACGTTCGATGGAAGTCGTTCCTTGACCACGTTGACCACTCGTGTCGAGAGCACCAGGGCGGTGGACGACAGCGAGGCCTGGGAAGGGGACGACGGGGAGCTGGGGAAGATGCGTCGATGGAAGCCAGCAGCGTGAAAGTCTGAGGGTTCTTTGGTTCGGTGTGTGAGGCTGCCGTCGCCCGGCCCAGGCCTGGGCCGGTGGGAATAGTAGGGGCGGTGAGGCCTCCGGCCTGACCGACCGCCACGGGAGGAAGGAGCATGCGACACGACCAGCGCTGCTTTGGGCATTGGAGCAAGAAGACCAGAGGTTGAAGAAGCACTACGGCCGTTGGATGGACATCGTATGGTCCTTTGGAGCTAGAATCGTTCATATTGACTAAAGTTGACAAAGGCCCCGTCCCGATCAACTTAGTAGGCCCTAAGTCAGCCTCCCACCATGGTGGGTCCCAGCTAAGGTGGGAAGTATTCATTTTTGTGCGTAATAAGGAGGCACTTCCGGTGGGTCCGAGGCGGCAGGGGGGCGTTTTTTCGCGAAATACGCTGGCCCATCCGGTGGGTCCCAGCAGTCAAGGGGGAATCGTTTTTTCGCGAAATAAGGTGGCCCGTCCGGTGGGTCCCTGCTCTCAGGTGGAGGAATAATTATTTTGCGCGTAATAAGGAGGCACTTCCTTGCGGCCGCCTGGACCCAGCTGTCAGCCTCTCCACGTATAGTACTCTTCCGATGGAAGTTGGTCGTTGACCACGTTGACCACGCCGCGCCGAGAGCACCAAGGCGGTGGTCTGGACGACGGTGAGGCCTAGGAAGGGGACGACGCGAAGCCGGGGAAGATGCAGCAGTGGAAGCCCGCGCGGAGAAGAGTACAAGGGTTCACTGGTTCGGCTGCGGTGTGAGGCTGCCGTCGCCGCAGAATAACAGGGGGTGTGGGTGAGTAGAGGGATGGCCTGGCCAGCGGTGGGAGTAGTACGGGGCGGTGAGGCCTCCGCGGCACGACCGGTGCTGCTTTGGGTGGGTGGAGCAAGAAGACCACAGGTTGAAGAAGCAATACGGCCGTTGGATGGACATCGTACGATCACTGCAGCTAGAATCCTTTATATTGACTAAGTTGACAAAGCCCTTGGTACGCGTCAACTTAGTAGGCCCACAGCTCGGATTTGGCAGAGAACATATAGCCCACTTGCGATTTGTAAGAATGTACAGCCCATTTTTTAATTCTAATGGAATTTACTACAGCCCATTTACAGTTTGTTAAAAGTACAGCCCGACTTCTAGCTAGGACAACGATTAATAATTTCAAACAACCGCTCAAAACAGAATTCAAAAAAAAATTCCCACATTTTGATGGGATCCAAATATATTTATCCGAAATTTCTAGTCAGGTTAAATATAATTTCAAAATAAAGTTGTATTACGTTAAAATCCAACGAAATATTGCGCGCGCAACAAGTAATGAAATTAAAATTTCCAAATTCCAAAAATAATATATTTTTCAGACTAATTACGTGTTTGATGCATAGTAATTGCCCAATTATTATAATTACATTCCATTTATTATTTCTTAAAGTCCATTTTCTTGTTAAGCCTAATGCATACCTCCTAGGAAACTTTGCAGCCCAGCGGGGCGGATAACAAGTTGACCCGGATATTGTGTATAACTGTCAGCCCAGTTGCATTGTCGATGTTCAAAAAGGTCTGTGGTAGTACAAAGACAACCTCACATGGTTACTCAGCCCACATTCAAGAACGCGGAAAGGCCCAAACAAGGCTTCAGACAACTTTTTGAAGTCTTTGAGCTCAACTAATAACTTAAGAAAAAGTTAGATTACGGTGGAACCTAATTAAAAGTTGTCACGAGCAAATAAATAATTCAACGGGTCCCACTTGTGCGTGTGCTTTGTGTGTGTGTGTGTGAGAGAGAGAGAGAGAGAGAGACCCATCGATCGATGCTCAGAATACATCTTTCAGCCATATGCATTCTTGATGCTCGGTAAAAACTTATATAGTTGACACAATCATATAGCACACTTGAACTTGCATACAAAAAATTCACGCAGCGGCACAATCAGGGATGGAAGCGGTGGATCAGTGCAAGGAAGGGCTATGTTGAAACCAACGAAGTCGTACATAATGGTTCATCATCTTTATAAATGACGGGAAATATCTTGAATGTTGTGCAAAGAAAAGCATGTGAGACAACACAATAAGTTACGCTAGCACATTAAGTTGACGTACAACCCTTTCTAAAAAAATTCAGGTACAAAATTAGAACAGGTCACAATCAAATGTAATGGCATATCAGTGCTTCAGACCCATAGCTCGGATTTAACTAGTACTATCTGACAAGATTCAGTTGTTACCTCAAATTAGAGCACATCCAGGCAGCCAGCCCTGCCTCTTCTCCCAAAGAAGCAGTGGCCTCCGCCGCGCGATGGAGTAAGCCCTGTGCCATCCATCGTTCTGAGCAACACGGGGAAAGTCTGATGTTGACTCCTGTAATGGATGTCGTCGACGGACCCTGGCACCAGCGGCGGCGGCATGACTTCAATTGATGGATTGACCACTTCTTCAACATGCACAAACACTCGATACAGGTACATCCCTAACGTGGTCCGTGGCGGCCTTGGTGGCGACGAATAGTACAACCCCGGTTCCTGCACCGGTATCTCAACACCAATCACCTTCGGTATGGTGGACGGCTTCTTCATCCATGCCATAACCGTCAGAGCCCAGCTATCTGGAGGAACAAACATACTTACGAGCTCACCTCCAAGGTCGTTGATAAGCTCGTTCATGGACTCGTTGTTCCAAGCACGTCGAGGCATGCCGTGGAAGGTAAGCTTTGTGAAAAACTCAAGCTCAGAGGGAACCGAGCCCCATCCTGGGTGCCACCCATGAAAGCTCACCAGCGCGCCATCGTAGAACAAACGCCGGGAAGATTCGAACACACGACTGCAGTCGAAAGTTGTCCGGAACCTGACGAAGAAATCAGCCGGTGGCGGACAGACTTCGACGAGCAAGTCACTTATTTGGATGTCGTGCGCAATGCCAAGAGCTTTGACAAGGTCGTCCGGCGAGACGGGAGGCCGGTCGCGATTGATGGTTACCATCAGCACTTTGCCGGCAAACTGGTCGTCAAGCGCCGCCATGCCACTGTTGAGCAACAGCACGTAGTGACCGAAGGCAGGACGGACCTCAGGGTCTCTGGCTCAGAGATCAGCGTTGACCGGCGACATGATAGTGCGCTTGAGTACATGGAGTACAGGAGGGGGATTTGTGGGAACTGGAGTAGGAATTGAGATTCCAGAGGTGGTGGAGGGGCGGGAGACTGGGGATGAAAAGGTAGCATGAATTTCGAGCACGCGCCAATATGCTCTCGGCTACAGCGCACTGAAAACACCGGTGGCGCCCACATGTCGGCCTAAGAGTCCTTATTCTTTCATTTTTGGAGAGCCCGGCCTTTTTTTTCAGGATCTTTTGAGAGCCCGGCTCGAGAGTCATAATTGACCTGTTGGGCATTGCGTTACTACTCGGCCCATATTCAACGACACCTCACTGGCCCAAACAAGTGTACATCATCGAAAAGACAGTGAGCTCAAGTTATATAACTTGAAAAAAGGACATATACTCTGAACACTGGAGAATGGTGATGCTCTCATTTAGCCCACCAGTAATTCGAGACAATAAACAAGTCGAAACAACGATATATACAACATTCAAACACTGACTAGTGACTACTACTGACATAAACAGCAAGACATGATAGTTCATAAGAAGCCTTGCTACAACACCAAAACACACCCATCTGCAGCGCTCAGACTCTCGTGATCCAGACGAGAATGACATTCTAAACAGAAGCAACTATTTATTAGAAAGAGTGACATAGACGAGGATGACCAAATGACAAGGAATATGCATAACAAAAGAAAGAACTACCCATCCAGAACCAGCAAAGAAAGACAACAAAGTCATTCAAGAGATGATCCAACACCATCATAATTTGCAGCCCGCTTCAGCGACCAGTGATCCGAGACACCAGATTCCACCCTTCGATGCAACAACCCAATTACCTATCAACCTGAAGGCTTGAACCACATCACTGCCTGTCGTAATTGAGACATCCAAGGATCGAAGTTAATCTGGATGCCTTTGTCATTCTCACCTTCTTTTGGCTGCAGGCTGTATCGTTGACAATCAGGGGAGTTTGCTCCGAAATCCTAGGGCTCTCCGTGTAGACACAGTTTTCCATAGCAAACAGAGCCTCTCTGCCATCAAGGTCCTTGCCAACGGTGATCTCCTGGTTAATCGGATAATTGAGTCCGAGAAACAGAGAGTGTGTACCAAGGTTGTTTACCCGCCTCCAACTAAAAAATCCTAAAGGCCCCAACAAGCTGGTATCCTGCTCATAGACGCAACAGCCACTGTCTGGATACTCACGTATTACACGGTGCTTGTATTCAGTGGGGTTTTTGCAATATAACTTTTCCGGCTCATGTGTCTGAATGATCATCGGTCTTTTGCCGTCATCTGATCGAGCGAGGAACCAGTTGTGCTTCCCTGTTTTTGGCAAAGGTGGTGTGATTACAAAGGGCAGTAACTATAGGGACACTGCATCATATCAAAAAGGAAAGGCATTGTTAATGTAAGATCAGCATTGTTCAGAGTATGAGTAGGATAATGCAAGAAACAGCATTGGTATGTCCCTGTTGGAACTGGGAGGAAAATACAGGGAAATGTATACTGGGTTCGAAAATATAGAAGTGCCATGCATGGTTATACTCATGTTGTCTCGCAATCGATTCTTCACAGGAAATTACCATGTCATGTATGTTATGTAATCATGTTACGTCCTCACAAACAAATTCTTCAAGGTAACTAACAGACCATGCATAGTTATATACTCGTGTTAAATTGGGCAAAAATTTTGTGAGGATATTATTCTAGCCATTGATTGCTGAAGGGCGAATATAGGTATGTACACATGGTAAGCATTGTAGGATTTCACTACTTCCAAATATAGAGTTCTCCATATGCACATTTACTTCCCTAATGTATGGTTAGATCAAACCAACGATGTGGTGCATGTTTCTACATCATGAAAATGAGGAAACTAACATGGCCATTGATACACACTCATATTTAGTAGTAGTATATAGATTCTTTGTAAAATAAGGATAATATCCATATATTCCTAACCGTTTGATTATTCAGGGTACAAATTGGCTATAATGACATGGTCACAATCGCATGAATTAACTCATTCCAAATATAGCTGATACAGCGTCTCTAATATATGGCCATAGTTCTACTCAAATTCTGCTCAAACAGGGATATGCCAATCATCACAAAAAGTTCAAACAGTGTCATGGCGTCATCATTAACATGAGGCGGAAACAACTTACACGCCCGTCCCAGCATAATACGTGGTGCCATCTGCTTTGTCGATCGCGTAGATGATGCCATTGTGTTCAATAGCATCACGAAGTGTGTATCAGCTTTGACGATGATCCACCGCGAGCGAGTTGTCTCCAGCTAAAGAAGGCACCGGCGTAAAGATAGGCGAGTCCGCGGTCGAACAAGGCAATTAGCTTGAAGTCTGCGTAATTCGCATGTCGTGGTGGGCACTTGGCGATTACAATCTTACGCAAAACAAGGTCCGTCCAAGCGGCGTAGTAATCTAGATGACTTGGACCGCGATGGTAATACTCTATATAATCCAGCGGAGGAAGGATAATCTCATGGGAGGTGCGGAAGTTCACGAGCACCAACTTTTTACCGTCTTCTCACGAAGGCAGCCATCCGATGGGGAGTTCATGCCGACCCATTACATACCTGCCAATAAGTTTGAGCAATGGTGATCGGATCGATGTCGAGGGAAATGATGTACGGCGACACACTACATATCTCGCAAAGAAGTTTCGCTAATGGAGATCGGATTGAAGTCGAGGGCATCATGCACGCCTCCGTATCATGGTGAGCCAATCTCGCAAGACCGGATAGCGACAAGCGTGGTGTCTTGAAAAGCTTAGGCCTCGCTTCGATGATGGCCGTGTGCATGTCCCTCGAGCATGCAGCTAGCCGCAGGGCGGTCAACATATCCATACACTAACAACAGAGGTCGAGGATGTCACTGGGGAGATTGCTCCAATCGCGGCTCATATGGATGTTGCGCGGTTCGCGTTCGGCCATGGTGGAGATTGGAAGGGGGCTCGATTTACGGGGGAGAAGGATGTCGGTGCTGGAGCGGCTAGCGAGGAAATAGTGGTACTGGGGGAGGTGAGTGAGGCGACGGTACACGGGGGCACAGTGAGATGGAGACAGAGAGGGAGACGGAGAAGGAGATGGAGATGGAGTGGTGCTATGGGAGCGGAGAGGGAGACGACGCGAGGCGCCAATGTGCTGTAGAGCGGGGGTGACAGACTGCACAGTGCACAGGGTGAGGCTGACTATGGTAACCCGAACACGCCGCCTCGCTTTGGACTAGTGTCGGTAGCAGGTGTTGTCACTTCCTTTGTGAGGACCGGATGAATAGTATTTTGACCATCAAGTGTACCACAGTTGTACTACTACTACTACTAGTAGTAGTAGTAGTAGGAACATGAGTACTCCAGTATTGTATAGCGGAAATAGGTCTCCCGTGCTAGCATGCCTGTTCACTTCATCGTTCAGGTATCATCCATATTGCGAGCATAACCAAATTCTCATGCATGCCCAATCAACGCCCTGCCGCAATGCATGCAGTGGTCGTTCTGGTGCATCAAGGACGGCATGTAGATCGTTCCACACTTGAGAAGAGGAAAAATGGAAAGGTAGAACGCGGCAGCAGAGGAAGAGAACGCTGGCTAACGAGGCTGGGAGGGATCGGCGGGAAGTTAATGCTCCACACCTAAAGGTTTTGGGAAAACCTGATTTTCATAAGGTGACTTATACTCACCTAAAAGGAGGGAGTATTCCTTAACCAGAGAATGTTGTGTCTCCCACTCACGCGCTCAAAAAAAAAAAACTATGACACTTTTTTTATCTGTTTGCATAGGTCCCACCTATCAGGAAGGATGGGCACGTACACGAACAGGTACGACTCCTCAGTCTACCCGCATAGCCTTTTCTTTTAGTCTACCTAGTCGTCTAATCAACTGCATGCACGCCACTTCTCCCATTTACTTCTCCATCGGGAACCAATTCGCCTCGGCTTCTTCACCTCCCCTTCGTCTTCATTTGCATCCAAACCCCACTGCGTTCACATTGTTTTAACATCTTTAAATAATCATCTACTACTTCAGTTAGACTAGCCATCTAATCCTAATTCTCCAAACCATAGCCCTCCGTTCCAGCGGTTCCAAATGGCGAAAGAGATCGATATGCAGGTTTTTAGCGTCCAACATGTCCTCGTCGAAGGCTCGATGCACATAGTTGCCACCGTCACCGTCCACCCAAGGGTTGTTCGGCAGTGGATCAACAATGTATCCAACTCCCTCGAAAAGGTAGAGACGAGGGTCATCGGTCTTGACGCAAAGTACCGCGGAGGCGTGCCCACAGGAAGATCCAAGACGCCCGTTGTCCTTGATTGTGCCTCGAAGATGATGTTTTGGTGTACCACATCATACACTCGCCTTCCATACCAGGTGAGCTTCACGATTTCTTGTCTCGGGAGGACGTATACTTACGTGGGGCAGCCATCGAAGGGGACAAGCGAAGCTGGAGCCGTACAACCTTGATTTGAAAAGCATCAGCGACCTACAAACCAGAATCAAAATTCCTATAGAACATTGTGCTAAGCAGACACCATCCCTATTCGACGTAGCAAATTTTGTGCTCGGTACAAATCTTCGAAGGGTGACGAGGCGGTGGCATTAAGGTAAATGCGGATGGGAGAATTATCCCTTGACGTTCGAGCGGATAAAATATGCTGCCCTCGATGCCCGTGTGAGTTTCGAGATAGCTGCAAGGTCCAAAGAGCTTGTTGCGAAGCCGTCCCCCACAGAGAATGAGAACAAGAAGAAGAAGAAGAAGAAGAAAACGCTGCACCAGCAGGAGGGCATTATGGATTGATGAACTATTTCCTCTCTTGTAAAAAAAATTATTCCCTTTCGGTGTATATTGATATAGATGGACTATTTCAATGGTGTGCATGTCTTTGGAACAGAGTAGTAGCATGGGTCTGCTTGACTATAAGGAACTATTTATCCGCATATATAGCTTTCTCTGCTACTCCTTCCAGTGTATGCAGTGCATGTGTCCGTAGACATGACAGCTTGTCCATGGAAGTTCAACTACGGCAACCATCACGTTTCATCTCGCGATTCCCACGACGCCTCTCCAACCCACGGCACCACGCCCGACGCGTGCGCCTCACCCCTCTCGGCCGCACCGCCTCCGACTTTGTGTGCATGACATGTGGGCCACCTAAAATGCGGTGAGCATCAAGTTTCTACCACAGCCACCATTGATTCCCACGACGCCGCTCGAACCCATGAAACCACACGTCCCCCGACCCACGGCTCACCCTCTTGGCCCTTTGCCCCTACGCCTTGGGAGCATTACATGTGGACCAGTCACCTATCGGGTCCACATGTTATTGACTCAAAGGTAGGTGTAGTAAGATCAAGCTCGGTCCCGACGGCCCCGAGAGGAAATGTAACTCCTGCGCCAGGGCTTGTGGTGCTCAGCACGAACTCGTGCCAAACTTCGAGATTTGTTTCTTTACTATACATGCACGTTAACGATTTAATGGACATTGTAATGTCAACATGTGATGGGGAGCTCTAAATTTGAATTTGAAACTTATAAAACGAATAAACTGGGAGAGAGGGTATATAAATGCGATGTGTCCCATACAAAATAAGTCCCTCTGGTTTGTCACCGCGAAGATGCGGTTAGAAAGGAGCACAACGTCTTCCTACAAATGCGGCAACAAATCGGCCAGCAGAGCGGCATGGTCGGCTTTGACCGCCATGTGCAAGGTTCGTGCTATCTTATTCAATCTCACCGTGGTTCCATCGTACCAATTCATGCGGTGGCCCGTTGCATGGCTGATCCCAATGTTGGACAAAGGTTCTACGGGAACGGTGTCACCATTGTAAATGTTGTGCAAATTGATGTTGGTACCCTCCCGTACATATGCAAACCAATCTCCACTCGCACCGAGCCTAGCCTGTGAAATAGTGAGCAGGGGGAGAATTTGGAAATGGACACGGAAGTAGTCTTTAGAATGCATTTACTACGTGATCAAACTCATCTTACCTGCTCATCGGAGGAAATCTGAGTGCCCCTCAACATCGGCATCTCAAGGGGCGTCAACTTGCAACTACGGCCACGCCGCGCTGGAGAGACCCCCAAGGAAACATCCTCGTGCATTCCACGGAACATCAAGATGCATTTGTATGAGTAGTTTATCTTGTGAGAGAAAAGGATGAACGAGGGAAGGCCTCTAGAGATAGAGATGGACACTACTACTACCAATGTGTTGGCCCGTGCATTGCAATGGATCCAAACTAGTAGAATAATACTTGTTCACGTGCTTGAAATATAAACACTCTAGTTTTGATATACATGTGTCGTGAACCGACAGCTTGTCCATGGAAGTTGAACCACGGCGACCATCACGTTTCTTGTTTCTACCACTGCCACACCCACACGCGATTCCCACGACGCCGCTCCAACCCATGGCACGACGTTGTTGGGGAACGTAGTAATTTCAAAATTTTCCTACGATCACGCAAGACCATGGTGATGGCATAGCAACGAGAGGGAAGAGTGTCCGTCCACGTCGCACTCGTGAGACCGAAAGCGGAAGCGTTATAACAACGCGGTTGATGTAGTCAGACGTCTTCACGATCCGACCGATCCAAGCACCGAACGTCACGGCACCTCCGAGTTACGCACATCGCTCAGCTCGATGGCGATCCCCGGACTCGATCCAGCAAAGTGTCGAGGATGAGTTCCAAAATCGGCCTGACGGCGTGGTAGCGATGTTGATGCTCCACCGACGCAGGTCTTCGCCTAAGCAACTGCTGACGATATGACTTCTCCTACAAGCAGGCTTCGCCTAAGCTCTACGACGATATGACCGAAGTGGAATATGGTGGAAGGGGGCACCGCACACGGCTAAGGAAAGATCCGTAGATCAACTTGTGTGCCTTGGGGTGCCCCCTGCCCCCGTATATAAAGGAGACAAGGGGAAGGTGGCCGGCCCTAGAGGAGGCGCACCAAGGAGGAGTCCTACTCCCACCGGGAGTAGGACTCCCCCCCCTTCTCCTAGTTGGAGTAGGATTGGGGAGGGAAAGGGGAAGGCGCGCCCCCTCTCCTTGTCCTATTCGAATTGGAAGGGGAGGGGGCGCGCAGCCCACTGGCCGGCCCTTCTCCTTCTCCCTCAAGGCCCATGAGGGCCCATATACCCCAGGGGGTTCCGGTAACATCCTCGTTTTCACTCGGAACCATTCGAAGTCCAAACATAGGCTTCCAATATATCAATCTTTATGTCTCGACCATTTCGAGACTCCTCGTCATGTCCGTGATCACATCCGGGACTCGAACAACCTTGATTGCATCAATACTTATAAACTCATGATGAACTGTCATCGAAGCGTTAAGCGTCGCGGACCCTACGGGTTCGAGAACTATGTAGACATGACCTAGAACCATTCTCGGTCAATAACCAATAGAGGAACCCGGATGCTCATATTGGTTCCTACATATTCTACTGAAGATCTTTATCGGTCAAACCGCATAACGACATACGTTGTTCCCTTTGTCATCGGTATGTTACTTACCGAGATTCGATCGTCGGTATCCAATACCTAGTTCAATCTCGTTACCGGTAAGTCTCTTTACTCGTTCCGTAATACATCATCTCACAACTAACTCATTAGTTGTAATGCTTGCAAGGCTTAAGTGATGTGTATCACCGAGAAGGCCTAGAGATACCTCTCCGAGCAATCGGAGTGACAAAACCTAATCTCGAAATACGCCAACCCAACAAGTACCTTTGGAGACACCTGTAGTACTCCTTTATAATCACCCGATTCGTTGTGACGTTTGGTAGTACCCAAAGTGTTCCTCCGGTGGCAGGAGTTGCATAATCTCATAGTTATAGGAACATGTATGGGTCATGAAGAAAGCATTAACATACTAAGCGATCAAGTGTTAAGCTAACGGAATGGGTCATGTCAATCAGATCATTCAACTAATGATGTGACCTTGTTAATCAAATAACAACTCCTTGTTCATGGTTAGGAAACATAACCATCTTTGATTAACAAGCTAGTCAAGTAGAGGCATACTAGTGACATCTTGCTTTGTCTATATATTCACACATGTATTATGTTTCGGTTAATACAATTCTAGCATGAATAATAAACCTTTATCATGATATAAGGAAATAAATAATAACTTTATTATTGCCTCTAGGGCATATTTCCTTGAGTCTCCCACTTGCACTAGAGTCAATAATCTAGATTACAAAGTAATGATCCTAACACCCATGGAGTCTTGGTGCTGATCATGTTTTGCTCGTGGAAGAGGCTTAGTCAGCAGTGCGCAACATTCAGATCCGTATGTATTTTGCAAATCTCTATGTCTCCCACTTGGACTTGGTCCCGAATGGAATTAGGCGTCTCTTGATGTGCTTGGTCCTCTTGTGAAATCTGGATTCCTTTGCCAAGGCAATTGCACGTATTGTCACGGAAGATCTTCATCCGTCCGATGCACTAGGTATGACACCTAGATCGGAAATGAACTCTTTCATCCAGACTCCTTCATTCGCCGCTCAAGCAGCTATGTACTCCGCTTCACATGTAGATCCCGCCACGACGCTTTATTTAGAACTCGCACCAACCGGCATACCTCCAATTGCTTAATAAAAACACGATCCGGTTTGCGATTTAGAATCGTCCGGGATCAGTGTCAAAGCTTCGTCGACGTAACCATTTACGACTAGCTCTTTGTCACCTCCATATACGAGAAACATATCCTTAGTCCTTTTCGGGTATTTCAGGATGTTCTTGACCGCTGTCCGATGATCCATTCCTGGATTACTTTGGTACCTTCTGCCAAGCTTATAGCTAAGCATACGTCAGTGCGGTACATAGCATTTCATACATGATAGAGCCTATGGCTGAAGCATAGGGAACATCTTTCATTTTCTCTCTATCTTCTGCTGTGGTCGGGCATTGAGTCTTACTCAATCTTATACCTCGCAACACAGGCATAAAACCTTTCTTTGCCTGATCCATTTTGAACTTTTTCAAAATTTTATCAAGGTATGTGCTTTGTGAAAGTCCAATTAAGCGTCTTGATCTATCTCTATAGATCTTGATGCCCAATATGTAAGCAGCTTCAGCGAGGTCTTTCATTGAAAACTTTTATTCAAGTATCCTTTATGCCATCCAGAAATTCTATATCATTTCCAATTAATAATATGTCGTCCACATATAATATTAGAAATGCTACAGAGCTCCCACTCACTTTCTTGTAAATACAGGCTTCTCCAAAAGTCTCAGATAAACCCATATGCTTTGATCACACTATCAAAGCGTTTATTCCAACTCGAGAGGCTTGCACGGACCATAAATTGATCGTTGGAGCTTGCACACTTTGTTAGCACCCTTTGGATCGACAAAACCTTCTGGTTGCATCATATACAACTCTTCTTCTAGAAATCCATTCAAGAATGCAGTTTTACATCCATTTGCCAAATTTCATAATCATAAAATGCGGCAATTGCTAACATGATTCGGACAGACTTAAGCATCGCTACGGGTGAGAAAGTCTCATCGTAGTCAACCCCTTGAACTTGTCGAAAACCTTTCGCAACAAGTCGAGCTTTGTAGACAGTTATATTACCATCAGCGTCGGTCTTCTTCTTAAAGATCCATTTATTTTCAATGGCTTGCCGATCATCGGGCAAGTCAACCAAAGTCCATACTTTGTTCTTATACATGGATCCCATCTCAGATTTCATGGCTTCGGCCATTTTATGGAATCTGGGCTCACCATCGCTTCTTCATAGTTTGTAGGTTCGCCATGGTCAAGTAACATGACTTCGAGAATAGGATTACCGTACCACTGCAGTGCGTATTTTATTCTGGTTGACCTCTGAGGTTGATAGTAATTTGATCTCAAGCTTCATGATCATCATCATTAGTTTCTTCACTAATTGGTGTAGTTGTCACAGGAACCATTTCTTGTGATGAACTACTTTCCAATAAGGGAAGCGGAATCTGATTATCTCATCAAGTTCTACTTTCCTCCCACTCACTTCTTTCGAGAGAAACTCCTTCTCTAGAAAGGATCCAAATTTAGCAACGAAAATCTTGCCTTCAGATCTGTGATAGAAGGTGTACCTTGATCTCCTTTGGGTATCCTATGAAGACACATTTTTCCGATTTGGGTTCGAGCTTATCCGGTTGAAGTTTCTTTACATAAGCATCGCAGCCCCAAACTTTAAGAAACGACAACTTTGGTTTCTTGCCAAACCACAGTTCATAAGGCGTCGTCTCAACGGATTTTGACGGTGTCCTATTCAACGTGAATGCGCCGTCTCTAAAGCATAACCCCAAAGCGATAGCGGTAAATCGGAAATAGACATCATTGATCGCACCATATCTAGTAAAGTACGATTCTGACGTTCGGACACACCATTTCTCCGTGGTGTTCGGGTGGCGTGAGTTCTTGAAACTATTCCACATTGTTTCAAATGTAAACCAAACTTCGTAACTCAAATATTCTCCTCCACGATCAGATCGTAGAAATTTTATTTTCTTGTTACGATGATTTTCTACTTCACTCTGAAATTCTTTGAACTTTTCAAATGTTTCAGATTTGTGTTTCATTAAGTAGATATACCCATATCTGCTTAAATCATCTGTGAAGGTGAGAAAATACTTGATACCCAAGGCGTGCCTCAACATTCATTGGACCACAAACATCGGTATGTATGATTTCCAATAAATCTGTTGCTTTCGCTCCATAGTTCAGGAGAAGCGGCGTTTTGGTCATCTTGCCCATAAGGCACGGTTACATAAGTACCAAGTGATTCATAATCAAGTGATTCCG